>BSBK01004655.1:597500-1797500 GCA_027943335.1 Chamaecyparis obtusa
CCACAACTAATGAGGAAAAGAAGATATTTCAATACAATATGATAGCCAGAGAAGCATTGATAAGTGGATTATCTGATGTTAAATTTTATGAGATCACAGATCTATACAAAGCACATGATTTATGGGAAAGGTTAATAGAATTGTATGAAGGAGATATATACACTAAAGGAGCCAAACTTCAAAATTGGAGAGTGAGGATGTAGACACTTTAGTTGAAAGAAGATGAAATAGTAAGGATGTTTGTTCAAAGGGTTATAGAATATGTAACAGGGATCAGGAAAAATGGAGGAACCTACACTGAGGATAAGGTCATTGCAAATATTACAAGATCTTTGACACCAACATACAAAACTAAAGTGCATGCCATAGAGGAGATCATACCATTGACCAAAAATTTTACAAGGGAAATGTTAGTATCCAAACTAACTACATTTGAGACCACAAAGCTTAAGGATGCCTTACCAAAGGTGGAGACAACTTTCAAGGCAAAATTGCACAAGAACAGAGATGCAGGAACAAGTTTTGTAGGTGCTAGAAAATCAAGTAAGTACGGTGAATAGCTAGAAGATTATGTTGATGAATGAGAAGAAATTGAAAAGCTTTAAAATAGTGTGGATAAGAAGATCTTAGCCATGATCACAAGAAGAGAAAGAAAGGGCCAAGGTAAGTTTGAAGGAAAGTTACCTATAAAGTGCTTTAATTTCAATAAGGTTGGTCATTTTGCTTCTAGATGTCCAACTAGAGTTCCTAAGCATAAGCCTAAATATGGGAAATACATCAAGCATAAATAATGTAAGTATGCTAATGATGGTGCATATGATGATGAGATTAATGAGTTGCTTGGATTTCTAGCAATTAAAGAAGATAAACCTATCCGAGAAGAAAAAACATTAGTGTCTCATGTTAAAAAAAGGTTGATTGGATCATAGACAGTGGTTGTTCACAACACATGACAAGAGAATAATATATTTGTAAAGTTGAATATGTATGATGGTGGAGTTGTTAGCTAGGTGACAATACTCCTAGAGCTATTATTGGGATTAGATCCATTACTTTGGATGGTAAGACTAATACTGATTATGTATTCCTTTTTGATGGTTTAACACATAATTTTTTGAGTGTTAGTCAGTTTGTGAAAAAGGGTTATCAATTGGAATTCAAGGATGGAAAGTGTTCAATCAGAAGTGCTAAAGGAGATCTGATTGCTACTGGGATTTGGACAGGAGGTAATGTGTTTCATCTAAGCTCAAGTGAAGTAATTTGTTTTGCTTCAAAGGTTGATGATAGCTGGTTATGACATAGGAGATTTTGTCATGTCAACTTGATAGCATTGTAAGGGTAAGTAATACTAATTCCATTAGAGACCTACCTAGAATTGTGAAACATGCTAACACTACCTACAGAGAATGTGTGATGGGAAAGAAAACAAGGAGCAACTTTCATAGAAGAGCATTTTTAGCAAGGAACAATTTGGATCTTGTTTATACATATCTTTGTGGACCAAATCAAACTAGGTATTACTTTGGAGATAGGTACTATATACTTTTCATTTAATGATTAATCTAAAACTATGTGGGTTGGTTTTCTTAGAGAAAAATCAAAAGCTTATAAGGAATTTAGATACTTTAAGGCAAAAGTAGAGAATAAGACCTAATTGAAGATAAATTTATTGAGATCAGATAGAGGTGGTGAGTTCACATTAGGTGAATTCAATACTTTTTGTGATGAACATGGAATTATGAGACAAACATTTGCACCTAGAACACCATAGAAGAATAATATTGCTGAAAGAACAAATAGATCAATCCTTGATGTTGCAAGGACAATTTTGATTGAAGGGAAAGTAGCACACATGCATTGGAGGGAAGCAATGAACACTAGAGTATACACAATGAACATAGTACATATCAGAGAAGGAACTAGCAAGACACCCTATGAATTATGGTATGGTGAAACTCCTACTATTAGCTATTTCAAAAAATTTGGTAGCAAGTGTTTTATCAAAAGAGATGTTGGCATAGATAAATTTGATGCTAGAAGTGATGAAGTAATCTTCCTTGGGTATTCCACTAAAAGAAAAACATATAGATGTTACAATTTGAGAACTAAGAAAATGATTGAGAGTATGAATGTCAGAGTTGATGAAATGTTTTAGGTATAAGAAAGAACATGTGAATTGACTCCTTATAATCCAGATTGGGAAAGGTTTGAAAAGGAGATATTTCAAAGCAATCAAAATTAGCTTCAAATAGGGCAAGGCTAGGAAGAAGTACAAGAAAAACCGCAAAAGGGCTTGTTACCAGGAAGTGACATAGATATAAATCTGAGTGAGTTGGAAGTGTTCAATACACCTAAGTATGTTGCGAAGAATCATCCACAGGATCATATCATTGGAGACAAAAGTATAGGTACTAGGACAAGATCACATGTTAGAAATGTAGTCTGTTTGATTTCACAGGTTTAGCCAAGGACACCTGATGAGGCTTGCAGTAATGAGTATTGGATTCAGGCAATGAGAGAAGAATTGGATCAAATTGAGAATAACAACACTTGGGAACTAGTCCCAAGACCTAAAGACAAGAATGTCATTTGCACAAAGTGGGTTTTCAAAAATAAAATGAATGAAGATGGTGTTGTGATTATGAATAAAGCTAGATTAGTGTGTAAGAGATATCCACACTAGGAAGGAACTGATTTTGAGGATAACTTTGTACTAGTTACGAGGATAGAGGTAGTTATGTTATTCTTGTCCTATGCTACATACAAATATTTTAAGGTGTATTAGATGGATGTCAAGTCCACGTTCCTAAATGGTGATTTGGAAGAAGAAGTTTACATTGAGAAGTTTACATTGAGGTGTATTTGACAAACGACAAAGATATGGTTTGCAGATTGAAGAAAGCATTGTATGGATTAAAGCAAGCTCCAAGGGTATGGTATGCAAGGTTGGACATGTATTTACTACATCTTGGTTTCAAGAAGGGTAGTGCAGATAGTAATTTGTATCTGAGATGTAATAATGAAGGCACCTTGATAATAAAAGTATTTTTTTATGATATTATCTTTGGGGGTAATGATGGTATGAGTAATAAGTTTGCAAAAGAAATGAAAGGTGATTTTGAGATGTCAATGATAGGGGAGATGAAATTTTTCCTAGGATTACAAATAAATCAAAACAAAGATGAGATTTTTATATCACAAACAAAGTATCTAAAAGACTTGTTGAAAAACTTTGGCATGGATGAGAGTAAACTAGTTGGAACTCCTATGATGACACATAGTAAGTTATCCATTTCAGATGAGGCAAAGAATGCACCTTATAAACAATATAGATCAATGATTAGAGGGCTTCGGTATCCAACACATACTAGGCCTGATATTGCTAATGCAATTGGAATTGTTACTAGATTCAAGATAGATCCAAAGGAGGCACATTTTGCAGTAGTAAAAATGATATTAAGATACCTCAAGGGCACAATGGACTTAGGATTGCAGTATGATATGAAGATAACTTCACATTGAATGTTTACATTGATGCAGATTGGGCAGGATGTGTAGATGACATGAAAAGCACTAGTGGAGGAGCCTTTTTCCTTGGGAAGAGGTTGATCTCTTGGCTTAGCAAGAAGTAGGAATATGTATCATAGTGAATAGAAGAATCAGAGTATGTTGGAGCAACAATCAATTGTACTCAAGTCATTTGGATGAAGAAAATGTTGAAGGACATTGGTGTGAATTCAGGAGAAACTGTTATCATACATTGTAATAACATAAGTGTAGTAAACATGTCAAAAAACCCAGTGATGCATTCAAAGAGTAAGCACATTGCAATCAAGTATCATTTTCTGAGAGATAAAGTGATAGATAAAGTGGTGAATCTTGAGTACATCAGTACAAAGGAGAAAATAGAAGACACCTTCACCAAACCATTGAGTAAAGATACCTTTGAATATCTTAGAGGTAAGCTTGGAGTCATATCCCCACCAGCAAGTAACTAAGGAAGTGAACAAGTGCACAAGCCCATCATCTATCAGAGCATCATCATTTGTGGACTTCTTATAGAGATCTACTCCTCAAGGGGAGTAGTTGGCAGAGCATAACAGATCAGATCAGGATGATGTTTCACATGTTATTTGAAGGTTTATAGAAAGAAGGAAAGATATTGTTTTGGCACCCTTTGCCATTGATGTCAAAGGGGGAGAGATGTTAGTGAAAAACCCTATCAGTTTAGGAGGAGCTTTGAAGAGGATATTGAGAAGGTTGTATTATTAAGGGTACTATCGAGTTGATGGTTTTTTGCATATATTTCCATCAATGCCAAAGTGGTAGATTGTTGGAATTATTGTCATTCAACAATTTTGTCATTGATGTCAACATATATTCAACACCAGGAATTGCAGGACAATACAAATATGCAGATTGTAGAGAGTTTTACAGACACCGTACAATTCATTAGCTCTTGCAGGTTTAGACATATGTTTCAAGATGTGTCTAGAGCTTATGCCTATGGTTACAAATGTTTATATGATCATTGGACATAGATATGTTTATTGTAGTAAAGACTAGTTGTAGGAACAAAGACTCAGAATTTTCACAAACCTAGTAGTAGTGTTTGGAACATAACTATTGTGCGACGATGAATTCTAGTATGCACACTTGGGAAATGTTAGAAGACATAATGAAGAATATACATTGTGATTGCAATGTGTTCATTTGATTGCTGATGTCATATGTGGTGTGTTTGCTAGTGTGGAAGTATTTGGAAGCTGACCGGGAAGAGTAATGTGTAGATGATTGATTTATGATTAGATTATTGATGGAGTCGACCTTGGGTGAATTACAATTATCATAACATGATCAGGGATGACATGTGTGTCATCGTATTGGATAATGTAATTTTTTGTAATGAGGTCCTATAATGGCCGACCTCTAGATGAATTATTATTTGTAACTTGTATATAGGAAAGGGTTTCTTCCTTGAGATAGTGTGTGGATTGTGATGGTAATATGGGAGCTAGAAGGCTGTGAGATTTGCTTCTAATAGAGTAGAAGGTTGTACATTTGGTCATAAGGATTGGATTGTCCTAACAGGCAATTCAGGTATGATAAAGTATATTCAGTAAAGGATTGAAGGTGGATGTAACCTTATGATTATATTTGGGCCTATGGCAAGTTGTTGTACTCCTAACAGGGTTTGTCCTTTAGCAGGGACCTACCTATTGTATTAATCAACTCCTAACAGGGCTAGAAGTCCTAACAGGGTTTCATTCATTATAGTGCAGATATTTGTGGGTGTCATCCCCGCCAGGGTTTTTCCTTTAACAAGGTTTTCCTCGAGAACAAATCTTGGTGTCACTTGTGTTCAATGATATGATATGGTTTTACATTATTTTTTGCATAAGACTATATTTGTTATTAAGTTTAATAAGTTTGTTAACAACTAATTCACCCCCCTCTTAGTTGTTTGAGACATTTTTATTCTAAAATTTAATTAATAAAAAAATAATTAAATGCATTTATTAGTTAAAAAGACTTAATTAAAAATCTAATGGTGGAATTTAAAGTTTTAAATAATTATTAAATTAAATTTAAGATAAATTTGATAAACAATAGTAAAATGATTAAAATAATATTCTTTTAGTTAAAATTGATATTCAATTAAGTTGCACAATCAGTTAAAATTAATAAAAGAATAACGAAAATGTTAGGAATCAAGTGAATTGATATAAACAAGAAATACAAAAGTGCATTGAGTTATTAATTAGAAAATTGATTAAATTATGCAAAAGAGAGATTGTCGTGAACAAAGTTTGTTGAGTTGAGATGAGTTTCAGGTTTGCATGGTTGAGTTTGAATTCTTGGCTCTTTTTCTTTACGAGGAGGATTTGGCCATTATTCTAGAGATAGATTTGCAGGTTTTGGATGGAATGATTGAATTAAAGGACTTTTGTGAAAGCTTGGAAAATTTTCAGAGTTTTTCTGGTCTTCTTCATGGTTTCTTTCAATTGGTGGTTTGAGGTAGGGTTTGAAAATCCTCGTAGATTAAATTCTTTTTTTTAGAAAGTTTGTTTTCTTCATGGTTGTTGGATATGGTTGATATATTTTGTTAATTTTCTTATCGTGCTTGGATTTCTGGTTATTAAGCTTTTGAGATCTTATTTTATTAATGCTTGGTATGTTAGGAAATACCATAATTAAATTTCATTTAAAACCAGTTAGGGTTTGATAAATTTTGTGGTAGAAAACCTTACGATTTGTATCAAATCAAATTATCTAAATAATTTTGCTTCTTGGTAGTAGCCAGTTATTAGTTTTCTCGTTGGCAAATTTAACTGAAAAAATGAATATATATATATATATATATATATATATATATATATATATATATATATATATATATATATATATATATATATATATATATATATATATATATATATATATATATATATATATATATCTGTGTGTGTGTGTGTGTGTGTGTGTATGGGATACATGTACATAAATATAAATATAATCATAATGTTCTATTATTTCTTCTCTTTTAAAATAAAATAAAAATTATATGTTGTTGTTCTAATCATAGAAATTCTATGATAAAAATAAATAAATACAAATTATTATATGTGTGGAGGAGGGGGGTTTCCCCACCCCACCCCCCCGACAACAATGACTATTGCGACATCCAAGGCTGCCCGCGATAGCTCATGCTATCGGCGATAGGAAAGGGGCTCACCCCTTTGTTATTAATTATTGTGAGGTATTTAAAAAATAAAATAAAAAAATAAAAGTAAAGTCTATATATATATATATATATATATATATATATATATATATATATATATATATATATATATATATATATAATACTTTCTTTATTGAATTTATTTTGCAAATAGGATTATCTGACATTTAATCTAATTTAATTAGGAAAATATATTAGTTGAGATTTTATGTAATTAACTAATATGGAAAATGAAGATAATTATTAATTAATAAATTTTATTGATTAATAGTTGAGGAATTTTGATTTCTAAATTCAAGAATTTTATTACGAAATTATATTGTTTTAGTAATTATAAGTCTTGGAATCAATTTTGTTTTATTAGTGTTATAAATTGATTTTCTTATTATTGGAATTTAATTTAAGAATGTAATTATAGTTTTATTAGTGATTATTTTTTATATGTTAATTTGTGTAATGGTGTTTTACAAATTAGTTTATTATTATTAAATTCTTGTGATTGTTTTTCCTTCTACAATTGTAGGTTAGGAGGGAATCTTTTTATGTTATTCTTTTAGGATTGGTACCAGAGGCGGGGTTAGGGTTAATGTGTTATATTTGTTTATCTTGCATACATGTATGACATTTGATTTTGTTATAACCCAACCTTATGGAAGCTTTGATTTCATTATGATGGAAATTGGTTATGTGTGTTCCTATGATACTTTGGAACCAGGTTTTGACTTTTATGATTCAAGACTATCTATGAGATGTTTTGAGATTTATGAACTTAGGGTAGGTTATCTAGGTGTTAAAGGGGAAGTAGCTTACTTTGGAGGCACTCGAGCCCAGAAGTGGCTACCTAGGTATCCTTAGTAGGTTACTTAAATAAGTGATAATATAATACATTAAATGAGATTTTAAAATGAATTAATAAGATAATGGATTCCTCACCCATGCCTTGAGTGCTAGTATAGGCTAAGGATGGGAGTGGGAGAAGATTCTTTCCCGTCTAGCAATGACAGTGAGTTTCGGCATGATTGGTTATCCTTGTCTACATGAGAGGATTTCAAGTTCTACATATGTTCACACTTGGGAGTCAAAGTCTAGTGAGATCGTCCCAAGGGGTTGACACATGTGATGACACTTCCCTAATTTCATCTTAGGTTTCCTATCTGTGTTGGTTGCCTCTCGGTTAGTATGTGTACCTTTGAGTTTGAGTTGAACCTTTGAGATAGGAACTTATAGGATCTCTTACTTAGTATTACCTGATGATTGATTTGGTATTGTTATTTGAGTGGGGTCTGATTTTATATCCTCAACATGGTGGGAGTGGAACCATAGGTTTCCACGAGGTTGGGAGGTAGTGATTCTCTTACCATTTGAGACTCTGGTGTTCCTGTACAAGTGTTAGATGATCCTTGTTGTGTTTTTTGTTTATTATATCTTCCTTCAAGATTTGTTCCTATTCTTTCTTTATTCGTACTTGTACTCAGTTGTATTTACATATCTTCCTACTTGTGTAGTGGATGTGGGTTATCATGTATACCTTATGGTTTAGTTTTTTATTTATTCTTTTGAGATGGTGTACTATGTAGAAGATTTATATAATTATTGTACTTAATAGATTAAATTGTATTTATGTAATTCTACATCAAAGAACCCTTGGGATTTGTAATCTATAGTTGATATTGTGTATATGAATATATATGGACTTTATGTTTTACTTCCGCTTTGTTATTCAATATTGTATGTAAACATTTAAAATTTTTTTTTGTAAACTTAGTAACATGTTTTAGGTTAATTTCTCTTGGGTTCCCTTGTGGGGCAGTACATGATATACTCAAAAGCCATTGCTTCAATTATGCCCAAATCAATATTTAAAAAACTAAGTCTTGAATATGAATCTCTTGAAAAAGGATTTGTGCAACTATATAACATAGTTATAAGTGTACTTTGGGATTCATCAAACAGTTGATTCTAACATTACATACATGTCCAAACTTCGCAATCCACAAGATATCCTTGTCATATACATCCCACCCTAGTTTCCTTTATGTTTCTAGAGGCTTCAAAACAAAGTTTGGAGGTTTCTTATCGTCAATATGATCCTATGTGCTACTTAGAACTAGTTAAGGCACCAAAGACACTATTTAATTAAAACCTATTTCCAAATAACAAATTGAGCCCTATGTGTGAAGTGTTATTGATACTAATTGTTTTTTTTACCAAGAAAACCATTCTATTGTTCAAGAGCTTGATACTTATATCAAGGGTGTATCTAAGTTTTTAGTTAATGAGTAGGGATTTGAAAATCATAAAGTTGATCTATTCAACTACATAGATGAAGTTGTTGTTCGTAGCTATTGCTTTTATGAAGAGGATTACTTTATACCTAACTTCATGAGACTAATGAACAATAATAGAGTGATATATAGAAAATGTTTTTTTATGGGTCCAGAAGCAAAAAAAGATATGTGGAGATGGAATGTCAGTGTCATAAAAAAAAAAGTACTATACAACCTTTGGGTCTTGGTTCAACTGTACTAACAACACATATGGGCATGAATTTTTTATCCAAGGTCTATAATGGACCAGGAAGAAGAAGATGGGTTTCCTATATGTGTTTGTTGATAGTGAATTGCTTGTGAGGGTAAGAGGGATAAATGTAACAAAATGTGTTTTATTGAAATCTTACAAGAATAGAGTATAGGATATTATTGCAAATTTTGAAGCTTTTAATGTGTTCTCCATTCATAGAGAAAAGGATAGACATGTAAATAGATTTGTTAAAATAGGATCTCATTTTGATATTCCAAATGACATAAAAAATGAAAAGCTACCACAACATGTAAAGGTAGTTGCAAGGCCGTCCGTACCTAATAATAGTGTCCATTGAAAAAAAAAAGTGAGAGTGACTAACAATAATAATTTTTTTGCAAGAAGAATTTGAGTTCTCGACTAAGAATAAATATAAATAACAACAATAGTATGAAGAATAAATTATGTACTATTGAAGTCAAACAAAGTACTTAGAGATTTGGATACTCTTGAATCCATTGTCAATACAAATTAATGGATTAGAAAGGAAAAAGTAAGCATAGTAATCAAGCAAGAATATTGAAAATAAGTTGCCATTTTTTAGGACAAACTTCTCAAACTTGGAAAGGTATGTAGAAAAGAAAAAAAATGATTTTAGTTTGCTTTATCAAGAGTATGGTGATGCTTTTTCTTGGGAATATAACGATCTAAAAGGTTTTGATCATCAGTTAGCATTATGTACCATTGAGGTAGAGCCATATGCTAAACATGTCAGGTAGAAACAAAGGCCTTTAAATCCAAATCTTGAGCCTAAAGTAAGAATTAAACAAACTAATAGAAAGAAATATTATATTTCCTATCAAATAAGCATATCAGACCTCAAATTTAGTGCATGTGGTGAATAAGAATGGAGAGACAAGGTTGTGTGTTGACTTTAGAGACTTGAATATAGACTCTTTGAAAGAACATTACCCATTTTTATTAATGAAACAAATTTTGCAAGTAATCTCGAGTTCCAACATTTTTCCCTCCTAGATGGTTACAATTAGATTTTGGTTAGAAAAGAAGATCAATTAAGACAACATTTACTACCAGACAAGGGATAATGGTTATAAGAATATTTCCTTTTGTTTCTCTAAGGAAGGGGAAACATTTCAAAAAGCCTACTCAATAAAATTGTACTTGTTTACCTTGATGATATTATAATATTTTTTGAATATGCTAAGCATTATTTGGACCTCATCTCAAATGTGTCTTCGATAGATGCGATAAGTTTTGTGTGTCACCTAATCCCAAAAAGTGCTTAATTGCAATCCATGAATTTAAATTACTTGGCCATAATGTATCAAAATATGGATTTGAAATCTATCCTAATAAAATAAACTTGTCATATTAGCATTACCTTTACCTAGCCACAAGAAAGAATTATAACTTTTTCTAGGAAGGATCAACCTCTTATGAGGTTTATTACTTGTACTAAAAATGTAGTACCTCTTGTGTTTGCATGCATTATCATTTTGATCATGTTTTGATACTATTTATATTAAATTGGATTGTGCATATTAATTTTTTGTATTGGGATTCTTGTGGTGCATCTTTGATACTATACATCATTCTTTTAGATCATGATGATATTACTAATGGGGACCGATATTTATACATGTAGATTGGTGTTGGTTATATTTCTAACATTATGGAGAGATGTTTATATATGATGATATAGTAATAATATTTGATGATGTTGATTTTATATCATGATATACCAATTATGTTGTGGTTATTGATCATGTTGTTGCACACTGACCATGTCTACTATGTTGCCTTTCTTGGGGAATATTGATATACATGTTCTTTGGAAATTTTATAAATGCATAGGTACCTAAAATGTTTGTTGAGTGATGTAGGTACCTAGAATTGACTCCACCTATCTCCATAGGTCTAAACATTCCCATCCCATGGTGGTTAACAAGAGATGGCACACAAACACCTTGTTATCCAACCATACCCATCATTCCTAATTTGGATGATTCCAACGTTATTTGTGTTTATGCCCTTGGTTACAATATTGGAAATGTTTGGGATACCCAATTACACCCTTGTGTTAGACCCATAGAGAGTATCTGAGTGTTTTAGTTGAGTTACAAATTGTTGTTGTATTTTAATATATTAATGTGTTTGAATATTAAATGTGGAAAATTAAATTATTTAATGTTTTACATGTCCTGTGTGTATTTAAATTAAAGGAAAATGTTTGATGTAGCTTGTGGGTTTATTAAGGAGTTTAAATATTTTTTTCTTCTGTTCTAAATTATTATTGTTTTATTTCCACTTCAAAAAGTGATTTTATATTGTTGAATTAGAGCTTAGTTTTGTACTTAGTTTATTTTCCTCATCTCTGCTCTCATACCCTACTACATTCAAAATTTGAGATTCTCATTGTGAAAAAAATTCTTCGAGAAATTTTGTGGGGGAAGCTTGAATGATTTGTGTTGGTGAATTCTACTATCAATCCAAAGGAATTTATCTCTTTTGTTGTGTGTGCAATCCATTTACATTTTGAAGCTTTGAGCCAAAATGGAGGTAAGAATTGGATTTATCTCTTATTTTTCAAATTATTTGTTTCAAATGAGTTTTTGAATTGAATGTAAGAACTCTCTCAATTTAAACCTCTTTTTAAAGTGTTTTCCAAATTAGATTGAACAAGTTTTGAAACCATGGTTTTACGAAATATTATGCTACCCAATTTTGTGTATAATGAAAGAATAACCAAAGAATGGTTTTAATCCAAATTTGTAAATTGATATAAAACATGATTTTGGTGAGTTTGATATGATGTTCCAATGTGGAATGATAGAATTAAATATGTTATATTTGATTTGGGATCCAATTGGATCCATCCTCGTAGTATTTTGGGATAATTGGACAATCAAGCATATATGTAAAATTTCATTGTGTAATATTGCAATTTGATTCATTTCGAATTCCATATTTGTGGGAATGAGATGACCATACTTGGTTAAGTGCTAGAGGGAGTAAAGGGAGTGGACCCAATGTGTCCATGTCTCGTAAGTGGCTTGTAGGCTTGATAATGGTGTAGGAAGTCTTTTAAGCAAGTTATAATATAATATAATATAATAATTAGGTAAACACTAATAAGATAATTGGTTCCACAAGCATGCCATGAGTGGTAGTATGAGGCTATGGGTGACTTGGGAAGGCATGTCCACACATGGAGAGTTAGGACATGTCTGGAGAGATATGAACACTCATGTAAAGTTGGGATCATCATTCTCATCCATGTGAGAGAATACTCGGTTCAATGTGGTTTTTCCATGAGTGTGCATTACAACAATCCCTTGATTTGGAACTCTAGTATCTAATACCTTGATTAGAATTGAGTAGTGGTCCAAAATGATATTTAGATCACACTGGATCTTATTAATTATGATGGTGACCATGCTTGATTTGTATGATTCACGTCACTATCTCCATGAGCATGGTGGGTGGACCTATAGGTTCTACATGTTCAAGTGGCATTGTAAACCATTATTGGAGAATTATGGACATGGTTCATGATTGGCATGGAGAGATCTTCCTTCATTTATGAACTTGTACATTTCATTTCGTTCATTCTTACAAACTAGAAATAATGTAATTTGTATGAATAAAAATGTAAATTGTATATGTGTGTGTGTGTGTGTGTGTGTGTATTAGAAATTACACTTGGAGGAAGATGTAACCATTTTTATTACAAGAGGGGTCATAAATTTTACATGCACCGATGATGGTACCAAGTATGCTTGTTATGCATTCTTTCATTATAAGTCCATGTTGTAAACTGATGGTTATATCAGGATCATGTTGTTTAGTGCATAAAATGAACATAGGTTGTTGTACCATACTTTAATTGAGCATATTGAGGGTGTATTTTTCCCCTATCATCTCATCTTGTGACTTTGGTGAATTTTAAGTGTATCTGGTTAGGATCTATGAGTGTTTGGGTCATTTTGGGGCTCTTTTGAACAACATGCCATACCTTATACATTGCCTCAATATAGTTTTCAATCAATTTGGATGTATTTAAGAGATATAAGATTGAATTTGGGAAGTAAATGGTGAATTAGAAATGGTTAGGGTCCACCAAAACTTGCTAATGTTTGTAGGTGTCACATTTTGCACACTTTGTCCCTGAACTTTTTTGATGATTTATCTCAATATAGGAATTGGATTTTAATTTATCCTTTAAAAATGTATCTAGGGTGTCCTAGAGTTCCTAAAGTGTAGTGGATAATCTCACTAGTGTAGACTTTTGCGCGGCTCACAAGATGATAAGATGGGTTTGCCAATTTAGAGGACACCAACGTAGAAATTGGATGTTTTCATAATTCAAGGACACATGAGTTTTGCACATTCATCCAATAAATTTTTTCACCAATCATTAGTCCTCAAATCACATTGGTGTCCATTTTGGCCACAAGTGTCCACTTTGGGCACCCTAATCCAATAGTTTAGTTTAGAGGAGTTTTGGGGAGCTCATAATGTCTATATGACCCCATTCCAATTGTTTTGCAAAGCTAGTATATTAAAAGATCCTTTGAGGGGATTTAAATAGGTTTATAGTGATTTTGGATGGTTTTTATTTGATTTGAGTGCAAATTAGTGCTTGACAAAGCTCATCCATGACACCTAGGACCTAGGAAGAGGTTAAGTTTTTTGAGTTAAGTTTAAAAACTTTAGGGAGGGTCTTAGGTGCCTATTTGTAACTCATGTATCATGTATAAGGTGTTAGAATACCTTCTTAATTACTTGGTTGAGTTTTGTGTCTTTTATAATTTTACTTGCACAATGGCGTGTAACAATCGTTTGACATAATATTGAGGTTTGAGCTCTAGATATTTGCATGTTGCATTTGTTGAATGTAATTATTTTTAAAAAATATATTCCACATGTTATATATTTAACTCATATCCTTGAGGTTTCATTGGAAGGACATTACATCTGGTAGCAAAGCTCACATTCGTACATTGGGAGCTCTTGTGTATATGTGCTTGTTATGTTTGGAATGAGCAGTGTGCATTTGTTGTATTGTATTCCATGTTGTTTATCATTATATATCATGCCTTAATATAACTTGTTTAAATTTTCTAATCCATTTATGCTTGTGTAATGAAGGATGCCTCCAAAAGCAAATGGTAGGAGCAAATTTAGTGGTGCTTGATAAAGTGTTTGACTCAACCCTTATGATAGGGTTAATTAGGAGTGCCAACATGACCATCAAATGGAGAAAAATGCCCAAGATCATGGACCTAGATGTTAGGATAGTGGATTTTGGGGTCCTCAAATGCTCAATTTACTTTAGGATATCAGTACACGATTAGGGCCTTGATAGGAGGTATTTGAGCATGAGGAGTCTCACCCATTAGATAATGTACATCAAGATGGTAGAGGAGAGTGTGAGTGGACTTGTATCCTGAGTGGATCTAGGATTTATAATGGGAAATGTAGAGATTCCCCTCATAAGAGAGATTGTGAAGTGGTGTATGAGGGAACTATTCTAGCAAGACATAAGAGAGACCTTCTTAACTCACATCCACCCACTTTTGATGGGTCTTACAATGATACAAAGGCTAAGGACTATTTGATTTATCTTGACCATTATTTGTCACACATCCTTATGCAAGTTATACTAGGGCTCAATGTGCCATTATGCATCCTAGTGGTTCCCATACATTTAGTGATGCATTGAGGAGCGGAAAATCCATCTTGATATTGCTTAAATTTCTTGGGAGATCTTTTTATTTTAGTTTCAAGCACATTCCCTTTTTTAGTACTATCATTAGATGTGTTCCCATAGGTTTCATGACCACTGATAGATGGCTATGTTAGTTGACTAATATTAACATAGGTTATTTGACTTAAGGAGTATGCTAGTATTTCTAATTAAAAGCCTATGCTAGTACAACACTTTATTTGGGGCATTAATACAAGAATTATTAGTGCAGTTTGGGTCTTTAAGTCGAAGACATTAGAAATCACAACATTAGAGAAGGAAATATTAATATAGAATAATCTAGCTAGGGGTTATGAAGGATAGATAAGAGTACAAGGTGGAATTGTAATTATCTTAGGAGAAAGTGCATGAGATTCTTAGTCACAATCCTTAAGATCTTCTAGGGAACATTCAAAACCCTCTAGGATAGGATAATAATAATAAAGGTAGAGATCTTCTAAGGGTCCTTTTAGATGATAAGATTCCAAGGAACATAAAGTTCACATGCATCATGAGAAAAGGAAGTTCACATATCCTTATTTTTGTCCCCCTTCTCAAAGTGCACAATATAGTTATAGTAGAGGTAGTTTCCATCAATCTAGCACACCTTCAGTACGATATACTAGTTATGTAAGTAAATGATGTTTATCTATGGCTAGTAGTCAAGTAACAATTCAATGCCATTAGAGGTTAGCTTCAAGACCTAATCAAATATGGGTCACTTATTAAGATATTATTGGGGATGGTGGTAGATCTCATATGTTATTTTCAATAGTTAACAATCATAAACCAAAGCATCAAGGTAAAGTTGTTGAGACTTTGGGTGGGTTATGTGGGATTTCTACCTCTATTTTATTTGATTCTAGTGCTTCAAATTATGTTATATACCCCTTCCTTGTAGATAATTGTGGGCGAGTGGTGGTGAGGTAGGAAAATAGTTGGTAGGTTGAGTTATATATTGGTTCTAAGGTAGTTTTAAAGTTTGTGGTTGTGTGTTGTATTTGGGCACCTTCACTACCACCGTATATATTTGTATCCTACCCTTGAGGACCTATGGAGTTTTTTGGATATGGATTAGTTATCATCTCATTGTGCTTGTATTGATTTCTAATACATGTTGGTACACTATACAAATGATTTGGGTGAGAGAGTTGAGTTGGTAGGAATCTAGAGATCCTTTTCCCTTCACATGATCTCAGTTATGCACTTGAAGTGGAATATGCAATATGGATGCCAATTGTTTATAATTTCATTAAGTAACCTCGATGAGGAAGAGCATAAAGAGGCATCACTTGATGATAACTCACTTCTTTGTGAATTAGAAAATGCATTTTCAAGTGAGAGTCTAAGAATTTCTCCTAAGTGCGATATAAAATTCTGCATTGAACTTATTTTTGGAGTAGAGATAATATCTAAGGCACCATATCACCCAACCACTTAGGATTTGAGTAAGCTTTCCTTGTAGTTGGATAATTTGTTGATGAAAATTATTATTGACATCTAAATGAGGTGATAGTGAAGAACTAATATCCCTTGTTAAGCATTAACTACTTGTTCAAACACATGAGGGTAACCAGAGTGTTCTCCAAGATAGACCTCAACACAAGGTATCATAAGCTTCACATTCATGAGGTTGATATTCATAAGAAAATATTTTATACCCACTTGGAAATTATGAGTTCATGACTGCCCTTTTTAGTTGACTAATGCTCCATCAATATTCATGACCCCGATCATAGAGTGTTTTGCACCTACCTTAACCAATTTATCCTTGTTTTTCTTGATGACTTTTGGTATATTCGATTAGAATGTCAAGTCATTTCTAGTGTTATTACAATAGTGAAAAATAATAATCATGAGGTATCATGGTAGTTGTATGAGTCATACTTATTGGGAACTTGTTATTTTTAGCAATCTCAACATGTTAAACATGTAGTTGCACAAGTCATAATTTCTATTTTTTGAAAGTTGTCTTCACTTAGGATTTTTCAACTTAGTTATTATATGCTATGAGAAGTCATGTTTTCATACACTTTTTAATATTGTTGTAATTGTGATAATTTCTAAGCAATAATTCAACAAACCTTTGCCTGTGGTTTTTTCCTTGTATACTTTGATGAATTTTTTCCATGTAGGTTTGTGTGAATATGCTTTATTGTTATTCTCTTCATAGTTCTATATTATTAAATTTTACAACATATTCAAGGATAGTTGGGGAACATTAGGTCCACTTGCATCAAGTTTTGTAGTGTCTTTGTGAACATAAATGTTATGGTAACTTGGCCAAGTGTGAGTTTTTCAAATCGAGGTGAGATATTTGGGTCATAACATCTTATCTAGACTGAAGTGAGATATTTGGGTTTGTTGGAGACTGCAATTGAAGCAATTGTTGTGTTTTCATTGATGTCAAATCTTAACTGATAAAACTGTTGCTACTTAGGAAAGTACTATATCTATTTGAGTGTTGCTAAGGGGATAGGCAAGGTTGTTAACAATAGCACCTAAGGAAAGGTTGAGTTATCTTGATACTACAAAGTGTACTTGACTATGTTGTACAATGATGAGACAATGTATTGTTTATCTTAGTAAGATTGAAGACTAAACTGGTAGGCTTGACCGAGCAAAAATAGAGAAATCATGTTCAAGCTGAGTGATGTTAGTGTCGACCGAGTCCATATATGCCGAGCAAAATTCTAGTGTTGACCGAACATTAGTTAATTGCAGAGTAAGATAGTTTAAGCCGAGGAAACATTTTTTAGTAATGACCGAGCTTTCTACATGAAGACTGAGTAGTTGATCATAGTATTGACCGAGCATCAGTATTTTTATATTTGAAGAGAATTCAAATTTGGAGCTGACATTGTTGAATTCTTGGATTATGTAAAACGTGTTGACTTTATTTATTGATTGTTTGAAAGCATTTAATGCACTGAAAAATGTTTTATTGTAAATCTTTAAGAGATTTGAGATGTTTCTAGAAAAGGAGCCGAAGAACATAAAGCGGGTAGATTCAATGAATCTGACCTAACCCTAAGATCTACGAAGGAGATTGAGCGGCAAAAGATGAGTTAACCTAATTGAGGAAGTATTAAGGGAACCTAAGCATCAGGTATGTGTGTGCATGGGTGAACAAAGGATGCTGGAAGATCAGTAGATGTTATTGACTGTATAAGTAGAAAAGGTTGAAGGATAAGTGTGGTGATTGCTTGAAGAAAAGTTCTGAGCAGATCAAAGATGGAGATGGAAAAGTTTCAAAGTCAGTAAACCAACATTTGTGTACAGAATTGGATCTGATATTTGCAAAGTGAGTTGTATGTTTTAAAGATCAATACTGCTGCTACTTTCTAACTATTGTAACAGTCAAAATCCTTTTAACAAAGGTTGACCTAATAGTCATATGTTTAAATCCTTTGAACAAGGTTGCATTCTAATGGAATGTATGTAAGTCCTATAACAAGGCTCACTTGGGATTGAAATCCTTTAACCGGGTCACACCTAATAGTGTGTATTGTAACCTTTGACATGGTTGGATTTTAACCGAGCTCACTTCAGAAGAGTGAAAATAATAGTAGCATGTTACAAAGTGGTTTTTCCCAGATTGGGTTTCCACTATAAATCCTAGTATCAATGCTTGTGTGAATGTTTTGGTTTGAACATTTCTATGTTTTACAAGTTAGATACAGCTGGGTAGTGGACTGAAATGTTATATGTTTCTATTTTTTAATCAGTGATGACCGAGTTGGTTTTGGTTGTTAGATCTGATTTAAGGAAAAGTTTTTGAAGTTTGTTTTATACATCTGGACCAGAGAACAATTGATTCACCCCCCTCTTTGTTGTTCTAAATCATATTAATAGGGTCATATAATATTAGAAGAGGGTAGTGGATACCTCTAAGATCAAACCTATTTTAGATTAGCCAATGTTGAATAATGCCTCAGAGGTACACATTTTCATGGGTTTGGGGGGTTATTATTATTTCTTTGTGAGAGTCTTTTCTAATTTGGCACAACCTATTACGTCTCTTCAGAGGAAAAGGAAGAAGTTTATGTAGTTTGAGTGGTGTGAGGCATATTTTAAAACTCTTAGGGAATGTTTGACCAACACACCCATTTTTGTAGTGCCAAATCTGGTAGGAGAGCTTGTAGCTTGCGTTGATGCATCACCAAATGGACTGGCAATAATTCTCACATAGGAGGGATGAGTGATTGTGTATGAGTCCCATAAGCCAAAGGACCATGAGATAAACTACCCCAATCACAAATTAGAGTTAATCAAAAATTTCCACACACTTGTTCATCAAAGAAATTTTTTATGAGGTCATTCTATTGAGTTGTATAGTGATCATTGCAATTAGTAGTATATATTTACTCAACTAAACCTTAATGCACGATAGTATCATTGGAAGAAATTCCTTTGTGAGTATGGTTTTTATGAACTCACTGCATCAAAGGGAAGGATAATGTTGTTGAAAATGTCTTGAGTAAGTAGAAGCATGAGATCTCAATGTTGACCCTTGGTGTAGATTTGTGGAGCCATATTCTTGAGCCACTTCCTAGTGACACTTGATATCATGAGGTGAGAGTGGAGATAGAGTTTGGAATTGTGATTGAGGGTGGAATTTTAGGATACTTTGTAGATTTATATGGACTTTTGTGGTACCTTGGTTGTATCTTTGTTTCATATTTAGGTGATCTTCATTCTTTGGTGTTGTCTAAGGCACATTGTGCTCGTTATTTAACACATCCTTACATCAAGAAGATGCATGCATAACTTACAAAGTTGTGTCATTAGAAAAGGATAAGGTGTAATGTATCCAATTTTGTGGCTAGATTCATAGAGTGTTAAAGAGTAAAGGTAGAACATCATCATATGGAAGATCTCTTGCAGCCACATGTCATTCCCAAGTGGGAATGGGATACAATATCTGTTGATTTTATTTTTGGACTACCTATGTATTTGCATCATTCTGATGCCATTATGGTTATAGAAGACATGTTTTCAAAAGTGTATTACTTCTTCTCCATGAGATCCTTGTACACCTCTACATCTATAACACATGTTTTTATGGAGTACATAGTGTGATTTCATTTGAAACCTCACAATATCATATCATTTTGGGACCTAGTGTTCACTCCAACTTTGTGAGCTTCCTTGCAACATGCATTGGGTGCATAGCTTAATTTTAGTTTTTCATACTACCCCTAAGATTGATGGAGAGATGGAGCAAGTTAATCAAGTGCCTGAGGATATGCTTTGTATGAATGTCATTGATCAACAATCACAGTGGGGGGACTATTTGTACTTGGTTAACTTTGCCTATAATAATGGGTTCCATAGTTCTCTTGGCATGTATCCTTTTTAGGCCTTGTACACTTGACTGTGTCAAACACCTTTTAGTTGGGATTTTCTAGAGGACTATATTGTTTTAGGTCCTAAGATGATTCATGATGTTGAACAATAGGTTGTTTAGATTAGAGATCATTTGACTACAACTCAAACTGACGAAAGAAGTATAATGTAGATTAGAATTCATGGAGAAATCAAATTGAGTTGTATTGAATTGGAATCATGTATTTATACATCAAAATATCATGATGAACCATTCATCATAGTTTCAACAAACAATTGAAATCATACATTTGCTAAATAACAATAATACGCCATTACCAAATAATAATAAAATCAACAAACAATCCATGTGGAGTAAATGGTGGAATACTTAAAATGGCCCCCTTATTCCATCATTTATTTAAATAACTAATAAGAGAATCCTAAAAAGCTTCAATCTTCACACATGCAAGAGGCTTTGTGAACATATCAACACATTGTTCATGTGAGGATAAGATTGGAGTTGAATTTTTTCTATTAAACATGTTCTCATATGAAGTGACTATCACATTCAATATTATTAGTTTGATCATGAAACATTGGATTGTGAACAAGCTTGAGAACACTTTGATTATTACCATAGAGGACTATAGGTTAGTTTTGTGGTACCCCAATCCTTCAAATATTTGATGTATCCAAACTACTTCACAAACTATTGGACTTGTTGCACGATATTTTCCCTCTATTGAGGAACACACGACTATGGATTTCTTCTTACTTCCCCAAGAAATAGGACTTAAACCCAAGAAGAAAAGACCACCAGAGGTAGATTTCTTATCATCAATATAAATTTCATAATATGTATTTGTATACCCTATCAAGAAGAATTGATCAATCCTTTTATATTTAAAACCATGATCCATTCTACCATGTATATATATCTTAAGACCCTTTTTGTTGTTTTTTAGTGACACATGTTTTCTTCTTGCAAGAATTGTGAAAATTAATTAATAATAAAAATCATATCTGGTCTAGTGTATATTAGATAAGTCAAACCTCCAATCATTTGTTGATAGAGAGTTGCATTCACCTGAGGAGATGGATTGGAAATCAATAAATGCAATCATAATTCCATAGGTGTAGACATGGGTTTGGAATCCATCATTTTTAACTTCTAAAGTAGTATCTTGGCATATTTTATTTGAGACATGGTGACTTGTTTTCCATGATTCTAAGCCTAGACAATAGTGGAGTAGCCCAAGATCTATCATATCAAAAGAATTCTTGATATCATTATTGGTTGTTTCAACCATTTATCCTAAATTGCTTATGATAACTAAGTTATCAATATATACATTAATGGTCACAATATCCCCCCTTGATCTTTGAGGTAAATATTTGGATCATATGGATGCCTACTGAAACTATTTTGTAGCAAATGTGCATTTAGTAGTGCATCCAAATACACAAAGATAAGAGATAGATTGATTTACCACTCTCCACGCTTCTTCTAGTGTGATTCCATTAAGTGATTTGGTCAATGCGTGATTCAAAAGATAAACTATTGTATGCACTAATTCATCCCAATATGCATGTCCCAAGTGAGAATATTTCAACATGCTATGAACCATCTCCATGATGATGTGAATTCTCTATTCAACAACTCCATTTTGCTGAGATGTACAAGTTGTAGTCAATTGACATTGAATTCCATTTTCTTCTAAAAAGTGGATAATTTTGTGTTGGTGTATCCCCATATGATCCAAGTAGAGAACACAAATAAGATGATGTTAGGAATGAATGCTGAATATATCCTATAGGGGAGTATTCAGATCCATTCTATAGCATTTGTATGTTGCATTCATGACTATGGTTGTCATTGATGTCAACACAGTAATTTACTAAAGATCAGCAGAGAAGCAGACAGTGTTTGGATTAGTGCACGTGGAGTATTGAAGATCAAGCTATGCAGAGTTGAGGACCTACTCTATATTATGTCCTGAGATTGTGGTCAAGAGAACATACAGAAATTCAATTATTCATGACAGTTATGTGTAATTTAGTGGAAGCAGTATTTAGATAGTGTTCCTGAGAAGCGGCTTGTGGTAACTGGATAATATCTCCTAATTGGGATAGAATCTAGGCATGAGAAGTTGTACAATTAATGAATACATTGTGATAGTGATGTGTACATGACAACATGGTTAGAGGTCGCACAAGTGAAGAATTATTTTGTTTGGAAGCCAACAGTTTTTATGTAATTGTGAAATATTATGTAACGTGTGGAGGTTTATATTTTGTAATTGGTTAAACCTTGTTGGCCGACTCATTTGTAATTATTTGAGTGTGGTATAAAGGAAGGAATGTTTTCCTTATTGTAAGCAGCATGTTATAGAGGTGAATTGTGGAATTGAGCAATATATGTTGTAAGAGGATATGTGAATTGCAGAGATCTGGTATTGAGATCTGATGAAGCAGTTGGTACGGTTTGGCATAGACAAAGGAGAAAAGATAAGTTGCTAAGATCAAACATTATTTGGTATTATTCTATTGAGAAATATAGAAATTAGTTGGACCATGTGTTCAGTGATCTTGCCCTTGAAGTTGTTTGGACAATGGGTCCTTCTGTCTTCCATAACTCCTAACTGGGTTAGAATCTTTTAACAAGGATTCAAAGTCTCCTAATAGGGACTCATATACATACTAAACATATTTCATAAGGATCTTAACAAAGTCCATCCTCTCACAAGGAATTTTTATATTGGTACATCTTTTGTAGGCATCATTCCCACCGGCGTTTACTCTCTGATCAAGAGGTTCCCTAGTCAACATATCTTGTGTTATTGTGTTTATGTGTATGTTTATCTTTATATGGTTATTTCTTACATTGATTACATGGTTGAAATCTGTTAATGGTGATAAAAGTTGTATTTATCTGATAACTGATTCACCCCCCTCTCAGTTATCTTGGTGGACTTTACTTTCTAACAATTGGTATTAGAGCAACAGGTCCTTGAAGGAAAAGTCTAACAACTTAAGGAGATATATGGTGAATCATTTCAGGAAAGAAAGCCCTAAGTTTGATGGAGTAATGACATAGGGTAGACAAGGAGGATCCAATTAAGGACAATCCCTACAAGCAACAAAACACCACAATGCAGAATAACACAACAACACAATGTTTACAACTAAATTTTCATTCACATGTCCAACTGTAAGGCCTTCTGGATTAGGGCTAATTACAATCAGAAATAGTTCTACAAGATTGACAAAGATGCAATCCAACTCTAGCTAGTCCAACTCTGAAACAAATAAAAAACTAATGGAAACCCTAAGGTAGATTTGAACTTGAGCTCACAAGCTTCCAAGCAATCTCCTTGTCTCCAAGTATGCAAACCACTAGCTCTGCTATTACAAACTATTAGATAACAATCTGATCTTCAAGATCTCATAGGATCCAGATCTACACTTCTATAATCTCTGAAATCTCCTCTCTAAACAACTACCCCAAACACTACTTAAATACTAATCTTCAGCCACAAGTCATCTGGATGAAATAATTAAATCTTAAGCCAAGTTGGCTCCTATTACAAACAAATATTAAATGCAACAACAATCAGCTCTCAAATAGCCCTATAAACATTTAATTCTCCATGTCGGCCACAAGATCTACATAGGAGAATACAACAAAAGCTACCAACAATAAATGCACCAAGTCGGACAACCAAATCACCAAGAACTCCAGTCGGTAAACTAGAACTACCGAGCACCAGAGAAACAACTGACCAAGCCAAGCAACATCGAGCAACACAGGCATCACCAAGCACAAGTTCCACCGAGCACAAGAAGCTTCACCAAGTTCCACAGAACCAAATCAACACACCTCCATGCAAATTCACCAAGTACCCTAGAATGCCCATGCATCAGACACCCCATGTTCGAAAAGATGTTCATATGCTGGAAGAATATCTTTCAGGATTCAGCACACAAACCTCGAACTAGTTCTCCACACACAAGTCCTCCAACTTTTTAGCTTGCATACTCTTCCACTTCTATTTTCTCTATCTCTTCAAGTCTTTCCTTGATAACACACAGGTTTTTTCTCCAAACTGATCATCCATCCTCTCAGGATCTACCAACTCAACTCAACTACCAATACTCAGGCTCCTCCTACCAAGTGTTGTTTCCAGCAAAGGCATCAAGAAAAACTTCCTGTCATCCTTCTCAATAGTAAACACATTCTTCACACAATCATACATAGCTCTGCAATCATATTGCCAAGGTCTGCCGAGCAATATATCATAACTATTTATCTCCACAATATCACATAACACAAGATCCTTATACTGGCCAATCTGAAAAATCAACAAAGCATTGTTCTCTTACTTCTAGAGCATGATCATTTTGTAACCAGCCAATCCTATAAGGATGAGGATGTTTCATTCTATTCAAACCAAGTTTCAGAACCATGTCCTCAACAACAAGGTTATCAGTGCTACCACTGTCAACAATTACATCACAAATTTTACCTCCAAACTTGCACCGAGTCCTAAACATGTTACTCCTCTAACAAGGTTCCTCCTTTGTACCGAGCAATGTTCACCGAACCAACAAGTTCTCAGATTCAAGTTCATTCTGAATGTTCTCATTTACCATAGCAGTCCGTCGGTCACCAAGCTTCTTCTGTGTACACTCAAAAAAATGGTGTCCTTCTTCACCATAATTATAACAAGTACCCTTAAAGATAACTCTACCTATCTTCTTCTTTGGTTCTACAGGTTTCAGTTCATCTTCAACAGTCGTTTATCCTTCATCGAGTGATCAATCTTTTCTTTTCCTTAGGGATTACTATGTTGTCTCCTTTTCAACTTATCTTCTACCTTCAGAGCATACTGATAAGCATCTTCAACCGAATTAATCTTTAGCATACCAAGCTCATCCTGAATATTAAATCTCAAACCATTCACATACTGAGCTACCTTTTCCTTACCAAGTTCTTTGTGTCTAGACCGAATAGTAAGTTTGCAGAACTCCTTGGTATAATCTTCCACAATCAAATCTTTTTGCTTCAGATTCTACAACTTCTTAAACATGTCAAGCTCATAGTCGACAGGTATGAACTTAGCTTTCAATTTAGTCACCATCAACCTCCACCGATTGATCTTCATTTCACCTTCATCTTCTCTATCTCTTTGTAATTCTTTCCACCAAAGAGTAGCATGTCCTTTCAACTTAGTCTATGCCAATCTTACTCAAAGAGTATCTTCAATTTCTTCAAGCTCAAAGAAGTCTTCTAATTCACCAATCCAATCCAATCAAGTTCTCGGGTTTCAAAGTACCAAAGAAAGTAGAAACTTCCATTCGGTAACTATTACTTAACCGAGCTCCAGATCTATGTAACCAACCAATTCTATTTTCACCAGATCTATCTCTCTAGTCATCACCACTAGATCCAATAGCTTCAAAGTCTTCAGCAGCTTCCTCATAACTATCTTCAATACCAACATTCCTTGACATACCAGTAATAGCTCTCATGATCTCAACGATCATGTCATTCTTCATCAGCTCCATCTCAGATTTGAAATTTGATTTCACCTTCTCTGTAATCTTTGATTCCATAGCATCACGAAGATCTGCAATCTCTCTAGGGTCCAATCTTCTCGGAGGCATCCTTCAAGATTTTTGAAAAACCCAAGCAATAAGTCACCAACAAGGTCCTGGTGCAAATAGCCTCAACTGGTTTACACACTCAGGATCTTCAAGCTCTGATACCACCTGACGCAAGGCAGATAAGGAAGATCCAATTAAGGATAGTCCCCACAAGCAGCTAAACACCACAATGTAGAATAACACAACAACACAAGGTTTACAACTGAATTTTCATTAACATGCCCCACTATAAGGCCTTCTAGGTTAGGGCCAATTACAAGAAGAAAAAGTTCTGCAAGATCGACAAAGATCAAATCCAACTCTAGCTATTCCAGCTCTGAAACAAATCAACAACTGATGGAAACCCTAAGGAAGATCTAAACTTGAGCTCGCAAGCCTCCAAGCAATCTCCTTGTCTCCAAGCATGCAAACCACTAGCTCTACTATTACAAACTATCAGATAACAATATGATCTTCAAGATCTCATAGGACCAGATCTACACTTCTATAATCTCCAAAATTTCCTCTCTAAACAACTACCCCAAACACTCCTTAAATACTAATCTTCAACCACAAGTCAGCTGGATGAAACAATTAACTCCTAAGACAAGTCGGCTCCTATTACAAACAAATATTAAATGCAACAACAATCGACTCTCAAATAGCCTTACAAACATTTAATTCTCCATGTCAACCACAAGATCTACATAGGATAATACAACAAAAGCTACCAATAATAAATGCACCAAGTCAACCAACCATATCACCAAAAACTCCAATCGGTAAACCAGAACTACTGAGCACCAGAGAAACAACTGACCAAGCCAAGCAACACCGAGCAACATAGGCATCACCGAGCACAAGTTCCACCGAGCACAAGAAGCTTCACCAAGTTCCACATAACCAAAACAACACACCTCCATGCAGATTCACCAAGTACCCTAGAATGCCCCTACATCAAGTAAACTATGACATCTGGAAAGAAAAGATGAAGACACATTTGTTATGTTTAGGATTAGGATACTGGTTAATCACAAAGAATGCAAAGACTATCATTGAAGAAGACAAAATTGAAGAATGTACTAACGAGGAAAGAGATATGTTCATGTGTAACATACTTGCCAGAGAAGCACTCTTGTTAGCCCTTCCGGAGAATGAGTACAATCAGGTAAAATATCTAAGGACATCTCATGAAATTTGGTTAGCTTTACAATCTACTTTTGAAGGTGATGTACATGCAAAGAGAGTTAGATTACATAATTGGATATGTGCATTTGAAGATATAAGAATGATGGAAGATGAATCTGTTAGAAGTTATATTGGTAGAATGTCAAAGATTGTTGTAGGTATCAAATCTTGTGAAGGAAATAAGATAGAGAATGAAGTGATATGGAAGATTCTAAAGACATTAAATTCTGTATTTAAGCATACAATGCATATGATTGAGAAATTTATACCCTATACTGAGAAATTTACCAGAGAAACTCTTCTTGGAAGATTAGAAGCGACAGAGATAAGCTTGAGACAGTCAGGAGATCTACCTAGAATTGAGACAACATTCAGTGCACTTAGTGTTTGCCCAACTGTCAAGAAGCATTAGTGTGAGTAGAGACTATGCTAGTGGTAGCAGATCTAAGACAGAAACATTGAGGAAGGAATTGCCTTGCTTGTGAAAAGAGAACCATAAGGTAAGAAAATTTTTAAATGTTGGACTTGTCAAGAATATGGTCATTTTGCATCTAAATGTCCTAAGAGAGTTAATAAAGATAAGAAGAACTTTAAACCTAGGAGATCTAAATAATGTTACTATTCTAATGATGAATAATTTGAGGCTAGTATTGAGAAATCCCTAAGTGAAAGTGATAATGAGAATGATGATATAGGATTTGTAGCAATAAAAGAAGAAAATTCTAAAACTGAAGTTAGAGAAGAAAAATATTTAGTTTCCCAAGTAGAAAGGGGATCTGATTGAATTATAGATAGTGGTTGTTCACATCATATGACTGGAGATATGAAGAAGTTTATAAAGTTTAACAATTATGATGGAGGAATTGTTAGAGTTGGAAACAATGCACCTTGTTTGATAAAAGGAATAGGATCTATTACTCTTGATGGAAAGACTAACACTGATGATGTTTATTTTGTGGATGGATTGAAACATAATCTTTTGAGTGTTGGATAGTTAGTTGATAAGGGATATCAAGTTTGGTTTATTGAGAAAACTTGTGTGATCAAGGATAAGGATGGTAATTTGATTGGAACTAGATCAAGAACCAGAGATAATGTATTTTAGTTGAACCCTGTAGAGATGAAATGTTTGATTAGTAGAATTGATGACAGTTGGTTATGGAACAAAAGGTTTTGTCACATAAATTTTGATAATATTGTGAAAATTAGCACTACACTTGCAGTAAGAGATTTGCCCAAGATTATGAAACCTACTAACATGATTTGCAAAGAATGTGTTATGGCTAAGCAGAAGAGAAGTTTGTTTCCTAGTAAGAAGTTCACATCAATAGAGAAGTTGGAAATTGTTCATATAGATTTGAGCAGTTCCACAAGGACTAGAGGATTCTATGGTGAAAGGTATTTTATGATTCTTGTTGATGATTTTACAAGAATGATGTGGATTGCATTTCTTAAAGAAAAGTCTGAGGCATTTGATAAGTTTAAAGTAATAAAGAACAACGTTGAGAATGAATCTAGAATGAAGATTAAATGTTTAAGATTAGATAGAGGTGGAGAATTTACTTCAAATGAATTTAACACTTTTTGTGAAGTGAACGGTATTAAGAGACTGTTTTCAGCCCCTAGAACACCTAAACAAAATGGTATTGTAGAAAGAAGGAACTAATTAGTAACTAAAGCAACAAGAGCTATGTTATTTGAGAATGATTTGGTGAAGACATTTTGGAGAGAAGCAGTGAATACAACAGTATATACAATGAACAAAGTACAAATCAGAGCAGACACAAACAAGACATCTTATGAATTATGGTTTGGACATGTGCCATCAGTTAAGTATTTCAAAATTTTTGGAAGTAAATTTTAAATTAAGAGAGATGATGACATTGGAAAGTTTGACCCTAGAAGTGATGAAGGTATATTTCTTAGTTATTCATTAAAAAGAAAAGCTTATAGATGTTTCAATAAAAGAACTAAAACTATTGTTGAGAGCACAAATGTTAAAGTTGACGAAAAGTTCAAAATTCAAGAAAGAATGTTTGATTATGAATTAGATGATGGAGCTCATCCTAAAATTGATCAAGAAAATATTGAATTATTTTATGAAACTGACAGTGATTTGCAAAATGAAAGTCACATTGAGGAAATCAGAGAAGAACCTAGAGCAGAACATAGAGTTGAAGCAAGAACTGAGACAGTGACACCTAACAGGAATCTAGCAAGAAATCACCTTGTTGATCAGATTATTGGGAGCATAGAAAAAGGAGTTCTAACATGGAATAGGGTACAAGAAGAACTATGTTTAATTTCTCAAATTGAACCTAAATCTATCGATGAATCTTGTAAAGATGAATATTGGATTAAAGCAATGAAGGAAGAACTAGATCAAATTGAAAAGAATAAGACTTGGGAGTTGGTCCCTAGACCTAAAGATAAGAATGTTATAGGAACTAAATGGGTATTCAGAAACAAGATGAATGAACAAGGAGAAGTTGTAAGGAACAAAGCAACATTAGTATGTAAAGGATACTCACAACAAGAAGGAATTGATTATGAAGAGACTTTTGCACCTGTTGCAAGAATTGAAGCAGTGAGAATGTTTTTGGCTTATGCAGCTTATAAGAAATTAAAATTATATCAGATGGATGTGAAGTCAGCATTTATGAATGGAGAATTAGAAGAAGAATTCTACATTGAGCAGCCTAAAGGTTTTCCCTTGACTCATGAAGGAGACATGGTATGTAAACTAAATAAAGCTTTATATGGACTTAAAAAAACACCTAGAACTTGGTATGCAAGACTAGATAAGTATTTGATAAAATTGATATTTGCTAAAGGCACATCAGACAATAATTTGTATTTGAAAGAAATTGAGAATGGTTTGTTGGTTGTACTTATATTTGTTGATGATATTATCTTTGGAGGAGAAGATGAAGCTAGTGATAAATTTGCAGATGAAATGAAGACTAAATTTGAAATGAGCATGATTGGTGAGATAAAAATATTTCTTAGGATTGCAAATAACACAAAACAATGATGGTATTTTCTTACATCAAACAAAGTATCTGAATGACTTATTGAAGAGATTTGGAATGGAAAATTGTAAGCCGGTTGGAACACCTATGGTAACTGGTCACAAGTTATCTAGCACAGATGAAACTCCCGTAGTTGAACAAAAGAAGCACATATCTATGATTGGAGGATTGCAGTATTTAACTCATACAAGACTAGACATATCACATGTGGTTGGAATTGTTGCAAGATTTCAAGCTGATCCTAAAGAGTCACATTATGCAGCAATAAAAAGAATACCGAGGTACTTGAAAGGCACAATTGATATGGATTATGGTATGAAAAATTTGATGATTTTACCCTATGTGCATATACATATTTAGATTGGGGAGGTAGTGTTGATGACAAAAAAAGTACAAGTGGTAGAGCATTTTTTCTTAGAGGAAGATTGGTTTCTTGGCTAAGCAAGAAACAAAATTGTATTTCACAGAGCACAACAAAAGCAGAATATGTAGCGGCAGCAAACAATTGTAACCAGATAATATGGATGAAACAAATGTTGAAGGATATTAGAATCAAATATGATGAGCCTATTGTTATAAACTATGATAACACTAGTATAGTAAGTATGTCTAAGAATCTTGTATTGCATTCTAAGACAAAGCATATAGAAATAAAGTATCATGTAGTGAGAGAGAAAGTTGCAGAGAAAGAAGTAAGACTTGAGTATATAAGTACAAAAGAGTAGATTGTAAATATATTTACAAAGCCCTTACCTAAAGATACATTTGAGTATTTGAGAAGTATGCTTGGGGTTATGGCCTAGCCTACTTTTGAGAAGTGATGCAGATTGTTGCATCAGTCCAGTGGTATATGAGCTCTATCTTTTCTGGACTGGATGTCGGTACTTCCTCTATGGGGGAGTATGTGTTTTTTGAGCAGAGTAATGAAGGACTCTAGTGAATGTATTTTATGAAAAGTGTCTTTTGACATTGATGATTGACATATTGATCTTTACTTTTGTCATCGATGTCAATGGGGGAGAAGTATACATGAAAAAAAAATGAAAAAAAAGAAGAAAAGAATAAAAAGAGAAAGAAAGATACAAACATTTGTTGGAGGAGATGAAGCAATATAAAATGAAAAACCTAAAAGATTTGATTGATGAAGAGGATGTTGAAAGATTGATTGATTTGATTGATGAAGAGGATTTGAAAATTTCAAAGCAGTAGCATTACAGTTTGGTATTCATGGAACTTGGATGTTTTTTCATCTATGTTGCCATCAATGCCAATGGGGGAGAGTGTTAGGAATGAATGCTGAATATATCCTATGGGGGAGTATTTGGATCCATTTTGTAGTAGTTGCATGTTGCATTCATGACTGCGATTGTCATTGATGTCAACACAGTAATCTACTGAAGATTAGCAGAGAAGCAGACATTGTTTGAATTAGCGCATGTGGAGTATTGAAGATCAAGCTATGCAGATTTGAGGAACTACTCTATATTGTATCCTAAGATCGTGGTCAAGAGAACATATGGAAATTCAATTATTCATGATAGTTATGTGTAATTCAATGGAAGCAGTATTTAGGCAGTGTTCCTGAGAAGCAGCTTGTGGTAACTGGATAATATCTCCTAATCGAGATAGAATCTAGGCATGCAAAGTTGTACAGTTGATGAAGACATTATGATAGTGATGTGGATGTGACAACATGGTTAGAGGTCCCATGAGTGAAGAATTATTTTGTTTGGAAGCCGACAGTTTTTATGTAATTGTGAAATATTATGTAACGTGTGGAGGTTTATATTTTGTAATTGGTTAAACCTTGTTGGCCGACTCATTTGTAAATATTTGAGTGTGGTATAAAGGAAGGAATTTTTTCCTTATTGTAAGTAACTTGGTATAGAGGTGAATTGCAGAATTGAGAAATATATGTTGTAAGAGGATATGTGAATTGTAGAGATCTGGTAATGAGATCTGATGAAGCAATTGGTGCGGTTTGGCACAGACAAAGGAGAAAAGATAAGTTGCTGAGATCAGAAATTATTTGGTTTTATTTTATTGAGTAATATAGAGATTAGTTGGACAGTGTGTTCAATGATCTTTCCCTTGAAGTTGTTTGGATAGTGGGTCCTTCTATCTTCCATAAATCCTAATCGGGTTAGAATCTTTTAACAAGGATTCAAAGTCTCTTAACAGGGACTCATATGTACTGAATGTATTTCATAAGGCTCTTAATAGAGTCCATCCTCTCACAAGGAACTATTATATTGGTACATCTTTTGTGGGCATCATTTCCACCAGAGTTTACTCTCTGATCAAGAGGTTCCCTAGTCAACATATCTTGTGTTATTGTGTTGTTGTGCATGTTTATCTTTATATGGTTGAAATCTGTTAATGGTGATAAAAGTTGTATTTATCTGATAACTGATTCACCCCCGCCCCCCCCCCCCCCCTCTCTTAGTTATCTTGGTGGACTTACTTTCTAAAAAATGATTTATAATTTTCCCCGCAATAGTACAAAAATTTTTGAAACAAGAAAAGGCCTCATCTTTATGCTACATGAAAAATACCCACATTTTTTTGGGTCTGATCATCAACAAAAAGATGAAAATACCTAAGCACCTTGTGAATAGGTTCCATGGCCTCACACAAATTGATATGCACTAGCTGCAAAGGTTGGCTTGCATGATGCTCACTTAGATAGAAGGACACCTAATGTTGCTTTCCATCAATACAATTGAAACAAATAACACTTGACTTATCAAGTGAGGGAAGCCCTTTGACCATGCTTTTCTTACTCGAGGTAACCAAATAACTAGTGTTCAAATGACCAAATATACAATACCATAACATGGATAGATCACTACAATCAATCACTAAGGATTGATTATTATCAATTGTATCAAGCCTGAATATTTTATCATTCTTAGAGGCACGTGCAACAATATTTGAATCTAATGAAACATACCTTTATGTCCTATTTTTTTATATCAAACTCAATTCTCAAGTTGTGATCAAGAAACTGGTTAATAGATGGAAGATTTTTGGTAAGTCCTAGAATGTGTAAAACATTAGTAAGCCTACAAGGATGTATGCTAAATAGTAAATTGATGTCACCAATACCTTTAATATCATAAATTCATAGGCTGTATCATCACCAAGAGAGATTGTACCTTGATGGGGTTTCAACGTGAGAAAACACTCTTATTTAATCATGCGCTTTGTAGAACCCAAGTCCACATACCATATTAAGGTTGATTATGAACCATCATGTGAAGTATGGGATAAAAACACATATTGGTCATCCAGAGAATCCTCTACTTCAACAACATTACTTTGTTGCTTCTTTTTGGTCTTCTACTCCAATCGTGGGTTGCCACTTTGAAATGGCTTCTTTTGGTGCAATTTGTTGGATGATCCGTTTGCCAAGGAGTTGTACCAACAAATCTTCACATCATGTCCAACTCTTTCATGTATTGGACACTTTTTCTTTAGGTCTATATGTACTACTAGGTTTGGGAGGTCCATTGAATTGCTTAAAAGGCTTCTTTCCTTTATGATGTGTGGTATTGCATGATCATCCTCACCATGATCTTGGCTTATAAAATCTTCCTTTTGAGGAAGATTTACCAACTTCTCAAAATTGGGAGTTTGTTTCATGACATTCAATGTCATCACAAACACCTTGCATTTGGATGGTAGTGCCCTTAAAATAATAGGCACTAAAATTTCACCATCAATTGATTTTCCCAATGCTTGTAAAGAAGCTCTCAACTCGGTAATCCTTTTGAGAGAGGATTCTAATTGTCCTCCATTCTTCATCTTTAAGCTGTGTAGTTGACTCTACAAAATCAATATCTAATTTTGATTCTTTGCCTCATATACCATTTGTAACTTTTCCCAAGCGTCTTTAGCTATTGATGAGTCTCAGATGAATGTCTGGACTTCATCAGACATGCTAAAAATTATGATCAGTTTGGCCTTTCTATCGACTTGATCAATTTTTTTGATCATCAACATTAGTTTTATGTCATGTTTTGGTTCCATTGACCACATCCCAAACTTCATCAAATTTGAGTTAAGTTTTGAGTATGGTCTTCCATGCTAAATAATTATTTCTGTGTAGAAACTAAAAATCTAGAATAATTTTATTTAGAGAATTTACCATTTTGTTAGTAGAATTGTTTTAATTGAACAGTCATTAGAACTACCATGGGCTTTATTATTGAATTCCCATGTATTTTGAAAAAAGGATTATTCTTACAAAATCATTGACAAGTTAGGTAGAAAATAAAACACCCCTTACGACTTAAAAAATGTATGAACTGGAAATCAAATAATAAAATGGGACTCCCTAAATCACGGGCTTAAGAGAAGACATAACTTATTGCTACAAGATTATTGAATCTACCTGTATTAATATTATTGGTCATTGGAACCAATGCACCAAGAGGAATGACTGAAAATAATATGCAAACTGTTCTATATTTTTTAAGATGAAAATAAAAATAGAATGTTCACCAACACTGTTGCACTATTTTGATGTCTACTGCTTCAATGTTGTGTGTGAGAGAGAGGGCCACAATTGACATAGAGAATCCTTCATAGAAAGTGCTCAACATGAAATTTCCTCTTCCAATGTTGTGATTCTATTCGAGAGATTGCCTCTTTCCCTCCTTCAACTTATAATGCAAGTTGGAAACTTCTAGGGTAACCAACTGCTATCTTCAAATGATACGTGATACTCACCTGCTTTCACAAGAACCTCACTTAAAAATGAGAGTACTCGGATGCTCCCAATGGTGAAGGATAAAATAATAATTTTAGAGAGATAAAACTAATTCACTGTTCTCCTTAAGCTTGAAAGATCCTATTGCTCCATATATAGTGATATGGGAAACATGAATCCCTTGTCGTTGAGATTATCGAACAAGGCACTGAGAAAGAACCCTTTTCTTCACTCCACCATGCCAGGAAATATGTATTGGGAATAGTAGAAGATTGTTTAGCTTATGCAAATATAATTTGGCAGAGTTTCCATATTGTGTAGGAATCAAACTTTTGGTTGGTGGGAGAGCATCAACAGAAACACTGATTCATGCACATGAATAAGCTCATAGGAAGGAATGCACACAAATCTTGAACATTTCTAAAAATACCTCAATGTTAATCTCCTCCAACGATCACTTCTTTGTGCGGTGCAAAGAAAAGGATGCTAAAATTATATGATGAGAGTGACGGCCACTTGGAAGCTGCCCGTTTCGCCCCCCATTTTTGCATGATTCCTAGCTACTCAAAAAATGCCTGAATATATCCTGAATGTGCATGTTTTGTTCGCCATCAACATCGAACACACTTAGTCTCTCTCTGGAAGAAGTTTTGAAAATTTTGGTACAACATTAACGTATTTGTCCATTTATTTACTTAAATTTCAGTGCTTGGTTTGGTATTCATCTACTAACGTCTATTTTTATTCCTACTTTACATATATGGACTCCCTAGAACTTTGGACCTGTTATCTAATGTCATCTATTGATGGTAAACATTGGCCATTACAAGTCAAAAAATGATAACAAAAGCAAGGCAAATAATAGATGCAGCAGAAGACCACTAACAATATAATGTTGTATTTTCAACATTGAAAGATTTAGGCACTCAGGGGGAGTGATTGATGTAAATAATGATGTAGCTTTTGAGAATCAGGAGCAAAGCCTATTGACACCTCGTTATTTTGTGGAGAAAGGGAGTGATAGATCATTTGGTTGTGTCCTCTTATCTGTGGTTTTTTATTGAATTAGAATAGTTTATATTCTTTATAGTTGATGTTAGTATCCAAAGTTACTAGAGACATTATTTCGATGGATATTGGAATATACATTCTAAAAATAAACATAAGTGAATAGACTTTGTTCATTGTGTATAATTGTATTTTTTATTTTATAACATGATAGTTTATTCTTCTACATCTTATATCATTGTGTATAAACATGGGTATGTTTGGTTGCGAGAATTAGGAAATGTCGGATTTGATCAAATGTTGGAAATGGTCAAATCATAGATTTGATATTCCATTTTTTATTTTCTGAATATAGTTTGGACCGTTTGGTTGACCCGAAATATGACCGAGAAGATGCAATTTCCTCTGTTTGGTTCCACATTTTGAAACTAGAATTGGAATTTGAGTATGGTTTTTAAAAAAAAAAAAATTGAATTCTTTTAATATTTTTTAATTTAATAATTCATTAATATTAATTTAATTTTATATAGAAAATCAAAGCGAAGTTTAAATGAATTTTCGCTTTATTCATGTATGTCAACAAACCTAACCTGAATGCGCTTCGTGTCATTGCAACCTATGTGAATGAACATAGGAAAATGAAATCGTAGACCATTTTAGGCAGCCAAAGTTGGAGGCAGGCAACCAAGTTACAATCACTGATCACAACCAAAATTTGACAAAAAAATTGGAAAATAAATTTGAGAAAAAAATTGGAAAAAAAATTCAAGAAATTTTTTAAAATAAAAAAAAATCATTTTTTTTATAAAAAAAAATTCAAAAAAAAATCGACAAAAAATTTGAATTTTTTTTCAAATTTTTTTGAATAAATAACAAAGTTACAAACCACGCAAACAAATAAAAAATAAATTAAATTGCTCTGCACACAAATACAAAATTAAAAAATTAAGTGGTAGACATGAAAAATTGAAAAAATTGATTTACCCCCAATTCCAATTCCAATTCCACATTTTCAAGTGGAAGATATAAATGCTCATTTTGGGCCAAAATGGCATTTACATCTTCCTATTCTATTTTCATATTGCACTCCCAAACTAAGGATTCGACGAAATCGAAAATCACAAATGCCAATTCCAGGCTAATTCCCACAACCAAACGGGCTAAGTGAATAGACTTAGTTCATCTTATTCCATTCTTTCTTGTTTTTAGTTTTGCATCCTCGATGATTTTGGGGTCTTTCTCTCTATAAGATTTAGTTCGGATCGAATTCAACATAAAATAAAATAAAAATTATTGACTTATTACATTATTTTACTCTTATTTTAATACCATAAATGTGAACAATTTACATTCCATTTTCTATGAATTAGTTATTCAGCTATAGAACTCAGTTTTTTTCTTGTGTACCTTGTAGATTACATAAGAATGTAGATTTTGGAGTATTTACAAAAAATCTTGTTGGTAAACTAGATCCTAAAGATGTTGCACCTTATATCCTTCTTTTAGATATCCATGTAGAAGTGGGTAGGTGGGGAAATTGATGAAAGATAGAGAAATAAAAAAGAAACCTAGATGTAGTTAAATAAAATCCACATATTGGTAAATTATTTTTGTGTAGGAGACAAATCACACCCACAAACACAACATATATATACAAAGTTGGAAAAATTATTATGGAAGATGAAGGCAGTAGGGTATCCTCTAGATTCAAGGCATGTGCAAAATGATGTGGAGAGGGAGGAAAATGAATTATTCATCTACTACCATAGTGAGAAGTTGAAAATTGCATTTCGATTGATAAACATTTCCCTTGGAACAACTATTAGAGTAATCAAGAATATTTGAGTGTGTATTGATTGTCGCACTGTGACCAACTTTATCTTTAATATTGTTGAAAGAGAAATTGTCGTGAGAGATGCAAAACAGTTTTATCATTTCAAAGAAGGAAATTGTTCTTGTGGAGATTATTGGTGATGTGAAGTAACATCTAAAGAAATTACCTCAAGAGGTCAAATTTCCTATTAGCCTTATTGCACAGGACAATTGAAATGCATTTGAAGCTCTCTAAATGAATCTACACCTTACCCATCTGATTATTGTAAATGGATCAGATTTATGTAAATATTAAATTTTAATTTTAAATTACCAGAATATGGTGTACGAATATTCTCAATATTGTCGAACTAATGCTCAGTTCGAGTATCTGAAATTAGACTACTGTGAGATATATATCATATTGTTGATTATCGCTAGATGATCACCTTCATATATGTTATCTATCTGCTTCATTCTTGAATGGAAGGTGGAAAAAATTATAAGTATGTAGTCAATCGCTCATAGAGACACAACTCTATGTGAAACTAACATGGTTTCACATAGGGTCGTGTCTCTATGTGAGACCGTTATCATTGATAACAATTATCAATGCTAGTTAATGAGTATGATCATTATTGATAATCATATTCAATGATATAATAGAGACAATATGATTATCAATCGATATTATCATGAATAATTATATGTATAGTCAATAATATAAACTATTGTTAAATATACATATAATTTATGATATTTATCTTTGTCGATAATTTATAATAAACATCAAGGATATATATCTAATACTATTATATTATGATTATAATATAATCATAATAATAATTATAATATTATTATTGATAATCAAATTTGCAAAATGTAAAGGATAGAGATTCAATGTTCAAGGTCAATAGGCCACTTATACATTTGATTATGTTGGTTAGAGTAGTCTGACTGAAGCTACATATTTTAACACTCCCTCTTAGCTAGGGAGGAGCATTTCTATCCTTGTTGTAAACACAGTATATCCATTTATTGTGTTAGAGAAAGATATCACCTCGTCGTGATATCAGTAGTTATGGCATGTCCATGAATATCAAGTCACATGATATTCACCATAAACTCATAGCGTAATATCCATGGCATGTGCATCGAAATAAGGTCACATGATATCTATCATAAGGACATTAACTCATGGCATATCCATGGATATTAAGTCACATAATATCCACCATAAATATCTTAGTAATATAATTCATCATGGCTTATCCATAGATATAATGTAGATAATGATATCCACCATTCAATTGATATCATTTAAGAGATAATATGGTTAAGTAAGATCGTCATCTTACAATAATAACCAAAAATATAAGTGTTCATTATTGAAACATTGTCATCTCTTAATGATGTTCACAGGGGCCTATTAATCATGCAATGAAGTCATGGAGTCACACACATGACATAAATTATAATCGATAATAAGAGTTTATACATTAAATGTCTTAAAGAATATATTAGTACAATAATTAACATTGTTGAGGCTCAACCTTAGATAAGGCCACATTTACTACCATACCAGGCTTATCTCAAAGGTATTCAACCTTTGTCTTTGAGAGAGGATTTATGAGAGTGCTTGTTTCTTGTTCACTTGTACTTACATATCTCAAATGAATAACATTCCTTTCCATGATGTCTCTAACATAATGATAGGGAATTTATATGTGCTTTGATCTATCATGAAATACCAGATTTACTGAAAGCTTTATGCAACTCTAGTTGTCACAGTGGATGATAGTAGGGTCTAAGGATTTTGAAAAAAGTCCCACAAGAATATTACTTATTCATACAAGTTCTCAAGATCTCATGGATGTTGTTATGTACTCAACTTTTGTGGTACCTTGTGTAGCTGAAGATTGCTTCCTACTAAAATAGGAAACTATAGTTGAACCTAAGATGAAACAACACCTTGATGTGCTTTTCTGATTAACTACACTTCCAACTCAATCTTAATCAGTATATCCATGCAGATTTAGGTCTACATTATTATATTTTAGAACATATCCAATTGTGTCATGCAGGTATCTTAGAATATGTTTTACTGCAACTAGATGTAAATGTCTTGGTTCACTCATAAAATAAGTACATTTACTGCATAATAGATGTCTTGTCTATTGTTGACCAGGTACATCAAGAACCCAATCATTTGTCTGTAAATAGTGTGACCTTCCAAGTTTGAGTTAGCTACATATTATTTTAACTTATGCAAGTTTGTTTCCATGGGTGCAGACATGGGTTTAGAATAATTCATTCCAAACCTTTTCAGCAAGTCAATGTTATATTTCCCTTGATTTAAAAATATTCCATTAGCTTGTTGTCATACTTCTAAATCAAGGAAATAGTGTAAAGGACATAGATTTTTCATATCAAATTTTGATGCTAACTCTTATTTACATTTATTAATGAGATGATCTTCTCCTTCAATTAATAAGTCATCAACATAAATAATTAGGATCAATATTTCATCATTAACCACTTTGAAATATAGGTTAAAATCTACAATATTTTTGGCAAAGCCCAAGCCTAAAAGGTATTGATCTATCCTCTCATCACAAGCGCGGGGAGCCTGTTTAAGACCGTATAATGCCTTATTCAATTTACAAACATGAGATTCCTTTCCATGTATTATAAATCCTTTAAGTTTCTCTAAGTATACTTCCTCTTCAATTACACCATTAAGAAAGGTAGTCTTTACATCCATTTGATGAATCTTCCATCCTTTTGATGTAACAATAGAAATCATAGTCTCAACATAAGTATAATGAGAAATAGGAGCATAATTTCTTCACAGTCAATTCCCTCCTTTTGAGAAAAACCTCTAGCAAAAAATCTTGGTTTATATTTTTTAATACTGCCATCTGCACCATGTTTGATTTTGAAGAGCCATTTAGATGAAACCGTTGATTTATCTTTTGGTCTAGGTACTATGTTGGTGCAAGGCACCTCCCACCTTGATGGGTTAATGAGTGCTTTAGGGGTCTTAGGAGTTTTTTGTAGTTTTTTATGAGTTTGGAATAAGATCCATTGGTTGGATCCATTCATATGTTTGTAAGAGCCAAATGAGCTCAGGCAGGGTTAGTACTCCATTTTGTCTAAATGGCCTCAAGAATATCTAGGTGATGGAATTGGTTAGGAATGACCTAAATAAGGTCTTAGGACCTTAAATGTTTTTATTTAGGACTTAGGAGTCCTTACTAATTCATTGAGTAGGTCTAATAGGCCAAATGAGACTTTGGCAAAAAGTTGTTAAGCAACTTTGCAAAGTTGCTTGAGCAACTTTTTGAAAAGTTACTCATATGGTGGTTAAGTTGGTTGTAACTAATCATGCTCGGTATATGAGCATGAGAATGATGGATTTCAAAGGTTAATGAAGTTTTGGATTGGATACTATGATTTAGAACTTTATGTACGGATGCCATGTGTTAGTTCTTGTTTGGAGGTTTTCTTTGTGTATTGTACAACCTGTATGGATTGATTGGAGTGATCCAAATCCATGGTAGTTTAGACTGGTGTTCTATCTTAACTCTTCATTGATTCTTTTGTTTCTAGGATAGAAGAGTGAGATTTGGCAAGCATTTCAAGCTACTGGTCTGTAAAAGCCATTTATAGAGCCACCATGCTTGAAATGGCTCTAACCTAAACATCCACCAGTGGAAATGGTTGAAACCATAGGGGATTATAGGTTAGAGTCATAAATATAGTTGTTTCTTTCATTTTTGTAGTGGCATCAAGGCTTCATGGTCAGAATGGAAGCCCTAAGGCTGACTGTTGAAGATAGGTGAGCCAAGACAAGGAATAGAAAGAGTTGGCACGTACACCCATGATCTAGTTGAAGACACTTAGTGGCATTTTTGGAAATCCCTAAGAGTCCACTTGAAGATTCAAGAGGTTGGAGGAGGTTTTTAGAAGTTTGGTGACCAATTTGATGGTCTTTTGTGCAGACGGGGCCAGAGGCCTAATTAATAGGCTTAAAACTAGGGCCTGCTAGTAAGTAGGGTTGTGGGTGCATCGAGAAGCTTAAACTTTGGATTTGGAAGGGGTTGATCGATACCTTGAATAATTTAAAGGACTTTTGTGTGGTTGTTTGGGGTTTTTGGGAGCTTGAAGCCAAAAATAGTGAAAATAGGCCTAATAGGAATTGAGCCAATTAGGCCTCCTATGAATTTGATACTTTTTGACTAGGTAGAGGGACCAGAAGTGCAAGGAAGGGTTCCTAATGATGTTGAAGGGTCAAGGAACTAGTTGGAAGTTAGAATGAAGTGTGGGAAGATCCTAAGAAAGGGTTTTGGGTTCTAGAGGGGAAGTCCTAGTATAGAATCCTAGGAAATTGAAGGCCTAATTGGTCTTGGAAGTAGTGTATCTTCTAGATACCGACTATACCTTGGAGGAGAAGTTGGTGAAGAGGATTTTGAGATCAAAAGTGGTGAAGATAACACTGAGATTAACCATTGGATGGTTAGGAAAGGTTGGGAACCTTGGAGGAAACATTAGAACCCAAACCCTCTGCATCATAGTGGTATCAGAGCGGGAAATTCTTGAAGTTTTTGTATGTCTGGCGGGGAGCAGAGCCAAGAGGTTGACAGCATGCCTCCAAAGGCAATGAGTAGGGGGGCCCTAGTGGACTTGGTCCAAGAGCTATTGGCAAAGGCCAATTTGAAAGAATCAAAGGGAAAGAACATCACTGAATGGGGTGATGAGAGTGAAGATGAGAATGAAAGTCAAATAGGGGAGACATCTAACAAGGGTAAAGAAATAGTTGATGATAAGGACAAGGTGTTCTTGGATGCATTCAAATCCATTAACAAGGATAGCATGGAACACATACCTTACTATAGTGGCAATTTGAATGGTGAGGAGTTGTTGGATTGGCTAGAAGCCATTGATAACCAATTTGATTACAAGGAAGTGGCAGAGGAAAAGAGAGTCAGCTATGCCACAACTAGGCTTAAAGGATCTACATTGGTGTCGTGGAACATGATGCAGGATGATAGGATAAATAATGGAAAGAAGAAGATAGTTTCATGGGAGAGGATGAAAATCAGATTAAGGGCACAATTCTTGCCTACTGATTATGAAAGCCAGATGTACCAAAGGTTGCAAAACCTAAGACAAAAGGAGATGATAGTGAGTGCTTATACTGATGAGTTCCATAAACAAAGCCTAAGGGCTAGAAGACAAGAATATGAAATGGAGAAGGTGGCAAGGTACCTTAATGGGTTAAGACAAGGGATACAAGATGAGATTAGCATGATGGCTCCTGAAAGTATGCACAGTTAGCCTTGAGAGCAGAGGATAAGGCTAGGAGGAGGAATGATTTCCAACAAAGAGGAAGAGGTGGAAACAATAACAGAGGTTTCAGAGGCAAGAACAACTATGGTAGAGGATAGAGCCCTAATAGACAATAAGATAATCAGTCTATGGATAATAGTAGTGGCAATCAGTTTAGAGGATCTTTTCAGAGAGGAGGATATAGAGGAAGAGGGCCACCAAGGGGTAGGTTTTAGTCACAAGAGAGGACCAATTCAGTCTTCACCGGTAGATGCTACAATTGCAATCAAGTGGGGCACACCATGGTTAGATGTCCTGCAAAAGGTTCTACATATTCAATGGGAGAGAGGAGAAATCAGTTGGTACAAGAGGAGGACACTCAAAGTGTCACTTCACCTATCTCCAAGGTAGGGCCAGTGTTGGATGGAGAGAATCTCATGTTGAGAAGGACATTGTTGAAGGTTCCTAACACCATGGAACCACTTCAAAGAAAGAGCCTATTTAAAACTACTTGCAGGTCACAAGGTAAGATATGCAAGGTGATAGTGGACTCCAGATCCACTGAGAACATACTATCCACAAAGATCATTGATAAACTAAAACTTAGGAGGATACCTCATACCGCTCCCTACAAGGTATCTTGGCTTAATAAAGGACATCAAATAGTTGTTGATGAGAAAACTATGGTTGAGTTTGAGATTGGAGGCTACAAGGACAAGGTCCTATGTGACATATTGCCCATGGATGCATGTCACCTACTTTTGGGACACCCATGGCAATATGATGTGAAGGCTATACATGATGGTGAGATGAATGGTTACTTAATCACCAAGCTAGGCAAGAAATTTCAAATGGATCCATTGCAAGAACCTAGTGAGGAGAAGCAAGTAGGGGCTAATGCTATGCTCTTGAGTGGGAAATAGTTTCTTAAGATTATGAAGAAGGAGAAAGAGGTCTGTTGTGTAGTGGTAGTGAAGCTAAAAGAAGAGGCTAAGGAGAAGGTTAGTATACCCTTAGAAGTACAAACCTTGTTGGATAAGTATCATGAGATAGTGGACAATGGGTTGCTAAGTGCATTGCCACTCATGAGAGAGATAAGCCATCAAATAGACCTCATTCCTGGAGCAAACTTGCCAAACAAAGCAACATTCAAGATGGCACCAAGCCAAAATGCAAAGATAGCCAAGCAAATTCAAGATTTGTTGGATAAGGGGTTAATGAGGAAGAGTTTAAGCCCTTGTGTTGTACCTACTATCCTTGCACCAAAGAAGGAAGGTACATGGAGGATGTGCACTGATTCAAGGGCCATCACCAAGATCACCATTAGGTACAAATTTCCAATGCCAAGGATTGAAGACTTGTTGGATAATTTGGGAGGTTCATGCTACTTCTCTAAGGTGGATTTGAAGTCAGGCTACCATCAAATCAGAGTTAGGCCTGGTGATGAATGGAAGATAGCATTCAAAACAAATGAAGGGCTGTATGAGTGGCTTGTGATGCCCTTTGGTCTCACCAATGCCCCTAGCACATTCATGAGGCTCATGAATGAAGTATTGGTAGATTTCATAGGTAAGTTTGTTATAGTTTATCTTGATGACATTCTGATTTTTAGCAAGTCTAAGGAGGAGCACATGGCACATTTGGAGTAGGTCTTAAGGATGCTACATAAGGAGAAGTTGATGATCAATCAGGATAAGTGTGAGTTCTTGAAAAATGAACTAGTTTACCTTGGTTTTGTGGTTGCTAATGGCTACATGAAGATGAATCCTGATAAAGTCAAGGCAATCTTGGATTGGCCTACACCTAAGTCCATAGGAGATGTTAGAAGTTTTCATGGTTGGGCATCATATTATAGGATGTTTGTGAGGAATTTTAGTCATGTGTGTACACCTATCCTCAACACCATTAAAGGTGGAATAAAATGTCAATTCAAATGGACCGAGGCAGCTAATAAGGGGTTTGAGATGTTGAAAAAGAGGATTGCAGAGCTACCTACCTTGAGGTTCCCTAATTTCAATCAGTTGTTTGTGGTTGAATGTGATGCTAGAAAGCTATCCATTGGAGCAGTGCTAAGCCAAGAAGGACATCCCGTGGCATTCTTCTCTGAGAAGTTGAATGAGGCCAAGAAAAAGTACTCCACCTATGATTTGGAGTTATATGCAATGGTGCAAACACTCAAAAAGTGGAGAAATTATCTCCTACCAAAGGAATTTGTGGTCTATGCAGACAACCATGCCCTTAGCTTCTTGAATGGGCAAGATAAGTTGAACTAAAGACACCTTAAATGGGTTGAGTCTTTGCAAGCCTTCACCTTTGTGATCCAAAAACAAAAAGGGAGTTAGTAATAAGGTTGTTGATGCTCTTAGTAGAAGAGTGTTAACTATTCAAGAAATTCAGTTGCAAAGTGTAAGAATGGAAGACTTGCAGGGTCTCTATAAGGAGGACAAAGATTTCAAGGATGCCTATGAGGCATGTGAAAGGTTTATGTAGGGATTCAAGGTGGAATTTAGTGAGTACATACTACAGGAAGGACTATTATTCAAAGGACACCTCATGTGTATACCTTAATGTTCAATTAGGGAAAACATAGTGAAGGAGAAGCACCAAGGAAGTTTGGGAGGCCACTTTGGAGTGGATAAAACATTAGAGCATGTGAATAGGAACTATTATTGGCCTAAAATACAATTAGATGTTGGGAGATTTGTGGAGCAATGTCAGATCTATCAGAGTGCTAAAGGACAAAGCAACAATAGTGGACTGTATCAACCTTTATCCATACCTCAAAGGCCTTGGGAGTGCTTGAGTATGGACTTCATTTTGGGGTTGCCAAATACATATAGAGGACATGACAGTGTATTTGTGGTGGTGGACCATTTTAGCAAGATTGCGCACTTCATACCATGCAAGAAAACAAATGATGCTTCACAAATTGTAGGTTTGTTTTTCAGAGATATTGATAGGATCCATGGCTTGCCACTAAACATAGTAAGTGACCAGGATAGTAAGTTTGTGGGACACTTTTGGAGGACCCTATGGAAGATGTTAGGTACAAATTTGTCATTTTCTTCAGCCTACCATCCACAATCAAATGGCCAAATAGAGGTAGTGAACAGGTCCCTAGGAAATTTGTTAAGATGTTTGACTAAACACCATGGACAGTCATGGGATCATATCATTGGGCAAGCAGAATTTGCCTACAATGACTCCATTAATAGGAGTATAGGTAAGAGCCCCTTTGAGATAGTCTATGGTACTCATCCTAGGGGAATCTTAGAGTTGAGAGATCTCAATTTGCAGGATAGGAGAAGTGCTTAAGGAGAGACATTTGCAGAGAAAATGAAGGAGTTGCATGAGTAGGTCAAGAGGACCTTACAAAAATAGGGTGAGAAGTACAAAGCTAAGGCAAATCTATCTAGGAAAGACTTACAATTCAAGGTAGGGGATCTAGTCCTTGCCTATCTCAGGAAGGAGAGATTACCCAAGGAGTCAACCTACAAAGTTGCTTATGAAGAAGATAGGACCCTTGAAGATTTTGCACAAGTATGGTAAAAATGCTTATGAAGTGGAATTGCCACCTGATTTGGGCATTTAACCCATTTTCAATGTGTGTGATTTATATCCATATAAGGGATCAGCTATAGACACAGGTCCAACTGTACCTTCAAATTTGGGAGATGATGATTGGGTTAAGGATTTGCCAAGCCCCATCCCATTGAAGTTGGAGAGTATCTTGGATACTAAAGTAATAAAAAAGACAAGGAAAGGAACCTATAAGGAGTATCTTGTTAAATGGCAGGGGTTACCTGATGCTGAAGCTATTTGGATGATAGAGCTGGACATCTTGCAGCATGGAGTCACCATTGAAGAGCTCCTAACTCAAGGGACTTGAGTTCTTTGTCATAGAGGAGTATGGTGCAAGGCACCTCCCACCTTGATGGGTTAATGAGTGTTTTAGGGGTCTTAGGAGTTTGTTGTAGTTTTTTATGAGTTTGGAATAAGTTCCATTGATTGGATCCATTCATATGTTTGTAAGAGCCAAATGAGCTCAAGCAGGGTTAGTACTCCATTTGGTCTAAATGGCCTCAAGAGTCTCTAGGTGATGGATTTGGTTAGGAATGGCCTAAATAAGGTCTTAGGACCTGAAATGTTTTTATTTAGGACTTAGGAGTCCTTACTAATTCATTGAGTAGGTCTAATAGGCCAAATGGGACTTTGGCAAAAAGTTGCTAAGCAACTTTGCAAAGTTGCTTGAGCAACTTTTGCAACTTTTTGAAAAGTTACTCATATGGTGGTTAAGTTCGTTGTAACTAATCATTCTCAGTATATGAGCATGAGAATGATGGATTTCAAAGGTTAATGAAGTTTTGGATTGGATACTATGATTTAGAACTTTCTATACGGATACCATGTGTTAGTTCTTCTTGTTTGCAAGTTTTCTCTATGTATAGTATGGCCTGTATGAATTGCTTGGAGTGATCCAAATCCATGGTAGTTTAGATTGGTGTTCTATCTTCACTTTTCATTTATTCTTTTGTTTCTAGGATAGAAGAGTGAGATTTGGCAAGCATTTCAAGCTACTGGTCTGTAAAAGCCATTTACAGAGCCACCATGCTTGAAATGGCTCTAACCTGAACAGTCACTGGTGGAAATGGTTGAAACCATAGGGGATTATATGTTAGAGTCTGTAAATATAGTTTTTTCTTTAATTTTTATAGTGGCATCAAGGCTTCATGGTCAGAATGGAAGCCCTAAGGCTGACTGTTGAAGACAATGGAGCTAGGACAGGGAATAGAAAGAGTTGGCACGTGCACCCATGATCTGGTGGAAGACACTTAGTGGAATTTATGGAAATCCCTAAGAGTTGCCTTGAAGATTAAAGAGGTTGGAGGAGGTTTTTAGAAGTTTGGTGACCAATTTGATGGTCTTTTGTGCAGACAGGGCCAGAGGCCTAATTAATAGGCTTAAAACTAGGGCCTGCTAGTAAGTAGGGTTGTGGGTGCATCGAGAAGCTTAAACTTTGGATTTGGAAGGGGTTGATAGATACCTTGAAGAATTTAAAGGACTTATATGTGGTTGTTTGGGGTTTTTGGGAGCTTGAAGCCAAAAATAGTGAAAATAGGCCTAATAAGAATTGAACTAATTAGGCCTCCTATGAATTTGATACTTGTTGACTAGGTAGAGTGACCAGAAGTGCAAGGAAGGGTTCCTAATGATGTTGAAGGGTCAAGGAACTAGTTGGAAGTTAGAATAAAGTGTGGGAAGATCCTAAGCAAGGGTTTTTGGTTCTAGAGGGGAAGTCCTAGTATAGAAGCCTAGGAAATTGAAGGCTTAATTGGTCTTGGAATTAATGTATCTTCTAGATACCAACTATACCTTGGAGGAGAATTTGGTGAAGAGGATCTTGGAGATCCAAAGTGGTGAAGATAACACTTAGATTAACCATTGGATGGTTAGGAAAGGTTGGGAACCTTGGAGGAAACATTAGAACCCAAACCCTCTGCATCATATGTCCCAAACATCATTCTTTAGAATAAATTGATATTCTTCTGTCATATCATCTTTTCAAAGTTGGAGGTTGAAAGCTTCTTCAATGAAAGTGGGTTTTGACTTAATGATTTCACTCATTAAGGCAAAATAGTTGGAAAATCTGAGTGGTCTTTTGCTTTCCCTAAAGGTTCCTTTTGGTGTTGCGAGACCTTCAACCTCTTGAATCATTTTTCTTTCCCATAGAGATCTTTTAAAATTTACACCAATGCTTCTAGGCCCATCAGTAGGATCAATGGGCTCATTTGGATTAATATCTTTCATAGGTTCACAAATCTCCCTCTAAACAATGAACAATATTATAAATTTCTGAAAAAGTATAAAACCATAAATAGTTATAGATTACAATAGAAGTAGATAAATAAGAAGATTACAAACCTTGAGACCTAGGCCTTTTATGTGTGTATGCATTGCAATCTGCAACTTTTTAAAAGTGGATTGTAATTATTCAATCTTCATTTATTTCAACTTTAACAATCTCAAAACCCTAAAACCCTATTAAGCTAGTGTAAATTAATTACCAAATTCAACAATGGAAGTGTTTTTGAGCATTTGCAAATTTTAAAGATTTCTTTGCTTCTATTTTCTCTGTGGTGTTTTAAATAGCATGTATTTTTTTTTCCCTTTGATTCTATTTTTCAGTGTTTTATTATTATTTTTAAATAAATGTATGAGTTTCACCTAAAAAAATACTCTTAAGTGGATATAGTGCTGAGTGGAATGGTAATTAGTATGGTTTTTTTGTTGTCTACTCTTAAGAGACAAGTCGATATTAAGGCATGATGTGAGATAACAACAAAAATGACCTGCAATTTTATGATTCAACATGAACTTTATTCTGTGACTGTTCTTGTAGCCAAGGCAAAACAAAGTAACTTCTTGTTTGTTTGCTAAGAACTATGTTTCCGTTGTAAGTTTCAATCCATTTTAGTTGTCCATTAATGTAATATGGTTCTGGAATCATTTCATATGTTGTAATATTAGATATATAACACAAAAATAGTTTATCACATTAAATAAAAAATAAATTTTAATTAAAGTTATTTTTTTTTTGGCATAACTCAAGTCTTCCAGAAGATGAAGATGATCCTCGAGATACATATCCAGAATATGTTTGTTATGATCCAAATCATAGGGCAGAGGATGATGATGATGATGACACATATACAAAAGACACCAAGGCCAATGATGATTATGATAACGATGATGACCACAGTGGTAATGATGATTGCAGTGGTGATGATGATGATGAGGCAGTTGTTCTGCAAGTGGGTTGCCCATCATTTTTCGTACCCTATTTGCAGGCTATCATGGATGTGGTTTGGATTAATGTTGCCCCATTTCTTGTATCCCCTTTCTTTTTTCTTGGTTTGTGTGCAATGTTTGTGTTCTTTTTTAACCTTGTTGTTTTTTTTTTCTTTCATTTACATTTCCTTTACTTTGCATGTGTGTGCCTTTATCATTCTCAGGTGAGTGCCATCTAGGGCTTGGCTCGTTTGAGTCTCAACAATATTATGTTTTGAATGGTCGTATTAGAGGATAATGATGGAAATGAGGGGAAGGAGAAGGGCATTAATGTTCTTGAGGATGGAGATATTTTGAATAAATTTGGGGAAACAGTTAAGCCTTCTTACAAGGCAGTTCTTTTAGACCACTTTTCTACCGTGCTCCCAGAATTTGCTAGTTTTTAAGGGAAATTTCTCATAAAATAAGGGGAAAATGGAGGAAGAGAGCCCAACACCAATGGTCATAAATGAGGAGATGATGTTGATTCCTCAACAAAATTTGCTAGTAACAAGGGAGGAGAAGAAGGTAAGGTCTTGTCACCTAGAGTTAAGACACTCGCTCTCTCACCGAATAGTGATATGGTAAATGCTATTAAATCTAAACAAAATAGATCAAAAAGAATTTCTGTATTTTTTTTCATGGATGTTAAATTTTTACCTGCTTGGAAGTTTTTGGATGACTGGTTTAACAATATTTGGGGGAAGAAACTTGGTATTATTGTTATTTTTAGTCGAATGATTCAAAAGGGTTTGTTTGTAATCTTCTTAAAAAATCATGGAATGCAAGAAAATGTTTTGAATAAAGGGTATTGGCATGTAGGGTAAACATTGTTCAGAGCCCTTCCTTGGTCCCCGAAAAGCAATGCAGAACATGTTTTTGCTAGTTCTTCCCCTTTTTGGGTTGAATTGAAAGATGTTCAACCATAATTTTGGCCTTTTATACCTCACATGCTTTAGCCAATGGGGTTAGTGCTACAAGTTGAAGAATCTAGAGTAACACTTCCACACCTTAATGCCTGCATATTGATTACATTGTACCCCAATGTTGTGTTCCCTGATGAAATTTTGCTTGAAATTGAGGAAGAAATCTTTAGATGGAAAATTGTCAAGCTTGAAAACATAGGGGATTGCTTCCATTGCAAGATTAATGGCCATAATAGATGGGATAGTCCACTATTGAAAAACATTCAAAGAGATTTCTCAGGGGGAGTCCCAATTAAAACCAATCCTCAAACAAAAGTGGGCAAAAATGATAACAATGTGAGTCAAAATGATAAATTTAATGAAAGGAATGTTGATAAAGAGGTCCTTAAATGTAACATTGGTATTGACCAAATTGATAATGCTAATGAAAGGAATAATGGACATAACAATAATAATAATGATGGTCAATATGATAAAACTAATGAAAGAAACATCGATAAAGAGGTCTTGGGTGAAACCCTTGATGGTCACTTGGATAAGTTTGTCTACCTTACTAATCCTCTTTTTGAGGATGAGTTCAAAGTACAAAAAGAAAAATAGGCTGATAGCAAAAGAAACCATAACCCCTTTTCTTTTCAACCACAATATCTTCTAATGGCTAGAGATAAAGTTAACGAGGATAACGCCCCTAAGCTCAATGCACAACAAATAGCTCTGGGTAAAATTAAGGATAAATAGAATAATATGAGGAATACCAAATACCATTCCATTGAGCAGATTACCATATGCTCTGACATCATACTTCCTGAATCCCCTTTGAAAGAACACAATAAAGAGGCCCAAATGATTCCTTCGGAGCAGACTGACCAAGAAGTGGGAGAGGGTGAATTCACAAAAGTAGTAAGCAAGAAAAAAAGAGGAAAACATATGAGAGGAGTAATAGTGTCAAAAATGATGAGAGGAAAAACAAACTCAAAAGTAATGAGCTTCCAGAATGTTTCACTAGACTGTGTAAAAATCAAAACACCCCCTCAAATCAATTATGATTATGAACATACATAGTTGGAATATTAGAAGTTTGGAAATGATAGGTAGGAAATATATTGTTAGAAGGTGGTTTAATAAAGTGAAGAAGAAGGATATTATCTTCTTACAATGAATTAAGTTTACTAGTTATCATGCCTATAACACACTAAGATTTGTTTGGGATAAGGACACATGTTTATATTCAAGGCATAATAGAGGTAAAGGAGGTGTGGCTACTCTAGTCGGGCTAAATTGGGTTGATAAGATGAAAGATAATGGTGTATCTCCATGTCAAAGAGCCTTATGGATTCTTTTTAAAGTCAATAATTAAATGATAGGAGTTTGTAACATATATGCCCCAAATGACTATAGAGATAGGGCCAATCTATGGGATTGGCTCTCAAATAGCCTTCCTAATGCAAAGTGGACATTCATTGGTGACTTTAATATGATTGAGAGTGGACATGATAAATCTAGGGGGAATAAACATGAGTGGAAGGCAAATGATTTTTTTTTCTGGGCCAAATTCAAAAGGAGGTTTAATATCAACGACCCATCGGATAGGATGAAAAATGAGTATGATGACATTTTGTACACTTGGTGTAATAATCAAGCCAACAAGAATATAATATACTATAGATTGGGTAGAATTTATGTAAACACTTCCATGCTTGGGTTTCTCATAATCCAAGTCAATCCCCCATTAGTGTATCCCCTTCTAGTATTTCAAATCATTCTCCTATTTATGCTTGCATTGTGCTTAAAAGCCTCATCTCCCAATCCAAAAGCCATAGGAGGAACAATATGTTTAAGCTCAACACTTATCTGCTCTAGGATGAAGACACATTAGGTGCTATCCAAATTGTAACAACCCTACCCAAATATTGTATTTTTGAAACCTCAACAACTGCCAAGTGGGATCAGATGGTGCAAGGGTGGAGGAAGATGTTTCAAAATATAGGAACTAAGGGAGCCATGGACAAAAAACAAGAGTATAATTATTATCAAAAGAAAGTCAATGAAGTAGAAAAGCTTTACAAGACAAAGGTAATGATCAAGAGTTGGAACAAGAACTGATCAAGTAAAAAATGCAATTGAGGAATGCTCAAAATTATAAAATTCAAGGTAAAAAAACTAGAGCTAAAGCTAGACGACTCAAAGAGGGGGAAAAATGGTCTAAATGTTACAAGACTAAGACTAAACAAGATTTGATTTGATATTTTGCAGTGATGTTGTAGTATTGGATTTTTGGAACATTGGATGTTTTTCATCTATGTTGCCATCAATGCCAATGGGGGAGATTGTTAGGAATGAATGCAAAGTACTTTGGCAGTCATTCTATAGCAGTTGTTGTTGCATTCATGACTTGGATTGTCATTGATGTCAACACAGTGATATTCTGGATATTAGTAGGAAAGTAGGTACAGTTTTGTTTTGCACACATGTTGTATTGTAGATTGGCTTTTGCGCAGTTGATGGTATGTTCTTTGGTGTGTTATTAACCTATGGTTAACAACGCAAAAAGAAATTCATTCATTTGTGAGAGTTATGAGCATTTTGGTGAAAGCAGTGTTTAGATAGTGTTTCTGTGAAGCGATGTTCAGAAATCGGAGGATATCTCTTAGTTGGGATGGAATCTGATTTTGCACAGTTAAAGGGATGTTGGAGACTCATTAATGATGATGTGGTTCATAGCACAAACTTTCAGGATATGTTTGGAGAAAGTTAAAGTATCTGGAAGCCGACAGTTTTATGTGAATTCTGTGTGTAGCATGTAGAATTTATTATTTTGTAATTGAGGACTGACTCATTTGTAATTATTTGAGTTTGGTATATAAGAAGGAATTTTTTCCTTGTTGTAATGTGTACTATAAAGATTGAGATGTGAATATATGCATGAAGTGAAGAAAAGAGCTAATTCAGTGATGAAGGAAGACTTGTGAGTACAAAGATCTGGAATTGTGATCTTGTGTAGCAGAGAGTGCAGTTTTGGCACAGTGTGAAGGAGGTAATATATTTCATATTATTTTGTTGAATAATTCTAAGATCTTTTGGACAGTGGGTTCAAAGATCTTGCCTTGAAGTTGTTTGGGCAGTGTGTCCTTCTGTCTTCCATAAACTCTTAACTGGGTTAGAATCTTTTAACAGGGATTCAAAATCTCCTAACAGGGATTTATATGTACTAAATGTATTTCATAAGACTCATAACAAGGTCCATCCTCTAACAAGGAACTTTCATATTAGTGCATCATTTTGTGGGCATCATTCCCACCGGGGTTTACTCTTTTCAAGAGGTTCCCTAGTCAACATATCTTGTGTTATTGTGCAATTGTGTATGGTTATCTTTCTATGGTTGATCAGTACATTACTTATATTGTTTAAAGCTATTGAATGGTTAAATTATCAGATAACTGATTCACCCCCCCCCCCCCCCCCCCCCCTCTCAGTTATCTTGGGGATCTTTACTTTCTAACACTAAATACTTCTTTAATCTCATAAAATCCAACCATAGTAGAGAAGAGATTAGTGGAATTCAAGTAGAAAATGGATTCACTAGCAATAATAAAGAGATACTAAATGCATTTGTTAACTTTTATAAATAATTATTTTCCTCGGAACATGGAATTGAGAGTCAAGAAGCTATGAATCAATGTATCAAACTAATCCCCAAGAAAGTAACCAAATATCAAGCCAAGAGCCTCAATCAAAAGATTGACTTGAATGAAATATATGAGGCTATCAGGACATTAGAAAATGACAAATCACTAGGCATTTATGGATTACCAATAGATTTTTATAAAAAGAATAAAGAATGGATAACATGTGACTTGTTAGAACTCTATAATGAGGCTTTTGAATTGGGATCACTGGGAGAGAATATTAACAAAGGGGTGATCACATTACTCCCTAAGGATGGTGATAGATCCCAAGTGAAAAGTTGGAGACCTATCACACTGTTAAATATATCTTATAAGATAATTGCAAAGATTATGGCTAGAAGAATTAGAGATATGCTCAATGACATTGTATCAGTTACTCAAACAGGTTTTATCAAAGGGATATACATACTAGATAATCTTATTACAAGTTGGGAGGCTATGCATTGGGAAAAAATGGAGGAACAAAATGTATCTATGATGTTACTTGAATTTGAGAAGGCCTCTGACACAATTGAATGACAATTTACTCTTAAAATGCTAGAGACAGTTGGGTTTCCCGAGTATTTCTACAAATGGGTCATTATTTTGTTTAAAGATTCCTCAATTGTGCTTGAAGTTAATGGTGAATACTAAGAACCTGTCCCACTTGGAAGGTCTATTAGGTAGGGGTTCCCACTTGCACCTGCACTATTTGTAGTTGTTGCTGATGCTCTTTCATATATTTTAAAAGCCAATGAGATATGCCCTCCTATAAAAGGTATCACATTGCTTAATAAGGATGAACTCTCGATAGAACAATTTTATGATGACATTTCTTTGTTTGTGGAATTAGATAAAGATAATTTTGATAATGTTCTTAGGAGCTTAAAATTATTATGTCAAGCATCAGGAGCCAAAAATTGCTCCTCATAATTCTACACTACTGGGATGGTCAAAATATCCTCCTAACTGGATATGAGGAAGAGAATGGCAATGGTCTAGTCCCTCTAATATTGTAAGGTACTTGGGGATTCCCTTTTCTATAAACCCTTCTATCAAAGATGTGTGGGCTTGGATATATAGAAAATAGAGAATACACATCTTAAATGGCAAACCCATATGCTATCTCTTGCAAGCAAGGCTCAAGTGGTTCAAAAAGTTCTCTCCTCACATGTTGTATATTATGCATGCTCTTGGGTTATGTCTTATTGTCACTCTAATAAACTTGAAAGGATCCTAAGATAGTTTTTGTGGTCAGATGGTCTTGATAAGAGGAAGAGATATTGTGTCAAGTGGGAGTGGTGTTGTGCTCCTAAAATGATGGGGGGACTTGGGCTAAGAGACTTTAAGATACAAGGAATTGCCTTAGCAGCGAAATGGATCCTTAAAACACTGAATGGTAATGATCCTTGGAAGATACTTATCAAAAATAATGTGGTTAGTTCATCTATTAAAAATGGTATTTACATGGGAAAAATATAACAATATTAGACATTGTGTTGGGGGATTTTGATGTTTTCTCTACTATCTGGAGGGCATGGTGTCGGGTTAGACCCCTGATATTCTCAAGAAATGTTGTCAGTATGAATCCCTCATTTGCTATTTTAGATAGATCTATTTGGTGGGGTATATACCTTAAGGGTAAACCTCTTGCTTTGACTCAATGTTGTTTTGCAAAAAAATGGCATAATAAAGGCATTTCTCTCATTCAATATGTTATGATTGACAAGTGATTGGGTTCTTGGGAAGGTATTAGTGTTGGTAGTGGGCCAACATCCCTCACAGGGTTTGCGACATGGCTTAACCACCTCCTGTGTCTTCTATAAGTCTAGTGGTTGTATCGAGCATTAAAAGGTCAATCTTTTGGTGTAATGACAACCCTAGCTTGTAACAAGTGGTATCAAAGCTTGGTCACAAGTTTGAATCCAAGCAGGCCATGGTGAGTGACGCTGGGAGGGGGATTGTTGGCAATGGGCCAGCATCCCTCACAGGGTTCACGACATGGCTTAACTGCCTCTTGTGTCTTCTATAAGTCTAGTGGTTGTATCAAGCATTAAAAGGTCAATCTTTTGGTGCAACGACAACCCTAGCTTGTAACAATTAGTGCTAAGCATAACATTCCTAAATCGTAAAAGAAAACATATACTCTTATCTCCAAAGCAATGGGCAATTTTTTCCTTGGTAAAATTTTGAAGTCTTGTCAAATGCTCAAATAGTTGAAGTGGTCTGATGGTAAAACCTTGGGTGACTTCTCTAGCAGTAAAATCTATAATATGCTTAAGGAGGATGTGGGTATTATTAATAGAATCAATCAAATATGGGGTTTTAATTGGCCAAGAACTAGATGACACTTTATCTTTGATTTATTTTGGCATTCACCCATTGAGCCTAATAAAATTTGTTTTAGATGGATTTTACTTGTTAGAAAACTTTCTATTGGATCCTTTCTTTTTGCTTGTGGTAAAAAAACTATTATGTGCACCATCTATAATTGTTTAGAGTATTTTGAACATCATTTTTTTGAGTGTAAATTTTCCAGTAAGATTTGGTCTCTATTTTTTGGTCAACCTATTACTTGGAATTGTAATGATTGTCTATCATGGCATGAGGTCCTTGCTGGTTTTGTGGAAGAATTTGATCTTAAGATGAAAAAATCATGGTTTGCCTTAATTTCTAGAATTTAATGGATCATTTGGAAGCAGAGAAATGACGAGATTTTCCAAGATAGGAAACAAGACCTTACTAAGTTTAATTGTAAACTCGTACATTTTTATATTGTGTCACTGGTCACAATCACTATATAAGTGCCAAGGGAAAGATTCATATTTTTGGTCAAGGAAGGAGCTATGATTTTATTCAAAAAGGATATCCAAACTTCAACATACTTGGAAGATAGCCAAGATAAGGGTAGTGATGAGGACAGGGGTAACATGAATCAAGACACCATAATTATTCAGTCAAATAATGAGCAAGAAAACAATAGTATGAGAGATGCTAAAGACGGAGATGAAAATTATAACTGTAATGATAACTACAATGATGGTTGGGACAATACAAAATAAAAAAATAGTAACAATGATGATTGGGACAATACAAAATACAAAGCCAACATAAATGATGGATGGGAAGAAAATTAAAAGCAGTGTTTTCACAATTGATAAAATGTTTTCTTTTAGGTTTTGATAATTATTTTAAATATTTGAACAATGATATAATCTAAAATGTAAACTATATATATAAGTCATGCCTCCATGGAGGATATCTGGTTGATAACAACACAATGTCTTGGGTGTTGGTAATTTAAGTATTTTGTGGTGTCCTAAAATCTGTTGTATTGTCAGTTGATAAACTATTTAAATATTAAAAAAAAATCCTTAATTTTGCTTATTTTAGTCTTTATCTTGCATCATTAGGCCATTTTGTTGAAATACTCTTCATTCTTAATCATAATAAATGAAGGAAAGTCTTTGTCCCAATTACCACTCAAAACTATCTTTGAGTCTAGTTGGCCATATTCCTTCCGATTTGTACATTATGAAAAGGTGGATAATCACTTACATTTCACCCCTAATGACCCAACCATCTTTTCTTATGTAAATGAAGAAATATATTTTGATCTTCATGATTCACTCCCCTTTAATTTTCTACATCCCTCTCTCCCTTTCCTTCTATAAGTTGATATAATAGGAATATCAATAAGGTTGTTCAATGTTGAGTTGGATCAACACTTTTGCATGTAAATTAGAGAGAAGTCAACTTTCTTTAAAGATCTAACCTGATTTTGAAAAGGTCTCACACTTTGAGGTTATTTCCACAATGTCATTTGAATGTTGGATCTAGTTTAGCAAAGTTTAATTTTACATGACAAAAGGTACACTAAAATATTAGTACAATCCCCTTTAACATTCTTAAACATATTAATAAAACCAATATTAACATATCTATGTGGGAGTGATTTTCCATTCATGGAAAAAATATATATTTCCAGCTACTCTATCAAAGCTTAGTGTGTCAAATGGGCCTTCAATAGATCAACCAAAACAGTACTTATAAATACACTTAAATCCAAGAACAAACAACAAACCAAATATGTTAAACAACCTCCTTTCATGTCTCATTAATCATTGGAAAAAATATAGTTCACAACCATATCATAGACTTAGGACCAAGTCGTACATTTTTTTGTTGATAGCGAAATCCAGTTACAGAGCTGCACCTATTTATATTAAAATATAAAAGTATTACATCCAGGGTGATAGTGAAAAAAAACCTCATAGAGAGAATATTAGTTTCCTTCATGTCCAATTTCACCTCACAAGGATTTAACATCCTAGAAAGCCCTTCCCATACAACATAATTTGCTTCAAAAATAGAGGAGATGTTATACATATCTCCTCACACATACTAACTTTAACATTAAAAAATATAAAATCTATCCCTCCAAACATAGTAAGAAACATTATACGATAGCTTCTAGGCTTCGTATACCAAAATAGAGCTAACACCCTTAACATACATACTATACTATATCAAAATACATAGAAAGATCATTTTTTCTAAGATTTTATAACAACCAACTGAGCCTTATACTCATAACTCAAGACACAAGCACTATGAATTGTTAGATCCCCTAAAGAGTACAAAGTGTCCTCCTTGGCCATCTTTCTCTCTCATTGTACACACACACGAACCTCCTCCTCTCCATTGTCTAGGGATTTTTTCAAGCCTTCTCTTTCATATCTCATGAGCCCTTCCTCCTGCATGTATTTTTGAAGCCACCCTTCTTATTCCTCTTCCCCAAAACCTAACATTAATTTTAGGAAAAAATATAGCATTTAAAATCTTTTAGAGAACTGCTAAGAGTTTTACAAAAGGAAGAATTCAAAAGTATCCATGGCAATGAGTATGCCTTGACAATAGTTCAAGTGGTTTGTTAAGCGATATTTGGCTTTCTTTCTATTGAGAACAAGATTTTTCATTGTAAGATTATGCAAATGGGGTTTCATTAGTCTAAACTTGTAAACTAGGGATCAAACTTACTCAAATCAAAATAAATTAAAGAATAATCAATAGTTACAACTTCAAACCCTTGGGAGAGCTAGGCACATTGGTTAAATTTTTCTTTGTTTTGCACTTTTGATATGATTTGATAAGATAGATTGAGAAGTGATGTAACAACTACAGATTTTGAAAAGAAACACCATAAATAAATAGATACAAAATTGTAAATTATAACAAAAACTTAGATTTAGAAATATAAGATGTAGAGAACTTGTGTCTAAAATCTAGGATCAAAGTATACGATTTAGGCACCATAATCCTGGTAGGTCTAGGTATAAACAATTGTTATATATGATCTCAAATATTTGTTATTGTAGGATTTGAGCAATACAAATTCACAAAACCCGAAGATCACCTGCATACAAAAACCTATTACAAGGAAGTAGAGACAAGAAGAGGGCAAGGGTTTGACTCAAAAATATGAAGAAGAAAATATCCTCAAATAATGAATGAATTAAATGTACAATGGATCATCCTTATAAAGGAGATCAAAAGCCTTGAAAGGCAAACCCTAGTGCATGTAATAATTAGTTAAATTATTACAAGACTAATGCATGCAAGTTTATATTTAAAACAACTAGTGCATAAGTTTAAATCAACTAGTGCATGTGTGTTTAAATATAAACAACTAAAAATAAAAGTGTTGACATCTTAAGAAGGGAGTAAAGTTAATTAATATAATTAATACTTTACTCTAACAATTATGAATATGAGAGTGTGCATCTTTAATTGCACTTTCTGGATCTACAACTATCTATCTTCAAATCTGTTACATGCATAGAAAGAGAGATAAATATGGTTGTGGATTGTATAGGGGCTTGCTTACGTCAAAACCCACATAGGAATTAACCTCTGACCCTACAATAATGATGTATAAAAATGAGCCCGTCCTTGTAGGATAGAGCCTAAATCTGAAGTCAAATGCTAAATTGACAAGATTATACCTCAAGGTTGATAATGTTGATGAATGCAATGCTCTTTGGATAGGTACTTCAAATGTTGATGCAACAACATGACATCACAAAATGAGATCAATTATGAAAACACACATGCATGAAGATTGTTGTAACTTGTTGCTCCACAATACTCAAATATGAAGAATTCACTTACAATTCTTGATGTGGAGTGAATGTGTTGATGTAGGATATTTTAATGAACTAGAAATTACCTCCTTATGTAGGGTTCTCAAGGTATTTTATAACTTTATAGGCCAACTTCCAATGGTGATATTAAAATTTTGAGACTAGATCATGAAAGTTGAGAACCAACACATTGATATGTTTGAATTTGGGCCCATTTTGGGGGGGATTAAAGTGCTAGGTACCATAGACCACCCAAAATGAGTTGGAATAAAGGTAGGTGCAAAGTGTGTAGGTTTAGGACCTGAAATCTGGTCACCAAATTGGCATATCACAACAATTAGGCAATTAGAAGGCTATAAATAGGCTTTAATAGAGCTATGAGTGGGCACATTGAATCAAGGGCATATAAAGTATTTTGAAACTGCAAAGGGTTATAATTTATGACACTACTTCATATTGGTTAAAAGCTTGCTTGTCTTTGAAGAATATAAAAAATAGTTATCTATAGGTCAATACTTAAAAGATGATTATAAGGGTAGTTATAGTTGACATGTATGAAAAATAATGCCAATCCCTATATTAAATCTATTAAGGGGCAATAAGATATCATTGTGAAGATACAAGGAACCTCTAATACATAAATTTAGAGTATAAGAAAGACATTGAAGATAGAGCACAACTGAGGACAAGAGTGAAAGTTTTATGGATGAGGATAATAGTAATGGTAGATAACATGCTATCATAAAATAAATGGCATGGGATATGAAAGCATGCAATGCAATTTAATGGTAATGATGTTAGCAATAAAGACCACCTTGAAAGATCAAAACAAGGTGATTACGTTGAAGTTATGAAGACATTTTTGAAGATGACATGATGGAGATGACTTATCAAATGCACACAAAGAGACTTTTTCCTTCAAATCCATTCAAAACATGTCCTATTGTCTACAAGTGGTGATTTAAGGTAGTAAAGGTTATTTTTAAAGGATAAAGGTAACTCCAGGGTAGTTAAGGCACCTGCATAATGGTTCATAACTTTTTGCTAGCATCTAGAAGATGGAGGTTGTTGGATGGAGCCTTTTTGGGAGCTTTCAAAGGTGTGAAATTAGGATCCAATTTATCAAGCATCCAAGTGGAGTTCAAACAACCAAGTTAAATAAATTAGATCATTTAGTACTTTATAAGTCATGTCCTATATTCTATCTTATTATTGGCTAAAAAAAGGGGATGCCTAGGATTGATAGTAGTCATTTCCTTATAGCTTTTGACAAACAATTGTAACTTATTTTTCAAAGGAACAAGATTTTAAAACTTGATTCAAGAAGAAATACAATCATTCCTACACTTGGACTTAGGTTTTGTACATGTGAATCAATAAAATAAGCTATTTTACTTTTTTTAAGAGTTGCATATTTTGCAAAATTTTAGAAATGGTTAATGTGATCATATGATAATACTATTTTATCCTTGATTTTTACTCCTATATTTATTACCTTTATGCAAAAATATATGTGAAAGTCATAACTTGTTTTTATCCAGCTGTGCAAGGATATCGTTGTGTACCTTTGTGAGATATTTCCAACATCTTCCAAGTATTTTTGTATATTTTAAACCTTTTTGTGAGATACTTATTCAAAAACATATCAAGTTATGAGTCGTGTATACTATAATATAACTTATTGATCATATTGTGTACTCTTAAGACAAGTAGAAGTCATACAACATCTAATGTACCACCTTATTAGAAAGTTTTATCTTCTCTGTCCCTAGTTTGATTTAGAAATCAAAAGGGTGTAGATGGAAGTTGAGGGATTATAATCTCTACTACATCAAAGGGATTTTTCTATTTTTCTTTGCTTGTTAAAATTACTGTCTAAAATCTTATCGAGGTTCCTTGGTTTATTGAAAATCTAATTTTGCCTTGTGCAAATGCAATTCAAGCTTTGACCTTATCAAAAAGTGCTTAAACATGGCTTATACTTATGGAATCAAACATATATTTTATTATGTAATGTGATGCCTCTAAAGACATTAAAGGCAAACATTTCAATATAATGATAATTGTTTCTTGACACAATTTATTTAGAAAAGCCCTGAAATGTAAAATATCAAAATGACAAGATTGGTGTCCCATAGACTATTTGTAGCCTCATGAATATTAAAAGATTTTGCGAGAATAGTCATATTCCAAACAAATAGAACTTGAAGGTTGACAACATGCACCAACTATTTAAGAAAGACAAGATTAGCCAAATGGCCAACTTCCTTATCAAAATTAATAATATGAAATCTGATTAAAAAACATAAATATAGATTAAGAATATTTTTGTTTTCAATCCTATAAACTATCTCGACATTATTAAATCTTTAATTCTTCCATTTATTATCCAAAACACCTGTCCCTAAAAGAGTTTTAGAAGCATAACTTAGCGATGTTCCTAATTACCTTTTAAAAAAAACAGACTAAATAAATAGACTAAAAAATAAATAAGCAAACATTATGGAAAATATACAGAGGAGATCTTGAACGAAATAGTTTGTTTGGTAAACGATATAGTGATATTTGCGAGGAGAAGACAGGGGAAGAGGAAGAGGAAGAGGAAAAGGGTTTTACAGTGCAATTGCAATGGGAAATGGAAAATTGAATTCAACTGGAGAATTTTTCAAGAGGAGGGATGAGTGGCGAAAACATCCCATGCTGTCCAACAATTTGCGCAATGCGACGCCAGGGCTTGGAATTGCCCTCGTCGCTTTCGGCGTTTACCTCTTTGCCGACGGCATGTACTCCAGGTTCAAGTCCAAGGTAACCTCAGGCCTTTTGCCTTTTCGCTTTCCTCCCCTTCTCTCCGTCTCGCTCTTTCTCATTCTCTCCTTTTGCAGGGCGACTAAGAAGTGTGGATGACTACCTGCGGATAAAGAATAATTGCAAATTCCATGGATTCAGATACAATCTTTCGTTAATACTTTGTAGCTTTCAATTACATTTTCAATATTGTGTAAGATTTGATCGTTTGTTAATTTTGATTGTCTCAATGCTGCTTTCGTTTAGTTTCAACTTGTTCATAGTTTCTATTTTTCCCTTTTGATTTGATATGATATGTTCGATTTATTGGATATCAGTTTATTAGCTTTGTATTCTGAAGTCAAGCATTCAATCCATCTGATTTCAGGGTTCACTGCTATAGTCTGAATAAATTCCAATTAATTGAATCCCTAGGGTTTTCTCAACAGAGAGGACAATTCTGAGAATTCTGAACGCGGGCTGAGGTTTTTTACAACTAGTTGAACATACCTTCAGCCAGTCGAACATATTCCTGGTAGTCTTAAAATGGCCCAATAATTTGATGAACAGATCGAATATGGTTAGCGTAGATCATATTTGTACCCTCGTATGCATATCTTGTGCTGCATTCACCACATGTCTTTTGTGAATTCCTATCAAAACTATTACTTGTTATGGAAATTATAATATTCAAAAACCAAAATAAAAGCCAAGTGAAAACCAAAGTGTAGCTATCAAACTAAATGAAAATCAGCGCAGATTGATAGATAGGGCTTGGTTGTCACACTTATATTCATATATAATAATTTTACTATTCCACATCAAGTGCTTGGTATTTGGTAGGAACATTGGGATTACCACTTTAGGTTACATATGCAAAGTTAAACACTGCAGCAATATCTGAAGAATTAATCTCATATGGAGCAGAGTAATTAATTGAAAATAATCATTACAAATGAACATATGAAATGAAAATGCTTTAATTGCCATCATGGTTAATGTACATTGTCTTTTTGTATCATTGGTTGTAACAACCATAGTAACTTTGGGCACTTAAACAATAATGATATGGCATCGCCAGAGTTTGGGTATTTTGAATTTTCAGTTACCTGGTCATAGAACACAAAAAAATTAGATAAATACTGATGATTTAAACAATAAATAACGTAGTCAAAGAAAAATGAACATTCTCCCCAGATTTTTAATTACCCATTTAAAAAAATTGTTTTCTTCAATATACTGCCATGTTTTCAAATTGATCATGGGTTGGACCAACTAATTGCTTTCTGAATTGTCAGATCTGAATGACACTGTTTACATACCGGGTGGTTTCAAAATGAATGTTAATCTGTTTTCTGTCAGTAATGACAGTGGGTGAAAATAATTAAATTCAGTATTAGTTATTGATTGTGAGGGACGTTATCTATTATTAGCTGTTTTAACTGAAGCTTAATTACCCCATTTGTATAATATGAAAGGAAATTGGGACAACAGCTTAAATAGGTTGTTAGGCATATGTGGGGGCATGTTTGTGGTAGTGGTGGTTTTGTTTGAAGGTCTAGGGAGATGGCTTAGAAGACTCAGTAAGATCCAGCTTGATATACTTTGAGAACTCTACTTTGATAGCTTCTGAATCAAGCAGATGGATATTGCTATCAAATGGGGTGAAATTTATATTTTTAATGAACTCTTCAATGCCCAATATAAAATCAATATTTTCATCTTTGACATACTTGAGTCCTTCAACACCGTTTTTGGGAGATTGCTTTTTGATTTCAAATGCCCATGACCATTAGTAAGATCTTTGATGGCTTTTTTTGAAAACTTTGCTAATTAATTCTTTGACTTCTTGGTTTGACATCTCTTTCATTGTAAGCGGAAGGTATGTTCACATCACAATTTCTTCCTCAAACTTTGTGTCAAGATCTTTCATCTCTTATACCAGGTGGATATTTTGTGGAAATATTTAGCTGATTTATCAATAGACTCGATTCCTTTCACCATAAGATCCTCAAAGCATTCCTGCATTGCTTAACCATATTGTCAGTTGATTAATCTACGACCTTGAGCCTTCTGACCATAATATTCTTAATTGTCTCACTGACTTGTGGGATAGTGTTATTGTACATACAAAAACTAGCGATATCTAAGGAGACTAGTCATTCTTGGAATACATTTGTAATGTCCCTTTTTGGGATATTCCTAATTTTTGCCCTAAAACAGCAGTTCCAACTTAAGATGAGAGTCACAATATATTTATGAATATAATTTTATCTAAATATTACTGATTTTTGCCCTAAAATAGCAGGTTCAACTTAAGATGAGAATTGCAATATATTTATAAATATAATAGTATTAAAAGTGAAGAAATTTAATTATAATATCCAATTTTTAATTCTATGAATAATTCAGAAGATGGAAAGTATCATGATTTTCTGCAATTCTTCTTCTTCAGATTGTCTTGTCAAAGATCAGTAGTAGTCAGATCAATAAATCATGGCACAATACTCAATTGTCTTCTTCTTCAGATTGTCTTGTCAAAGATCAGTATTAGTCAGATCAATAAATCATGGCACAATACTCAATTGATCAAGTTATGAATTCTCTGAGATATGTCGTGGCCCTGCCAAACTAGGGTAAATAGCCTGAATAAAAACAGATCACAGTCTGCATCTATAAATAATAAAACCTAGGCGATTAAATAATTGCGAAGGGCTGACCCGGAACAAAAGAAATTAAAAATGGCAGCAATTAATTTAATGAAGGGAGCCAACTAGATTAAAAATTAAATGGTAGCAAATAATTTCAGAAGGGCCGACTGAAATTAAGATAAAAGGCAATGCTGAACTGAAGAGGTGCAACTTGTAAGCAATAGGTCTTATGAAGAAACACGTATCCCTCCAAATATAAGATATAAAACGGAGATATTTCATTTGAGAAAGGAGACATGGCAAGTAATTTAGATCCTCAATTTAGAGCAGCAATTTAGAAGATAAATTCAGAGCAGCAGGCAGATAAATTTAGAACAGCAGGACAGAAATCAATTAACAATCACAATCAAAGCATCAATCTATAATCCAATTCGTCAATTCAAGGCAAAATTCCAGAAATACACTCAGCAATACATATAATTTCAGAATAAGAACATTAAGTTGTTATTCAAGTGATTAATTGTCAATCCATCAAGAAATATTATTAAGCAACAGTCCAGCAAATATATAAGTCATCAATTTTGAATTCTAAGTGAATCGGATGGTGTCAGGGCCCATGGTTTGGGCTAAGATTTGGAAGGACATGGTCTTTTCTTATCCTTTGGTTAGCTAGGGATGGGTTCCTTGGTATTGTCGCTGGATTAGGTATGGGCTCACAAGGTGAGAAAGGGTATGGAGGGACAAGGTCTTTATCCTACCATTGACAAACTAGGGATGGGGTCCTTGGTTTTGTCACTGTTGAGTTAGGGATGGGGTCTTTTAGCTCAGCAGATTTGCAAGGTATATATGGGGAACTCAGGATTTGATCAACTTGGGTATTATGCAATGGTGTATTGACTTGAACATATTTATATAGATTGCAATCTTGGAAAAATTTATTATATCCTAATTATTTTAAACTATTATTTTCTATTAATGTTACAATTGATATCATACCTTTGTTCCTGCCAGACTTATGCAACTAAGCCAAAGGGCTCAAGCAGCATTGGAAAGGGAAAAAAGATGACTCGCAGCAAGTAATAGCTTTACTCAAAGTAATAAAATGGATGAACAATTTGGAGATGAATTGAGGGCTTTCATGGAACACAATGAAATAACAACTTGAACTTTTATAGAGCAAAATGAGAAGACAGCCCAATTACTGCTACAAACCCTCCAAAATATGAATAACACGACTAGCACTCTTAGACCCAATTAAACTGATGGGAGGGATGCCACTTCTAACCATTTGGGCTCCACTAGGGTCATCATCTAGGTTGATAGGACCCTCTTTCTTACAATCATCAATCATCAATCTCTCAAGAAATCAATTTACAGTCAACTGGCAAACAATTCAGCATATGATATTTTGAACTTTATATTAAAAACAAGTAATCGAGCCATATATGATTGCAGAAATTCATTGAAAAATTATAAAATATTTAACTATTATTCAAGGATTGAATTGTCAATCCATGAAGAAATAAAAATCAGCAATAGTCTAGCAATTACATCTATTTATTGATTTTGAATCCTAGGTAGTAATTGCAAATTGGACGAGGTCCACACCCACAGGGTGGGCTAAGGATGGGAAGGACAGGGTCTTTTCATGCCCTTGACAAGCTAGGGACGATGTCCTTTAATTCAATAGTTTTGCAAAGTATTTCCATTGAATTAATGATTTGATCAACTTTGGGTATTTTTTATGATTTATTGATCCGAATATATATCATACATTTGTAATCTTGGATATGACTATTATCATATTTTGAAATATTATTGCTCAAAAGAACACCACACATGGGGACATTACACAAATGGACACTTTATATTTTTGACATAGTGCCGGTCATTTTTTGTTGCAGTTTCCTTCATTTCTATTGTTTTGTGGAAATTGCCTTATCATAATAAAAAATGGAGAGGTCTCCTTGAATGTTTACCGGCTTGCTACTCATGTCTTTTCCAAGCTTTCAACATTTCCCAACAAAAATTACATTCAAATGATAATAATTTGCTTTTAAGGTTAATATCTTTTGCCATTCTTTTTTATCATAGTTCCCAGACTCGGACTCGGCAAGGCCGACTCGACTTGTGACTCGGCTATGACTCGGCAAAATGAAAAAAACCCTTGAAATTTAGAGATTTCTAACGATTTAAAACTTGTTTCATGCACCCATTATTGAATAAAGCTTAAAGACACTATAACATCATCAAATAGAAGCTAATTTGATCACATACATAAACATATATCCATCACATGAGTACAAACATTAATTGTAGCTGAAGGAAATAGAAAACATAGATATGCAAAATTATAAATATTGTCAAATGTATATAAAATCCATGACATCTAATGTTCCCAACCATGTGTAAACAAAAACAAGTCTATGGCTCAGGGTGTATCTTAGCCTCAACCTTGGCCTTAGAGTAGCCTGTCCACCTCCTACAAAGGCATCTAAGGTAGGTCCTGGATGACTGACAAGCCATAGTATCTGCCTGTGAGGTGCCACTCTGATCAACATCAGCTGTGCGGGAGCCTGATCGTGCTCTATCCTCCTCCCCTGCCATAGCCATAACCTCAACCTCTATGTCTGCCTGGTCAACCCACCTATGGCCTCCCCAATTTGATTTGTGGACTCATTGATGCTCTTCTTCCTGCTAGTTGCAAACCTATGCCCTCTTCTTTTCCTTCCTCTCTCTCACTTTTCCTCTCTTCTTCTCACAACTAGGCTATTAGAATGACGTTTAGTGCAAAATAGAAGACATAAGTGAAAAAAAATGGGAAATAACTTTTTTAAAATTTTTTTTTTGCTGGCTGAAATTACCAAATGTCAACGCGAGTCATGCTGCCATGACTCGGAGAGTCATGCAATGACTCGCATGACTTGCGCGAGTCATGAGCCATGACTCGCTGAGTCATGGAAACGAGTTGTTATGACCCGTTTGCCTTGACACGGCTCGTGGACTCAGAAAACTTGGACGACTCGCGACGAGTCCAGGAACTTTGTTTTTTATATATAGACTTCATGAGCTTGAGCTTATAGCAACTGGTCTTCTCATTTATAAGTATTTTATGCGCCTAAGGTTATACATAATTAAAAACTAATAAGTTCTTTAAGCTTATAAGGTAGTGTAGTTGATTACTTTAAAAGTTTTGAAATGTTAAGCTTGAATTTACCTTGAGATCTCATTCATGCTCTTGGCAAACATCTCATAAAAAATGAACTTCACAAACTTTTGCTGCCCTTGTTTGGCATATTTATAGGACTCCTACATTCTAATTTAGAGGAAACAAATCCTCTAAATACTTGGGTTGTTTGTAACAACTCGCAACTAATAAAATATTAGTTCACATCAGAGTTCCCAGACTCGAACTCAGCTTGGATTCGGCAAGGCCGACTCGACTCGTGACACGGCTACAACTTGACAATGACTCGACAATGACTTGGAAAAATGAAAAAACCCTTGAAATTCTATACTTTTATAATTCTATATATATATATATATATATATATATATATATTCCATGACCCGGGCCGAGTCATAAAAACTTAGCAAGGTTTTCTCGGCTTGGCAAGAGGATTACAGTCAAGCATTCAAAACTTCTCCAAAAGTGTTTTTGCGTACTTGGCTTGAGAAATGGAATCCATATAGCCGCCTTGCCAAAACTTTATGCCCAGATGATAATGAAGGAGCCCAAGATCTGTCATTGCTAATACCATTCTTGACTTATTGAAGAAGCTAGGGTCCACTACCTGTGATGACTAGGTCATCCACATATATAATGAGAATAACAATGTCCTCATTAGAAAGTTGTACATTAGGATCAGAAGGACTTCTGCTAAATCTATAATTTCTAAGATGAGTGTCAATCTTAAAATACCAAGCTCTAGGGGCTCGCTTTAGTCCCCATACAAGGACTTGATTAACCTACAAACTAGATGTTCCTTCCCTACTACTTGAAACCTTTGTGGTTGGACTATTTAGACCTCTTCATTTAAGTCACCATTTAAGAATGCACTTTTGACATCTATATGGTACAATGACCACCTGAACTGAGCCACCGCAAGAGAAGAAACAAGGCGAAGACATACCATTTTAGTTATAGGAGCAAATATCTCCTCATCGTCCTTGCCTTTTTGTTGCACATATCCTTTGGCAACAATTAGAGCTTTGAACTTGTCAATGGAACAATCTAATTTATATTTCACCTTGTACACCCATTTGTAACCAATGGGCTTCTTGCCATGAGGAAATTAACATATCTTCCATGTGGTGTTCTTGGTCAAGACATCAAATTCTGCTTTCATAGCAGCTTCCCATTTTGGTTTACTAGAGGCTTCTTCAAATTGGGTTGGTTTAAACTCTTGTGAAAGCAAGACAAGGTTGGCATACTCAACAACTTTGGCTTTCCCTTTTGTACCTTGTCTCATTTGAGCATCATTATGTTCATCTTCTTTCACATCCTTAATGGTCTTATCAAACCATTTTGGATGTGGTCTAAGTATCTGTTTTTGATCGTCAAAAGGTTGTCTTGTTGAAGAACTCACTGTATCCCAAAGGAGATTTTGTATATATTAATGTGGCCTATCCTCCTTGTCATCTTTAGACTCTGAATATCCACTACTTGATGAATCATCATCTGTACTTACAAACTCTTTCTTGATAGGAATTCACTATTTGGAACCTCAATTGGTTTATCATCATCTACAAAGTAAGGTGTCTTTTCATGAACAATTAGATATCTACTAACAACTAATTTGTTAGTGCTTACATCAATTAAGTGACATGCTTTTGGTTTTTCACAATAGCCAACAAACATGAATTTCTATCTTTTACCATCTAGTTTATCAACATTGTTTTTTTTAACTAGTGCAAATGCAACACACCCAAAAATACGAAAATAATCAACAATATGCTTACGACCAATCCACATTTTTCAGAAGTAGTATTCTACAAAGACTTACTAGGACATCGATTGAAAATTTGTACAACAGTCTTTAGTGCTTCTACCTAGTAATGATATGGTACATTTTAACTATGTACCATACACCTATCCATTTAAACAATCGTCCTATTTCTATGTTTGACCACTCCATTCTATTGTGGAGAGCATGGTGTGGTATACTATTGATGGGTGCCCTCTTGGCTCAAACTCTTGCAAGAGGGACGCAAAATTTGCATACTCAACAAATTTCGTTTTCCCTTTCGTAACTTGTCTTGTTGGAGCATCTTTTTGTTCAGCTTCTTGTTAAATGCACAGGACAACTGAGGTGGGGGGGGCGGTTGTGAATCAGTTGTCAATAAAACTTATAAGTCTTTCCTTGAATCAGATGTTAAAATAATAATGTAATGTTTCTAATGGTCATCTTTAGTGAGTTTAGTTTTATTAGTTAGTTTATATTTTCGTATTCAATTAACGATTGTTTCATTTAGAAATATCGTCTTGTACTTTTCTATTTAAGGAGACTTCGTCTCCATTATTTAATACCAAACTACCAAGTTTTATAACATGTTATCAGAGCGGGTTTAGGTCTAATTCCTGCATGGGAGGCCTAGGGTTATGTACTTGCATGTGCTGTTATCTACGCGAAGTGCTTTCTTGTTTTACTGCATGATGACGTTTGGCCGTTATTTGGGTATTTTACTACGCGAATTTTGGTGTTTTGCTGCATGAAGGTTTTTATGATATGTTGTTTTGTTTGTTGCAACCGTGTTGCCATATTTTGATTCCTTTTTGTAAATGAGCTTTAAAGTTGAAGTGGGGTCAGTTTGATTGTAATCTCAAAATTAAGTCTCTCCGATTCCCCCAAAGAAAAGTTTGTGTTCCTACAATACTTTCCGAACTTGAAGGATGTCATCCAAATCTCAAACTCTCTAAAGGAAAGCATGAATGTAAAGTCCGGAAAGAGTAGACCTTTGCTGCTAAAAAACTATCAGGATTAGTAGTTGGGGAGTGCTCCCAAAAATTCGAAAACAAGTTAAGCGATACTTCAATCGGGAATCGGGGCAAGGAAGTGCAATTTATGAAAGTAGAAGCAAAGCGAAAACTTTAAAATTCTTCATTTCGGAAATTCGATATTTGAAGTACTAAAGAGTCAGGAATCGAAGTAGGGTGATAAGATTTCTGAAAATTCGAAAAATGCTAGGTCCCACCCTTTGTGAAAAGACAATGATTATAATGATTCCCAATTAACAGAAGAGAAAAGCTTGTTGCCCTCTTCAAACTATCATTTCCGAAAATTGAAAGTTTAAGTGTGACTTCGTCGGAAAGCAAAGGAAGGAGGTGCGATTTCCGAAATCTCGTAAACAGGGACCACTGAGAACAAGTTCCTGACTTTTGCAAATGGAAGCCTCATTTTGAAAATCTCACATCATGTCTGCCTCGCCGATGGAATTCGAAGCGGGATATACAAATCTCTGCCTAATGAAAAGAACAAGGTTTGAAACCGGAGGTGTCAAGGTGCTACGTTCGAAGCCAAAGTTTGCAGATACCTATTTTTGAAATTTCCGCTTGACGTAAGCAGCCTGCCATGGATTAGAGCAATAAATGCGTTGGACGTTTAATTTGCAGATATGTCTTGTCCAACATTTAAGGCATTTAATAACAATCATATGCCAGGTTTTGCTCAGATTTGCCTCGATTACATGATATCTTGTGGGAGAAGTTAAAGTAAAACATCATTACAGTAACATGTAATACTAGCATAGCTTCTTTCTTCGTGCCACACTTTTTGAGAAAACATGAGTTTGTTGCAGCTTGCAAATACATAGAATGGCCTCCAGATACTATGGGTATGATCATCTTAACAATGTTGAGAGTGAATGGAAGGAGATTCATGATACTAAATTAGGTCACTTCGACCTGGGAGATCTTCACATGAGAATACGCCAAGAACCTAAGCACCCAATCACAGAGAAATTGGTTAAGAGCGGACTCATGGAAGCGGCCAAATTTCCTGTCACCATACAATCCCCAAAACTGATCAAGGAATGCATTGCCCGTTTTGATCCAGATTCCAAACAAATAAAAATGACCAACGAAGAGGTTCTCATCACTCTAGATAGAACCACTATCCAGAACTTTTTCCGTCTCCTTGTGAGGGAAGAATTTACAAATTGGATTTTCACTCTTTCAGCTTCTTCTTTCAGTGAAAGAAAAACAAAATGGAGGGCTGTAATGTCAAGTGAATGGTTCAAGCTGACAAGGTCTAGTAAAGCTAAGCTCCCCAAGACTATTTATGGCGCCAATTTGAAAAGAGAAGTCGCCGACATGCTGGTATTGCTACACAGGATAAGAGGCAGTGAAGAAGCCCTAAATTTAGAGGAATAGGTGTTCTTTTTGGTACAGACTATGTATGCCTATGAAAGGTACATAGATTGGGCAGAGCTTATCAGTGACATTAAAATTCCAGCTTACTAGTGCTAAAATTAATAATTCCTTTTTCATGTCATCTTATATCATCTATGCCCTAGCATGCACACGGCATTGGCCTGGTTTGAATCATGTCGAAGATTTCGATGATGATGTGCAAATCTATGATTTTTACCCTTGCTTACAACTACATAGGAGCTACTCTGAATTTAGGAGGATAAACGATGTATTCATCATGAAATTGACAAGTGAGTTGCAAGGGTGCCCAGAGTGGAGATTATCTCCAGAAGCAATAGAGGTGATTTCTAAGTATGGTAGCTATTTCATCCAGTTTCTGAGTCGTACATACTTTCGGATTGGTGTGTTTGATGATTTCCCCAACAAGCTACCCAGGTAGCCTGATGACAGGATGGTTCTGATAGAGTTGTGTCAACAAATACTCGAAGTGAACAAGAGATGCGGTGAAAGGCACAAAGCCGGGATTCCCTTTACTATAACAATAGGGGCATATTCATGCTCCTCAAGTTCAAATGCTGCAAATGCAGTCAAGGCTACGACGACTCGATATCCTTTCCAACAATACGAGTCTCTGTGGACTCGATATGAACCCAGTGGTTTTGTTAGGGACAATCTCCAGTTAGGGTTATCTTTCCGCCATGCGCCAACATTAGAAGATTTTTGGGCAAATTGCAAAGATGACCTTGAAATGAGAGAAAGGTCTTGGTCGAGGCTGACCATAGACCAAATAAACTATTAAACTTTACGAAGTGAACTTAAATGTTGATGGCCTAGTAGATGATGGGTTCGTGCTACTTGACCCACACTACTTAAAAAAGATGAAAGGAACCCCAATAAAAGCCCACGATTTTGAGCTTTGCATGTCATTGATAATGAGAACTGAAAATTGGGTCGAGTGGAAGCAAATTGGGAAGAGGAAGGGAAGTTCCGCACAAGCACCATCAAATCCGACGCAGAGTCTATCTGTGGCCCCTGCTGTTACTCTTCCTACAGGCTTATCAATACCTATATCTTCCCAAACCGCCAGAGGGGACGACGAATCCCCAGAAAAGTAAGAAGAGCTCAAGCCTTCCTGTGGGGAAGGATCTCTTCCATTTGTAGATCTCACGGAAGGAGAGTACCCGGAGCAAGGAGAAGTTCCATAAGGAAGACTTCAGGATATGCAACAAGAAGCTTTGGACTAGCAACAAGAAGACCAACCACGAGATTTCCAGATAAATACCCAGGTACCTCAAGTTCTAGCTTCTTCTAGTTTTGTTTTGCCCAAAGTACCCAAATTCCCTTTTGTTTCTTCCCAGAAAGACACTACTCCTATCGTGAGGAAATTGTTTGATTTAGAAAGTCTCGAGTCTGCTTCGAAGGTCTTATCCACTCCTTCCTGGTTAGAGCACTCTATTGAGAAGAAAAGGAAGAGGGAAGAAAACAACATGCCCTCTCAGAGTACGATCAACCAGATTTTGAAAGGCTCTACTCCCCAGAAAAAGAGGATATCTTCAACCCTTGCAACGTTGGGAAAGGATCATGAGACAGGGTATGTGGTCATGGAAATAGCTCAAACTGAGTCCATTGACAAGTTGACCCAATTGAATGCATCCGACTTCACCCTGATTAGGATAGACATTGGCCCTCCTAGGCATGAGAAAACGGTCCAGATGTGGGAATTTTCCCACCAACAGGTGAAGGAGAAACTGGATAAAGATAAACAAGAAAAGGAACGGTTGAAGGGAATCGTTTCTCAACTTTCTAACTATCTCAGGAAGGTCCTTTCACCCCTTTCATCTCAATAAGCATCTTCTTCTTCTGATATCCTAGATCTGACATCAACTGAGAACCAAGCCCTAATCGCCCAGTTATAGGAAGACATGCATATGGGTAAGATTGGCATGGACTGGATAGAAGATCTTAAAGTCCGAGGGTTACCCCTAATTCAACGCCTTGGTTCTTTATACAAAATCTTGTTGCAAGTGAAGGACAATGTGAATCATGACATCGTGATCATTAAGGAAGAGGAAACTACTTATGAAAAATTATTTTCAATACTCAGAGAAGTTATGGATATGAAAATAGAAAGTGTAGTAAAGTTGGGATTGTTACAATCACCTAAGGAGCCATTGCAAAAATGGATGTACTCTATAACCTTCAAATGAAAGTGTGTGACCAAAACCCTTAAACATTTAAGGGAAATAATCAATGGCTTACAAGAAGACATTCTAAGAATAGAAAAATATTTCACCGATTTGGGCTGCAATTCACACCTATCAATTTAGAGAACAAACTGTTCTGTGGTATGTTCAACTGTTGTTAACAGAAAAGGCCTTTAGCAAGGGTTTGAGTCAGTATTATAAAAGGGGTCAATCCGTTAACCAACAAACTGTGACTTGTTTTCTGCAGTGAGAGGGTTTGCATGATTTTGTACTAAAAATCATGGTGTCTTGGGTTTTCTAATTTTTGTCCTTAAAAAATTAGTAGGCGGGTTTTAATAATTTTTTCCTTCAAAAAATTATGTTGGGTTTTAATAATTTTGTCCTCAAAAATTATATTGTGGGTTTTCATAATTTTTTCCTTAAAATTTTCTTGTGAGGGTTTTATAATTTGTCCATAAAAAATTGTGGGTGTTGTGTGAACTTTTTGGCCTAAAAAATCGTTATGTAAAGAGTTATACTGTTTTCCCTCAAAAACGAAGTTTTGTTTTATGATTCGCATCTTTGTAACTTGGGTTTTGATCATTTTTCTCCTAAAAATCGTGTTTGGTTTTTTTGTAGTTTCTAGAAATCATGACTAGTGTTGCTAGTCTTTGGGTTTTTTAATTTTTTTCAAAAAAAATCATTAAGGGGTTTTGGTAGTTTTTTTTCACGAAAATCATGGTTTCTTGCAGCTGATTTGGATCACACCTAGAGTTGCTAGGGCAACAGTCTGCACAAAGGTTTGTTGATTTTTCCTCAAAATTGTGGTTTCAGTTTCAACTTGGTGTCTCTAGCCATAGGGAGTGATACCTTTGTTTCCCAACATCATGTTGACAGGTTTGTGGTTATCTTGGTCATTTCTAGAAGTTCTGCAGATTCAGGGAGGGTCTTAGCTGCAGAGTGTTCTGATGAGAAGGGGCAGCCTTTTATGCATTCATGACCAAAAGATCTATAGATTGTCTTTAGTAGGGTAGTTAGTACGATGACCATTAAGGGAGGGTATTAAAATAATAATATAATGTTTCAAATGGTCATCTTTAGTGAGTTTAGTTTTATTAATTAGTTTCTACTTTCATATTTAGTTAACGGTTGTTTCGTTTAGAAACATCGTCTTGTACTTCTCTATTTAAGGAGACTTCGTCTCCATTGTTTAATATCAAACTATCAAGTTTTATAACATCGGATCCACAAAAACTTATCTTAATTTTTAATCACTAAATGTTATAGTCATGAAAAGAACATGTTAAAAGAAAAACCACCATGCATAAGGAAACATCTGATTTACGTTGAAAACCTTGTTAAGGGAGAAACCATGGATAAGATTAATTCTCAAATATATAAACACTTGTTAGAGTGTCACCAGTTAAGGTGGTTTTACAAAGAGTGCTTACTGCAGAAAAACTCACTACCAGAGGGCTCACTGCTCGAAAGAAGGCTAACTGCCTAGATGAAGAAGAATAAAAGAGAAAAGATCCACCACTAATGCACTTTTGCAACTTTACCGGAAGATCTGTAGATACCTTTTGCTCACTGCTTTTGGTAGCTAACACATGAAAGTCCACACTACCCAACACCGCAATTCACTCCAACTCATAACCATACATACATGGAGATAGATTCTCTTTCACATATCCTCATGGCATACACACACACCCTTAAAAACTGGCACAAGTATATGCAGATGCCACTCTCACCTCCCGCAACCATTTATGCTTTACTTATACCATCCTTACGCTAGAAAAAAATTCTCAAAGCTGGCTAAGCATCTTAACTGAACATAATTCAAATTAAGTTGGCACTTAAACATTCCCGTGTTGGAAAGGAATGAAAAATGGACCACAACACGGCTTAATCCAAAAGGGGAATTTGCTGTTGATTGGCAAAAGGTTGACTTAGAGAAGAACTCACTATATCCAAAAGGGGAATTTGCATACACCAATGTGGTTTACCCTCTTCCTTGTCATCTTCAGACTTTGAATGGCAACTATTTGACGAATCATCATCTTTACTCACAAGTTCTTTCTTGACAGGAAATTCACTGTTTGGAACCTCAATTGGGTTACCATCATTTGCAAAGTAAGGTGTCTTTTCATGAACAATTTCATCGCTACCAAAAACTAATTGGTTAGTAGTCACGTCAATTAAGTGATATGCTTTTGATTTTTCACTATAGCCAACAAACATTAATTTCTGACTTTTAATATCTATATTGTTTGGTTTAACTAGTGCAAAAGCAACAAACCCAAAAATACAAAAAATAATCAACCATAGGCTTATGACCAGTCTGCTAGACTACTTCAGGAGTAATATTCTGCAGAGACTCACTAGGACATTGATTGAGAATGTGTACAGCAGTCTTTACTGCTTCTCCCTAGTAACGACATGGTACATTTTGACTATGCATCATACACTGAGCTACTGACCTGTTGACTATGCATCATTTTGCCAACAATTTATTGGATGTTCAAGATTCTGATGTACATGTGAAATGGCCTCTTTTAGAGATGCTTTCTGGTGTTCTATATGGAGATATTTGTGCCTATCCGCCTTTCCAGATTTTAATGCCCAAATTTGGTGATGACACAACAAATCTCCAAGATCATGCGATCCTTTCAATTTTTCGCTCCCATACTATGTTACTTTTCGAGAGCATATAAATCACTTGTGACATTAATTTAATCAAATGTTGTGCATAGTTATAGGACTCGTGCATCCTAATTTAGAGGAAACAAATCCTCTAAATATATGAGTTGTTTTTAACTACTCAACGTACAACTAATAAAATATATTAGTTTACATAATACTGACAAACTTATAACCATGTGAACGTGTAACAAATATACCGACATAGTGATGGTAGCGGACATGTAGATGTTCTAAAAGGTGCTTTGTATTACTGCAGCTCATTAGGTGATGTCTTTAATACTGAAAGCTATGATTTCGTCTTGGGGGTCGAGCAGAAGATTGTTTTTATATCACTAGGTACATTGTTCAAGAATGAATAACCAGGTTATTGTAGATGCATTTAGGCCAATGAGTACTTTTTGTTTGGAGAACTCTTGGTGGACTGACATATGGTAGGCTAATGTGATGGTATAGTCATGGACTAGTTGTGCTTGGTTTTCTATGATTGGTTAGAGTGTTGAGTTGGTTGGGATTCTATTTTAACGACTCTGGTTTATAGCTAGTCTATGGTCAAATGGAATAGATTCATGTAAGATGCTTGATGATGTGATGGTGCTGTGTGCATGTGAAAGGTTTTGCATTAGTGTCTACAGTTTGAGGAAGGAGTAGTAGGAGGCTTATAATATTTGAATTTTGTATTCACAGATCAATACAGTTGTTAATTCTCTTTTGTTGCATTAGTTTTTCTTGAAAGGGTTTCCTATGCTACATCCTTGTGTTTCATGTGTACCCATGGATTGTGAATGGCTTCATGTTCATTCATTATTGTGCTAATTGAATTGTGAACAACATTACCAGAATTCGGATCACTTAATCTAAAAGTTCTTTTCAATTAGTTGTCAGTTGCGTTGGTTTAATTTCTATTATTTGGTATAAGAGCCTGATGGTTTGATATCAAAACTTGTTGTTTCAATATCAGATTTTTATTATGGGACAAACCCATGTAGTTTGTTGTGGATTAAACCATTGTTGTATTTTTGTTATTATAATGGTCTGGATTTGTCTCAAATTTGTAATAAGCCTTTGTAACCTTTGTATATCAAATGATTAATGGTAGAATTTGTTGAATTTTAGCTTCAGGATGTTTACTTATCACAACGATGTCTCAAATAATATTTCATATTATTTGAAACATTAATTTATAAATAAATTAATTTAAATTATTATTAATTATTAATTATTCATCACTTTAGATAATTTATAAATTAATAATTAATCTAATTAACTATAAGTCTCATCTCATTATGAATATGAGATTACAAACAATAAACTTTTGTCATTAACTCGATTATGCCTCATCGGTTGCTGATTAATCTTTGTGTCTTGTTGTAAAGTCTTAACTGACGTGTCCCGTCAGTTCATACCCCTCCACATTTACATTTATATATGCCCCTATTCATTTTTGAGGATAGGATATAGGTTTTGGAGAATAAAAACAGAATACACTCAAGGAGATACAATCGACATCAGCAACGGTGAAAGAAATTTATAAGTTACTCTATATCATCATATAGAGTTACAGTTTGAATCAGCAATAATTCAGAGACTCAAACGATACTTGTCTATCGTTTCAAGCAAGTCCGGCTAAACATAATATCTGACTTACAATACGATCTGTAGTTAAAAACATATCATTACAAATATATTATATTAGAGATTCATATAAGAAGTACAGATCAACGATCATGTACAAAGGATTATATATCAAATCAGTTTAATACAATTGATATATACATTCTAAAAGAGGGATACATTAGTTTGTGATTTTATCTAACTTTGTTAATAATCTGATTAAATTTCAACAGAATTGACCTTAGCTGAGTGTCTGCATGTGTATGGTGTGCATTCTTGGAGATGTGCTATTTAGCTGGCTAGCCAGTTGACTGTAAAATCCTTTCAAAGCTTTTGCAATGTATCTTCTTAGAACAATAAAGGAAATGTATTGGTATGCTCATGGCTTACTAACTAGACTCATTTAATATTTTGCACCTTTTGGTGTCTTTTTGAATCTATATGCAGAGTCTAGCTATCTTGTACATTTCAGAAGACAAAATCTGTTGTCATATCTTGATTTCAATATTACATCTCTTGTATGAACTTAAGAGACTTTGTTGCTGCTGGATGAAGGCACCAGTCTGCTACTTGCTTCAATCTCCATAATCCTAACACAATACAAATTACTATAAACATCTTTTTAGTTTTATGCGTTCTAGTGTGTTGTAGTTGCCATGTGTGAATGTACATAACATCATAAGGGTTTTTCATGAAATAAATGTTGAATATGTTGTCATTCATGTCAAAGGTTGATGATCAAGGTTGTATAAATTTTAGAGAATAAGTTTGAGCTGCTTGTGGTGGTTGTGCGTCTACTTCAGCTGCTTGCTTGTCTTCTTCAGTTACGATGTGAGATTAATTTGCCATGTTCTCATTTGAATTCAATGGGGTGTTCAAAAGTTTCTACCCAACACTTGCAAGGTGCAGTGATTTATTTGATTTAATGAAACTAAATATATAGTTAAATATTTCCATTTAAAATCAAATACATTCCTAAAGTTCGATGACCTATATTGCCGTGTAATATTTGACCAAACTTTGGAGACTAAAGCCTCATGGAGATAATTCTTCACAATATCCGATTTATTCTATGTATGGTGCGACAACGTCAGAAGTGTGTAACATCTTCATTTTGAGTGGGGTGTGCGGTTATGTGCCAGCTCAGCCTTATATTATGGTGCGTAGAAAATTGGAATGTGGGCATGAACATAGTCAACACCTTGTTTCAATTTCAAAAACAATGGATGTGTTGAATAAAGACATGAAGATGATAGACTTAGCATGGCTGTGTGTTTTTGGAGAAAAGGAATAAAAAAGCTATTGCTGTTAGCAATGTTTTGGTTTATGGAGTAAATACAAAGCAGCTGTTTTGGTTGAAAAGTGATTGTGTGTGGAAGGATATATTCAAGTTTCAGCTCTGAATGAAATAATAACATATTGAAAAAGGAATTGGCAGGCTATACGATTACTATTCCTAAATAGAGCTAGGCATCCTTTTTGGGTGTGGAGGTATCGTGTGGGATGGTATGAAACAAGTAAGGAGTGATGTTGCGAAATGCTTGGGAAGTCAAGCAGGAGATGCAGCTGCTTTTTATGTCAAAAAAGTCAAGTGGGCTGGGCAATGAATTTTTTTGAAAATTTCTGGGCCATGTGAGGTGTTGTGCAGAGTAGTGTTTTAAAGGAAGTGTTGATCTTTTCCTCTTTGGTTTTTGGTGTAGTTGAATCTCACAAAAATACACTTGATAGCTACATAAGAATTTACATGTTTTAGAGTTGCTGTTATTTATTTTTTGGGTGTTGCTATTTCATCTCAAACTTTTGTGATTCATTCTTAGTTCGTGCTCAATTCAGGTTGGTGCCTCAGCTGACTAGAGTTGCTGCTTCAGTTGTTTAGAGCTGGTTCTTCAAGGAGAGTTGGTGCTCACTTATGTAATCTGGGTTGGTGCCCATTTGTCAATGAAAGCTATTGTGTGCCGTGGTTTTTTACCCGAAAGGGTCTTCCACAAGAAATTTGGTGTTTGTGTCTTGATGGTTGGTCTTATTATGTTTAATGTGGTTTCACGCATTTAAAAGGTTTGAAATACTGATTCATATTTCCTGTGTGCTCTTCAATTAGTATTTGAGCCGGTTGCCTTCAGAAGAAGAGACTAAAAGCTTGGAGGTAGATCCTGATTGCACACGTGGGTTCCCATGAAGGTCTTGCTATGAATAGATCATCCTTATTTGATGGCTCCAACTATGCATTCTAGGGAATTCGAATGCATACTTATGTAATGTCTCTTAGTTTTGATGTTTGAAGTGTGGAAACTGGTTACATTGCTACAACTCTTATGGATATTGATGAAACATGGGTCAATGAGTTTGACTTAAAAACTACACAGTTGAATCCTAATAGCAATATCGCAATTCAACTTGTGGAAAATATCTTAATTTGACTTGTTGTGGAAAATATCTTTTACCTATCAATTGATGAGCTTAAAGGGCTTTCTAATGAATGGTTCATAAGGCACAACACTTATTGAAGGTTTTGCAAAAGGGGTTGCAAGCAAAGTGGGCTTAACCTTTGAGGAAAGTCCGTGGTTAAGCGTGCTTGAGCTGGAGTAGTACTGGGATGAGTGACCTCCCGGGAAGTCTCGGTGCTTCACCTCTGTGAGTATCGCCTAGATGCAATGAGTGCTAAGTGTTCCATTCATTCTCATGAGAGATGGGTTCTTGTGAACTACTACTCATGAAACATGGGTCAATGAGTTTGACTCAAAAGCTACACAGTTGAATCTTGATAGCAATATCACAATATGAATATAGTTATTATGATGCTATAGATCTAGGTTTTCAAGATGTTCATAGAGCTGATGTAGAATAGAATGAGTTGCCTGCTCATAACATAGAATACCCCAAGGAACTCATCTAGGTATCCCTATGGTCCAAGATATGATGTGAAAATCTGAAAGCCCATACAAATGTAGCGGCAGTGCAGGTAAGAAATAAGTATCAATTGAGACATTGAATAATGAAACTGTTGTTAGATCAGATGGAATTTCCATGGGAAGAAGTAAGAAATCACAATGGGCAAAAAATAAAATCAGTGACAATAGTGTTGTGACGAAGGAGACAGAAAAAGAAGGATCCAATGCAACAGTGGGTAGTGATGAAGAAAGATGTGCCGGGAGCTCATGAACACAAATTTCCAAAAGGAGCAAATTTGAATGATGAGGCACAATTAGTTCTGCCTCAGCCATTGGAAATGCAATATGTGGACAAAGAGGAAGATTTTTGCATGATTGAACAATCAGTTGAATCAATTTATGAAATTGATTACGTGGGGTGTACATATTTATATATGAAGAGGGGGAACAAAAAGCCAGTTTTCAGTTTATGAAATTGATTATGTGGGGCGCGTACATATTTTCTGTAAGACTTGTTATCTTCCTCATGTAGAGTGTGTATTCAATGAGGTCACAGCATATATGACACAACAGACTGCTTGAGTGAGTTTGAAGCACAGAGAAAATTTGAGGAATTTAGTTCTTCACATCAGGTGTCTTTAAGTACCAATATTTATGCTAATGTAGTACTATGATATTTCTTGGAATAATGCAAATATCATAATTATAGCAAACCACTTGCAGGAGGTTACCATTAATAACTAAGTTACCACATTCGCTCCTAGAAGGTGGAATTCGAGATTCGGTTTGCTGCAAAGTCAGATTCGGTTCGAATTGGCTCAAAATTCTGCCACAATCAGGCAAATTCGCTGAAAACTCTCTCAGACGGATCCTGGTGGATTTTTGGGCGAATTTTGAAGACTTTTGAAGTGAACACAGGAACCCAGAATGAATCTTGGGAGGATTTGACCAAAAACGTCAGTCTCATTGACTTTTTCAAAAAGTTTTCTTGCCAAATTAAGTCTATTCGACCCTCCAACCTTAAAAGTGACTACTAAAAAGAGCAAAAAGGTTGTTTTCTATGTCATTTGTGCATTTGCTGCATATATATATTTATATATATAAAATATATATTCTTGTACGGACGAACCCAATCCAATATATATAAAAAATTTTGGACGAATTTCGAACCTGAATTTGTACTAGAATCCAAACTGGCAACTTAGTTTAATAACTATATAATAACATATGAATTCAATAATAGATAATATGATGATATGGGAGAGAGCTTTCTTCTTTATTTGTATGCTTAACTATATAAGGATATACCCTTTAATCTTAATTAAGAGGGATTATTGTATAACTAATATTTATGTTAGGGTTAAGCATGCCACAAGGGCTTAACTAATTTTACTTATGAATATATAATATATACTTAGCAATATATGATATTAGAACCATAATAGATAGTAATGAAGGTGTGTATAAAATGTGTGATATAGACATAGGGTGCATGAACATGTGTGATAGTTATGTATGCTGGCCACCTCTAATCCAGGGGCTTGATGAAGATAATGTTGATTATGAGGCTTTCCTTTTTGAGCATGCTTATATTGTTGTAGGTGATGATGTGCCTGAATTAGAATCCTTCATTGGCTCAACATACATATGATAATAACGTTGAACGACAACACATTTGCCAAAAGGGAGATTGACATGGTGCTCAGCTTGATAGTGTGCCAGAGGTCCACTTCATTCAGTTTGATTTGTAGGAGTGTAATGTACACCCTAAGTTTTTTTTTTTGTAAGGGCGCTAGGTAACTTAACAATAAACAACATATATCTAGTCAGTCAGTGCTGTAACTAAATGATATGTCATTTGAATCTTGCAAAGTGCTGATGACATCAATGTTTCAATTGAAATGTCATTTGCAGGCATATAGTCATTTCATATTATTGAAATAGACATAAGCAGAGACCACTGAGTAGAAAGAAACAGGTCTGAAGCTTGCAGAATCCCCTCAGCTACAGCTTGAAATCTCCAGCAATAATCTCCCAAAGAAGGATAGCTATGTGCGTAACCCTCATCAATGCAGCCCAAAGTATCCACAACAACCTCAGAATTTAATGCAATGGTATATAACCATAAATCGATGGCAAGAGGATGCCAAAACTCCACTCCAAATACCAAATGAGCCCCTGAAAGGTCACATGTGGGAGTACCAACAATGGCTGGTTGCAAAATAGGTGATTTGTTTCAGGAAAATCAGAACAATCAAAAACCCCTGAAAAAATTGTCACAACTTAATTGGCTAGCTCTGGGAAAGTCGAACCCTTCATCTTCATGAATAATTGGAAGGTATGGCCTGTTTATTGAAGTGGTATGGCCAGGTCTATAGAGCTCTCCAAACGCTGAAAAACAAAACCAAGAAACTCCAAAAATACAATGCCAAAATCATGCCAAAAACTCACAATCAGTTTACCCAAGTATTTCCTGTGAAGAATCAGTAGAGCAGCTAGTGTGGGTCTCTCACCATCGAAACCAACAAGATTGAAGAGGGTTTGTATCCTCAACAATATTTGGAAGAACCCAAATACTCATTTGGACAATGTATGTTCGCAAGCTTCGAGTGAAGAAATGAGAGCCCAAACTCTTATATATAGAGTTTGGAGGGAAATTAGGGCATTCAATTTTTTTTTAAATTTTTATTTCTCTAGAGAAGGCCTCCACAACACCTTTTTTAAAACAGCTTTAGTCTCCTAAACTATGTCTAACTTGGGGACATACACTTTTGTAATAATTAACGCTTAACATTAAAGTGTAAATTCTTAAACAAATCCCATCACCTGATTAAAAAATTGCTAAAGCACTAAAAATAAAACCAATTCGCACTGGAGCAGAATTGAAATGGAAGCGGATGCTAGGTGCTAGAAATAGCACTTTAAAAATAACATACTAAAACTAGCACTAATGTTGAAACCCAATGAAACTGTAACTCCGAGCTCTCCATTGTACAATGAGTCCCTTAACCATCACCAAACAGCCTACAGGAGCCTAGGAATATGCTATTGGGAAGCCAAGCTAACTAGGTGCAAGAAGGAGACTTTACAAGGAGGGAGATCTTTGCACAAATAAACAATATAAGCAACAAATATGAGGTATTTTTCTTTGTTGTGTGGTTTGGAGGTATTTTCTTTTGGACTTAATTTAAATAAGAAGGTCAACATGTATGGCAATAGGATACTCATGTGAGGGAAGTTAAATTTCTTTCGTGAGTTCCAATTCTTTTGATGCTGGCTTGGTTTTTAAATTTTTTATCGTGCTATTGTGTGCATGCATGGTATGCAATCGATTTGGTCCAACAACTATTATTAATGGTTTGCTTGCAGTGGTAATTTTGAAGGTAGAATTTGCCTTCATATTTTGGGCAACATTTGTAAGTTGATACATGTAGATGAAAAGCTTCATTTGTTGCAGTTAGGTGGTAAATGCAACTATGATTCAAAGGAGATCAACTCTTTTAGTAGGCTTGTTTTTGATTGAGGCAAGTGGATGCAGCAGATTCTTCACGGCCACGTGTCATGAATGTACATGCAATTTCTGACCTGAAAATTATGTTATGAGTATGCTTGTAGTCATTTCTTTGTTTTGTCTATACACTTTAATATGATTGGTTGCAAGTTGTTGACCTTCCTTGTACAAGCTGTGTCTTTTCTTGTAGATACCTTTGGTGTCTTTATGTAGTCATGATCCCTATTTGATCGTGATGAAATATATTTGTCTTGATCCTTATTTTTCTGCATCTTTTGGTCTGCTTTCAGAGATTTGAATTCTCACCGTGCTAGTAAGAGACATGTCCCAACTAGAGCTAATGTCAACACCCCAGTTTAATGTGTCTCGTTTCCCTTTGTTCTACTTTTGTGATGTGTATTTGACCCGATCTCACCCACATTGATAACCTATTTGAGAAATCTCTAGTTAGGTTCCTAAGTTGAAATGCTATATAAGGGTGTTCATTCAAATGGTGTTATTTAGAATTTCCAATAAATGTGTTGATGGAGCGTGTTGTAGTCAGTATCCAGTTATTTGGCCTTTCCATGGGTGTTTTCAAGCTTTTTGGAGGTCTTAAGGATGTTGTAAGTTATTTTTAGTTCCTTGGTTCCCTTTCCCTTTTTCTTTTTCTTTTTGCTTCCCGTTCTTCACATGGTCTTTTATTTTAGACCTTAGGCCTTGATAGGATGCTTGAACCTACACCTTAGGTTCTTACTTCCCTTTTCTCTCTACCTCTTTATCTTCACGTGCTCATTTCATTAGTCCCTTTCCCTTTTTCGTTTTGCTTCCCGTTCTTCACATGATCTTGTATTTTAGACCTTAGGCCTTGATAGGATGTTTGGACCCACACTTTAGGTTCCTACTTCCCTTTTCTCTCTACCTCGCAATCTTACGGGGTCATTTCATTAGTCTCATCACAAACTTTAAGGTCATTGACAGACTTGGAACTTTAGGTTCCAAGTATATGTATCCTTTTCTATTGTTCCCTTTCAGACCCTGAGTGCTGACGTGAACTTGGAACTTTAGGTTCCAAGTTTGCGTTTCCTTTTGAAGTCCGCTCCTTGACTTGTGATTATTGTTGACCCCTTTCAAATGGGAGCCTTGATTGGATCTTGGAGCCTAAGATTCTAGTTCCAATGTCCTTGCTCTTGATCCCGTAGTACCTAGGCAGGTTGGGGATTTGCTTCATGATTTGGAACCTTAGGATTCAATCTGTGTTTTGTATTGAAATCCGATGCCTTGTGGTATTGTGTTTTTTCTAGGTTCCACTTTTGCCCTAACTTGTAAACCTGACATATAGGTATTCAAGGTTCTACTTCCTATGTCCCTTCTGGGAATCGAATCCCCCTTGGCAACATTCCTAAGTTCTTGTTTCTTCTTGAAACCTGAACTCCCCAAGGCAAAGTTTCAAGGTTTTAAGTTCCTCTCAGAACCCAAAACCCCATCAAGAACTATGCATGCGCATCAAAGTTTCCATGTTCCTCTTGAAACTTGCGTCTTGCCAATCTTATAGAACATCCAAGGTTCCAAGTTTCTTTTGGAACCGAAAACCTAAGGCACATAAATGCCTACAATTGTTGCAGTCATAGTTTTCTGGGATTTTCTTGTAAGTTCGCATGTTTCTCACTTGTGCATGATTTATAGTAGGGTAATAACGATCTTCATTTATCCTCATTGAGGAGGGGAAAAATAAGAAGACATGACTATAGAAGATAGGAAGACTCACATTGTATAACCTTAGGGTTCACAATTTTATCTTTGGGTATTGTATTCTTGATATTGTAACGATTTGGTTTTGTCCCAAGTTTGTAATAAACATTTGTAACCTTTGTAGATCAAATAATTAATGGCATAATCAATCTTATTTGAGTGTCTTCATGCATAAAATGTGCATTTTTGGAGGTGTTATTTAGTTGGCTAGCCAAACGACTGTAAAATCCTTGCAAACTTTTGCAAGGCATCTATTCAGAACAATAAAAGAAATGTATAGTTATGCTCATGGATTATTAAGTATACTCGTTTAATGTTCTGCAACTTTCTGTGGGTTTTTTGAATGTGTGTAGAGCTTAGCTTGCTTGTGCATTTTAAAAGATCTTGTCTTTTGTGTTATCTTAATTAAGGTATCACCTTTGGTTTTCAGTTATTATATCTGCACGAATTCAGAGACTCTGTTTACCAATTGGATGAAGGCACTAGTCTGCTACTTGCTCCATCTCCACCTCATCCTAGCACACTAAATACAAATTAATATAAACATATTTTCAGTTTTGTGTGTTTTAATGTTCTCTAACAATCATGTCTGAATGTATACAACATCATAATGGGGCTATCATGAAACATATTCATCAACGTTTATTTGGTATATTATTCGCTTTAAGTTGGTTGACCTTGTGTATTGCAAACCAACATATAGGTATGAAATGACAAGATGAGTAGGGGCTCACCATGTTGCAGGTATGGTTTGTGTTAGGGTTAGTGTTTAGTTGTTTTGGTGATATTTGTTGCAGCAACTTAGGGAACCCCCCCTCCTCCCTCAGTTTAGTAGAGCTAGAAGTGGAGGCGGTCCTCGCACCTCAATAATTGGCCCTTAGTTGCCAAGCTTGAACATGCATTTTGAGGTAATCTTCCTAGGTTTGATAGCCTTGGCATCTAGAAGACTATACAATCTTTGGAATTTGGGATCTACAACTCAGATCACCAATAAAGTGGACCATTTTATCTTTTTTAGTGAAACCTCTAGGATGTTTGATGAGAATTGGAATAGATTGGATAAGAATGCTGGAAGCACTATCTATGTATTTTTTCAAATTTTGTATTCTTGGATGTGTCAAAAGAACAAATTGTATATTTGTTGTGGAAAAAGATAGGAACCTCGTATCAGTTAATGGTTTGTTTAGTAAAATTTTCTTTGGAAATGAAGTATTTCTCTTTGAAGTTGAAAGAGAGAGACTCTGATAATAACCATCTCAATACTGTAATGTCCCTACTAGGTCTAGGCTTGTTATAACCAAAATTAACCCATTTTTATATTCTTATGGCCTAAACTGAATGGACTAAGTTGCATTGAATCAAATCTATGTTTTTAATTATTCAAAGTAAGGAAAGATACACATTCACCAAACATATTAAGCAATCTTACTATTAATGACCCTTAATGTCCACACTACGCTTATTACCATTTTAGTCCGCGAAGAAGAAGATTAGGATGTAACCAAGTTGCTTAGATACCAATCACAATAGGTTCCCTCAAAGTGTACAAATCCAAGCCCTTATCTTGTCTTGGGACTATGCCCTCAAGGTTTTAAAGGGATGCCAATCCCTACCCTATCTTGGGAATCAACTTATTGGCTGCATTTAGACAGATCTATCCTTGGAAACACTTCAGTCCCTTCCTTGTCAGGTACTAAACAATAATGAATCTGAACATGGACATATATGATTATGACTCCATTAATACTAATGAGTATATGTATTATAGATGTAAATATTAGATCTTTCAAAGATAGATATATACATTATATATACATGATTATGATTATGTCCTTATTAATATGTAATATATGTAATAGGCTATATAAAGACTCTTTATTCTATATGTATGTATGTATATTTGTATATTCACATATGAAATATAACATAAATTTATAGTTCTTATCATTATTAGTATATATATATGTATGCATGTACACTACATATGTATACATTTAATATAATATAAATAATTCTAATTAGTTATTATTAACATATGCCTATATATATAAATTAGATATTATTTCTGATTAATTAACTTGAACTGATATTATGCATATCATATATGACTTTGGCCATATATTGGCCCTTAGCCCTATTAGCTGTGAATATATAGAGAGAGTAATATTCAATCTGTTATGGCTATTAGAGTCGTTGTCAGATGGTGAATACAAGCTTATTATTCTGTCAATATACTTGCACTTCCCTCTTTTCCTGTGTCAATGCCGAGTGTGTTCCCTAAATTCTCATTCTCCAAGCTTTTAGTATAAATATCAACTGCATCATAAAACCCCTGATCGATGCCGTCAAAAGACATGTTCTTTGTCTCTTCACTAATTGTTGTCTTAAAAATTACTAAATAATGTATATATTAATCACATCCTTTAGTAATGCTATTCACCATCTTATTGACTTTACCAATCGTTGCCTTCATTGATTTTATAGCAATCGCTGCTTTTGTAATATTAATGCTTTTCTCTTAAGTATTGCATTAACAAAATATTTGTTTATTTTCATTGCTGGCCATTCATTTGTTGTCCATGTGATTTCTTTTTAGTGTTAAAACATGCCTGTGGTCAATCATAACTTGGCTTAAGGACACTGATATTACTAATAAAGCTTAGTTACCAAGCCAAATGAATTTTGGTTAACAAGCATATCTAAAACCTCTGACATGTCACTAGAATGTAGGATATTAAGATTTGGTTAATATCTTTGTTTATATTATATTATTAATATTAAGAAATATTATAGTATATTTAGTCATTAATTATTGATTATTATTTCTTATTCATAATATATTGTTTTTGGTTAATGCAAAAACAGGTTTTGATGGAGCCCAAAATCTAATACAACCAGATTTTGAGGGGTACCTGGAACCCCACTAATAAGACAATACGTTGCAAACTGAAAGCATTTGGAGAACAATAGCCCAAGGCCAACAAATAGTCGAAACCAAGAAAAATAAATCATCCAAGGTATCGGCTGCCCAAGAGAATCCAACAAGAGACCAACGCCTTACATCAAAGAGCTGATCTCAAAAGTAAAGAGATCCAAAGGGATTTGAAGGCTCCCCAAGCCACAATAACTAGGTTTTGACATGGCTCCCAAAACCATACTTGAGTTTTCAATGGAACCATCAAAAGAAAAATTGTACACCACCTAAATAGAAGGCATCAAAGAAAGGACACAAGGGAGCACCAAGATCATAAAGGCCACCTGGGATTCCACCTCAATAGGAATACCCACCACCACCCACGACAAAGTAGCCAAAGTAGAGACCAACTGCAATAGAGGAAAGCTCCAACCCAAAAAAAGGGAAGAGAAGGAAGTAAGCATGTTAATGCACCTCCACTTCAAATGCTCACAAACTAAAACCACCACAATCGTTGCAACAAAAGAGATCACCAATTGCACTAAGAAACACAGATATGAAAAGGAGTAGCCAAAGTAGAGAGGAGGGGAGGGCTGTGAACTCAATAAAGCCCCCACTTAGAAGATCATCATAGCCAACCTCCTCAAGCAATCCAACAAGCAAATGCTGCTTACCATCTGAGCCCAGGAAACACTGATATCTGTTAGTCACTAACCACATGTAGGAGCAAAGAGCCATATGCACAATAAAGAGCCCTCTCTTAAAAATCATACAACCAATTGCCCCCACCCACACCTAGAAAAGACAGAGAAATCAACTCAAGAGTGAAAGGACCTTTGAGGAGAAGGGAGAAAGAAGAAGGGCCAAAATCATCAAAGCGCCCTCTCACTAGTAAATTTTACCCTAAATTTCGACGAGCATTGGTCGAATTTTCTACAACAATTGGTCGAATAGACGACTAAAACTGTCGTCGATATTTTTTCGTCAAATTTTCTACATGGTGAATAATAGTCAAAATTTTGACCAGATAAGTCGTCGAATTATCCACTGAAACAATCCCTTGGAACTGGAAGAATAACACCATCACCTCGTCGAAGTCAATTGGTGTGAAGGTCGAAATGTCGACTTTTATGTCCTCGAATTATCCACCCTCGTTCGTCGAAGAGACCGTTGAATGTATAGCATTCTGGTCGAAAATAGTACTGTGTAAAGGTCGAAATTTCGACCAATCCAAACTTTTGTTAAAAAAATAAATGTGGTACACCATTTTCAATATATTCCTACTTTTAGTTGAATATATTGGTTGTCTATAATTAGCATTGCAATGTCAAATGCAGCATGAATGTTAGCATGGTTTCTTGCTTCTCAAAGCCATTTAAAATTTGTTGATATTGATATTTGATGAGGTTTGTTTGAACCATATATTTACAAACTTAAGTTCAAACATTAGTTGTTTATTTATCTGGATTATTAGATGGTTTTAATGAATGACTAGTATTGGTCTGGAAATCTGAAGTATTCCTGATTGCATCTATTTTGTTGTAGCTGTAATATAATCTAGTGAAACAAAATCTGATTAATATTTTGGGACTTACTTATTAGCATCAAAAAGTTTGCATTCAGGTCTTAGTTTAGTTTTCTAAACTGTGATGTCTCCATCATATCCATGAAACCAAACAAGCATAAAACACATGTTTTGGACCAGGTGAGGCAGACCTAGGACACTTTCAAGTTAGTTAGGAAGTAGAAGTATCAATTGTACATAGCATTAAATAGTTACAAATAGTTAGTCAATATTGAAGGATGTTTTATGAACCATGTAAGTAATTGGCAGCAAATATGAATAAGAATAGCATCAAGGAAATCAAAGTTGAACTAATATCATATCTATGAAAGTCATCTTCTTTATAAGACTTCACAATAAATAGCAAGACGGATCATTTGATATCAAGAGAAAAGATTGTATGCCATTGTTGATAAGAGTGAAAGAGTAAGCATGGTACCATTGACAACACCACTTTGATACATGAACGGTACATTAGAAAACCAAGTGATCAACTATGTCTTAAATATAAGTGCTACTCTTCTGTTCATGGGTTCAAGACTTTAATCAAAACAACTAAACCATGAATACAAAATAGTTATGAGATAACAAGCAGACGATCTTGATATTAATAACAACAATATATCACAAAGATTGCCAACAACAGATTGCAATCCATATATCGATATTTCCATAAGAGCGACTTGTTATATTAACGAGGTTATGAGTTAACATCAAGCGATACATATACTTAATCAAGATCGACATAAGCATAAAGCATAAAATCTCCATAATCGCCGATCAAAGGAGAAGTTATTGAGTTAATCACGTGCAAAAGATAATATGATGAAACAATGCATTAAACACCAATTAACATAAAAGGTGTGAATCGTGATTGCCAAGAGTTAAATAATTAATTGCTAAGTGGTTTGATTTACTAAGGATTAGTGAAGAGTTGCAGTCTTTCATATTCACATCCTTTTGTAGCATATTAAAGAGACATCAATATTATTCCAAGTGAAATCAACTCATTCAATTGGGTTATTTTATATACATTACAATTAGCATTGCAACGTCTATAACAAGCTGCCAAATCAGTTTTATAGGTTAATCAAACTTTGGTTCATTGGTGATAACTTGTGCATCAATCCACGATAGTTATAGTAAGCATTTCAACAGGTCAACCATATTGAACTATCCTTGAACAATAGCTTTGGAAGGGTGAGTTATTTGAGTATTGAAGCCATGACTTGTCATTGTTGGGTGGGTGCTTGTTGCAACGCCAACTTTAAGAGTATTTCAACTTTAAAAGCAATTTTTTCTAATTCATAATTTGGTTGTTGTGAGTTGATGAGGTTTAAATCTGCAGGTCTTGTTTGTTGCTTGTTCATTGAGGTAGTATCTTATCTTTTGTGCTTGTGGAGAAGGGAATTTACCACCCTCAAGATTGAAATCTCAAAGATGAATCAGCCCAACACCACCTCACTTCTACTAGCACTTTGGTGAGCTAAGGCAATCAATGACACTAATAGACTAAATATAATTTAAGACTTACGGGAAATGCAATGCGGAATAAAGAAACTGAATTAACTAAGCTATGCTAACTGAATTGTATGCAGTGGAGTGCAAATTTGTTGGAAGAACCACAAAAGTTGGTTGTTTGCTGATGGAGACTAAGCCCAGATTGAGACACCAGTCATTATGAAAGCGATTTGATCCATGGAAGTGGAGATTTGGTGATGGAATGTGTATGGGGGGATCATTTATGAAGTGTTTGTGCTATTGTTTTAATTTGGGAGTGAGTTTAGAGGTCCTCTTGAACAAGCCCTAGATTAGTGACCCTAGAACCATGGGTTTGGTGGCAAATGAGTTGGGTGAAGGGTAGAACCTTGTAAGTTTGGAATCCATTATTTCTCAACCTCTAGAAAGATTGTTTCAATATTTGGAGTCATGGGAGCAAGTGGAGTTAGGGGTTGCTTTGTAAAAGTGGAGAATTAGGCCTATTGAGGATAGGCTAGGGGTATTGGATCTTGGGTATGGTCCAAAGGAGCATAGGCTAAAACTTTCAGAGGATTTAAAGATCCCAAAAGGGTATCGGAATCATGTATTAGTTTCCTTACTTGTTTGGGGAAAGTTGGAGGAAAAGTCAAATTAATGACTGGTGAGGGCTACTAGCTTCAAGGACTGATTGTGTGTGTTGGATAGAAGATGAGTGATCCAGACTTAATGGGTTGATGAAACATGGTAGATAGGCTATAGGGAGGTGTTTCATGAAGTTAGAACAAAGGTTGGGGCTTTGGGTGAAGATATGGTGTCTAGGAGGAACTAGGTACACTTGGGAGACAAGTCATGGAGGGACATTGAGGTAAAGAAGTTATTGCAAAGTGGAATGGATTTGCTATCTGATATGATGAAGATGGATACCACACACCACCTCTGCATCAGAACGTTTCTTTACACTATAATAAAAAAAAACTATTTCAAATCATGCATATTGAATCCTTTAATTGACTAGTATACATGAAAGCCTGATAATATTTAATTGATGATAGCTATTAAAATATGTTAAATGGTGATGATATAATCAAATCCAAATAATAAAGAAGATAATGTTTGCAAGACGATAAATAAATGTCTTTAGAAGAGTAAAGAAACATTGAATATTTTAGTTGATTAGTTACTCAAAATAGTACACAACTCACTAGCATACTTCGTACAATAGTAAGATTCAAGTGAGCCAAATTATTCATAATCTTCAGAATACCAGTTGCCACTTCTTCAAAATTGACAGGAAGCATATACGCTGCTTGTAGCTTCAAATCAAATAATTAGAGTAACCCTAGTCGCTTCAATAGGTGAACAAAAATTATCTATCTTGACTCAAATCTAAGCAAGATGCTTCCAAAAGTGTATATGGCTTGAATAGATAAAATGAAAATCACTAAAACAGTGAACTTGAGGTCAATATAATTCTTTTTTGTAGTATCAAAGCTCACCCATGCAAAGGGAAATAAAGGGGATTTTAGGGAGATGATATTCATTTTTGTTTATAACAAATGTGAATTCATTTGAGTGTGTTGTCCTTCAAGCACAACTTGGCCTCAAGTGAATAGCATCAGAGCATCTCGTTATTGTCTATCAAATCCTAGTGGTATTGGAGTTGCTCATCTAAATCCTTCTTCAAATTTTGCATGTCTACTCACACAAGGTCCACATGGAGAAAGTAAGCTCTAGAAGTTCATGAACCTTGATCTTACTTATCTCCATAATCTCAATAGAAGATGGCAGACAAATTGATAGCAAAGATGCAACAACAAAGGGATGATTTGGAGAAACATTATGAATGGATATAGGCTATAAGCATGAATCCAGATTAGAATGTCACATAATATCATATAAACAACAAAAACACCATAAACTTGTAATCATAGCATCATGATCATACCATCGTATCATCATATGCTTCAAGTTCAACATCAAGTTCAAGTAAAGGAAATAGAGCCTGTATAACCATATTTGTTTGTCATACCCTTTTTGCAAGGAACTAAAAAATTATTCAAATTAAACAAGTATGAACTGTAAGAGACTAAGAAAGAAGGCAAAGGTGTTACCTCACTAGGATGATAGTAATAATGAGACAAAGAACCATGAAGACTAAATGCATGGAGACTAGATCTGAACATCTGGGTTCGATCAAATTCAAAAATTGGTTTGCCTTCATAGCATTGTCAAGTCAACAGCATGAGCGTTATTTTGTGTCTAGAGTGTCATCAATGTTTTTAAATGTAGAATGAAATGGTTGAAGTATGCATTTCTGCCACATGCAAATGATTTTGAGATATAGACCTGTGCAATCCAATCTCCCAAGGAATAAACAGCAACACTTATCGCCATCTTTGCCAAAACAGGATTTGTTATAAAGCAATGTTAGAATAGTTACTAAAATGGTCATAAATTATGTTCTTATAGTAAAAGAATATTTTGAATTAAGAAAAAAACTACACAATATTAAAACATGACATTGTGCTTTAAAAACTAAAAAGGTACCTGTAATGAAGAACTTCATTTCGACTTGCTAATTGGTTGTCACTATTAACTTTAAGCTTGTCTTTAAAGTTTGAGCTTCACTTGGTTTCAAGAATAGTTTAATATTCTCTACTAAACAAGGCCAACCACGTGAAAGTGGAAGTTCATTTGCCCCCCACCTCCCGCCCCCACTAACATCACTCTAAATTCCCCATTAACATTTAATAAGATTCATTCATTCATCCATTTTTGAAATATAACATTCAATCATTATAATCACATGATAACATTCATTAACACATAAAATTCATTAACACACAACATTCATGAATAATTCATTAACACATAAAATTCATTAACATACAACATTCATGAAGAATTCATTAACACATCATTTATCAACATTACTAGTACAAAATTACATCCATTAAGACAACGTTCTTTCATTAGCAAAAAATGTTAATTACAATCATTTCTTTTTGGGTTTCTTGCTGTTTTTTTTAATCATGTAATTTCTAAGAGGAAGATCAATGTCCTCTTCATTCCCCTCCTCTACTGATTCTAATTCCAACGCGTGTCTCCTCCTCATTTGTTTAGGAACATGAGGCCGCTGCGCCAAAGGGGGGTCCGTTGCAATAACAACTACTTCATGAGTTAAATTCACACCATTTTATATTAGTGAATTACAAGTATTTATTTAAGTAAAAGAACTATAAATCAAAAAATTAATTTAAAAGAACAAAACATAGATTTTCTTTACCTGAATGTGCCACATGATCTACATGGTGATCAGTTTGAACATCCTCCGGCACTCATTCAACATGACATGATTCTGTATCCTCTAAAATATACACAAAAAGGTTACACCAAGTTCAATTTAAGATGTTAAATTGTATTAATAATTACATAATTAGTTTTAAATAGCAAATGAGCACCTCCATGGATAGTACGATGCACATCAGTGGCTTCATGATGCGGCGTATGATCTGTGTCATGATTAAGAGATTGCATTGCAATGTCACACACATTATTATCAAATAGATTGTTGCTCAAGTATTCAATTTCTAATATATTTTTTGACATATTTATCTGTGCACCTGATGCAGGAGACTCTTTGGTTGGGTTAGTGGAAGCTTGCCGTAGGCGTTCAGCCACGGCTTGATAGCCTTCCTTGAAGACAATTTTTTGGTGTTCTTCTATGGCCTCTAAATTAAAATCAGAGCCCTGCATTTTTTGATTAAACAAAATTATTTGCATTTTATAAATAATTTTTCTCTGCAATTCATTTACTACTACTTACAATTCGTGCTTTAATTTTCGAATATCCACCAGAGCCAAGTCTGTGCTGCCCAATCTTTTGCAGCCTAACCTTTGTTGCCATTGATGTGTCCTGCACCCTATGAAAAGTTTGAAATATGTTAGATGATATAGATATAAAGATCACTAATTAGTGCATTATTACATTGTACTAGTAGTTAATACTATTGCATACTTTCTCGCATTTGCTGGTGTAATTCCTCTTTGAGCATCCCCTTTCTCCTTTGCATCCAAAATGAACTCATTCCAATCCCTCACTGAAATAAAGGGAGGACACTCGTACTTTGGGTTCTAGACGTGACTCTTTCTATATGAGTCCCCCACAGTCTTAAGATGTTTGCAAGCTCTTTCTAAAATTTTCTTCTTGTCAAAAATATTATTACCAAACTCATGCTCTAAATCTTTAACGAGCTAATCTTTTAATTTTTTTTCTTGCAAGTTCCACCTTTTAAGAAAAAATACAAAATTGTTAGATATAGCTAGTAAAAGAAAAGACCCGAATGAAAGGAAAAATACTATACCAATTAATGATATGAAAAAAATCAGTGGGATAAAGTTAGTTCACTTATGATGTTCCACCTTGTACGTATGGTGGGCCCGAATATATGCAGTGCGAGGTCATAAAACTTCTTATAAAATGTATCGTTTCCTGCAAAAAATGTTATGGGATAATCAATCCAAAACTTGTTATGAATAGGTAAATGCATATTACAATATAAAAAATAATTATTTAAAGTACCTGGAAGCTTAGGACATTTTAAAGACATCGATTCATTATTGTCAATCAACAATGACGTCTGCATAACTCCCGTGCTAGAAACACAGGTAAATCTAAGAAATGATGGTGAATTATCACCAATACATGTACTCTGATTTGTATCTAGCTTACCAGACGGTGCTGCCGGTGTATCTCTTACTCCAAAAAGATAATCCACTATGTGATGCACCCAAGATTAAAGTACAAATTATCAAATCATAATTAACACAAAACCAAATATAGCAAAACAAGGATTTACCAGCTGGCATAGACCGTGAAGGCGTCGATGTTTGCATGCTCCTTGTTGCTGACATTGCACTCGGCAATCTCGAATGGACGTCCGTTGATCTCCTAGGAGGAGTCTCCTGCACTTGATGACCTGAACAATACATTGTTAGCAAAGACATTCTGAAATAATAAAAGTAAGAGTTAACTTAAGAAGTTTTTGAATGTTCCAAAGAAAAAATTTCTTGTAACTTGTCAACTAAAGAATTATTTTACCTAAGGCGGTTGGAGCTCTACTAGTACCTGCCTCACTGCGTTGTCCTTGACCAGGTTTTGGATCAGTTGCCAAAAATTCCTGTAACAACAACACATATTACATATTTTACTTTACAACATAAAAGAGTATAAAATATAAACCTTTATTGAACTTTTGTTATAACTAAAGATTCAAAACTGCTTACTTCATAACGACGTGCTTGCGCTCTCAATTCAGATAGCCTCTTCATCGTCTCCTTAGTTGGAATATTTACTTCATCCAAAATTCTCATTATTTCTAAATAAATTTTTAAATTTTTTTTCTTCAACATAATTGTTACATTAGGCATTTTCGCGATATCATCATCAGAAGGGGTAGCTATTGCCTCTGTACTTACTGCAGGTGCTTTTCCCCTATCCTGAACATCAAATTGTGATAGGAATATCAGTAAAATTATCATAAAAACTCTAAATCTGTAAATAAAATAATGTAATAATATAACACTTTTCAACTATCTAATTTGTACAATTTCAATAAGGTTTACCCTTGCTGAAGAATGGGTGGGAGGAACATCCTCGTGGCCTGTATCATGTGCAGGATCCATATCGTCCTATGACAAAGATTAAATATAAAAACTTCAACGAATTGAAAGCAATAGACTTAGCAAAAAAAAACTTATTAATAAAATAGTATATAGTACTTACCACCCTCATGATAGTAACTTTGTTTGTATCTATGCAATTTAAATGGTAATTTATTAGCAGTTCTTCCCTTGCACTTATTGATTTTATCGCACATACAAAAATTTGATTCCCGTCATGCACCTCAAATATGCAATTGGGTTGCTTCTTAGTTGAGGAAGGTCACGTACTATTTATAAAACTTGCAATATTACCTGTTGCTTTTGGTCTTCCATCAATGTACATTGCAAATCTTTTACTTTGATCATTTTTTTTTCCATTGTATATAATTAGTTGATAGTGCATACCTACGCATACTTTTTTTATATTGAACAATCCGCATCCAATCATTGTAATTGTAACACGAACCGACATACTTGAACAATTCAACAACTTTGTTGTAACATACCTTTATCCCATCCACGGAAAATATGCCCAAATCATGTAATGAGGATGGAGCAATGCGATATATCCTCTCATTAACACAAAAATAAGTGTTAATTGGAGATAGCTCATTAGGTACCCCATTCTTTCTCAATGTGTGTGTACCGAAAGGGCACCTTGATGTTACCTTTGGTCTCATCATCATAAGAACATGACCCCCCATTAGCAAGGAAAAATTGCATGTGTTTATCAAATTTTTTTAAATCTTTTGACCTTTAGTTGATCTCCCTATTTTAGCTGTACTACATGTAGAACTTTCATCTAACATTCCCTCATTTCCCTCATTCGATGTAGATAGATCTGACAAGTACCTATTTGGTGGGTCATGCAATCCATCAAATGAGATATTGTCACGTCCCCGCTACAAATAGAATTTTGATAATATTTAAATAATATATATAGAATAATCAAGTCGTGACCCATACGTACGGTTCTTCTTTGTCTATATGTGAGAGATATAAAATGTACTAAGTTGAAAGTGATTATATAATTATATTTCTATACGGTTCTTCTTTGTCTATATATACATTATATGATTATATAATATGTCTATTTATGACATACGTGCTCAGTGATAAACACGAAGAATATAAGAAAATTATGTCTATTTATTGACTTATACCTGCTGATCCATGTCACTGTGCACGATCCACACCAAAGGGGTTAAATTTCCTGCATATGTTAATCATTTATCTTAAGTTAGCTAAAAATTACATGATATGTATGCTACAAATAACTTAGAAGACAACATGAACAATATGCAACATTGTAAACATGAACAAATTTACCTTATATATGGAATGCAAGATCGTCAACAGAAGGGGTGACGATGTTTGTAGTCAATTGTCTGTTTGCAAAAAGGGTGATAATCAAACACAATATATACATGTATCAGCAGCAATTAATTGAGCATCGTAAGCAAAACATTGGTAATTATAAATCACATATGTTGTAATCATTAAAATTGAACACAATAAATATGTAATCATTACAATTGAAATCAATAAATCATGTCAATCATTTCATTGATCATTTCAATTATGTCATTGATCATCATCATCATCATCATCATCATCATCGCCATCATCACCATCACCATCATCATCATCGCCATGATGACCATCACCATCATCATCATCATCATCATCATCATCATCATCACCATCATCTTGATCTTCATCATCTGCTTCTTTATCATCTTCTTCATCATCTTCTTCTTCCATAACATTATACTTTATCGGCTTTCCTCTTGGATTATGTCTAACAACAAATGATCAACCTTGTTTATGTGGAACCTTTGAGTAAAACACTTGCTCACATTGGCTTGGAAGAACATATGACTCATCTCCAACTGGCTCAAACGACCTTGTATTAATCATTGTAAATCTATTATCATGTTGAATAACAGTTCTATCTGAATCATTTTGATTCAGTCGTAGCCTATACCATTTGACAACGAATAGAACTATTTTGAAGGAGTTAAAGTCGCACTCAATTATATCATCCAAGATGCCATAGTATTGATTTTTAGATTGTTGAGGATGTATGTCGTTTCTAGATGATATATTGGTGATTTCGAAAACTGCAGTTATCCCAGGATCACAAATTTTTTTGTGTCATCCAACTTTTTTATGCGAAATTTGTGGCCATGATAGTACATAGCTTTGTGGTGCTTGACCTGCAATTTTTCAAGTGTGTGTAAATTATTTACATCATGAGTTGATACGAAACATACGAGTCATGATCATTAATAAATTTGTATGTACCTCTCCACCTCTTAAACCATGTGGTAGATCAATTACCATTGATGTAACATTGAAATCTCTATTACGATGAGCTTTTCTAACCAATGAAGCAACACCTTCCTATGTTAATGAGCAACCATTTTGTTGACATCGTTCAATCCATACCGTCATCCAATCAAGATTGTTCGCAATATACAAATGTATTGCATCCCACTCTCGACCAACTGTATAAAAAAATACACACCAATTATAAATAACTTATATTGAAGATTTATAAGAATTAATTAATTACAATAACATCTTAAATTTACCTCTCAATTTTCTCAATCTACCTTTGCCCATCAAGTACTCCCCTTCGAATTTGTTAATGGAGTCGGGATCCCAAATACGATCTACATGGATCTTTGCTGCAAACTTAGGAAGATATTCATTAATGTACACCATGGTCTGGTATATCATATATCCCTCCACCATAGAACCCTCAAGATGTGCTCTTTATCGAACCAAGCTTTTCAAAAATTTCAAGTGCCTCTCAACCATCCACATTGACGTAGTTGGTACAGGTCCACACAATTCAATTTCCTCAACTTGATGTATGAGGTAGTGTTCTTGTGCATTGAAAAAAGTTGAAGATAGACATTTTTGCATTTCACACATAAGAAAAAGAATTTTTCTCTTCCAATATTTTATATCTTCTTTATTGATTTTTTTAGATGACAACCACTTCATGTATTTTCCAAGATCATATATAACTTGTTTGACACTGTTGGCGAAGTGGTGTGGAAGAGATAGAGGTAGAACATACTGCAATATTTGTAAAATGATCTTGTCAATATTTTATAAAAGAATGCAATGAAAACTACATGCAATATACAAATATATAGTGAATACAAAATAATGTGAATTACTTTAATAAATGTATGCCAATCGTGTGTTTTCATTCTTGGCCCAAATTCACTTTTCTTTGATATGAGATCGTTTATGTTCACAACAAATTCTGTGGGAAATCATTTTTTTTAATGACTTTTTTTATAGCATTGCTCTGCTACTCCGACAATAACCAACTAAGGGCACTTGTATCAATCTGGTCTCCATTGTTATTTGATCGAATGACATTTTTCATTGCATGGTTGGATTCTTCAATGTCACTACAAATTTTGACAATTTGGTCTTTGTCATGTCTTCCATCCAAGATTTTTCATAATGTCTCTGTTACATTCTTTCCAATATGCATAGGATCAAACAAATGCATGATTGAGAGTTGTTCGTAGTACGACAACTTAGTAAATTGCGTAGGATAACTTTTTAGTCATTTTGGAAGTTGGTCATTGATGCCTTGACGACTTTCACAAGCATCAATTACATCATTAGTAAACAAAACATAATATCAAAATATAAATTTGAAACAAAAACCATCAGATGGAATGACATTACCTCGATGATTTATTTTATTGTATGTCGACTTGCATACGCGAGGTGTCATTCTCTATGGCTTTGATGTAGTTTTTTCTTTCCCATTGAAAATATATTTTTCGGTAATTCGGTACTTATGATTTCTATGGAGAAAGTGTCTATTCTCATCGAACACCTGCTTTCTTAAACTTTTTGAATGACAAGATTTTGTCTTTGGACCACAAACTGGACATGCAAATTTTCCCTTTGTCTGAAGACCTACAAGATCTTGTATAATTGGATTAAATGTGTTAACTTTGTGTTAGCACTATAACATATCAAAAAAGAAGTGTTAAGAAAAGAACATATCACAAAAATGTGTTAGCCCAGGGGCATCATATATTGTCCATACAAGCATTGCATGAAATTGAAATTGTCTTTGTCCTATTGGTTTAGAGATGTCATATATAGTGACCCCATTCGATAACACCATCAACTCGTCGATAAGGGGCTCAATATATACATTGATATCTTTAACTTGATACTTACCTAGTTGAATGAACAAAAACATTATATAATTATTATGACCATTTTGATGGATTATTAATAATAGATTAATTTATATGACTATTAAATAAAAAAATACCTAGAACAATCAGTGCCAACATTATGTGCTCCTTTTTTATGGACAACCAATGAGGAATGTTATTGTTGATAACAAAAACATGCCACACCGAGTAAGTAGATCTCATCTCTCCAAACGGATTGACACCGTCCGCTACCAATGAAAGCTTGAGATTACGAGGTTCTTCTTTTAAAGTGTGGCCATTTTTCTTCTATTTCCTTAAATGCCGAACCATCCGCAGGCATTCGCATAATGTCATCTTGACTTCTATTGCGTGTATGGTAATCCATAAATTGTGCCAAGCTATTGCACTTGAATAATCGTTGCAGACATGAAATAATGAGAATATGCCGAAGAACCTTGTGAGGCACCTTTTTTGTTATTCGATCTGATTGATATCTACTAATATGACAAATAGGGCATTCTATTGCAAATTCATGCTATTTATGATATATAATATGATCGTTCAGACATGCATGTATTATTTGATATTCCATTCCAATATCTTTCATAATGGCAGATAATTCTCGGTACGAGCAAGGTAGAATGTTTGATGGTGGTAACAAACATTCACCTATCAACCTACAACCAAAAATTTAATTTGTTAATTTAAAGAATATTAATTGCTACATGATTCACCCAATGTTAATTGTAAGGGAATTACGACTAAAATAATGAAAAAGATATGACATACCTTAACATACGTGTCATTGCTACATTGGATAAACCATTCATAATCGTCAAGTTCACCAACAACAATACAGCGGCAAGAAGAGTTGTTTGGGAGCCTTCATATAGGGGCTCGTGTGCCTTCTCAAGTATAGGTACATCAAACTCTGCGTCAACATCATCATCATCATCTTGATCATCGTGATCTTCTTCATCATCGTGGTCTTCTTCCATGGTATCATTACCTTCTACTTCTATATTCACACCTCCATGTTCCCTCATTTGGAAATCCACATTCTTCGGATTGTCATGGTCCATAACATGAAACTCAGGGACGTTTACCTATATGAAAATGATGACCTTATATTAACCATGACCATGATGTCATCATCAAATGATGTCTTATGTATTTTATAAATTATTAAAATACATACCAATGGACGAAATTCATTTCCCCCTTCAATGTGACCATGTTGCCTACAATGTTCCTCAGCTGTTTTGATTAGATATCTTCGAGTCTTTAAGCCCTTACAAATTTTGCAAGGACAATAACATTTTCCATCACCTTTTCTTTTTAAGTTAGACCACAGTCTAGCAATTGTCTCCCTATTTTTTTGTGCGTTGATATCGTCAGACATGGTCTTTCTTGAATGGAATGACTCATTGGTGGAAGAAGGATGATTTGTTTGCAACCTGCATATACAAATCGTTACTAAACAACTATTTTCTCACCTATAATTTTGTTAACGCAAAGGGACATTTATCATACTAAATCAAATTTTAGAAATGGATAGTTCTGATGCTTTGCCATTACAATAGCAATAGAGGGTGTATAGATAGAAAAACAGTTGTAAAGAGTATCATATGAATACAAGCATGGATTTTTTTATTTCATTGTTAACTTGAGCACCCTATTTCAAATAGAACATTATCATAAAATCTCGTAGGCCTTAATTTTTTGTATTTTTTTAATGACATTAACATGGTAACTTTCCAAAGTTAAGCACCTCCAATAATACTCCCAAGACCATTCTTGTGGCTTACCATAATGACAACTCATTTCTTAGTTTCCCGAACTGTTAAATTGCCTCTACAAGTTCATATTCAAGAAGAAAACCTGGCCAAGTTAAACAAACTAATGGCTGAAATGAACGTCATTGAGGAGGCAAATGCAGACTTTGAAATACTTCTTGTCAACAACAGATAAAAGGAATTTTTCAAATGTTAAATGTTGATTAAAGGAACAGTCTTGTAACTCAGAAGAGCTTAGCTCGTCTGACCACAAACTTGACAAGTACTTGTTTGATGTTCTAAGCAAGAATAAGATTAGTCCCTTTATGAACCGTCTCTTAAATATGTGCTTTGAGTAAGAATTTTTTTTTGTTATTTTGTCATATATTTTTCTATTACAACAGTATCTAGTTGCATAATGACTTTGATGATGTATTGGTTACAAATATTTTACTGTATATTTTATCAAAAAATTGTGTGTATTGCTTTGCTGGATTAATGAAATGTTATCAAGGAGAAGCATAGTTACACAGAATATGAAATGAAAATTAGTTGGTCATACAAATATGCAGTAAGGTAAAGATAAGAATTAATAAGACAATGAGTAGATCGAAAGGAGTAATGATAATCCTTCTTAAATCTGAATGTCTGCCAGTGATCAAGATGACCATTGCCAAATGTCAATGAAATCGAGTAATTCTTTGGATCTCATTCTTTGGTGCTCAAAGAAAGTTGTAATCAAACTCAAAGGCATAATGATGGGCTCCTCATTTGCCTTTCCAACATTACTGTCACTTTGGTTATTGTGGATGACAATAAGACTAAATAATGATTTTTAAGCGAGCAATGAATTAGCACAAATAAATACAAATTTAAGAAGTGCATGTACATTCATGTACTATAATGATGTTTGATTTAGATTATTCTACATCTTTGCATTTGAACTCCAAATTTTAAAATTCAAACCTGACTGTCTTTTTCATATTATTCATTGAGTTGGCTGAAGTGTGAGTCATTCCAAATTACATGCTTGGTGGTTGTATTTTAAGATTTAACACCAATTCAAATGAATCATGTAAAGGGAAGGATCTAAGATTGAGCACATCTAGAATTTAATTGTAAAACTGCATTTCTCATTATAAGAGTATTGCGTGCATGCTTATTATTTTGATCCTGGCTCATTATTGTTGAATTGGTCTATTTAGGGTTATGCCTAATTGGAACTTGACCTGTAATACGACTAATTGGAACTTGATCCTTAAGATTCAAGAGAATTCCGTAATGTGTTCAATGTGCCATATGCATGTACATAGATTCAAATATAAAAAATAGACTAATGTCTAAATACCCATTAATGGATTGTGCATTATTGATGGATCATTTTTCTTGGTCCTCATGATTGTTTCAAAATCATCTTCATACATATAACAATGATTAGAAGGTGTTCTCATGTTTAATCAGTTCTTATACTTTGACCTTGGGTAATATGAAAGCCTTCTTTCATATCGATGACGTTTCATGTTCCATGAATGACTGTTCATACATATAAGCTCTAGGGTGGATGGAAAATAATTAAGCCAATTAAGGCTTCTAAAAATGCTTCAATTGACCCCTAATGACCTAAAAACTGACATTTGATGCATCCCATACCAAAAGATCTTATCGGCATCAACCTGACAGTGGGCAATAGAATTCCACGAAAGTAGGCAACATAGACAAGTGCACACAATATCATCCCTGCCGCATATGTAACAGGCTGACGGGATAAAAGGAGATTTTGGGGGAAGGCGGAGAGGAGAAAAAAGGCGGGTTATCTTTACTCATATCCCTACTTGGTCTGCTCAAGGGAGGATACACTTGGATTCACAGAAGGAGCAATAACCCCTTTGGCTGTGAGACGTCCATAAAAATGTACAAGTCAGAATGTCGGGTAACCTGTATACAATTGAGGATCCTAACAAGTCGATACAAGTTTCCTTGCATTTGCAGAAGCCAAACTAGACAGAACATACTTCCATCTCACAAAGAAGACCAGACAAGTGGTAAGGATCAAAGAGATCATTCACATTAAACATAGAGCCGTATCAAGACCAGTAAAAGAACACCTTAATCATCAAGACAACATAAGAGCCAATCCTATCTAGACACAATTGGTATCGATACATTACTTATAGATCACATAGTGATCAAGACTATCATAATAAAAGAGTGGTATCAATAATTTAAGTCTTGCAAATCTGAGCAAATAGTTTCGTGATTCTAAGAGTATATCCAAGGGACATTACAGCCACCCGAAGTCAATATACACAACATTTAATCATAGTGTTCATGCAAATAAGAGGCATTAGTTATCGCAATATCCATAAACTATTTCCTGGTAGCATTCTATCTCACATATAGCAATTAAGACAATCAACACTCCTTAAACATATACCAGTAATATAGGGATATACAATAGGATACATTCTTCTTACTGGGATGGTTCCCTGATTTGATACAATAGTAATATTTCTCAAACAATGTCATCAGTCGCTGTCCATATATAGACTAGGAGAACAAGCATGGTAAAAATATAATTATTATTAGGAATTGCACCGAGTATAGATGTATGGTTCAGATCACATATGCATAATTACTTAACCAGATCCATAAACATTATCCCTTGAATAATTATTACAAATAAATGTTTCCCTTAAATGAATTACATAAACATTTAAGGAGGTATCATAGATTGTGCTTCACAAGAATGATTAAGAATTTAGAGAAGGAAGTCTCTTGTTGTTAGTTCTTCGAGGAAATCATCATAAATCCATAAGGGATCTTAGAAGGGACATTTGACCTAAAAAATGACATTTGATGCATCCCATACCAAAAGCTTTTATAGGGTTACTTTGGACCAACACACCTAACCATGACTGAACCCTTGTTTTCAATACATGAAAATGACCAAATTTTCAAAGCAACTACTCTCCTCACATTCCCTTATCCCACCAAACCTTCAGCAGAGTTATAAAATGACTCAAAATGGTTAAATCCACAAACAATTAGACTCACAGGCCCTACAACACCAAAACCCCCAAATCTTGACTCCAAACCTTGGTTTGCTAGGGCTTCCCCAATCTCCTGTTACAACTCACTCCTGCATCAAATTAGTGATCGAATCACCATTCATTCAACATGACAAAATGTTTTCAAACATAAAAACCCTTCCTTATTCGGACATATCATCCACTGCTACACATTGCATCCAATTTCATTGTATTTTCTCACTGTTATTTAACTGTGATCACCTTTACTCCACACAACTCTGCATATGCACGGTTAATGATCTAATAATACAGGTTAGAATTAACATTCCATGGTTAGAATGGTTCTCATTATTAGATAGACCACTAGCGTAACAACAGTTAGAATGGTTCTCATTATTAGGTTAGAATGGTTCTCATTATTCTAAGTTCCTACTGCAATAACAGTAAACTAAAATAAGAAATGCTATTAGATAGACCACTGATGTAACAACAGTTTCAATATAAAATGAGACTCATTCGAAAATGGCATGAATTGAACAAAGAAACGTTGCAATTCCTTTAATGCATCAGAATAACCGAATTGAGACTTCAAGATGAATGAATTTTGCAGAAAATAGAGTATTTCTATTGCTTACGGTTTTATCCATTTTCAACTTATATAAATTCTAAACAACTAATTCAACCAACTTTTCGTAAATCCTAAATCCACAGTTTATATATAGCATTTGATTCTTATTGGAAATCGATTCGACATACCTTAACCCTCTACTTCAACTCTTCACCCTGTTAGCTTCTACCGGCTCCTTCGCGCGCATTGAAATGAAATGCTCAAATGAAGTTTCAAATTTTTTTTTTTTACTTTATGTTATGCCCGTGTAAGTCGAAATTTTGACCAACATGGTGTTAGTCGAAATTGCGACCAACACGAGGCATGTATTAAAAAAAAACAAAAGTTTCCTTCTATAATGCAACAACCAAAATATTTCTATTTGATGGTCAAATTGTTTAGTTGAAATTTAAGGTCAAATGTACTAGTGTCTCTTAAGAAAGTCAGTGCCTTCCACCACCACCCACCAACCAGAAAGGAAACCAATCAACCCTGAAAGAAGAACTCCCAAAGTGAACTCCAAAGCAGAGCCAACACTGGAAAAGAGAAAAATGAGAGAAAATCTCCAAAAAAGAGGGGAGGAAGAGGGGGTTGAGATCTGCAAAGTGCCCTTTCGAAAGAAAATCAATGCCCACAAACTCAAACCACTCAGAGATCCGAAAATCTCCAACAAGAAACTCAACACCAGTACCAAAGGAACAAACAAAACTAAGAGAAAACTTCTTCGAGAAAAAGTCTTGATCAGAAGGATGGAGGCAAGAGGGCCAAGATTATCAAAGCCCCCAATCTTACGAAAATCAGCACCACCCGCCACCACACCCCAACTGAAGAAAACATCCCTCCAAGAGAAGAAGATTCCAATAACAGTAGACCCAATACTTGTTTTGAAGAAGAAACATCTCTCCTGTCTAAAAGAGAGAGTCTGCAAAATACAGAGAAAGACCAAATCCAAAATAACCTTGGAACAAGAGATGCACCGCACCAAGAACGAAGGTTTCCTTGTAACCCCAAGCAATAGATAAATGATGGAGCAGATAAAACCACTGTTGCTTCTCAGATATGTTGGGATTATGGAAAGGTGAGTTACTGAGAGGGGAGGGGTGAATCAATAACCCTAATTTTTTTTGATCTGAATCCTTAAGACAATGTATTTCATTAACTGATTGTCATGTTAAAATTTCCATCTATTCATAACATAACTGAAAATAAGAAATGCTTTCTAATTTTCAGTTAGAAATCATTTCTTATTTGTTGGATTTACATCTTATCCATATTCTTCCGGGTCTTTATCCTTCTGTGTTGGATTTCTTTCCGCAAGGGAAGGACCCCTAGTCCTTGCCCTGGTGGTTCTTTGTTCTCTCCTTCTTCTTGTTTGGTTCCTTGTTCTTTTAGCATGTTCCCCCGACCATTGTTTGGTGGTCTGTTGGTTTCTTGCTATTTTGGCTGTATGATTTCTGTCCCATAGACCCTTGTTGGTCTTCCGTTGGACATTAATAAATTTATCTTATCTATCTTATCTTATCTTATCTAATCTAACATGTAAACATTCATGAAACTTCATACACAATATACAAGTATTTTGGTATCGTATAAACCCTTGTAAGAAGGTAAAAATTGTGGTGGGGATGACACCCACAAAACTTCACTACTACAATAATAAAGTTTTTTGGTTAAGGCTACAATGTTGATCACTTTTGATGATCTTACCTTGTTAGGAGTAACAATAAAGACATGTTAGGATCTACCTGGTTAGCGGATTTAAGAAACACAGTTAAGTGTGCACTCGGTTAAGAGATTTACAAAAGACTTGTTAGGTCTACTCTGTTAGGACATTTTGTCTGCCACAATTTTTAGAAAGTAACAATAGGTTGTTCTGTACATAGCAACTTACTTTGCTTTATTTCAAGTCTGATAAGTACTTAACTGAGATTACCTTGATGTGATAGATATCTTCTCTGAATACTGCTCGGTAGCCTCTAGTCTGATACTGATTCAATTCTAAATACTTGTTCAATACTTAGCTTCACAACCCTGTCTGATCTTTAGATGTCTCCTGTAGGCAGCTACTTCATGTGTTTTTTTTGTTTTTTGTTGTAAAAATGACATCTTGACTATTCTTATATCAAAAGATTTTGACCTAATTAGGGTAACGATGACATCTAGAAAACATTAGATCTACGATCCAAATGAATAACCTAAAACAATATTACTTAGGGATCATCAATCATTTAATGATTACATCTGCATTTAATCTTCACCTCGAACTATGTAAACCATTTTCTAGCTTGGTATAAACCGTTTGCCTTGTATTCTGTGCCATTACATACTTCTATGTCATTCCTGTATTACTCAGTATATATTGCATTCATGACTCGGTAAAATACTGATGCTCAGTAAATATGAATGCTCGACTATAACTGTACTTGGTGCTCGGTAATCATCTGGCTCGGTGTGTGTGTGTTCTCGGTTAAGATTGTGCTCGGTTACCTTGTCATTCTGCCTTGTGCTACACTTAGTGTGTTTGACTGACTAGCCTATTTTCTTCCTTTATTGACTATATGTGTGACACTAATGACAACTCATAATTTGACAAGATACACCATAGACCACAAAACATCCCCACGCTTAGCATAGATGAACATGGTACTACCAAAATTCTCAATAGATAAAACACCATAAAGGTACCCACAATCAATGCCATGCCAAAGTCTAGAAACCCAAACACGAGGAGCATCCAGAGCAGCCAAACCTGAAACAATCGCATAATACCATTGCTGAATCCTGTGCTGAGAAGAGAAGGCACATAAGCCTACTCCATAGAAAGAAGGCCCGCTCACAATCAACAACACATAGCAGGACCAAAATTAGCGCCACAAAGTCCAGAAGGGCTTCACAAGAGAAGAAAAAGGGAGACCAAAATGAACATAAGTAATCAAGCCATATCCATTTACTAACACTGGAAACACTGAAACAACCCACCGTCCCAACAAATCCCTGGTTTGTGCCAAAACATCAACACCGAAAGAAGTAGAAACCAGAGCCCAACCGCAGTTGGACATGCAAACGAAAACACAATAGGGCTAGGAGTGAACCACCAAGAAAGACACCAAAGTCACAACAAACCCATCTTCCCAGTAGCTGACTCCAACACTGCCATCACAACTGGTATCTCCAACAACAATGCTGGTATGAGTTCTCACCCATAATGAAAGACCTAAGAAAAGGACAACCCGCGAGCCACAAGCCTCTGAAGAAAACCGAGAGAGAAGGCCCCAACAAAAGATCATCCCAAACAATGAATGCATCCAAGGAATCTGCTTCCGAGATGAGTCCCCATCCTCATCTGCATCCTCTCCTACATATTTTTTGCTTCGAGAAACCCTAGGGCTTCCTGTTCTCCCGCCTCTCTCCATGAAAATATGTTTGATAATATATTGTTAATATTAAGAAATAATTTTAGTTATTGATTATTATATCTTTATTTATATTATATTATTAATATTGAGAAGTGATATAATGATAAGTAGGAGATATTTTCCACAGCAAGTCAAATTGTGATATTGCTATCAGGATTCAACTGTGTAGTTTTTTGAGTCAAACTAAATGACCCATGATTCATGAGTAGTGGTTCAACACGAACCCATCTCTCATGAGATTGAATGGAACACTTAGAACTCATTGGATCTAGGTGATGCTCTCATGAGAATGAATGGAACACTTAGAACTCATTGGATCTAGGTGATGCATCACCTAGATCCAATGAGTTCTAAGTGTTCCATTCATTCTCATGAGAGATGGGTTCGTGTTGAACCACTACTCATGAATCATGGGTCAATGAGTTTGACTCAAAAAACTACACAGTTGAATCTTGATAGCAATATCACAAGTGATATAATATTAATTATTGGTTACTATATTCTTTTATTTATATAATATAATATTAATAATTTTAAGAATTTATTAATTATTATTAATATATATATATATATATATATATATATATATATATATATATAGAGAGAGAGAGAGAGAGAGAGAGAGAGAGAGAGAGAGAGAGAGAGAGAGAGAGAGAGATTATATACTAATTTTTTAAATCTAAATATTTTAAGTGCTATGTATTTCCTAGTATAAAACCTAGAATCAACTATATAAATCCCCCATTCAAGCAAAAGATTATCACAAGGATAAAAGTTCACCCAATCTCCATAATCTTATTAACCTTCTCTAATATCAAATGAAAGGAATTAAATATATCCTATTAAACTTTAAGAGAATTTATATTTATGCAATAACATGGAGCGGGAGCATAGTTGACAATGAGGGTTTGCAAGATGATTTTTCCATGGCAGGACATGGGTGGATCAAGATCAAGGATTTGGTAGATTGAAAAGGGCTTTCTTTACTTGGCGTCCACTAGGGAGAATTAGTGAGAATAAACCCTACAATGTAAGGGGCAACAAGGGGTGCTTCACATGAAACTCTCAGTGGGCCTTAGATATTGAAAGCTACTAGAGAATTGTAGTTCAGTTTGGAAAAAAGTAGAAAGGAAAATCTAGAGGTTGAAGGAGAATCAAGGATCGACAAGGCCCTCCTATGTACACAATCACACAAATAATAATGGAATAATCTTTGTTAATATTGAGCTCCCTGGTTGAAATGACTTAGTCCATTGGTTAAAGGAAAAGGGTTTCTTCATGAAGTTGGCTTGGGATTGGCTGATTTAGACCCGTATTAGGAAATGGTATGATGAATCGTGATGTTTTGAAGTAGATCTCCAAATCCCTCTAAATGTGTTCCACTTGGTTATTTGTGATACAACTTAGGCAAAATAATAGATTTTCGACAATGGACTCTACATGATGGGAGGAATATGGTTCTATATGAAATAATGAGAACCCAAGTTCAACCCTTTAAAGACTGAGATTTAGGAAGTGTTAATTTGGATTAGGCTTTACAACCTTTTGAATACTGGGACATGGATACTCTTATATCAATAGGCAATAAATTGGGTAAATTCATTTGAGCGGGGGAAGGAGTTGAGAGAGTATTTTAGCATGTATGCAAGGATTTGCATTGGTTGCAAACCAATGCCACCTTTCTCGAAAGTGATTGAGCTTTGTTCTAACATTGGGGTGTGGAGACAATCTATTGAAGTTGAAGATATAGTAGACAAGTGCAAATCATGTAAAGCCTTTGGCCATATGGAGCTAGAATGCACTAAATTGATATGGAGTATGTATCAAAATCCAAAGAAAAAGTGGGTTAAAATCCTCAAAATAAAATGCATGGACAACCAGGATAATCTGCATAGAGGGCTAGCTATCTGGAATCTTATGCTTTCTTGTAGAACCTTAATCACTAATCATATATCCTGGTTAATTGGAGATGACAAACTTGTAGTTTTTTGGAATGAATTTTGGGATGGGCATAAATCTTGGGGGAAGATACCAAGTTCAGAGAGGTTCAATCAGTCTCAAGCAACTTGTGGGGAACAAAGGTTATATATTATATTGAAAGAAGTTTCATGAAGGGTGTTGAAGTATGGAAATGGAAGTCACTATACACTCTTCCAATAATCAAAGACAACTAGGACTTGCTAGCTGGAGTGTATAAAGAGAGGACAATAGTGATTACTAGGCTACGTGATGAAGTTATTTGTTGTGCTTCTTAGAAGGGGAATTATCCAGTTAAATTTGGTTATAAGATTCTTAAGAAAACCACAACTTTGGAAGATTGGCCTCAACATCTTTGCTGGAACAAAAACTACTTGGCCAAAGGGGGGTCTTTCTCTTGGTTAGCGTTGAGAGGATGAATTCTTAAGAGAAAAAGACTTACTAAATTGGGATTAAGGGCTCGTTTAGGTGCATGTTGTGTTACAATCACGAGGAAACCTTAGACCATATGTTGCTTCATTGTTACTTTCAAATGTGTGTTGGAGATTCCTCCTAGAGAGATTAAACTGGGTTGGCCCAATGCTGCAGTTAGTCAAAGCTTTGTTCCCATGTTGGAGCTTGGCATCCGCAAATACTACCTTTTCTAGAATTCGGTAGGTTCATCCATCTATAGTAATATGAGAATTATCGAAGGAGAGAAACATGAGGATCTTTCAAGATAAGTGTGAAACAATTCAGCGGATGTGTAATATGATTGAAATTGTTATTTTAGAATTGGTAAGTGTTGCTGCTCATAAAATCAACCCAAATACAACCCCATTTTCAAATGAAGATAGTAGAATACAAATGCAATGGCCACTTATTAAAATCAAGCTCGTTAATAGGTCTAATTGGGTTGATCCAATCTCATTGGTGAGTAAATAAGTGAAGTGGGAATATATGGAGGAAGGGTGGATAAAGGTTAATTTTGACGAGGCTTCAAAAGGGAACCTAGGATCTTTTGGTGTAGGCTTTGTGGCTAGAGATTTCGGGGGCAATATTATTGCAATTGGAGTGAAAAAGCTAAAGGTTGGTACAAATAATATTGCATTTGGAGCTTGACAAAAGAACTTGAAGTAGGAAAAATCCACTTGGAAGGTGATTCAATGATAATAGTGAATGCCTTAATGCAAGGAAGGGCACTTGCGTGGAATAGAAACAAATTTATAAAGTCTATATGTAAATTCCTAAATACATTCGAAGCATTGAAAATCTTGCACATGCATCACATTTGGAATGAAGTGGTAGGTATCTTGTCAAAGTGGGTAGTGTCATTTAATGAAAAGATTATTGTAGATTTTGTGAGAAGTATGATGATTTGTGATGGAGTGAAAGCCTTAAAAGTACATTACCGCCATGAAGTCTACCATCATTTTTGAGCAAGTTTGTAGATTGAAGGGATAACTAGGGTATAGAGCAATAATACATGTATTTCATTCTCGAGATAATTGACCATTAAAAAGGAATTTCTATTTGCATTTGGACAGATTTATGGAAGTAGAGAGTGTGAGGTAAGCAAGGTAAACCAACATTATTGAGGCAAATTTTATTGTGCTTCGAGTGAAGCAACATTTGGCTTTTAAAGCCCGTACAACATAGGGGGGATAAGTAGAGTAATTGTGGTGGTTTTTTTGTTACTGGTGTAGTTGGGGAAAGAGGAATCATGGCATGGTGGTGAGAATGCCATTTTGAAAGTAAGCCATATATTTTTATGTAAGATTTATATTATATTAGTAAAATATAAACTATTTTTATTGATCACGAAAATATTAATGCATTTAAATTAAATATACAATATAACGAAACAATGGAGGACACATTGAAAATTAATTTTGACCTAGTAAATGTTCTTAAAAAAAATTGAATAGTATTCACAACACCATTATGTATAGGTCCACAAACATAATTTAAAAAATAATAAAATAGTTTTGTGTTTGGATTAGATAAGGGCTCAAAACTATTACCTATTGCAAGTGCATGAACCTATTAGTTATGTGCTTTAATGTTTTGATTAGGCAAGGGTCTGAATTCATTACAAGTCAACCATCAAGACATAAGGAGAAAATCTCATTAGAAGTGAGATTTAAAAAGGAATGAAGAAAAATATTTTTGTGTTAATCTTTATTTTAAATATTGTTCTAGTATGACATGTGACCTATTTTTAGAAATTGTTCTCCAACTCACTTCAATCACAATCCTTGCTCAACACAATTAGATTCCAATACAAAGCCATGAAAAATAAACCATGAGTATGTAATGTCCCCTTTTGGGACATTAGAATTCAGTTAAATAATTAATTTTTAAGTTGACAAATTATATCAAAATTTAATGATGACTTAGATTAATTATTTATTAAAGTAATAAAATGACTTTAATGAAACTTAGTGAAAACTAATAAAGTCATTTTAATTTAAAGTGGAATAATAAAGAGACACAAAAAAGGAATTCCAAGAGATAGGCAGAAGGGAAATGAAGAGGCACAAAGTTGTGCTTTAAAAGAACATTAAGATGCTCATTTTGAGGATGCTTGGTTTTATGTTTGGTCTTTTCTCTTGGAGAATTCTGTGAAGCTTTGACTTTTAATAGGTTTGAGGACGAAAACCCTTGAGCTTGGAGGCAGTGGACGAAAACCCATTGTTTGTTGGAGATATCACTCAGGTGTCTCACTATTCTTCAAATTCATATTTTTGGTTATCCAATCTAACTGTAAGTTCTGTGACTACGGTTGGATTTTGTTGTTGTTTTACTGAGATTTAAATGCAACATTTGTATCTCATTTCTGAATCTCTATTTCTGCTGAATATTTTATAATTTTTAGTATAATGTGCTAGTTAATTTGAAATCAATTGCATGCAAAATTATTGGTTTAAATTCCTATGGTAAAAACTTGGAAATAATATCCTAGAGGGATATTATAGGGTAATAAACCACTTAGAAAAAAATATGCATTTCACCCATGCATTCAATCCAACCTTATAAGATTCCTTAAACCATCTAAAAATAGCGAGGCAAAAATGTCATTTTAACTATTGAAATAGATGCTTTTATAGTTCACATCTTCCGTTAGATTATCTTTAACTATGAATAATGTATCATGGATTTTCTTATAATGTGTCGTGTGACATTACAAAGGTGGTCCAAGAGGCAAGATTTAGTTAAAAAATAAAAATAAAAATTTCCATGTCTCAATGTGGTGCCTCAATTTACTTAATTGTGACATTTTATCAAATATATATGGAAGGTGTGCAAAACTTTCCATACACCAGGTACTTTAGTTTAAAAAAAACATTCTTAAAATTCAATTTTCTTTTTCTTGAAATACTATAACGTACATCATAGTAGAATGTTATCCAAGTGGGTTAAAAGTTTGACATTTTAAATTTGTGCCACACTAGGACATAGTCTATATTAATAGCTATCATATAGAGGTGTGGATATTTAAGTAACATAACTTTCCACATGTCCCTTAAATTATGGGCATCATGAAGGCTAGTACTTTTATCTATTAAAATTTTATCCTTGTCGTCATCTAATTTAAACTTATATCCTATTTATTTTTACTTTATCATATAGAGGTGTGGATATTTAAGTAACATAAATTTTCACACGTCCCTTAAATTATGGGCATCGTGAAGGCTAGTACTTCTATCTATTAAAATCTTGTCCTCGTCGTCATCTAATAAAAACTTATATCCTATTTATTTTTACTTTTAAAATGATTTGCAACTAAGTATGCTCCAAAAGATTACATCTTGTATTCTACTACCAAACCACTCATGTTTTTTAGAAGTCTATGAACTTAGTTGTAATAGAAAAGTAGACTATTATTGTAGTCATGTAATCAACTACCACATTGGTTTGAAACTCTTAATTTTTTTTCAAATTAGCTTTAAGGGAAATGTGGACTTCTATTGTTGTCTTACATTATTAGATTTTGATGTAAAATTGAACTTTTATTGCAATTTATTATTGAACTATCTATAACTTCCAATAAATTAGACAACTATAGGAAAGTTTTGAAATTAAAGTCTAAAAATCCCTTGCAATCACAAAATTATGCAAAAGTTTGAAAAATCTTCCATGTTTGAGGAATTATTCAAAAATTTCAAAGCTGCCCTCGTAAATGCAAAATTATGCAAAAATAAATAAATTATGTAATCAGCCACTTTTGAGGAACTATTTAAAAATTTCAAAGCCCCCTTGTTGCAAAATTATGCCAAAAAAATCTAACAATGCATTATAAATGCAAAATTACATAGAAATTTGAAACTCTGTTGTGTCAAATGTTTGTACACTATAAAAAGACCATTCTTCATGTGAATTCATTGATTGAGTATATTACTTCTGAAGGAAAATTTACATGATGAGCAAAGAAGCTTCCATGGAATTTTATTAAGTGGCTTATTTTCTTGACTTCACATGATTATCAAACTACAATAGAATAGTCTTTTAAAAATTAATTGTACAACATCAAACCATGATAAATGATTGCTTACAAAATATTTGCACATTTAATCAAATGGTCATGCAAATGGTTGGCATAGACACCTTTCCCTAAACTCAATTCAATCACGGAAATAGTTAAGAGGCGACCTTTAAACAATTTAGATGTATGCAAACCCAAAAGAGGCTCAAAGATAACTCAAGGGTGTAGTCAATTGATTTTAAATTTTATTGAAAATTTTTGAGAAAACTTACAAAGAGCAATTATCGATTATGTATCTATAAAAAATAAAATTTGAAGATGTTATCCACTAGACATCATGCACATCAAGAATATGTTGTTGAGAAGATGCACACAAAATGAGTGGTTTTTCAAATGAGTCAAATTTTTCATTGAATTATCAATCTTATCCAAACTTTTATCCACTTACACTTTCCTTATCCTCTTAGTTAGAACAACCCATTAATACAATGCAATTCCTTATGTATCAAATATGAATTCTTATGGAGTTTATGATATTGCAACTATCCATAATGAGAACAAAGAAGCTTACCTTTATGAATTTAATGATGACTTTGATTGTGAGATCACAAATGCAACTATGATAGTTAGAACTAATTTGGAAGTGACTAAAGACTAAGAAACAATAATTAAGATAACAGGTTATGAATGCATTAAAATAGAACAAGGTGAAATGATAATATAAGCTCATGATTTAAGAGTGGCAACTTAAAGATGTTAATATAAGCCCATGATTGAAGAGTATGGCAACTTGAAGATGTATACATATCTTTTAAATAACTTAAAGATTTATACATGTCTTAAGCATTGAATAAATGCATATGAGGAGATTCTTGACACCTTTTTTAAATGTTGAAACAAGTGAGAACCTTTCGAAAAATGATATAGAAGAATGTCATGATGACTCCAACACAATACACAAACCATGTCAAACACTAATACCAATCTTTGAATTGGATATGCAAAAGATGCTAGAGAAATTGAACCTTGATATGTATTTTAGGATTCATGAGTAGTTTATAAACATTTGTTGAATGGTCAAAATGCAATCTTAAATATAAAATTGAGCATAAAAAAGTAACTAGTCAAAATTTCCTCGTAGAGTTGGACTTCTTTTAATGATTCAATGAATTCTATGCTGCTTATATTTAGTAAGACTAGTAAATCAAAATAATTAGAGCCCAAAAATCAAGGCAATAGTATAATTCCGTTTGAGGAAGGTCATTAAAAAACTAAACAATTAAAAGGTAAAAATATCACAAAAAGATAAACTCTACTAAAAAGAATTTTCCTTCATTGGATCTTTTTTTTTGGATCAATAAGAGGTCGAGGCCAGAAATTTTATTTTATTGATATAATTAAAATCTTTACAAACTCAGTTCATGCGAGCACTGGTAGGAAACAATGGAGTGAAGAAAACCTCCAGTCTTGCCCGGGACTATTAAGTCCTGTACAATAGTTTGTTTACAAGGATCGCTTTAGTACCATGAGATAGGATGAGGGAAACCCTCTTTTACAGCTTCATTCTCTAATCCAAGACTACCTCATTCTACTCAAATGTAGTTTATTACATTCTGACATATACCCTTTTCCTTTATTATGCCAGTCATTCATAGCTTTATATTACCCTCCTATGAGAGCCTTTAATGTTTCACAAAGCCAATCTGTCTCTCCTTCCTTTATCGAGCCTTTACGATATGTAATTCTCCTACATGATACCTTTCAGTCCTTGGCAAAGATCAATGTTAGAGTAACTTGAGAAATAGTCTTTAATCAATAAATTATAATCTAAGATCCTACTTTGCCATTCCTTCTTTGAAGAACATTATCCGCAAGATCCTTAAGACACATCCATATGAGGACCATATTCACCTATGCTTTGTTACAAGAGCAAGCAATTTTTCTTTAGGATAATAACAATGCCAAATTCAAGACAAAACAAACTTGAAACATATGTAGCCATACAAATTTTAAGGATATATATATATATATACATATATGTATATATATATGTACACATACACACACACACACATATATATATATATATATGTACATAGATATATGTATATGTACATATATGTACATATATGTATGTACATATATGTACATACATGTATGTACATATATGTATATGTACATACATGTATGTACATACATATATGTACATACATATATGTACATATATGTATGTACGTACATATATGTATGTACGTACATATATGTACATATATATATCTATACATATATGTACATATATATATATACATATATGTACATATATGTACATATATATATATATGTACATATATATATATATGTACATATATATGTACATATATATGTACATATATCTACATATATGTACATATATATGTACATATATCTACATATATGTACATATATCTACATATATGTACATATATATATATATATATATATATATATATATATATATGTACATATATGTATATATATATGTACATATATGTATATATATATGTACATATATGTATATATATATGTACATATATATATATATATATATATATATATGTACATATATATATATATATGTACATATATGTACATATATATATATATGTACATATATATATATGTATGTATATATATATATATATGTACATACACACACACACACACACACACACATATAACCATTGTATTGCTACCTGAGAGGCTTACTGGCTTAACCCATAACAAAGCCATCCTCAGAAATCATACGCAAAGAGTTTATCCTTAGAAACAGGTAGACAACTTTGACCAACATGTGTTTATCTCATTATATCCCTACTTCAAATAGGATTGCATTTTGAATAAGTTGAAAGAGGGGTGAGCCAAATGATCATTTGCCCAATGTAAAGAATATTAAATAAAATATTGGTAGAAATAAAATATCGAACAAAGTGGGTTATCAAGTTAGCAGGATCGGGTGGTAGCACGAAGAAAGACTTATTCGATAAGTCAAGGGAGTTTGCTTGTGGGGTCTCGTATATAGTATTGAACAAAATGCAGTTTCGAACAATATTTAAATACAATGTATCAATGAATGGATTCATTCAAAAAGGGAAATATGTGGTGGAACCCTTTTGCCCAAAGCATCGAATAATACGGAACTTTGAATAAGAAAATATGGTTGAGTAACAATGGCTGAGGTTCTTCGAAATGTGGTGGGGTTGCTTTGCTTCGAGCATAGAGTAAAATGCTCTGTCAAGTAACCTTGCCAAAGGAGAAATGATTCATCAGTTACTCAAAGGAAGAATGGGAAGGCTAAAGCAAATCGGGATATGTATCAAGCCCCTCCAATTCTCGATGGATACATCAACACTACTTTTGGTGATACAAGATTAAGTCCATATTTTCTTGGAGTACAACCGGTTGAAAATGGAGGCATAGTAAATATAATTTCTGAAATTCCGAAGGGAAGGTTGTGACCCATGAATACTAAAGATAAAATTGTGCGGAAGACAATAGAGGAAGGAAGATCATCATAAATCTGACATAATGATGGTAAGTTTGACTTTAAAGAAGAACTAAATGCTCTAGTACGAAGAATTAACCTTGGGGTACTAATCATCAGAATTGGAAGCATAGTAAGGTGAATCCAAAAATTCTGAAGGAAAGGGTGGGGCCCAGTGCCAATGATTAGACATATAAGCAAGGTAGTATGAATCCCTAAATTCCAAAGGGAGGATTGGGGTCCACATATTATGAAGTTATTGTTGTACGAAGGACAAATCATCGAAAATCCAACATTTTGGTGACTAATTTGAACTTCCAAGTATACTCTATGTGTGGATAATTGATGCACGGGGAGCCAATGAAACAATATGGAACTTCGAATAAGAAAATATGGATGAGTAGCGATGGCCGAAGTTCTTTGAGATGTGGTGGGGCTGCTTTCCTTCAAGCATTAAGCACCGAGTAAAATGTTATGTTGAGTAACCTAGTCTAAGGAGAAATTATACATCAATTACTCGAAGGAAGAACAAGAAGGCTAAAGAAAATCTGGATATGTATCCAGCCCCTTCGATTCCTGATGAATACATCAACATTACTTTTGGTGATAAGAGTTTAAGTCCGTATTTTCTTGGGGTACAATCGATCGAAAATGGAGGCATAGTAAGTATGATTCCCAAAATTCTGAAGGGAAGGTTGGGACCCACGATTACCGAAGGTAAAATTTTGCCAAAGATGATAGAGGAAGGAAGATAATTGGAAATCCAACATAATGGCACGGTAAATTTATCTTCAAAGGAGAAGTAAATGCTCTATTACAGAGAATTAACGTTGGGGTGCTAATCATCGAAATTGGAAGCACAATAAGGCGAATCCCTAAATTTTGAAGGGAAGGGTGGGGCCAATGTCATTGATTGGAAATCGAAGCAAGGTAGTATGAGTCCCAAAATTCCAAAGGGAAGACTGGGGCCCACATAATTTGAAGTTAAAGTTTTATGAAGGACAAATCATCATAACTCTGATAGATTGGTGATAAATTTGAACTACAAAGGATACACTATGTGTGGATAATTGATGCACATGGAGCCAATTGGAGTTGGAAGCATAGTAGTAAAAATATTGAAATTTCGAAAGGAAGCTTTGAAAGTATGAAGTCGCCCATGATAAATGGTGAACGCCCGTGATCTCACGAATTGAAGGCTTGAGGATTGAAAATAACCACAAAATCACGACACTTGGTAAACCAACTAATGAGTGATGATGTGGCATGATGCAAAGGTGGAGCTAACATGGTTTCTAGGTGGTGCACAGGTGGGCTGGTGAGCCAATCAGAGGCTGCCCTATGGCAGTTAAGGTGTGGTTGACTAGGTGAAGTTCGAGCGAGATCAAAATTCAAGGCTGGAGTAATCGAGTAAGGCGACGTTCCGAACAACTTGAAGGATAAGTAACACAAAACATTTTTTTATTCGAAGGCACTAAAATGATTGGGAAAGGAAGCGAGGTAGTGCGATTCCTGGACTCCAAAGAGTGGAACCTCAAATCTTAAAATTATGAAGGGAAGACTAGGGCCCACATATTTCAAAGTTAAAGTTGTACGAAGGACACATCATTAGAAATCTTACAGAATGGTGACAAATTTGAACTTCAAAGGATACACTATGTGGGGATAATTGATGCACGGGGAGCCAATCGAATTTGGAAGCATAGTAGTATAAATCCCAAAATTTTGAAAGGAAGCTTTGGAAGTATGAAATTGCCCATTGGAGAAAGCATGAAGGAAGAAAGTGTGATTCATGATCTTCAAAGAATGAAAGTTGTTGAAAATCAAGCAGTGAGTTGGTGGGCCCAAGGTTGACAAATGGTGAATTCCCGTGATCCCGCAAACTGAAGGCTTGAGGATTGAAAATAACCATGGAATCACGACACATGGAAAACCAATTAATGAGAGATGATGTGGCAGGATGTAGAGGTGGAGATGACATGGTGTATAGGTGCATAGGTGGGTTGGTGAGCCAATCAGAGGTTGCCTCATGGTAGTCAAGGTGTGGTTGACCAGGTGAAGTTCAGGTGGGGAAGTTAAAATTCAAGGCTGGAGTAATCTAGTAAGGAGACATTTCGAACAACTTGAAGGATAGGTGACACAAAGCATTTTTTTGTTCAAAGGCACTAAAATGATTGGGAAAGGAAGCATGGTAGTGCGATTCTCAGACTCCGAAGAGTGGAACCTATGGACAATGACTTCATCGATATAGCTTTGCATTGCAAAATCTTAGTAATGCCAATATCTTATAGATATATCTTTCTCATTTGTTTGTGCATGTGTTCCTTTATACGTAAGTATATTTCCACATATATAGATGAACAAATATGAGTTTATAAATGTATTCCTATTGTTATATATATAGAATTATATAAGAATCTTATAGATAATTCTTCTTATATATACATATACCCCATTATAAGTTGATTTATATCCATATACAAATATTTATACCTATTAATAATCTTGTATGAATTTCTATACATATTCCTATAAGTATATAATTCCAATAAGAACCAGTCCTAGGGCAGTGCATGACACTGGAAGTCGCATTAAGCTTAATATGCATTTATAAGAAATGTATTAGGATGGGCCAACTTAAACCATGTATGATGCTGACTTAAGAAGAGTGAAAAAAAAACCCTTTCCTACTATGGAAGAGACTACTAGAGATGATTCCTTGAGTGACACCTATACAACCAAAATCCTACTACTAGAGATAACTACAAAAGAAGGAAACAAATTGAGTATATGTCATTTTACCACTTTAATGAGGACACTACTGACTCCTCTTGACAAAATAACCTCTCACTACCTTAACATTCCTACCTATATCTTATTCCCAAGAATTATCCTATACCAATTCTTTCCCCATCCGCCTTTGAATTGGAAAGCTTATATGCTACTCCATTGCCTTCCCTATATATATGATTAATTGTATAGTTTTTAAAAAGATAAGAGCCCCATAATTTTTTTTAAAATCTCATCAAGCTGCCAGTTCGGGGTTTCCCTTTTACTAATAGCATTTACTACTAAAGAAGAATCCCCTTCTATCTCCAGCTTCTCAATACCTAACTTCTTGCACAACTTCAGACCTTCCAATAATGCTGTGAATTCAACCACATTGTTGGTTCTAAGACCTATAGGACAAGATAGACTAGCTATTAACTTCCCTTCCCATATTAGGATAGAAGGGGAAATAGTCTAGATATTTCCATACAAATCACAACTTCTTGTTCTAGGCCAATATTGGAATAGGTTTCTAATATTGTTTGGTAGAGAAAACTTCCAATTCAGTTTTTTCATAAACCATACCTAGCATTTATATGTGAATTCACAATTCAAAAGGACATGATCCATTGTCTCTACATCCTTCCCGCAAAGAGCACACCTAGAAGGTCCCTGATATTCCATCTTCCAGAACCATTCTGCTATTAAGATCTTGTGTTGCAAAGCTGCCCATGCAAACATACCTGCTTTTGGTAACAATCCTTATCCCAACATAAGTCTATTGGAATCTCTATCTTAGCATATTGGTGAAGCTTATAAAGGGACTTTTATCCATCTTTAGTGTTTTATTCACCCCTCTTGGCTCCAGTCCACACAATCCTATCCTCCCTTATACTAGGGGAGATTAGTCTAGATTCCAAAATTTCCATCAGGCTATTTCTAAAACCTTCTGGAATATTAAATTTCGTTTCAATCCCCCAATTCCATCCCAAGGCTGGATTCCCACTTGGTATTACCATATAGTATTTAACATAAATACCCACCCTATCCTTGAGAAAGGCTATTACCTCTTGGTCTTCTAAAAGGGATTTAAGTGTTGGGTGTCCAACCCAAGAATCATCCCAGAAAAGGGCAAGACCATCGTCACCAATACTCCAGGAAATCCTATCCCTTATTAATGGTCTACATTCTTTTATAAAATTCCATATTCTTGATCTGTCGGGGGGATTCTCATGTTGGAGAATGCTAAGTGAGTCCCTTCCATCCAAATATTTATGCCTTAGAATTTTAACCCATTTTGACTCCAGATTTGTAATAATATTCCATGCCAATTTGGCTCCTAAGGTCACATTTTGATCTCCTATATTTTTAGATTCATCCCCCCATCCTTCCTAGATCTATAGATCTTGTCCCAGGCTATTAGTGCCAACCTAGATTTTTCTTCCAATCCTTGCCAAAAGAAGGTTCTTAACTTCTAAGAAAGTCTCCTAATCTCAGTTGGCATCTTGAAGCATGACATTTGATAAATTGAGAGGGCAAAGAGAATTTTTTTTAACATCGTTATCCTCCCCGTTGTGGAAAGCCATTTCCCCTTCCATGATTCAAATCTCTTCTCAACTTTAGTTAAAACATCATCCCATAGCTTGGAGGGTTTCCTCCCCTTATCCAACGGGAGGCCTAAGTATTTACTAGGAAGTTCCCCTTTCTTGAAATCCAAGATATTCAAATTTTCAATTTCTAACTTAGCTTCCATGTTTAAGAAGAAGATTTTTGATTTCTCCCTATTGATTAGCTATCCTCAAGCTTCTGAGTATTCATCTAGAATACTCTTAATACTTTTGGCCTCTTCAACTTCATCTTTCCCATATAACATAGTATCATCCATGAATTGTTGGTGAGGCATTGGTTCTAGCTCACTTGTAATTTTAATCCCTTTAACTTTCCCCTATTCTTTGGCCCTATTCAAGGCTCTGCCTAAGGCCCCAACCATTATAATAAATAGAAAAGGGGAGAAAGGATCACCTTGACATAATCCTATAGAAATTTCAAAGAATCTTTCTAGAGAACCATTCACCAGAACTGAAATTGTTGGCATTGATATACATTCAAAAATTAGGTTTATCCATTGGTTTAAGAATCCAAAATCTTTCAAACATCTACATAGAAACCTCCAATCTACTTTATCATATATTTTTTTAATGTCTAATTTAATAAGCATACTAGGGACCTTATTGCTTTGTATAGTGTGAATTTCCTCCTGTGTTATAATAACTGTATCATCTTAAAATGGAAGCACTTCCATGATAAGAGCATTTAGCCCTCTGAGTAAGTGGTTTGGGGTCATGTTAAGCACCTTGATTGGGTCTTTGCATGTATTTGGCTTTCTCCCCACTTTCCACTCCTTCCTTGCACTTGATTTCTTCATTCTAGGTGAAATTAGGGTTAGGATCTCGAGGCTTCTCCTTAATTTCCCTCTTCCATGGCTCTGTTTTCTAGGTAGGATTCAAAAATAGGTCCTCCTAACTTTCATCACAGTCATCATAGGATTTTATGTCTATCCCTGACATTCTGTCCCTGTCTGATATCATTTCTAGGTTTCTGGGCATCCCTGGGACCTCCTGTCTTGGCATTGACTGAATCTGGGCCCAGGGTCAAATTCGAGGTTGATCTTGACTAGGTTAGGATTGAGCTTGAACCTGACTAGGTCAGGATCAAGGTTGAACCTGACTAGGTCAGGTCCAACCTCGATTTTGCCCCCCTCATTCAAATTTCCAGAATCCTAAATTTTTGAAATTCGGGCTTTTGGGATATTTATTTTCCCACCTGTGGGTTAATCATTTTGGGTTTTGGGATGGTAAATCCTTTAATTACATTTAATCTAGGTATATTTTCTAAAGGTTAGGACCTAATTGAGATTTAATTCTCCAAGGTGGCCCCTCTAGAGGATTGTGCCCTAGTTCACTATAAAAGGAGGCCTTCCTCTCTCATTTTCACATCTCATCCTCAAGCAATTTCTCTCAAGCTCTCAAGGTGATCAAGAAAGCATCCATTCAAGCATTCAAGTCCTCTTCTCCATCCAAGTTCTCCATTGAAGATCAATGATTCAAGCATTTAAGCCATTGAAGGGATTTGGTTCAAGCATTCAACATTCATCATTCAAACCCTAGATCTAGCCATCATGATGGTGTGATCTTCCTTCAAGGTCCTTTGTTCATCTTCAAGATCCATTTCATTCTCTTATGAAGGTGGATTCCAAGCATACAATCATGGAGGTTTGATTTACATTTATTGTTTTGTTCAAGCTTTCATATCAATATACTTGTTTACATTCAAAATACAATTACATATCTATTGAATTGCATAGCTTCATTGTTAGATCCTTTTCTACTACTTTCTAGCATTCCTATTTCAATTTCAATATTAAGGTTGATTCCAAACCGGGGTTTGACCAAGGCAAACCGCTCAAACAAGCAACAAAAACCCCCTTTTTCTTGTAGGTACAGTTGTGGAATTTCAGATATAAGAGAGAATTTGGATACCCTTTTCAGCAAACTTCCGAGATCTGTAAACAGAATTCGAATCAGACTTCAAATAAAGAATGTAGTATTTGACCTTTTATGAGGGTCAAACCTGACCCGAGCTCATCTTGGAGAAAGATTTCTAGGTTTTCTCTGTCTCGGCATTTCCAGTCCAAAATAGGTTTTAGAATTGCCCAAAAGTACACACAGACATTAGAATTTAACATTTTCCAAATCTACCCTAATTTGAGGTTAGTATTTGTATTTCAATTATTTCATACTCCAAGCATAAATTTCATTCATAGGGAAATATTAGATTTACTCTCTCTCTCTCTCTCTCTCTCTCTCTCTCTTCCATATTATCCATAAATTGATTCAATTGTGTATTAACCTCTTGGTTGATCAAATTGGATCTCTTCTTAGGGAATTTGGGTTTGGGAATAGATCTCATATTTCCCCCCCTTTCCCCTTTACATTTGAATAGAGTTGAATGCATTTTAACTCTATTCATTTTGGTGAACTCGACATACTTACTCTCCTTTTCTTTTGTGGAATTCGATGCCCTATTGTGTTATATTTTAGATCCTTTCTTGCATTTAGATTAGATCTAGTTTATGCTCTAGCATTTTTTTTTTTACATTCAAAAATCCAAAAAAAATTATATATTCAAAAATATTTCTTGCATTTCATTTTCTATGGCGACTATTAAGATGCTCTGGTGTGTGGTTATGTTCTTCATTACTCTTCTTTTAGCATCTCTTTATCATACCTATGATGTTTATGAAAGTATCATTCACTTCATTATGTTGATGACCCTTCACTTTTCTCTTGCTTATGCTTTTGTGAAGTTGACTGACACTAGTCTGCCTACATTTAAGACTTTTGTTAGAGATTTATGTGGTAGCCTTATTCATCTTTTGGATTATGTGAAGAATTGGGTAGATGACACATCATCTCCTAATATTCCTAATCCTATCAATCCTAATCCTAATATTCCTAATCCTAATTCGATACCTAATTCTCCATCTGTTCATCCTCACTCTTCTCATACTTATGATGGGATTCAAGCTATCGTTCAAGATGCGGATGTGCAAGATTTCTTTGATTTACCTTCTCCTTTGATTCATGATGATATTAAAGGAAAGGGTAAAGAAAATTCTTCAAAACCTATTATCCCACCTTATGCAACCTTTACTCATGAGCATGATAAACAATCACCTCCTGTAGAATCTTTACATAATTTGTATACTACTGGGTATAATATGGTGACTAAACAAGGTTATAAAGGTTTAGGGCTAGGCATTAATGAACATGGTATTAGATTTCCAGTTCATATACCCCCTAAACTGAATATGTATGGTGTTGGGTGTTCAAAATCTCAAGTTAAGGTAGGTGATGCTAAACATCGTCCTCCTCTCCCCACACCTAACCTAGATAACCCTAATACTCAACAAGAAATTGCTAAGAAGGTATATGTTGAGCTAATGAATTCAAAGAAAGAAATCTTTAGACCTATGCTGATAGATGCTCTATAGAAATATAAATGCCCTTTTCATTATAGTAACAAACACTTACTTGCTGATTGTAAACATTTCAAGTCATATGTTAGAGAAAGAGCCGCTTTAGGAATTATATCTCACTCTCGTGCAGTTTTACAATTCCTTCATAATTTTGATATAGGGGATTCCCCTCCTTTAGATATAATGTAGATGTTCTTTCCCTATTGTCTCATGACTGGGGGGCAAGAGGTGTATCTTTATCCAGTCTCCTAGAATCCATTAGGTCTTTAATTGGGGCTTAATTGCTATTCTTTCTCTCCTCTTTTCTATGGTTTTGCATTATGTTTTTAATCATCCATAGAATATTTCAAGATATCTTTTCTAAGACATGTGTTTTGTGAAGGTATCCCTTGTCTTTATTCCTGGGGGAAAGGTACCTTTTTCTTTCTATTTGTCTAGGGAACTGCTTTCCTTAGCTTAGTGGTATTTGTTTATATTGTAACATTATTTCAACATATTGACAGATGTTTTGACTATGGATAACCTTCTTATATGATAAGTTGTTGTCCTAAGTCGTCACTTCTCTATTTTGTAAATTATGTTCTTTATAATCTCTCACCCTTGCTTTGGTGTTAGAGTTGTTTCCCTCATTTCAAAGATTCCTCTTCTTCTTGTTTACAGGGGGCTTGATGATTGAATCTTTGTTCCTACCTTCTGAAAGTTGATATTTTATCTAAAGCACTCCTCTTTGGTGGGGGTCTTGTTGATAAGATCTCTTTCTTTGAGGATCCTTTTTCCATGAGTGACATATCCTTTTCACGATTATCTATATTCTTGATGTAGGGGTCAATATCACTCACTAAGGATATAGTATACATTATTGCTGAATAGGATATCTCCTTGCCTTGTGAAGTAGGTATCCTCTTTCATCTTTGTCCTACACTTCGGGGGTAAGGATGCCATTTCCTTCTGTCTTTCCGAGATTCACCTCTTTCCTTGGTTAAGCAATATTTATCTATTATGAGACATCCAATCATACATGAAAATTTTGGTTTGCATGAAGGACCTATGTCCTTGATACCAACCTCTTTTGTTGTTTGACATTGGGTTCCCATGGTTGATATATCTCTCACCTTGGAAACTGAACAGTGTGCTATCCCTCATAAGGGTTACTTTCTTTTCACTTCTTGCATGATATCTCTTTGCATTCGTCCCTTCCATGGTCTCATAGGAGCTGTGACCTTCTTGGCTTGGACTGGGTGTTGTTTGTGGATATTGTCTTGATGCTGAAGAAAGCTTTATCCTTGTTCTTTTCTTTCCTTAACATGTCAAAATAGTATGTTTTTTCCATATTAAGGAGGGGGGCATATATAGGGTCTCCCCTGTACTATAGTTTTTTATTTTTAAATGCTAAATATTGGAAGGTAATGCACATAAGTTGCTAAATCCTGAAAAGACATGCATTTATATGCTAAATCTTCTGATGGTAACACACATAAGTTGCTAAATCCTGAGGAGACATGCATTTTTCAAGATTTTTCAATATGCTAAATCCTCTAAAGGTAACGCACATAAGTTGCTAAATCCTGAAGGGACACGCATTTCCAATTTAAAATATGCTAAATCTTGGAAGGTAACACATATAAGTTTCTAAATCCTGAAAAGACACGCACCTATATGCTAAATCTTCCGAAGGTAATGTACATAAGTTGCTAAATCCTGAGGAGTCATGCATTTTATATTCATAGTGATACAAGAAGGTGGATCTATGAGTATTCCAGAAGCCATCAGAAGATGCATTACAATTGCAAGCATAGTTTATGGGTGAACTTGTTGGGCTCTCCCTCCAAGGTGATTCATGGTAAGGTGGGCATCTTATTGGGCAAGGTAATCACTTTCTCTTTTCTCTCTTTTTTCTTTCATGCTAATAGGACGAGATCATGAAGCTATGTTATTTATAGTGTTGTTCTTGTCTTTCTTATGTAAACATTAATGCTTTTATGATAGCTTTCCAAATATGATATTAGTATGAGAGATATTTCTTAGCGAGGTTTCTTATGCTAATTGATTTGGGTTGTTTAGTACTAACCCTTGTTCTTTCGATACCCTCATGCATATATGTTGAGTTAGAATCCTTATTTTGGGGGCTTGTGTCCTTAACTAAGTGTTATTTTATCTTGTTGTGAATCCACTAGGATCTTCTCTTTCTTCTCCTTTACCAAGAGTTTGCATCGAGTCCATACTCTTGCTAAAGTGGGGGCTTAATGTATCATCTTAAAATGGAAGCACTTCCATGATAAGAGAATTTAGCCCTTTGAGTAAGTGGTTTGTGGTCATCTTAAGAGACTTGATCGGGTCTTTTCATGTATTTAGCTTTCTCCCCGCTTTCCACTCCTTCCTTGCACTTGATTTCTTCATTCTAGGTGAAATTAGGGTTAGGATCTCGAGGATTCTCCTTAATTTCCCTCTTCCATGGCTCTATTTTCTAGGTAGGATTTAGAAATAGGTCCTCCTGGCTTTCATCATAGTCATCATAGGATTTTATGTCTATCCCTGACATTCTATCCTTGTCTGATATCATTTCTAGGTTTCTAGGCATCCCTAGGACCTCCTGACTTGGTTCTGACTGAATTTGGGCCCAGGGTCAAATTCAAGGTTGATCCTGACTAGGTTAGGATTGAGTTCAAACCTGACTAGGTCAGGATTGAGGTCGAACTTGACTAGGTCAGGTCCAACCTTGATTTTGCCCCCCTCATTCAAATTTCCAGAATCCTAAATTTTTGGGATTTGGGCTTTCAGGATATTTATTTTCTCACCTCTGGGTTAATCATTTCGGGTTTCAGGATGGTAAATCCTTTAATTACATTTAATCTAGGTATATTTTCTAAAGGTTAGGACCTAATTGAGATTTAATTCTCCAAGGTGGCCCCTCTAGAGGATTGTGCCCTAGTTCACTATAAAAGGAGGCCTTCCTCTCTCATTTTCACATCTCATCCTCAAGCAATTTCTCTCAAGCTCTCAAGGTGATCAAGAAAGCATCCATTCAAGCATTCAAGTCCTCTGGTCCATCCAAGTTCTCCATTGAAGATCAATGATTCAAGCATTTAAGCCATTGAAAGGATTTGGTTCTAGCATTCAAGATTCATCATTCAAACCCTAGATCTAGCCTTCATGATGGTGTGATCTTCCTTCAAGGTCCTTTGTTCATCTTCAAGATCCATTTCATTCTGTTATCAAGGTGGATTCCAAGCATACAATCATGGAGGTTTGATTTACATTTATTGTTTTGTTCAAGATTTCATATCAATATACTTGTTTACATTCAAAATACAATTACATATCTATTGAATTGCATAGCTTCATTGTTAGATCCTTTTCTACTACTTGCTAGCATTCCTATTTCAATTTCAATGTTAAGGTTGATTCCAAACCGGGGTTTGACCAAGGCAAACCCCTCAAACAAGCAACAAAACCCCCCTTTTTTTTCAGGTACAGGTGTGGAATTTCAAATCTGAGAGCGAATTTGGGTACCCTTTTCGGCAAACTTCCAAGATTTGTGAACAGAATTCGAATCGGAACTTCAAATAAAGAATGGAGTATTTGACCTTTTATGAGGGTCAAACCCGACCTGAGCTCATCTTGGAGAAAGATTTCTGGGGTTTCTCTGTCTCGACATTTCCAGTCCAGAAGAGGTTTCAAAATTGCTTGAAAGTACACACAGACATCATAATTTAACATTTTCCAGATTTGCCCTAATTTGAGGTTAGTATTTGTATTTCAATTATTTCATACTCCAAGCATAAACTTCATTCATAGGGAAATATTATATTTAATCTCTCTCTCTCTCTTCCATATTCTCCATAAATTGATTCAATTGTGTATTAACCTCTTGGTTGATCAAATTGGATCTCTTCTTTGGGAATTTGGGTTTGGGAATAGATCTCATATTTCCCCCCCTTTCCCTTTTACATTTGAATAGGGTTGAATCCATTTTAACTCTATTCAATAACCTCATCCAAAATTGATCTTCTTGAAACAAAGCCTATCTGTTCATCTGCTATAATTTATGAAAGTAAATTCTTCATCCTATTTGCCAGGGTTTTGGTGAGAAATTTGTAGATAGTATTGCATAATGATATTGGTCTAAATTCATCCAATTTGGATGCTTTCTCCTTCTTCGAGATAAGTTCTATAAAATTATTGTTTATCTCTTTCAAAATTCTCCCCGAATTTTGTATACTCTCCAAAACATCCATTACTTCGTCCCCCAAAAAGGTCCAACATTTTTAATAAAAGAAGGCTGGAAATCCATCCAGCCCTGGGGCTTTGTCTAGATGTAGTTGATTTAAGGACACCTCAATTTATTCTTTTGAAAATTTTGCATTCAATCTCTTATTTTTCTCCCTACTGATGAGAGAGGGGATATTTCTAAGAATGCTTTCCTGAGAACACCTACTAGAACCTTCTCTATTGTTCAATAGGTCCACAAAGGACACCGCCTCTTTGGATAGATCTTTCAGATTGTCTATGATTTCCCCATTAGATTTTCTTAGTTCCACTATCCTATTTACATTTCTTCTAATCTTTGTACTATTATGAATGAACTTAGTGTTCTTATCACCCTCCGCTAATCACACCTCTCTAAACTTCTGTCTCCAAAAAATCTCTTCCTTGGTTAGAACATCTTCAAATTTATTCAACAAATATTTTTCCTTCATAAAGATCTCTTGGTTCATACCTTCTTTGAGAGCCTTCTCATTTAATACTTCTATTTCCTTTTCTAAAATTTCCTTAGTTTCTAAAATATTTCCAAACCAATCTTTATTCCATTATTTTAATTTCCTCTTGATAGCTTTTAGTTTAGCCATAAATACAAAGGCTTTTGATCCTTGAAAATTTTCCTCTTTCCACCATTGTTCTAACAACCCTAATAGGTCCTTGTTTCTAAACCACATTTTTTTCAAATTTAAATGGACACCTTAAAGGTTTACTGATTTCCTTAATGCAGAGAGCAACTAGGAAGTGATCAGATCCTGAAGCAAAAAGGATTGAGGACTCCAAATCGTAATTAAAGTCCATCAGATTTCCTTTAAAAAAGAATCTATCCAATTTTTCAGTAATATTACTAAATCCTAATCTTTGATTGGTCTAGGTAAACATCTTGTTTCCTATTTTAATGTCCATTATCTCATTTTTGTCTACTGAATTCTTAAATTCTAACATAGACTAAATTGTCCTACGTAAACCTCCAACTTTCTCTTCTAAGTTGAGAGTAGCATTAAAATCACCACCAATTATAAATACCTGATTCAAAAAGGAATAAAAAGGATCTATTTCTCTCCAAACTTCTATTTTTATCTTGAAGGGTAGAGGGGCCATAAACATTGATCAGTATATGATTGATGGCACTGTTAATGCCCTTCACTTGACCCCATATCTAGAATCTTCGATCTCCTTGTTTTTCAAAGGAAACCTTTCTTGGATTCCATAATATTGCTAATCCCCCCGAGGTTCCCACCACTTCCCATATTCCTAATTTACTCCTATGCCCTAAGATATCCTCTATGTCTAGCTTAGTCTCCTATAGCAACATTAAATCAGTTTCACTCCTTCAATGGATCTTGAAGTACAATCTACACTATTATTAGTCTATAAATTTGATTATTTTTCTTTAGAATTGAAAAAACAATTAAAATATTAGAAAATAGTAATGATAAGATCAAGGATGAATCTCATAATTGATTTAAAAAAATAAAAAATTAAGGACAATGAATTCTTAGAATTCATTAATAGGATAGATAATCTAATGAGTTCAAAAGTGGGTAGTGATACATGCTATTAATGAATTCCATTTTAATTTTAAAAATAGAGTGAGCCAAGTGACTCTTTACTACTTAAATCCATACCTATCATGTTACAGTATTGAATTGGAGAGCGGGAATTCTTGTACATGGAAACCTAAAAACAAGCACTTTTTCCTAGTGTTAAAGATCATGTTGATATTTAAGTTGGGAATGAGAACCACATCATGATTTTTAATAAGGGGGCATCAAACTATTGAAAATGAGGAAAAAGGATGCTAGATATGAATACTTTAATTTAAATACTAAAAAAACCTACCATTCAAAAGTAAAACATATGAGGAAATTCATGATGAATCAACGACCTTGGATCTTTAAGAAATAATGGGTACATACAACTTTTGAAGATACAGTTAATCATATTATTTATTTTAATAATAAAATTGAATAATGTTGTTAGGTTGGTCTCAAGTAAAATGATGAATGAATTTTAAATTCATAGACTCAATGTGTCATAACTCAATCAAAGTGAGATTAACCTTGATTATGGCTCCTCCTTCTGCTCCTTCTACTTGTTCAATGGCTCCTTCAACGTCTCTAGTTGCTGGTGTTGTTGATGGGGCTGTCACTGAGGGGTTGCTAGATGAATCTGCTATGGATAGTATTTTTTTGTAGGGGATTTCTGCTTCTGTCACCCCTTCTGAGTGTCCTCTTATTATTTTTGGGGGCTAGCGGGGGCTTCTCTCCCTATTCTTTTGCCTCTTTGTTGCCTAGGTTGGAGACTATTATCAATCCTAGCGGTGGAGGTAGAGGGGTTTATGCTTTGGAGGCTATTATGGATGGGGTTCACCCCCAAATTATGCTGCTAGTGGTGGATAGAGCTATGCCGATGCTACCAAATTTTTTGCTACTATTTCTCTAAAGGTAAAAGCTTGACCCATTTCCTATGCCAAGACCTTTGTGGTGTTGTGTAGCCCAAATGTGGTGGATATTGTGGATTTTTTACCAATGTCATGGGTTGTTTGTAGATTCATTGGTCTCTGGCCTTCTTTTTTTTATTTGCATCGCTAGGTACCAAATTATTGGTAACCCTCATTCTGTTGTAACATTGAACTTTTCTGCTGTGTAAATGAGTTTTTTATTGCTGCATTTTCTTCACTTTAAGACCATGATTTGGTGTTGAGAAAGCTATGGTTTATGGGGAATCACTCTCTTTCAGCCAAACCCTAGAAAATCTCCTTCAACCCCCTTACTAAAACACTCAATGTGGGTTTGTCTCCCTAATATTCCACTCCATTTTTTGGATTTTTCTTGCTTTGAGGCCATTGGAAACTCTATTGGCCATTTCTTGAAGGTGGACGAGGCTACACTTTGTTGGGTCACTCTACTTTCACTCACATTTTGGTTGACATGACTATATCCACACCACTACTAGGGGATGTAGAGCTGATAGTTGGGGACCATCCTTGGATTCAATCACTAGATTGTGAGCGCCTCCCCTTTCGATGTCGATGATATTTTTCTATTGGCCATTTGGCTATAGACTGTTATGTTTTGTTTTGTAAAGGTGCTTCCACTAGGTGGAAGGATGCAAATGATGATCATTTTACCATTCGAGATTTTGATTCTACCTCTGAGGACTCCTCATAGGATAATGATGAGGATAAAGATCCTGCTACAAATTTGGGTTATGCTCCTGTTGCAAATTAGGGTGATTCTCTTGCTGTAAATCTGGATGATTCCCTTGATGTAAATCATGAGATTTCCACTCCTGCTTCTACTGGTGAGGGCCTCTCTATCCATGAGGACCGTTCTTTGTCTTCTTCTCTTGATTTTCTCCAAGCTTCAATTGACAAGGTGCAACTTTCTCAGCACTCTAGCCAATGTGCTAACAATTGTCCAAATGGAGTTTCACTAGTTTCTCCCCCTTGTGGTGAAAATCCTACAGAGAACATTACCTAGACTATCATGTGGCAACATAGGTGAAATAGTTCTTCAAATTCATATTCTTCTCCACATGTGGTGTGTGAGCCACCCTCCCACTCTTGAGGAGGGCTACTATCCTTCATGCTAGTGTGTTGTTTATTTTTTGTATTTTGGTTTTTGACAACACCTGTATAGTTTGTGTGTTGTAAATAAGCCACTGATGGCATCTACTTGTAAAATCAAAGACCCCTATTTATGTTTTGTTCTCTTTAATGCCTTTGGGCTGTGGTTGTGTAAGGGTCAACCCCCTTGTTAGGCTATCAAATATAATAAAAACTCAATCAACGTGAGACTTAAAATTATGATTTTTTAAAGCAACTTTAAAAGTTTTGAGGTTATACCACAAATATAAACCTTCTGGGATATATACATACACCTCAAATATAGATACTAATAATAAATGAGGTCATATCCCTTTACATTGGGACAAAATTAGTCAACAAATTAATTTTCATACATGATGATATAATTTTCTTCGAGACTGCAAACCTATAAATTATGATGTTTTGTGTCGTAAAGGTGTTTCCACTTGGTGGAAGGATGCAAATGATGATCATTTGACCATTCAATCTTTTGATTCTACCTCTAAGGACTCCTCATAGGTTGTGGGTTGAGGGTAAATCTCCTGCTACAAATTTGGGTTACGCTCTTGTTGCAAATTTGGGTGATGCTCTTGCTATAAATTTGGATGATTCCCTTGATGTAAACCATGAGAATACCACTCTTGCTCCTATTGGTGAGGGTCACTCTAGCCACGAGGACCGTTCTTTTCCTTCTTCTCCTTCTTTTCCCCAAGCTTTAGCTGACAAGTTACAAATTTCTCAACTCTCTAGCCACTGTGCTAATAGTTGTCCAAATGGAGTTTCATTAGTTGCTCCCCCCTGTGGTGGGAATCCTAAAGAGAATATTTCCTAGACTATTATTTGACAATGTAGGAGAAATAGCTCTTCAAATTCACATTCTTCTCCACACGTGGTGTGTGAGCTTCCATCCCACTCTTGAGGAGGGCTACTAGCCTTCATGCTAGTGTGTTGTTTATTTTTTGTATTTGTTTTTTGACAACACATGTACAGTTTGTGTGCTCTAAATAAGCCATTGATGACCTATACTTGTAAAAGAAAACACCACTATTTATGTGTTGTTCTCTTTGAATCCTTCGGGCTGTGGTTGTGTAAGAGTCAACCCCCTTGTTAGGCTATCGAATATGATAAAAACTCAATCAAAGTGAGACTTAAAATTATGATTTTTTAAAGCAACTTTAAAAGTTTTGAGGTTATGCTACAAATATAAACCTAGTGGGCTATACACATACACCTCAAATATTGATAAAAATAATAAATGAGGTCACATCCCTTTATATTGGGACAAAATTAGTCAACAAATTATTTTTCATACATGACGTTATGATTTTATTCTAGACTATAATGCTAATTGTTTTAGTAAAGAATGTCTTTTTTTTGTATATATTGGTAACTAATTATTATATATGTGTTCCTCACTTACGCAAGGAGTGTGTTTATTTTGATGGGAAAGTATAGATTATTGATCATGACATGGCATTTGATAGAAAGCATATAGTGTGAGCTTGTGGAATCACAATACGTTGTGTCCCTTCACCTCTTTTCATGAATTATTCTATTTAATTCTTTTATAAAGGAGATGAAAATTTTATCATTTTTTTTCTAACAAAATAGTTGGTGAAGATAAATAATTAGATGACACTAGGGCTCCTAGTGAAGGCTTTGTTAAATTATGCTAAGTAAATTGTTGAGACTTGATATAAGATTACTTCCAATTGATCTAGCTTTGACTAATGACTAAATTATTAATGTTGATATTAGAAATTTAATTATTTAGTTTTTTGGCATTGTGATGTATTTTGCTGACTGGTGTGGATATTGTAGTGAATATAGTTGTTATTGTGACCTGTCTTAGATGATAAGGATTTGATGAGCTAACATTTATACACTCGAGGTAAGCAATGAGGTGGATTTAGGGTGATGCACTGGAGGAGTCAAAACATGTTGAACATCAAAATTTTCATTTTGGCGTGTGGTACATGAGCAGGAAAGTATTTGAATTTCATTTTTGATGTTAGTACAAGTTGCATATATAATTGGTACTTCTCTTATTGTAAAAATTAGAAGTTGTTATTATGGTTGATTGTATGAAGTCAAACTCATGATTTCTATGGTTGTGATTAAGGTTTTGAGCAGAGGCAGACCATAGAGAAGTTACAGAGAGTAGAGAACATATTGGATCTGACAAGAGAGCAGTACTACATCCAAATCATTACTTGTTCCCTAATAGTTGCAACAAGCAAAGTGGACTTTAACATGTATTCTATTGTAGATCCCTTAACTGGGTGGACTCAGAAAGGGTCTTAATTCCTCTAGCGAGGTAGATCTTAATAGATCTCATTGTACTCCTAATAGTGTACTAGTCACTCCTAACAGGGTGAACCCTCATAGAGGGTATTTGTAGCTCCTAACAAGGCAAACCTTTTTACTGTAGTGAAGGGCTTGTGGGTGTCATCCTCACTGTGGTTTTCTCCCTCTAATCAAGGTTTTCCATGTGAAAATTTTGTGTGTTATGTGTGATGCATGTGTGGATGTATGATATTATTTACTTTTATTTCATTGCATTAGTTATATGTTTTATTATTTGGAAGTTGTTGCTAAAGTTATTCAAACCAGTGGTTGAATTAGTTGCTTACCTGTTTGTACTGATTTGCCCCCCCTCTCAGTACCATAAAATAATAACATAGTTTATGGTGACACTTATCCTAATGATAAGAATAAAAAATATAGGCCCTATTATTTTTAGTTGTAGGACTTGTATTTGAAATTATCCTTAATTTTTCCAAAAAAGTATACATGTGTTTCTTGTATCGAAATGGATATTTTTTATTATTTTAGTTGCAAAGATTTTTTTTATGTTTGTGTAGATTCATATTTTTTTCAAACCACACACCACCATAGGGGAGGCCTTGACACAGGCAATAGGTTGAGCTTTCACCTTCGGAGGAATAATAGTAACACATTTGGTAGCATGATCATAGCTCCATCCACCAACAATGATTTTTATTTATTAATGGGGGACCCCATCCTTTACAATCCCAGAGGTAGAAATCCCTCCACCTCCAGTGCTAGGAATGATAGTACAAACCTCTAACTAAAGAAAAGAAGAGGATGAGGGATCTGTAATCGTTGCTTCCACTGCCCACTAGGGATGACAACAACCCACTGCACCATATATACATGAGTAGAAGATTGAGTGGCTCCAAGTACCACTTCAGGAGCCCCTTCCTCAAGGGAAAAACCCAATGCCAAGGGCTCAAATTTAGAGGTATGAGATTGATTGGTTACAAGGCTCAAAATGCAACAGAGAGCCATTGGAGACATCATGAAGCAGACTTAACTAGAAATCCATGTTGTTCATAATTGTCCTCACCCTTTTCTTATTTTAGAATTCTTTTGTTTAATATGTTATCATTATTTAAATTATTTTGAATTTGGAAATCTCAATTTCATCAACATCATCTACTTAAACATGTAGTAAGATGATTATCTTCCCTCTTAGATATTAAATGCCATGGTTCTTAAATTTTTTCTAAATTAGTAATTCTTGGACATTGTCAATTAAATCAATTTAGTTTTTTTTACATGTATTTTATCAAAAATAGTTAATGATATTCAGATAACTAATACAACACAAATTAAAAATATTTACTAAATAGTTAAAAAACCTTACAAGTATTATTTACAATATTAAAATACACACTCGCTCACTCACTCACTCACTATAAAAGTAAAATAATATAGTATACAAATAATAATAAATAAGTATTAAATAAAATAAATATAATCGTGAACATATATCTGATCTTATAGTCACCTTCAACCCTCTTACTGAATGACTTAGTGTGCATCTAGTGTGGGTTCGTTTCCCAAATCTTTCCCTTCATTTTTGGGAGACTTAAGATTTGAGGCCATTGGCAACTCTATAGGTCATTTCTTATAGGTGGATGAGACTATGACTGTTATGTATATCTACCTATGCACACATTTTGGTCGACATTGAGACCTCCACACCTCTCCTTAGAGATGTGGTTCTCATGGTGAGAGATAGTGTTACAAGTAGTGGTTGTCGTTGTACCGAAAGATCAACTTGTCAATCCTAGATACAACCACTAGAATTATAGAATCCACAGGAGGTAGTTAAGATATGTCACAAATCTCATGAGGGATGCTTGTGCACTACCAACAACCCCCCTCCCAATGTCACTTGTTGCAAATTATGTGGATTCAAACTTGTGATCAAGCTCTGATACCACTTGTTACAAGTAGTGGTTGTCATTGCACCAAAATATTGACCTGTCAATACTCGATACAACCACTAGACTTATATAATCCATAGGAGGTGGTTAAACCATGTCTTGAATCCCATGAGGGATGCTGACACACTACCAACAAATAGGCCATGGAATCAAGCGATGGAGTATGAGGGATCTCCAATTTTATTTTCATTAGTGCTTCTTTACTGGTCACTTGGCAATTGATTTATCTCTCTTGTAGTGTAAAGGCGTTGCCACTTGGTGGAAGGATATTGATAATTTACATTTAACTATCCTAGCTTCTAACTCTTCCTCTGATGATGAATCACAGGTTGACAATGAATCCCTCCTATATGAAGCTCCTGTTGTAAATCTAGGTGATGTTTCTATTGCAAATTAGGTGTCATCAGTTCCTACTCATGCTAGTGTGGACCCCTTTATCTATATAGAACCCTCTTTGTCTAATGCTCCTGCTCTGATCCAATCTGCAATTGATGATGTATAGCTTTCTCAACACTCTTCCCTTTGTGCTGATAATTCTTTGAATAAAGTTTCACAAGTTGTTTCCCCTAGTGATGGGGATCCTAATGATAGCATCACCTGGACAGTTATCCAACAATGTAGGAAAAATCATTCTTAAGCCTCTCATTGTTCTCCCCATTCTATCGATGAGTTGTCTACCCACTCTTGAGGTGGGCTACTAGCCTTTCTGCTAGTGTTTTGTCTATCTTTCTTATTCCCAACACCTCTATTAGTGCGTTGTTGATCTCTGTTGACACCTTTGGGTAGCGATTGTGCAAGGGTTAGCACACTTGTTTCACTATTGATTTTAATAAAAAAGATATATATAAATAAATACTAAATAATGTATGTATAATAAATAAATATTAAATAATATATGGATAATAATAATATAACATCAAAATGCCCCTTCTAAATCAATTATGGGTAAATTTATATAAACCTTTTATAATGGAAGTTAACTATAGCCAACAATAAATTTTATACAAGCCAAAAATAATATGAAAAAAGAAGGGAATTCAACATTAAAGTGGATGCATCTGGAGGAGGAGACACAATAGAAAAATATGGCTAGAAAGGAGCAAGGTAGAGACATAAAAGAACGATGTGGGATGCACCGAAGAAAGAAAATCAGATTTGAAGGGGGGGAAATACTAAAGTAAACCATTTTTGTGCACACCACCAAAGAGATTGTCGACTAAAAAAGGAGATAAAAGACATGGAAGGAGAAAGTTTGGGGGCAAAACACAAGGCGATGAATGGGAAAATAAGATGCAACATAGGGTTTGGATGAAGGAGAACAATCACACACCAGATGTTGGCCTCCTCTACTTTATTCAAGAGTAGCACTATGTGTGCCATTTTAAAACCCTTGCTTCATTTCATTCAAGAGGAATTTTATTATGATTATATTTCATTCTCCTAAAAAATTGTTTCATTTCAGTTAAGAGGAATTTTACTACATGATTAAATTTGACTCTCATAAACCCTTATTTCATTTCATTCAAGAGAAATTTTACTATGATTATATTTCATTCTCATAAACCCTTGTTTCAATTCATTCAAGAGGGATTTTCTATGATTATATTTCATTCTTGTGAAACTCTTATTTCTTTTCATTCAAGAGAAATTTGTTGTGGATATATTCATTCACCTAATAGGAAAATATTTTTTCATAAGATTTAAGGAACTCAGTGTTGTAATTTCTATGCTATAACATTGTATTGTCATTCTCTCTGCTCTATAAAAATATGAACATTGTTGAGTGTTGAGAGGAAAATTTTACTTCCAAAACATTGAAACTATTGATTACTCTTAGTCTCAAACCAACTTTTGTTATCCTCTTTTGTTAGAGTAATAAAGTGTTTTCTTATTAATTGAATCATATTGATTTAATTATTAAGTCACTTATTACCTCTTTTTGCTTAAGCTAAAATTTAGGCATATAATAATTAATAGCTTTATTAATTATTATTGTGCAACCTAGGTTTTACCTTTTTAGGTTTTTAGATCTCCTTTTATAAGGATTGATCTCCTCTTGTTTCGTAACAATTCTAAACATTCATTTTTACTGATTTTCAACTTTTGTTTTTGCACATCAAAGATTTCTTCTCTCTCGTGGATTCATACGTTCAAGTCTCCATAGCTGTTTGCTTCTCTCTCTTTCTGTGACACGTGTTTGTGTGCAGGTGTTCTTGGGAGCTGTGGGTTATTTTATCATCAACTCCAATATGGTATTAGAGCTTCAAATCTGCTTGCCCCTGTCCTCTTGATGAGAGATTCAGCCGTGTTCGTTAGATTTGCATTTTCAGAGGGTTATCTATCAGGTTTGGGGGGAGACCTATTTTCTTATTCATCTTGGGCTCAAATGGACCTCACCATTGTGTTCAGATAGCCCAAGAACCCCCAAATCCATATAAAATTTGTCTAATTTGGACAAAGTTGGAACCTGTGGCAATTTTTTTGCAATCGGCCCAAACTCGGATCCCGAGGGGCTCACTATTTTTGGAGCATTTTTGGCCCACACATACCTCACAATTGTGTCTGGAGCATTCAAGAAACCCAAAATCCATATAAAACTTGTCAATTTTGGACAAGTTGGCTTTTGAGGGAATTTTTTTTTCCTATTAGGTTGTACAACCCTAACATGCACTTCGAGGCACAGTACGGATTTTAAAAAATAAATTAAAAAAAATCAAAAAATGAAGAGCCACCAAGCAGCCACTCGGGCACCACCGCGATCAGCACCAGTGATAACTACCGTGGTGACCGATGGTCACCTTAACTGCCAGGGTTAACCACAATTTTTTTTTGGCTTTCTTGCATGCTCTCTTGCTAGTTCAGACAGGCAGTTGGTTTTTCGAGCATATCTTGAGCGTCCGAAATCAAAATTGGGCGTGCGATATACCGACTGAAAGGTGGTTTCAAGCCTAATCTGAATTTACTAGTATGGTTTTGGGATTTTTCCATTTTGATGCATTTTTTTACAGTCAAAGTCAGATGTTTTATGTGCTCACGGTGATTCAGACCTCCTGCATTCTAGGATCCATTTCTCTTGCATCCGGGCTCCGTTTTCTTCAAATGAAATATTTATGGAAATGTCTTTCTAATATTTTATTAGATCTGATGGTATTATTTGTGATTTTTTCCTTTTTATAATGTCACCATCCTCAGATTCTTCCAGACACCATCTTTGCACCCTCCAGCGCAACTGTTGGTTTTTTGCTCATATCTTGAGCATACAGTGTTGAAATTTGGAAAATGAGATATTGTTGGAAAGATAATTCTGAGATCTTTCCAGATATGTAGGTTTTATTTTATATTTTTTCTTTTTTGATGGTGTGTTTTTCTGTCAAAGCTAGATGTTCACTTCTACAGTCTAGGAGCTCTATCTTGTGCATCTGAAGTCTATTTTGGAAAAAAATGATATATCATTGGAAAGTTTGTTAAGAGAGATTCCTAGTGCTAGGAGTCATTTTTCTAGATTCTACTCCAGGTTCATTTATTTAGATTCTTGCATTTTTGTAATTTGGTAGATATCTTGGATGTTACAGGTCTTGGGATCTCTTCCCCTTGAGGGATGGCTCGTCTTATGCTGTCCTTTTATTTCAATAGCCTTTTCTCTTCTTTGAGTAGTGTATACTTCACTTTTGTAGCATTATTTTATGCACACACATTGAGATAAAGTGTCATTCTATTGCATGTATGGAATCTTGCACATGTTCATGTTATATGTACTCACACTCCATTATAAAGTTCCTGGGGGGGTTTTGATGTTTGCCTTTGTTTGCCATCTACTTTTGTCATGTGAGCATTCCTCCAATGACATTAGCCTCAGGTATCTCTATATGTGTTTGTACTCTCTCCGCACATTTGATGTTTCTGATTCTTCTTCATCATGTAGTTCATATTGGACAATCTTTTTCAGTGTACTTGTCATTACTCCCTTGTCCACAGTATGGGGGGTTTCTACTGTTGGTTATACTAGTTCCTTGGATCGATAGTGTGAGTGGTGCAGGGCATCTCCCACCTTTGATGAGTTAATGTGTGTTTTAGGGGTCTTAGGAGTTTGTAGTAGTGTGTTATGATTTTGGAATGAGTTTGGAATAAGATCGATTGGATTGGATCCCTTCATATGTTTGTAAGAGCCAAATGAGCTTAGGTGATCCATTTGCTCAAGAGTCTCTAGGTAATGGATTTTGTTAGGGATGGCCTAAATAATGTCTTAGGCCCTTAAATGTTTTGATTTAGGACTTAGGAGTCCTTACTAAGCCTTAGAGTAGGTCTACTAGGCCAAATGGGGCTTTGGAAAAAAGTTGCTAAGCAACTTTGCAAAGTTGCTCGAGTAACTTTTGCAACTTTTTGAAAAGTTGCTCAAATGGAGTATCAGGTAGTTGTAACAACCCATGCTCGGTATATGAGCATGGGAATGATGAATTTTGAAGGTTAATGAAGCTTTGGTTTGAATTTCATGATTTAGAACTTCCTGTACGGATGCCATGTATTAATTTGTTCACTGTTTGCAAGGTTTCTTTGTGAGTTGTACGACCTGTACGGATTGATTGGAGTGATCTAGATCCATGGAAGTTTATTTTAGCATTTGTCTTTATACTGCATTGATTCTTCTGGCAATAGGTTAGAGGAGTGAAGTTTGGAAAACATTTCAAGCTTCTGGTCTGTGAAAGCCATTTGCAGAGCCACCATGCTTGTAATGGCTCTAAACATCCACCAGTGGAAATGCCTGAAACCATAGGGGATGTTAGGTTAGAGTTTTTAATTATAGTTTTTGTTTACATTTGTGTTGTGGTACCAAGGCTTCAAGGCCAGATTGGAAGCCCTATGGTTGACTGCTGAAGATAGGTGAGCCAGGAAAGGGTATAAAGGAATTGGCATGTACATCCATGACATGGTGGGAAACACTTAGTGGCATTTGAGGAAAGCCCTAGGAGTACCCTTGAAGATTCAAAAGGTTAGCGGAAGTGATTTGAAGGTTGGAGACCAATTTGATGGTCTTTTACATAGACTGGTCCAGAGGCCTAAATAATAGGCTTAAAACTAGGGCCTACTAGTAAAGGGGTTGTGGGTGCATTCAGTAGCCTAAACTTTGGATTTGGAGAGGTTTGATAGACACCTTAAATATTTTCAAGGTCTTCTATGAGGGTGTTTGGGGATTTTGGAAGCTAGAACCAAAAATCAGTCAAAATAGGCCTAATAGGAATTGAACCAATTAGGCCTCCTAAGGATTTGATATTTTGTGACTTGGAAGAGTGACCAAAAGTGTATAGAAAGGTTCCAAATGATGTTGAGGAGTCAGGGAACTCATTAGAAGTTAGAATGAAGTGTGGAAAGATCCTAAGCAAGGGTTTGGGGTTCCAAAGAGGAAGTCCTAGTGTAAGAGCCTAGTGAATTGAAGGCCTAATTGGTCTTGGAGGTAGTGTATCTTATAGATACCAACTATACCTTGAAGGATAAGTTGGTGAAGTGGGTCTTGGAGATCCAAAGTGGTGAAGATAACTATAAAACTAATCATTGGATGATTAGGGAAGGTTAGGAACCTTGGGGAAAAGACTAGGACCCAAACCCTCTACATCAAAGTGGTATCAGTGTTAGAATAACTGAGAGGGGGGTGAATCAATTAATCAATGTCCCAATACAAAATGTATAATCCAAAAAAAAAAACTTTAATTTTTGTTGCTCAGTAACTAAAAATAATTTTACTGTCTACGCTTTTACCGATTACCAGTCTAAAACATATAGTAGTTACCGATCAAATCAAATATGTAACATGTAAATATGACATCAAAAACAAACATCACAATCAACACATAACACAAGAGATTTAACGTGGAAACCCTATGAAGCGAAAAACAACTTGGGACCGGCAACCCAAAAATATTCACTCTTTTGAAGTGACGTCGGTGAAGACCCAACCCTGTTAAAGGTTACAAACACACTGTTAGGTGTGACCTTGTTAGAAGATTTAAGACCAACCGTTATCGTCCAACCAGCAATCTCTCTAGGGTTGACAGGATAACAATGTTCATTCTATGAATGCCACATAATAAGACTTTCTTAGTCCACTCAGTTAAGAGATTTGACTATGTACAATGGTTAAATACGTAACAGTAGGTGATCTATCTTAATACAACTTCAATTGAAGATATACAGATCAATGTTCAACTCATACAAATCTTTTTGATCAATGTAACATTCCTGATTCAATAATATATCAACTTAGTGTCTGTTGGTAATTACTCTCTGTCACTTGGTAATGCTCTATAGTAGGGTTCTCCTTAACTTGTATGATCGAAATGCATGAAAAATTTTTCACGTGATGATTCTATAGTTTCCTTTTCTTCCAGCATCACACTCACTTATGAAATCTCTAGTCTCTGATATAGACATGTAAACCATTTTCTTATGCTCCATCAAATTTTGCCACTTAATGATCTTCATTGATTTTTCCTCTTAAACATACCTTGACACTTGTGTCAATAACACCTTTGATTCTCATCCATTAGATCTTTCCTAAATTTGGTTAACCGTCGATTCGTGTAACAAACATTATCTGTTACCTCGAAATCATACACCATCCAGCTCATCAATCTTATCAGCTAAACTAATCATTTGGTTCATTCTGTTCTTCTCGGTTAACAAAGAGATATGTCAGTGAACACAAGCTCAGCTTACACTGTGCTCGGTATACACTACACTCTGTCGGTGTATACTGAAATGCTTCATCAACCGACAACACTGCTTTGTGTCTTTCATCTCTTTTTCTCATCATAGATGAATGAAACATAATCAAGTCAATAACATAAAGTCATAGACTCATCAACAAGTTACTCAATGTATTCCTTATCCTCATCTATCATATCCATCTTCCTCATGTAGATATTTTTGTTCTTCATCTCTTTCACTCCTTTTCTACAGATGTTTTGGTATAGTAACTTACAAGATAAGTGTTGTCAAACTAAATGACATCAATGACAACATAATACTGATTTAATCATATTACATATCTAATCAATTAGCTCGGTAATCTTAAATCACAGATTCTTCAATCAGGTTCTAAATCAGTTGTAGTTCATCAATCTCTCCCTTTGGTATTGATGGCAACTTAAGAAATATGAAATATACCATACACATACCAAACATGTATTCTAAAAATATGTGAACATAATGCTGTACAAGCTCTCCCTAGCTTAATATGTTTAATCACTACGTTACTCAACAACATTACAAATGCAGCTTTGACATTCTAAAGATAAGATCTTTGCAGCTCTCGGATTCCTTCTTCTGTTCTCAGTAACTGATCTTTAGTGCTCTCCCTTTCTTCAATTTGTCTCTCCCTTATATAGTTCTCATCGGTGCATATTGTTTCATATTGTTTATCTATCCCTTTGACAACAATGCCAAATAAACAAATAAACAAATGACTCTTCAGTAGCCAAGTAACTCTCTATTGTATGGTGCATACTTTGTATCTCTGTATACTGATATGCCAATTTGTTCCAGTTCTCCAACTTTTCACAACCTTAGACATGATCCAAAGTGTGAACTATGCTGCATCAACATGAATGATCTTCTGATAAGATTAGGCTGATGCAATATCTGGATCACCTTAGTAACCGATAGATAGGGGACTGACCCCTAGTCTAGTCCTTAAGTAATCAAATGTCTCATTCGGTAGAGCCTTTGTAAATATATCTGCAAGTTGTTCTTTTGATGTAACAAACTCTATCTTAACTTGCTTCTCCTGTACTTGTTCTCTCAAGTAGTGATACTTAATTGATATATGCTTTGTTTTAGGGTGCATCAATGGATTCTTTGAAATGTTTATTGCACTAGTGTTATCACAGTATATAATCACCGACTCAGTGATTATCTCATTCATACCTTCTAGAACTTGCTTAATATATGCAATGTTTGAACAGTTTGTAGTAGCAACAACATAGTCTACTTTGGCTGTAGACTGAGAAATGCAAGCCTGCTTCTTACTTGTCTATGTAACAAGTCTTTCACCAAAGAAAAATGCTCATCCGGTGGTGCTTTTTTTGTCATCCACATTTCCAGCCCAATCAGCGTCGGTATAGACTCTGAGTTCAAACTTGCCTTCCTTAGGATACCATAATCCATAATCCTCTATTTTCTTCAGGTATCTTAAGATTAATTTAGTAGCAATCACGTGTGATTCTCTAGGGTTAGCATAAAATCTAGCAACTATTCCCACAACATGTGCTATGTTTGGTCTACTGTGAACTACATACATTAACTTACCAATCATAGATCGGTATAGTGTCTGGTTCACTTCTGTAGTTTCATCTTCCTTAGTCAGTTTACATCCAGTAGCCATCGGTGTTCCCACAGGTTTAGCATCTTCCATGCCAAATATCTTCAATACTTCCTTGATATATTTGGATTGTGAGATGAATATACCATCACTCTGTTGAATCACTTGTAGTCCTAGAAAGAACTTAATCTCTCCGAACATAGACATCTCAAATTCATTCCTCATTTCATCAGCAAATGAATTACAAATGTACTGACAACTTCCCTTCAGTATGTCTGAGAAACATTCTTTTGCAGCATCAGTGTCCTAGCACAATCAACTATTGACCTATTTCTTCTTTCAACAATCCCATTCTACTGAGGTGTTCTTGGTGCAAAGACCTGTCTTTTAATAGCATGTTCATTACAAAAATTAGTAAATTCATCAGAGATAAATTCACCTCCTCTATTAGATCTTAGGCATTTTAATTCCTGTATCGTCTTAAAATGGAAGCACTTCCATGTTAAGAGCGTTTAGCCCTCCGAGTAAGTGGTTTGGGGTCATGTTAAGCACCTTGATTGGGTCTTTGCATGTATTTGGCTTTCTCCCCATTTTCCACTTCTTCTTTGCACTTGATTCCTTCATTCTAGGTGAAATTAGGGTTAAGATCTTAAGGACTTTCCTCATTTTCCTTCTTCTATGGTTCTATTTTCTAGGTAGGATTCAGAAATGAGACCTCCTAGTCCATCATCACATCAAACAAAGGATTTTCTGTCTATTGTTGACACTGGGTCTTGTTCAGATATAAATTTTTAAGTTCTTGGCACCCTTGGAACTCCTGTTACAAAATCTAGCAAAGTTAGGGTTTGAGGTCAAAGTCGATCTCAACCCTGACTAGGTCAGGGTCGACCTCGACCTTGACCTCTTCCTACCAAGATTTTAAAGTTTCATTTGCCGGTAATTTATCTTTCAGGATAATTATTTCCCACTTCCGGGTCGGCTGTTTCGAGCTCCGAAATGGTAAATCCTTTAATGGTATTTAATCAAGGTATATTTTCTAAAGGTGAGGACCTAATTGGGATTTAATTCTCCAAGGTGGCCCATCTAGAGGAGTGTGCCCTAGTTCACTATAAAAGGAGGCCTTCCTCTCTCATTTGGACATCCACACTCAAGCAATTTCATGAGCAAGTTCTCAAGTGCAAGCAAGTCTTCAAGCATTCAAGTGTTCAAGCATTCATCCATCAAGGAGTTCCATTGTTAGCTATTGAAGGATTCAATCTCCTTGGAGCCCCCTTGATGATCCATCCTTCTCCATTCATTCAAACCTTCTCATATGCGAAGATCAAATCAAGATTGGTGTTGAAGATCAAAATACCATTGATTGGAGACATCCTACATTCATTGAAGCATTCTTACTTGTGGATTTGAGGATTCGAATCCTCTACAAGGACTTCAACATAAGCGAGGTGATTTGTTTCAATTACTTTGTTTATGCACAATATATTTCAATTCAATTTCAAGGTTAATTCCTAAATTGGGGTTTGACCAAGGCAAACCCCCCATACAACCAAAAACCCCCATTTTCTTGCAAGTACAGGTGTGAAATCTTAGATCTGAGAGTGAATTTGGATACCCTTTTCGCCAATCTTTCAGGATTTGTGAACATAATCGAAATCGGACTTCAAATAAATAATGTGGTCTTTGACCTTTTAAAAGGTCAAAGTCGACCTGTGTGAATTTGGAGAAAAGATTTTTGGGTTTTGTCCACCTCAACATTTCCAGTCCAAAACAGGTGACAAAATCTTAAGAAAGTTCATACAGAAGCTAGAATTCAGTATTTAATAGATCTGCCCTAATTCAAGGTTAGTATTTGCACTTCAATTATTTCAGATTTCAAGCTTAATCCAACTATAGGGAAGTATAGGGTTTCTCTCTCTTTTTCATATTATTCATAGATTGATTCGATTGTGTATTAACCTCTTGGTTGATCAAATTGGATCTCTCTTTTGGGAATTTGGACTTAGGAGTGAATCTTACATTTTTCCCACACACATACACAAATAGAGGTGATTCCAAATTACATCTATTCATTTTGGTGAACCCGACTAGCTTACTCTCTTTCTTTTTGGTGTTAGATTTTCTTTTATCTTGTTAGGATTAGATTTGTCCTTTGTGATTGATCTTGCATGCTAATTAGATTTCATATTCATGCATTATGTGTTCTTAGTTTAGTTCATTTGCATTATATTGGTTTATGAGCTTTACTACCACTAGTCCTACTTATAACATTCTGGTTAGAAAAAGTCGTAGACTCATGGGTGCCTTTGAGCATGAATCTTCTCCTTTCCTTAGGATCCTCGATGATAACTTGATTCTTCATGACTCTAATCCTACTATGGAGCAGAAATCTTCTCACTCATCTCATGATGAGGATGATGCTTTAAGGGTTCCTCCTGAACAAGTCCAAAAACTTTCCACTGAACTTGATAAAATGGGTAATTGGCTTCTTCAAGAAAACCATGGTCAAGATTCTATTCAAGCTATAGAGGCTCTTAAGAAAGTTCTCTATGATAGTGATCAAGGTGTTAACCTCTTGCGTGGTATTACTCATCTTGTGCATTCCAATGTTAAGCCTTTAACTCAAGAGGCTCAAGATTTAGGTTTCACTGCTCCTATCACTAGTGTTGAACCTTCTTCTAATCCTTTACCTAGTATTCCTATCTATACTCCTCCTTTGGTGACTATGACGGTTCCCTCTGTTCCTATGAGTGTTCCTCCTATGTCCCTTCCTACATCACAACCTTCATATCATAGTGTTCCTTTCACTTATCCCACTCCACTTCCAACTGTAGTTCCTAGTGTTCCTCCAGTTGTGTCTTCTATTCCTGCAGCTTCTTACACTTTACCTAGTGTGTCTAATGTTGCTACTCCTCCTATTTCCTCTACTGATTCCACCATCATCAGTTTGGCTCAAACCGTATCCTCCTTACAACAACAACTTGCTTCCTTAACTCAAAACAAGTTTAGTATTCCTACATGTGACATGGGAAGTCCTTTGTGTAGGGATATTATCCAAACTCCTGTTCCTCAGCAAGTCGATATGCCTCGTCTTGAGAATTATAATGGAAAGGGAGATCCTGTTGATCATGTTAAAACATTCCAAATCCTTTGTAATGATTATGCTCATGACCATAGGATTTTAGCCAAACTATTTGCTCGAACCTTTCGTGACAAGGCTTTATAGTGGTATTGTTCCTTGCCTCCTTATTCAATTGATTCCTTTCCACAACTTGCTAATGCCTTTATTCAACAATTTCAAAATAATATTGGCCCGCCCGCAAGTGTCTTTGACAGATTTAATGCATTGTAAACAAGGTGCTAAAGAAAAGTTAACTGAATTTATTGGTAGATTTAAGCATTTGCATGCTTAGATTTCCTATCCCATTCCTAATATTGATATTCAATGTATGTTTATTCCAAATTTGTAAAAGGATATTAGAGATAAGATTCTGCTTACTGAATTTACCTCTTTTCAACAACTTTGTGCATCGCTTCATCATTATCAATTACAAGTGAGTCAATTTGAGAGCAACACTCCAATGGCTCTTGTTCCTGTTGATAAGAGTGATGCTGCTCCTAATCCCAATAAGTTTAAAAAATTCAACAACTATGTTAAGATAAACAAACAAGCGAATGCAGTTGCTGATCAAGTTGTTGTTGCATCTCATAATGCCACTTCTGCATCCACTGCTTTTTGATTAAATCGTACGTTTACTCCTCTTTCTGAAACTTTACATGCTATTATGAATAGGTTGTTAGCTGCTAATATGATTACTTTACCTCCTATTCGACCTCTTTTACCTACTACGATTGCATCTAAATCTTTTGATCAAAATTATTTTTGTCAATATCATCGTCAGAATGGTCATGATATTGAGAGCTGTTATTCTTTAAAACATAAGGTCCAAGATCTCATTGATGCTAAAGCTTTATTTGTTGATAATCTGGATAGTAGTGGGAATCAATCTGTCTCTCCTCCTAATCAGAACCTTCAAATCTATACGAATCCTTTACCTACGCATGATACTAATACTATTGCTCAACCATTTGCTATGGAAATTGTATATGATTCAAAGATGGATGATCTTAATCATGTCGTTAATCAAGTGGAGCATGTTGCTAAGTCTATATCTCCACCTCAACCTTCACCTCAAGTTCAATCTCAATCTCTAGTTAAACCTAAACCTAAAGTAAAACCTCAACCTAAACCTTGACAACAATTTAAGGATAAAAGACCTCAGGAACTTTTGATTACCTTTGATGATTATGAGATTATTAAGGCTCCTGATGGTCCCCTTTACATTGCTGCTAGAGTTGCTCAGATACCTACTCGTGGTTGTCTTGTTGATACTACCTCCTTAGTCAATGTTATCACTGAAGAAAATATTTTTATGAAAAGCTTACAACGTGACTTCTATGATACATCGGATGTGTGGATTAAAACTTATAATGGTTTTCTTTATCCCTCATTTGGTTCTATTACTTTACCGGTTGAACTTTTTGGAAAACTTGTGAACACTACCTTTGTTGTGGTTCCTACTTCTGATCAATTTCAAGTTAAGCTAGGTTTGCCTTGGTTGATTGCCATGCATGTTGTTGCTTCACCTATACATACGTGTCTTAAGTTCATTCATGATGGAAAAGTGAAGATGATCAATCATAGTCTATATTGACCTTCTAGGCCTAGAGATTGTGCTGCTCTAGATTTCTTTTGGCCTTCATTACCTAATTCATGTCCTCCTCACCCTGATAATCTTTTTCAATCATATCAAGCCTATAATCATCGTAAGATTCTTCAATTAAGCATACCTCCTATGGATCTTAATCATGGTCTTTTACCTACACCTTTGATACCTCCTTCAACTATGGCTTCTAGTTCTGTTAATCAAGTTCCTCCTACTAAATCAATCAAAGATCCTGTGATTGCTTCTCCTATGGTTGATAATCCTATTGATCTTCCTACATAACCTGTGAGGGATCTTGCGATTATTCCTCCTAGTTCTCAACCTATTTCAAATAAATCAAAATGTAACCGATCTGCTAATGAACGTCGTAAAAAGTGTCATGCTCATGCTAAAGCTAAACGATCTCTACTTTCTACGGATACACCTATGCATAATGTTGTTACTAATAATGATGTTCACATGCATGATTACGATGATTCTATTCGTATCTTAGATCCTATTTTGATTAATTTGGATGACGAAGATACTCTTGATGATACTGATAATGTTACTGATGAATATGAGACTATTGACATTGACATTGACTTGCCGAATATGCTTTCATATCAATTAACTCTTACACCTAGTATCGAACATAGTGATTCTCAAGAGGATCCTTGTTTGGAATTGGCTATCATTCCTACTATATTGGATATAGTCCCTCTTGCGAGTTACCCACCTACCCTAAATGATATACAACGAGCTGGGGAAAGTAGGCAACACGCTTGATCGGCTTATCCTTCGTGGTAGCTTTGTTGTGTGTTTTCCTGCTGTACTGTGCTTCTCCCATAATGTATTTTCCAAATGTTGTTAGATTCTTTTATACGATCCTTGTTACTCAGTTGGTACAAGGTGATGAAGGAATTGAAACTGTTGTTCAAATTCCTCTATATGTATCTCTATTCTTTTATTCATTGTTCAATGTTATGTTGTAACTGTGCTATTGTTCGTAAATGTTTCCTTGTGTAATCTGCTTGGATTCGAGATATGGTAGCACTAATTCTTTTTGGTCTCTATGTCATGGTCCGAAAAGATTCTCTTTCGTATATCTTATGTGATCTTTCTTCCTTTGTGATTGTAATTCTACTTTCTTTGGGGAATGATGTCAATTCATTTGCAATAATATCATATATATATTATCTTATGATCATACTGACCCCATGGTAGGTAGATCCCTTCCGTGTTCTCTATATGTTTCTGTGTTATTTCCCTTGATTTGTCTTCATTTGGGGGCATCTTTATGTGGAAACATAATCAGTGGAGTTGTTTATGTTTCCGTTAAAGCCATTGCTCCTGTTAAAGTGTCAGCAATAACTTTAACGTGGGGGCATATGCTCTGCTCACTTATTACACATGCACTTATGAAAAAAATTCAAAACATGCTAAATCTTCTAAAGGTAATGCACATAAGTTGCTAAATCCTAAGGAAGACATGCACTTTAAATTTACTTTTCAATCTTTCTTTTTGGATTAACAACTAATCCTTAAAGTATGGATTTATATTTGGATCTCTTGATGCCTCCAGTTTCAAATACACATATATTGTGATCCCTTAAGGTCAGAAGTGTCCTTAAGATTGGATCTCTTTTTGTTTTTTATTTATTCTTATGGAATAGGATATTCCTAAGGATAAATCCTTGATGGGTTGACTAGTGAGTAGCCACATTCACTAGGCAGTTCAATTCCATCTTTCTAGTTGCACCTTTTTCCTATGTGGTTCACAATGGGACATAAGTTCTCATTGGGCGAGGTAATCACACTTTTTCTTTCTCTCTTTAGAGATGTCTCTCTTATCTATGATTTAAGAGTCTATGAAGACTTGAGTCCCTGGGGGCTTGGGATTTCTCTTTGTCCCTTAGATTATGATAAGATTATCTTGTTATTTTTATCTCCTTTACCAAGAGTTTGCATCGAGTCCATACTCTTGCTAAAGTGGGGGCTTAATGTATCATCTTAAAATGGAAGTACTTCCATGTTAAGAGAGTTTAGCCCTCTGAGTAAGTAGTTTGGGGTCATGTTAAGTGCCTTGATTGGGTCTTTGCATGTATTTGGCTTTCTCCTTGTTTTCCACTTCTTCTCCGCACTTGATTTCTTCATTCTAGGTGAAATTAGGGTTAAGATCTTAAGTAATTTCCTTATTTTCCTTCTTCTATGGTTCTATTTTCTAGGTAGGATTTAGAAATGAGACCTCCTAGTCCATCATCACATCAAACAAAGGATTTTTTGTTTGTTCCTGACACTGGGTCTTGTTCATATATCAATTTTTAAGTTCCTGGCACCCTTGGAACTCCTGTTGTAGAATCTAGCAAAGTTAGGGTTTGAGGTCAAAGTCAACCTCGACCTTGACCAAGTTAGGGTCGACCTCGACCCTTACCAGGTCAGGGTTGACCTCGACCTCGACCTCTTCCTACCAGGATTTTAAAGTTTCATTTGCTGGTAATTTATCTTTCGGGATAATTATTTCCCGCTTCCGGGTCAGCTGTTTCGGGCTCCGAAATGGTAAATCCTTTAATGGTATTTAATCAAGGTATATTTTCTAAAGATGAGGACCTAATTGGGATTTAATTCTCCAAGGTGGCCCATCTAGAGGAGTGTGCCCTAGTTCACTATAAAAGGAGGCCTTCCTCTCTCATCTGGACATCCACACACAAGCAATTTCATGAGCAAGTTCTCAAGTGCAAGCAAGTCTTCAAGCATTCAAGTGTTCAAGCATTCATCCATCAAGGAGTTCCATTGTTAGCTATTGAAGGATTCAATCTCCTTGGAGCCCCCTTGAAGATCCATCCTTCTCCATTCATTCAAACCTTCTCATATGCAAAGATCAAATCAAGATTGGTGTTGAAGATCAAAATACCATTGATTGGAGACATCCTACATTCATTAAAGCATTCTTACTTGTGGATTTGAGGATTCGAATCCTCTACAAGGACTTCAACATAAGCGAGGTGATTTGTTTCAATTAATTTGTTTATGCACGATATATTTCAATTCAATTTCAAGGTTAATTCCTAAATTGGGGTTTGACCAAGGCAAACCCCCCATACAACCAAAAATTCCCATTTTCTTGCAAGCACAGGTGTGGAATCTCAGATCTGAGAGTGAATTTGGATACCCTTTTCGACAATCTTTTAGGATTTGTGAACATAATCAAAATTGGACTTCAAATAAATAATGTGGTCTTTGACCTTTTAAAAGGTCAAAGTCGACCTGTGTGAATTTGGAGAAAAGATTTCTGGGTTTTGTCCGCCTTAGCATTTCCAGTCCAAAATAGGTGACAAAATCTTAAGAAAGTTCATACAGAAGCTAGAATTCAGCATTTTCCAGATCTGCCCTAATTCAAGGTTAGTATTTGCACTTCAATTATTTCAAATTTCAAGCTTAATCCAACTATAGGGAAGTATAGGGTTTCTCTATCTTTTTCATATTCTTCATAGATTGATTCGATTGTGTATTAACCTCTTGGTTGATCAAATTGGATCTCTCGTTTGGAAATTTGGATTTAGGAGTGAATCTTACATTTTTCCCACACACATACAAAAATAGAGGTGATTCCAAATTACATCTATTCAATTCTTTACCAGTCTCTTTTTCTACCTTAGCTTTATACCACTTGAACATCTTAAATGCTTTAGATTTTTCTTTTAAGAACATAACAGTCATCAATCTGTTATAGTCATCAACAAAAAGAATAAAGTATCTATCACCATAATAACTCTAAGTTCTCGTAGGACCACATAGGTCGGTATGAACCAACTCAATTATCTTCTTTGTTGAATAATCCTTACTTTTGAAACTAGATTTAGTCATTTTCCCTTTCTGACATTCATGACACATAACATGATTAGGTTTTGACAAGTTAGGTAGACCTCTAACTCTTTTCCTTTTACTAATCTTAATCATGTTATCAAAATTCACATGGCATAACCTTTTATGCCACAACCAAGCATCTTCATTTTTCATCATCAAGCAAGAAGACTCATCAATATCAAGATAAAATAGATTACCTCTTGATTGCGCTCCAGTTCCAACTAGTCTTCCTCCATCATCAAATATTTTTACTTTCTTGCTCTCAAAAGCAACTCGGTGACCTGAATTGTTCAGACGTGCCACACTTAACAATTTATAGTTCAGTCCATCTACCCAATAAGCATTATCACATTTTATCATATCATTTATCATCAAGGATCCTTTACCTCTTACCATACATGGTGTTTCATTACCCATCTTAACTGATCATCCATTGTATTCTTCAAGTTGATCAAATTTCTCTTCATTAGAAGTCATATGATGTGTACAACCACTGTCTATGATGGATGTATTATTTTTGTTAACTTTAGAGATCATTGTTGTTTCTTCATGTTTTTCTTCTTCCTCTGAGTCATCTTTCATAGCAACAAATACAACTTCATCATCATCAGAATCAGATTCAGATTCATTATCTTCAGCTATGTAACATACCTTTTTCCTTTTGTCATTACTATGTCGGTTATCTCTGTTGTGTCGGTAGCCTCTGTTGAATCTTCTCCCATAGCTTCCTTCATATCGGTCTTTGGATCTTTCATCATATTTCTTGTGTGGACATCTAGTAGCGATGTGGCCAACCTCTTTACAGTTAAAGCATGCCAAAGGTAGCTTACCTCTATACCTTCCTTTACCTTTGGGTAATCTTCTGGCCATAAGAGCTTCAAGTTCATCAAGCTCATCATCCGTATTACTATCACTATCACCATTTTTATTATTCCTCCTAGACTTACCAATCTTTGGAGAAGACATGAAAGAGGATTCCACAGACCTAACAACAGTATTATCAAAGTTATTTAACTCAAAGGTTGTAAGTTTACCAATTAGATTGTCGAGTGTAACTACATTACCAAATGCAGACCTTGTTTCATGAATAGCAGATATTCTGATTGCATAAACCGACAATAAGGTTCTAAGTACTTTGCTTACAACTATTTCTTGACTAATGACTCCATTAGATGCTCTAATAGCATGTACTACCTCTTTCAATCTATTTGTGTATTTTAAAATATTCTCACGTTCCTTCATTTTCATATCATCGAATTTTCCCCTTAAGCTTTTTGCTCTAGCTCTTTTGACATTCACATCTCCACTGTAAACTTGAGAAAGTTTATCCCACATGGTTTTTGCAGTAGTGCAACTTTTAATATCTTCAAATTCAACATCGGTATAGGCAACAACAATTTCCATCATATTAACATTGTGTTCATGCTTTTCTTTCAGTTGATCAAGTGTCAGGGGAGCAGGGGTCGGTTCTATATAAACATTCTCCATCAATTCTAGTGCAACATTCCCAATTCCAGATATGTGCAACTTCATCCAGCTTTGCCATACTGTGAAGTTCTCCTTGTTCAGTCTTGACACTTCCCTTTTATACATTTTGAGATCTTTGTGTTGAAGTCCTTAAAAATCTACTCTAAGTAACCACAACTCTGATACCAATTGTTAGAATAACTGAGAGGGGGGTGAATCAGTTAATCACTGTCCCAATACAAAATGTATAATCCAAAACCAAATACTTCAATTTATGCTACTCGGTAACTGAAAATACTTTTAATGTCTATGCTTTTACCGATTACCAGTCTAAAACATATAGTAGTTACCAATCAAATCAAATATGCAACATGTAAATATGACATAAAAAATAAACATCACAATCAACACATAACACAAGAGATTTAATGTGGAAACCTTGTGAAGGGAAAAACCACCTGGGACCGGCAACCCAAAAATATTCACTCTTCTGAAGTGAGGTCGATGAAGACCCAACCCTGTTAAAGGTTACAAACACACTGTTAGGTGTGACCTTGTTAGAGGATTTAAAACCAACCATTATCGTCCAACCAACAATCACTTTGGGCTTGACAGAATAACAATGTTCATTCTATGAATGATACATCATAAGACTTTCTTAGTCCACTCGGTTAAGAGATTTGACTGTGTACAATGGTTAAATATGTAATAGTAGGTGATCTATCTTAATACAACTTCAATTGCAGATATACAGATTAATGTTCAACTCATACAAATCTTTCTGATCAATGTAACATTCTTGATTCAATAATATATCAACTTACTGTCTGTCTGTAATTACTCTCTATCGCTTGGTAATGCTCTATAGTAGGGTTCTCCTTAACCTGTATAATCAGAATGCATGAAAACTTGTTCATGTGATGATTCTGCAGTTTCCTTTTCTTCCTACATCACACTCACTTATGAAATCTCTAGTCTCTTATATAGACATGTAAACCATTTTCTTCTGCTCCATCATATTTTGCCGCTTAATCATCTTTGTTTATTTTGCCTCTTAAACATACCTCGACACTTGTCTCAATAAAAAATTTGATTCTCATCCATTAGATCTTTCCTAAATTTTGTTAACCGTCGATCTGTGTAACAAACATTATCTGTTACCTCGAAATCATACACTTTTCAGCTCATCAATCTTATCAGCTAAACTAATCATTTAGTTAGTTCTATTCTTCTCGGTTAACAAAGAAATGCATCGGTGAACACAAGCTCGGTTTACACTGTGCTCGGTATACACTACACTTCGTCGGTGTATACTGAAATGCTTCATCAACCGACAACACTGTTTTGTGTCTTTCAGCTCTTTTCCTCATCATAGATGAATGAAACATAATCAAGTCAATAACATAAGGTCATAGACTCATCAACAAGCTACTCAATGTATTCCTTATCCTCATCTATCATATCTATCTTCCTCATGTAGATATTTCTGTTCTTCATCTCTTTCACTCCTTTTCTACAAATGTTTCGGTATAGTAACTTACAATATAAGTGTTGTCAAACTAGTTGACATCAATGACAACATAATACTGATTTAATCATATTACATATCTAATCAATCAGCTCAGTGATCTTAAATCACAGATTCTTCAATCAGGTTCTAAATCTGTTGTAGTTCATCAATCTCTCCCTTTGGCATTGATGGCAACTTAAGAAATATGAAATATACCATACACATACCAAACATGTATTCTAAAACTCTATGAACATAATGTTGTACAAGCTCTCCCTAGCTTAGTATGTTTAATCACTACATTACTCAACAGTATTACAAATGTAGCTTTGACATTCTGCAAATAAGATCTTTTCAGCTCTCAGATTCCTTCTTCTGTTCACAGTAACTAATATTCAGTGCTCTCCCTTTCTTCATTTTTTCTCTTCCTTACATAGTTCTCATCGGTGCATATTGTTTCATATTGTTTCATATTGTTTATATCTCCCTTTGACACCAATTCCAAGGAAACAAATAAACAAACATCTCTTCAGTAGCCAAGTAACTCTTTGTTGTCCGGTGCATACTTTGTATCTCTGTATACTGATATGCCAATTTGTTCCAGTTCTCCAACTTTTCACATCCTTAGACGTGATCCAAAGTGTGAACTATGTTGCATCAACATGAATGATCTTCTAATAAGATTAGGCTGATGCAACATCTGGATCACCTTAGTGACCAGTAGATAGGGGACGGACCCCTAGTCTAGTCCTTAAGTACTGAAATGTATCCTTCAGTAGAGCCCTTATAAATACATCTGCAAGTTGTTCTTTTGATGTAACAAACTCTAGCTTAACTTATTTCTCCTGTACTTGTTCTCTCAGGTAGTGATACTTAATTGATATATGCTTTGTTTTAGAGTGCATCACTTGATTCTTTGAAATGTTTATTGCACTGGTGTTATCATAGTATATAATCACCTGCTCAATGATTATCTCATTCATACCTTCCAGAACTTGCTTAATATATGCAATGTTTGAATAGTTTGTAGTAGCAGCAACATATTCTGCTTCAACTGTAGACTAAGAAATGCAAGCTTGCTTCTTACTTGTCCATTTAACAAGTCTTTCACCAAAGAAAAATGCTCCTCTGGTGGTGCTTTTTCTGTCATCCACGTTTCCAGCCCAATCAACATTGGTATAGACTATGAGTTCAAACTTTCCTTCCTTAGGATACCATAATCCATAATCCTCTATTTTCTTTAGGTATCTTAAGATTCTGTTAGTAGCAATCATGTGTGATTCTCTAGGGCTAGCAGAAAATCTAGCAACTATTCCCATCACATGTGCTATGTCTGGTCTACTGTGAACTACATACATTAACTTACCAATCATAAATCGGTATAGTGTGTGGTTCACTTCTGTAGTTTCATCTTCCTTAGTCAGTTTACATCCAGTAGCCATTAGTGTTCCCACAAGTTTAGCATTTTCCATGCCAAATGTATTCAATACTTCCTTGATATATTTGGATTGTGAGATGAATATACCATCACTCTGTTGAATCACTTGTAGTCTTAGAAAGAACTTAATCTCTCTGAACATAGACATCTCAAATTCATTCCTCATTTCATCAGAAAATGACTTATAGATTTGATGTTGACCTCCAAAAATAATGTCATCCACAATTATTTCAGCAATAAAAATTGTATCATCAGTATCTCCTTTCATATACAAATTGTTGTTCTCACTTGTTCTTACAAATCCTATACTTAACAAATAAGTATGCAGCCTCTCATACCAGGCTCTTGGTGCTTTCTTCAAACCATATAAAGTTTTATGTAATCTACATACCATATCTTTCTTTTTTGGATTAACGAACCCTTCAGGTTGTTCTATGTAGACTTTTTCTTCAAGTATTCCATTCAGAAATGCTGACTTGACATCCATTTGATAAACTTTGAATTTCTTGTGTGCAGCATATGCAAGTAGCATACTGACTCCTTCCAATCTAGCAATAGGTGCAAATATTTCACCATAATCTATTCCTTCCTCTTGTGCATATCCTTTGCATACCAATCTAGCTTTATTTCTTGTTACTTCTCCACTCTCATTCTGCTTGTTTTTGAATATCCACTTAGTACCGATAATATTCTTATCTTTAGGTCAGGGTACTAAGGTCTAGGTTTTTTTCTTCTCTATTTGTTCTATTTCCTCTTTCATTGCATTAACCCATTCATCATTTTCTAATGCAACTTTTACATTTTCCGGTTCATGATCACAAACTAGACATGTAGCTTGTCTTGCTTTACTCCTTGTTTGCATGCTAGCTTGTTTGTCTCCAATAATTTTTTTTCCAGGATGATGTCTTCTGACAAAACTTGCCAGTATCCTATTTCTTCTTTCTTGTTCATCCTATGCAGGTTCATTTGCTTGCTTGGTAGGGCCATCCTGCTTGTTGGTTTCTCTTTCCTATTGTTCAGTATTATTTTCCTGCTGACCGGTTATCACAGGCTGCGGCTTCGGTAGATACTCTAGTTGTTCAATGTAAGTGAATCTACCATAGTCTTTTGGTTCCTTTGTACTTTCCTCTATTTTCTTTTCATCAAACTCATCAACTCAGACATTAGTTCTTTCAATCATTTTATTAGTAGTTTTATTCAGACACTTATATGCTTTTCTTTTACTGGAATATCCTAGAAATATCCCTTCATCACCTTTTGAGTCAAATTTACCATTTCTCTCATCTTTCAGAATAAAACATTTATTTCCAAAAATCTTGAAACAAATTACAGTAGGTTTATGTCCAAACCACAACTCATAGGATGTCTTGTTGGTGTCCTTCTTAAGTTGCACTCAGTTCAAAACATAAACAACTCTACTAACAGCTTCCCTCTAGTATGTCTGAGCAACATTCTTTTGTAGCATCAGTGTCCTAGCACAGTCAACTATTGACCTATTCCTCCTTTCAACAATCCCATTTTGCTGAGGTGTTCTCGGTGCAGAGACCTGTCTTTTAATAGTATGCTCATTACAGAAATTAGTAAATTCATCAGAGATAAATTCACCTCTTCTATCAGATGTTAGGCATTTTAATTCCTTACCAGTCTCTTTTTATACCTTAGCTTTATACCACTTGAACATCTTAAATGCTTCAGATTTTTCTTTTAAGAACATAACAGTCATCAATCTAGTATAGTCATCAACAAAAAGTATAAAGTATCTATCACCATAATAACTCTGAGTTCTCCTAGGACCACATAGGTCGGTATGAACCAACTCAATTATCTTCTTTGTTGAATAATCCTCACTTTTGAAACTAGATTTAGTCATTTTCCCTTTCTGACATTCATGACGTATAACATGATCAGGTTTTGACAAGTTAGGCAGACCTCTAACTCTTTTCCTTCTACTGATCTTAATCATGTTATCAAAATTCACATGGCATAACCTTTTATGCCACAACCAAGCATCTTCATTTTTCATCATCAAGCAAGAAGACTCATTAGTATCAAGATAAAATAGATTACCTCTTGATTGTGCTCTAGTTCCAACTAGTCTTCCTCCATCATCAAAGATTTTTACTTTCTTGCTCTCAAAAGCAACTCGGTGACCTGAATTGTTCAGCCGTGCCACACTTAACAAGTTATAGTTTAGTCCATCTACCCAATAAGCATTATCACATTTTATCATCAAGGATCCTTTACCTCTTATCATACATGGTGTGTCATTACCCATCTTAACTGATCCTCCATTGTATTCTTGAAGTTGATCAAATTTCTCTTCATCACCAGTCATGTGATGTGTACAACCACTGTCTATGATCCATTTATTGTTTTTGTTAACTTTAGAGATCAGTGCTGTTTCTTCATGTTTTTCTTCTTCCTCTGAGTCATCTTTCATAGCAACAAATACAACTTCTACATCATCATTAGAATCATATTTAGATTCATTATCTTCGGCTATGTAACATACCTTTTTTCCTTTGTCATTACTGTCTCGGTTATCTCTATTGTGTCGGTAGCCTTTGTTGAATCTTCTCCCATAGCTTCCTTCAGATTGGTCTTTGGTTCTTTCATCATCTTTCTTATGTGGACATCTAGCAGCGATGTGGCCAATCTCTTTATAGTTAAAGCATGCCAAAGGTAGCTTACCTCTATACCTTCCTTTACCTTTGGGTAATCTTCTGGCCATAAGAGCTTCAAGTTCATCAAGCTCATCATCCGTATTACTATCACTATCACCATTTTTATTATTCCTCCTAGACTTACCAATCTTCATAGAAGACATGAAAGCGGATTCCATAGACAGAACAACACTATTATCAAAGTTATTTAACTCAAAGGTTGTAAGTTTACCAATTAGATTGTCAAGTGTAAGTACATTACCAGATGCCGACCTTGTTTTAGGAATAGTAGATATTCTGATTGTGTAAATTGGCAATAAGGTTCTAAGTACTTTGTTTACAACTGTTTCTTGACTAATGACTCCATCAGATGCTCTAATAGCATGTATTACCTCTTTCAATCTATTTGTGTATTTTACTATATTCTCACCTTCCTTCATCTTCATATCGTCAAATCTGCCCCTTGAGCTTTCTGCTCTAGCTCTTTTGACATTCGCATCTCCACTATAAACGTGAGAAAGTTTATCCCACATGGCTTTTGCAGTAGTGCAACTTTTAATATCTTGAAATTCAGCATCGATACAAGCAGCAACAATTTCCTTAGTAAAATTGTTTTCATGCCTGTCTTTTAGTTGATCAAGTGTCAGGGGACCAACGGTCGGTTCTATATAGCCATTCTCCATCAATTCTAGTGTAGCATTCCCAATTCTAGATATGTGCAACTTCATCCGGCTTTGCCATACTACGAAGTTCTCTTTGTTTAGTTTTGGCACTTCCCTCTTATACATTTTGAGATCTTTTTGTTGAAGTCCTTAAAACTTTGTTCTAAGCAACCACAGCTCTGATACCAATTGTTAGAGTAACTGAGAGGGGGGTGAATCAATTAATCACTATCCCAATACAAAATGTATAATGCAAAAACAAATACTTCAATTTTTGCTGCTCGGTAACTGAAACTACTTTCACTGTCTATGCTCTTACCGATTACCAGTCTAAAACATGTAGTAGTTACCAATCAAATCAAATATGAAACATGTAAATATGACATCAAAAACAAACATAACAATCAACACATAACACAAGAGATTTAACGTGGAAACCCTGTGAAGGGAAAAATCACCTTGGACTGGCAACCCAAAAATATTCACTCTTTTGAAGTGAGGTCGGTGAAGACACAACCCTGTTAAAGGTTACAAACACACTGTAAGGTGTGACCTTGTATGAGGATTTAAGACCAACCGTTATCGTCCAACCAATAGTCACTCTAGGGTTGACAAGATAACAATGTTCATTCTATGAATGATACATAATAAGACTTTCTTAGTCCACTCGGTTAAGAGATTTGACTGTGTACAATGGTTAAATATGTAACAGTAGGTGATGTATCTTAATACAACTTCAATTGCAGATATACAGATCAATGTTTAGCTCATACAAATCTTTTTGATCAATGTAACATTCCTGATTCAATAATATATCAACTTACTATCCGTCAGTAATTACTCTCTGTCGCTCGATAATGCTCTGTAGTAGTGTTCTCCTTAACCTGTATGATCAAAATGCATGAAAAGTTGTTCATGCAATGAGTCTGTAGTTTCCTTTTCTTCTGGCATGACACTCACTTATGAAATCTCTAGTCTCATATATAGACATGTAAACCATTTTCTTTTGCTCCATCAAATTTTGCCGCTTAATCATCTTCATTGATTTTGCCTCTTAAACATACCTCGACACTTGTGTCAATAACATGTTTGATTCTCATCCATTAGATCTTTCCTAAATTTTGTTAATCGTCGATCTATGTAAAAAACATTATCTGTTACCTCGAAATCATACACTTTCTAGCTCATCAATCTTATCAGCTAAACTAATCATTTAGTTCATTCTGTTCTTCTCGGTTAACAAAGAAATGTGTTGGTGAACACAAGCTCGGTTTACACTATGCTCGGTATACACTACACTTCGTCGATGTATATTGAAATGCTTCATCAACCGACAACACTGCTTTGTGTCTTTCATGTCTTTTCCTCATCATAGATGAATGAAACATAATCAAGTCAATAACATAAGGTAATAGAATCATCAACAAGTTACTCAATGTATTCCTTATCCTCATCTATCATATCCATCTTCCTCATGTAGATATTTCTATTCTTCATATCTTTCACTCCTTTTCTACAGATGTTTTAGTATAGTAACTTACAAGATAAGTGCTATCAAACTAGTTGAGATCAATGACAACATAATACTGATTTAATCATATTACATATCTAATCAATCAGCTCGGTGATCTTAAATCATAGATTCTTCAATTACGTTTGAAATCAGTTGTAGTTCATCAATCAGAGCGTGAAATTTTTAAAGTTTGTGAATGTCTCACGGGGAGCAGAGCCAAGAGGTTGACAACATGCCTCCAAAGGCAATGAGTAGGGGGGCCATATTTGACTTGGTCCAAGAGCTATTGGCAAAGGCCAATTTGACAGAGTCAAAGGGAAAGAGAATCACTAAATGGGGTGATGAGAGTGAAGATGAGAATGAAAGTGAAACATGGGAGACATCTAACAAGGGTAAGGAAATAGTTGATGGTAAGGACAAGGTGTTCTTAGATGCATTTAAATCCATTAACAAGGATAGCATGGAACACATACCTTTCTATAGAGGTAGTTTGAATGGTGAGGAGTTGTTGGATTGGTTAGAAGCCATTGATAACCAATTTGATTACAAGGAAGTGGCAGAGGAAAAGAGAGTCAGCTATGCTAAAGCTAGGCTCAAGGGATCTGCATTGGTGTGGTGGAACATGATGCAGGATGATAGGATAGCTAATGGGAAGAAGAAGATAGTTTCTTGGGAGATGATGAAAATCAGATTGAAGGCACAATTCTTGCCCATTGATTATAAAATTCAGATGTATCAAAGGTTGTAGAGCCTAAGACAAAAGGAGATGATAGTGAGTGCTTATATAGAGGAGTTCCATAAACTAAGCCTAAGGGCTAGAATACAAGAAGATGAAATGGAGAAAGTGGCAAGGTACCTTAATGAGTTAAGACAAGGGATACAAGATGAGATTAGCATGATGGCTCCTGAAAGTATGCACAAGTGTTTTCAGTTAGCTTTGAGAGCAGAGGATAAGGCTAGAAGGAGGAATGACTTCCAACAAAGAGGAAGAGGTGGAAACAATAACAAAGGTTTCAGAGGCAAGAACAAATATGGTAGAGGACAGAGCCCTAATAGACAAGAAGATAATCAGTCTATGGATAACAGTGGTGGCAATAAGTTTAGAGGATCTTTTCAAAGAGGAGGATATAGAGGAAGAGGGCCACCAAGGGGTAGGTTTCAGTCACAAGAGAGGATAAATTCAGTCTTCATCGGTAGGTATTACAATTGCAATCAAGTGGGACATACCATGGGTAGATGTCTTGCAAAAGGTTCTACATCCTCAATAGGAGAGAGGAGAAATCGGTTGGTACAAGAGGAGGAAACTCAAAGTGTCACTTCACCTATCTCTAAGGCAAGGCCAATATTGGATGGAGAGAACTTGATGTTGAGAAGGACTTTGCTGAAAGTTCCTAACTCCATAGAGCCACCACAAAGGAAGAGCTTGTTCAAGAAAACTTGTAAGTCTCATGGGAAGATTTGAAAAGTTATAGTGGATGCTGGTTCCACTGAGAATATAGTGTCTACATAGATGGTAGACAAATTGAAATTAAGAAGGATACCTCATACCACACCCTATAAAGTTTCCTAGTTGAACAAGGGTCAGCAAATAGTGGTAGATGAACAAACCTTGGCAGAGTCTGAGATTGGAGACTAAAAGGACAAGGTCCTATGTGACATATTGCCCATGGATGCATGTCACCTTCTTCTAGGATGTCCATGGCAATATGATGTGAAGGCCATACATGATGGTGAAAAGAATAGTTACCTAATCACCAAGTTAGGAAAGAAAATCAAATGGATCGATTGCAAGAATCTAGTGATGAGAAGCAAGTAGAGGCTAGTGCTATGCTCTTGAGTGGGAAAGAGTTTCTTAAGGTCATGAAGAAGGAGAAAGAGGTCTGTTGTGCAGTGGTAGTGAAGCCAAAAGAAGAGGCTAAGGAGAAGGTTAGCATACCCTTAGAGGTACAAGCATTGTTGGACAAGTATCATGAGATAGTGGACAATGGGTTGCCAAGTGCATTGCCACCCATGAGAGAGATAAGCCATCAAATAGACATCATTCCTGGAGAAAACTTTCCAAACAATGCAACATATAAGATGACACCAAGACAAAATGCAGAGATAGCCAAGCAAATTCAGGATTTGTTAGATAAGGGTTTGATAAGGAAGAGTTTAAGCCCTTGTGTTGTACCTACTGTCCTTGCACCAAAGAAGGGAGGTACATGGAGGATGTGTACTAATTCAAGGGCCATCAACAAGATCACCATTAGGTATAGATTTCCCATGCCAAGGATTGAGGACTTGTTGGACAATTTGGGGGGTTCATGCTACTTTTCCAAGGTGGATTTGAAGTCAGGCTACCATCAAATCAGAGTTAGGCTTGGTGATGAATGGAAGACAACCTTCAAAACAAATGAAGGGCTATATGAATGGCTTGTGATGCCATTTGGCCTAACCAATGCTCCTAGTACATTCATGAGGCTCATGAATGAAGTGTTGGTAGATTTCATAGGTAAATTTGTTATAGTTTATCTTGATGATATTATGATTTTTAGCAGGTCTAAGGAGGAGCACATGGAGCATTTGGAGAAGGTCTTAAGGAGGCTGCATAAAGAGAAGCTATTGATCAATCAAGATAAGTGGGAGTTCTTGAAAACTAAACTAGTGTACCTTAGTTTTGTGGTTGCTAATGGCTACATGAAGATGGATCCTGATAAAGTCAAGGCAATCTTGGATTGGCCTACATCTAAGTCCATAGGAGATGTTAGAAGTTTCCATGGTTTGGCATCATATTATAGGAAGTTTGTGAGGAATTTTAGTTATGTGTGTGCACGTATCCTCAACACCATCAAAGGTGGAATCAAGTGTCAATTCAAATGGACTGAGGTAGTAGATAAAGGGTTTGAAATGTTGAAGAAAAGGATTGCAGAGCTACCTACCTTGAGATTCCCTGATTTTAATCAGTTGTTTGTGGTTGAATGTGATGCTAGCAAGCTAGCCATTGGAGCAGTGCTAAGCCAAGAAGGACATCCTATGGCATTCTTCTCTGAGAATTTGAATGAAGCCAAGAAAAAGTACCCCACCTATGATTTGGAGTTGTATGCAATGGTGCAAGCACTCAAAAAGTGGAGACATTATCTCCTACCAAAAGAGTTTGTGGTCTATACAGAAAATCATGCCCTTAGCTTCTTGAATGGGCAAGACAAGTTGAACCAAAGACACCTTAAATGGGTTGAGTCTTTACAAGCCTTCACCTTTGTGATCAAGCATAAGAAAGGGGTGATTAATAAGGTCGATGATGCTTTTAGTAGAAGAGTGTTAACTATTCAGGAAATATAGTTCCAAAGTGTAAGAATGGAAGACTTGCAGGGTCTCTATAAGGAGGACAAAGACTTCAAGGATGCCTATGAAGCATGTGAAAGGTTTAGGTAGGGATTCAAAGTGGATTTCAGTGAGTTTGTTTTGCAGGAAGGCCTATTGTTTAAAGGTCACCTTATGTGTAATCCTCAATGCTCAATGAGGGAAAATATTGTGAAGGAGAAACACCAATGAAGTTTGGGAGGCCACTTTGGAGTGGATAAAACATTAGAGAAGGTGAATAGGCACTACTATTGGCCTAAAATGCAATCAGATGTTAGGATATTTGTGGAGCAATGTCAGGTCTATTAGAGGGCTAAAGGACAAAGCAACAGTAGTGGATTGTACCAACCCTTATCCATACCTCAAAGGCCTTGGGAGTGCTTGATTATGGACTTTGTTTTGGGGTTGCCAAAGACATCTAGAGGACATGATAGTGTATTTGTGGTGGTGGACCGTTTTAGCAAGATGGCACACTTCATACCATGCAAGCAAATAAATGATGCTTCACAAGTTGCAGGACTATTTTTCAGAGACATTGTTAGGATCCATGGCTTACCACTGGACATAGTAAGTGACTGAGATAGCAAGTTCGTGGGCCACTTTTGGAGGACCCTATGGAAGATGTTAGGCACCAATTTGTCATTCTCTTCAGCCTACCATCCACAATTTGATGGCCTAACAAAGGTAGTGAATAGGTCACTTGGAAATTTGTTAAGATGTTTGACTAAGCAGCATGGACAATCATGGGATCATATCATTGGGCAAGCATAATTGTCCTACAATGACTCCATTAATAGGAGTATAGGTAAGAGACCCTTTGAGATAGTCTATGAGACTCATCCTAGGGGAATTTTGGAGTTGAGAGAACTCAATTTGCAGGATAGGAGTGCTCGAGGAGAGACATTTGCATAGCAAATGAAGGAGTTGCATGAGCAGGTCAAGATGACCTTACAAAAATAGGGAGAGAAGTACAAAGCTAAGGCAGATCAGACTAGGAGGGATTTGCAATTCAAGGTTGGGGATCTATTCCTTGCCTATCTTAGGAAGGAGAGATTACCCAAGGGTCAACCTAAAAAGTTACTTATGAAGAAGATAGGACCCTTAAAGATTTTGCACAAGTATGGTAATAATGCTTATGAAGTGGAATTGCCACCTGATTTGGGCATTTCACCAATCTTCAATATATGTGATTTATATCCTTATAAAGGATCAACTATAGACACAGGTCCAACTGTACCTTTAGATTTGGGAGCTGATGATTGGGTTAAGGATTTGCCAAGCCCAATCCCACTAAAGTTGGAGAGTATCTTGGATACTAAGGTCATCAAGAAGATAATGAAAGGCACTTACAAGGAGTATCTTGTTAAATGGCAGGGGTTACCTGATGCTAAATCTATTTGGATGAAAGAGCTAGACATTTTTTAGCATGGAGTCACCATTGAAAACCTCCTAACTCAAGGGACTTGAGTTCTTTGTCCCAGGGGAGTATGTTGCAGGGAACCTCCCACCTTTGATGAGTTAATGTGTGTTTTAGGGGTCTTAGGAGTTTTTAGTAGTGTGTTATGAGTTTGGAATAAGATCCATTGGATTGGATCGCTTCATATTTTTGTAAGAGCCAAATGAGCTCAGGTGATCCATTTCATGGTCTAAATGGCCTCAAGAGTCTCTAGGTAATAGATTTTTTTAGGGATGGCCTAAATAAGGTCTTAGGCCCTTAAATATTTTGATTTAGGACTTAGGAGTCCTTACTAAGCCTTAGAGTAGGTCTACTAGGCCAAATGGGGCTTTGGCAAAAAGTTGCTAAGCAACTTTGCAAAGTTGCTCGAGCAACTTTTGCAACTTTTTGAAAAGTTGCTCAAATGGAGGTTCAGGTAGTTGTAACCACCCATGCTTGGTATATGAGCATGGGAATGATGAATTTTGAAGGTTAATGAAGCTTTGGTTTGATTTTCATGATTTAGAACTTCCTGTACGGACGCCATGTATTAATTTATTCACTATTTGTAGGGTTTCTTTGTGAGTTGTACGACTTGTACGGATTGATTGGAGTGATCTAGATCTATGGAAGTTTAGTTTAGCATTTTGTCTTTATATTGCATTGGTTCTTCTAGTAATAGGTTAGAGGAGTGAATTTTGGCAAACATTTCAAGCTTTTGGTTTGTGAAAGCCATTTGCAGAGCCACCATGCTTGTAATGGCTCTAACCTAAACATCCACTAGTGGAAATGCCTGAAACCATAGGGGATGTTAGGTTAGAGTTTTTACTTATAGTTTTTGTTTACATTTGTGTTGTGGCACCAAGGCTTCAAGGTCAGATTGGAAGCCCTATGGTTGACTGCTGAAGACAGGTGAGCCAGGATAGGGTATAAAAGGAATTGGCACGTGCATCCATGACCTAGTGGGAAACACTTAGTGGAATTTGAGGAAATCCCTAGGAGTCCCCTTAAAGATTCAAAAGGTTAGAGGAAGTGATTGGATGGTTGGAGACTGATTTGATGGTCTTTTACACAGATTGGTCCAGAGGCCTAAATAATAGTCTTAAAACTAGGGCTTGCTAGTAAAAGGGGTTGTGGATGCATTCAGTAGCCTAAAATTTGGATTTGGGGAGGGTTGATAGACACCTTAAATATTTTCAAGGTCTTCTATGAGGGTGTTTGGGGATTTTGGAAGCTAGAACCCAAAATCAGTCAAAATAGGCCTAATAGGAATTGAACCAATTAGGCCTCCTAAGGATTTGATAGTTTGTGACTTGGAAGAGTGACCAGAAGTGTATAGAAAGGTTCCAAATGATGTTGAGGAGTCAGGGAACTCATTAGAAGTTAGAATGAAGTGTGGAAAGATCCTAAGCAAGGGTTTGGGGTTCCAAAGAGGAAGTCCTAGTGTAAGAGCCTAGTGAATTGAAGGCCTAATTGGTCTTGGGGGTAGTGTATCTTCTAGATACCAACTATACCTTGGAGGAGAAGTTGGTGAATTGGGTCTTGGAGATCCAAAGTGGTGAAGATAACTATTAAACTAATTATTGGATGATTAGGGAAGGTTAGGAACCTTGGGGAAAAGACTAGGACCCAAACCCTCTGCATCAGTGAGCTATGTATTCAATATTTGATTCTATGTACTAGGCAGATGTAGTGGCTGGGAACCTATGCAATCCAGTGAGATGGATCATTTTCCATATGGACACTCTTTTCTTTCCTATTTTTGGACTCACTCTTCCAGATTTGATGATCAACTCTTCAGACTTTTGGTGTTTATGCCATATGTATCTTCGAGTTCAGGTGTTTACCTTTGTTTGCCTCTTGATTTGAGTAGTGTTATTTGAGGGCACTCATGCAAATTACAACCTTCTCTACCTGGTCATATTTCAGTGGAGGATCTTTAGATCAGTAGTTACTTCTTGACAGAGTTTGCAGTTTCTTGCTTCAGTGATGTTGTACATGTTCATCTTTGTTCCTATTTTTTGGAACATTCCTAGTTTTGGAGGCTTCTTCAGTCCTCAGACTAGTCTTTGTCTCTTTTTGGAGTAGAGTTTTTCCCATGTGGTTTTCTCTATTTCTCTTCTTTTATAGAGAGTCTCTTTTGTACTTGGGTACCTGATCAAGCCTTTTGTTGCTGGAACCTATTTGCTTTCAGTAGTTCTTTCTAGGTTTTTAGCTTCTCCCAAAGTTCATCTTAAAAAGGGGGGGGGGTGTTAGAGTAATAAAGTGTTTTCTTATTAATTGAATCATATTGATTTAATTATTAAGTCACTTATTACCTCTTTCTACTTAAGCTAAACTTTAGGCATATAATAATTAATAGCTTTATTAATTATTATTGTGCAACCTAGGTTTTACCTTTTTAGGTTTTTAGATCTCCTTTTATAAGGATTGATCTCCTCTTGTTTTGTAACCATTCTGAACATTCATTTTTATTGATTTGCAACTTTTGTTTTTGCACATCAAGGATTTCTCCTCTCTCGTGGATCCATATGTTTAGGTCTCCATAAATGTTTTCTTCTCTCTCTCTTTCTGTGACAGGTGTTTGCATGCAGGTGTTCTTGGGAGCTGTGGGTTGTTTTATCATCAACTCCAATATATTCTTCTATAGGTGTGGATTATTATTTTTAGATATATTTCACTTCACTATAAAACCATATTATTTCTATTGATATTTTTTAAGTTCTGCGAACAAATATAACCTGCAAATAAGTTCAGTTCTATTCTTAGATTTATTTATTTATTTATTTTTTCAATCATCGTTGTCAAATGCACAAAAATTATTGGCACCATCATTATGCGAATAATTCCATAATTTTGAAACGAGTCTCATTTTTAAAATATTTTTCTTGTTTAAAATATATACAATTTGTGTGTGTTCCACCATATTTTAAGACATTATGGTGTTGTGGCCAATGGTATGTTTTATTTATTATCTAAGTAATACTAATGGCATTTTATTATTTTCAGTTGTAACAACAATGGTATAGTTGTTAGCAAACAACAATTGAGCCATTAACTATTTGTTTATACTATCTAGAATCGTTTAAGATTACCAAAAGTTCTATCAATTTTAATTTCCATGAGGTACAAAATAATTGAGTAAAAAATGAAATCTATTTAAACGAGAGTGATTAGTACCTTGACAAGAACACCACTCGTAATCATGTTGTTGCAATATAAAGAAGGAACAATGAACTAACCACCTCACCTTGTTAACCTTCTAACATTCAACCACTTATAAATGCCTCATGTTCTGTATAGGTCATCATGGGTTTGAGGAGACCACTCTTGCTCAGATAAATATATCCCAATCTCACCTCACATTTCACTAATCATAAATTTTTCTACCTCAAAAGAGACACCTTTTCATAACTTGTAAGTATCGGTCATGTCATAGAAAACTCTTGTGAACACTAAAAGAAAAAATGAAAACTTAAAGAGATCATTAGTTTTAAAAGGAACTTTTTTCTTTTCTCCTCTTTATTCATTATATGATTGCTTAAAGTTAGTTCGTTTGGGGTAGTTACTTAACTAGTTCAAGTATATGTAAAAAATTAATGAATGAGTAACCAAGTACCCTTGTTGTTTATGCAATTAGACTTAGAAGAATGGTAAAAAATGGAAGGGAATAAAACAAATCCACTCATGCATTTAGGTAAATATGGAAAATGTTGTATTAACATAACTATATGACAAACACCTTCAAGTGTTTATAGGTAGATGTTATAGGGGGTACCCTGACACACCCAAGTGGGTGGTAGTTAGAAAAGAACTATATAGGAAATACATGCCATAAAGGGTTGTATACTCACTACAGATTCATAAAACATAGTTCGAGTGGAACTGTATATCAATAGTAGTGTGAAAATCCTTGACACCTTAGTCTCATGGATACATAGTATGTAGGCAGTCTAGATGATGAAGGATATCCCTAGTTCTTAGGTATCTTGGATATAGTTGCAAGTTAAATCCCATACAACACTAGCAAGGTTCTTTTACTTGGTCAGATGCCTGAAGTTGAGAAGAGGAACAAGTCTTAATAAATTTAACAATGATCTTACACTTGATTGTATGGTTGAAAACCAAGGAAGGGTGTATATATGAAACTATTCAAAAACCTTGTGAAGATCCTTGGTACAATATTTAGGAAATATGTGTCATCTCTATCAAGGGACTCACGACCTGCATGGGTCTCAATGAGTCTACACATATTTGATCAGAGCATTTCTTTATTACCTGTCCTTATGGCCATGGGACCAATATATGAACCTATCCTTCTAGGAAAGAGGTGTGGTTTGATAACCACTAAAAATTCACTATTCATTCCTATCCCATATGGATAGAAAGATGGTCTGAATTACCACTAAATGCTCATGAAAGAAGATCCCAATTTGGCTAAATGGAACGTGTTCCATTTGGACCTCCTATTGGTAAATCAAATTGAGACTCTTGAGTACTGAAAATTTAGAAACCAAAAAAAAGCCTTGTATTCTAAGCATTTAATCATCAAATTTCATGTGATTTGTTATCAAATATTTAAACTAGGAAAATCCTTACATGTGGTATCCAAGATTTTGGCTCAAACACTCAACTTGAAAGTGTGCACACACAAACACATACATAGGCATAGACATAGACATAGACACAGGCACAGACACAAACACAGACACAAACACAAACACATACACGTACACATACACAAACATAGACACAGACACAGACACAGACACAGACACAAACATAGACACAGACACAGACATAGACAAAGACACAGACACAGACATAGACACACACAAGTTGTTAATTATTTTATCTTATATCCTAACAAATGTTATCCGTGTTCTAGAAATGGAAGGAGCGATGTATGTTCATAGGGGAAAGAAACCCTTTAGAGAAAAAAGGAGGACCTTATAGTCCAAGATGAACAAAAACCACCTCAAGGAGTAGATATTGCAACTGTTGACACATAAACACTAGCTTCTATTATCCTAATAATGAAATTAACCAAGGCAAAACTTGCAAAAAGAAAAGATAAATGTGCACCCAAAAAGAACAAAAAATTTAACCGTTTAGGATTTTCCCTTCAGTTGTGTATGACATGCTCCATCTAATAGGAAAGAGGTGTTAGATCATTATTGTCTAGTGCAACCAAAGGGTGAATCGATGAACCTCGACTCTGATGAATGCAGATTGTGTACATATTTTTGGTATCTTGGAATTTTTTAAAACTTATTGAACATAAATAAATATATTATTGTTTGAATTTAATAGAGATAATTGGCATGTTTTAAATACTTTTATTTCCTAAAACATAATTGATCAAAAGGTCAAAATTACAACCATTATTTTGTTTGTGCATGTACTAGAGTAGTAATTGCTAGAACCAGGAAACTCTATAGAAGCAATAGGTCACTCTAACCCAAACTCAACCCAACAATGGATAATGATAGTTGTATAAAATAAAACATCAACTTATTTATTAAACAAAGGGACAAAGTCAATGACTTAGAAAAGAAAGTAAAAGACTTGAAGGTGAGGCAATGAAACTTGAAAAATATCTAAGGTCCTCTAGAAGAGAAGTTAGACCATAACCCTCATATGGTTGGACCAAAAGATAATCTTCCAGAGAATCCACCACCCAAGCAGTCAACTAGAGTCATGCCTACTAAATGAGATCCCATTTTGGAGCTCTCTAAGGATATCAAGAAAATTGATCCTCCAAAATTTAATGGAAAATGAGTCAGATATTCTATTGAAGATTAGTTGACCAAGATGGAAAACAAATTTGAGTTAAGGGATTACCTTGAGAACATGAAAATTGTATGGGGTGCATACCAATTAATGGGTGAATCTGATATTTGGTGGGTTAATATTGAGGAGCAATTTAATTATTCTAAAGTGAGTTTGAGATGGGGGTAATTTTTGGGGAATTTTTGGGAGACATAGCTCCACAACTATTTTATGATGAGAAGACAGCATAAATTCTTATATTAAAGAAAGATAATATGCTTGTGCAACACTACTAGGATCAATTTTCTAAGCTGTTAAACTATGTTCCTATCTATCAAAGTGATGAAAGATCTCATGAACTAAGAAATTCCTTCTAGGGATGAACATGGATATCGGGGATGAAGTGGACATGTTTTCTCCTAAAAGTATGAATTAGGTTTTGGAGAAGTCTCTGAAACAAGAAAGGAAACCCCAATCTTTGACTATAGCGAAACAAAATTTCAGAGATAAAAAGTGCAAGCTTAAAAGGAAGATGGAATCTAGGGACTCTAGAGAAAATAAAAATAGTAGGATGATGGACTATGCCAAACCAGGAGTGACAAAGAATAGGAATACACAAATTAATTATAAGGATGATTTACAAAAAAATAGTTTTAATGCACAACCTTAGATTACTAGAGAACCACTTGATGCTTAATGTGTGGAGGTAATCATTATGCTAGGGACTATCAAAAGAGATAATGATTGGACCCTAATCAACTTCCTTGACAATGCCAAATCTTTGATGCGGTAAGGAATCAACAAACATAGTTTCAGAATGTTCCCATGGAAGTAATAAGAATATTTATTAGTAAACCTATTTCTATTTTGATAGATACTAGATCTTGAAAGAATTTTATATCACCCGAGTTAATAGGAAGGATGTCCTTGCAAACAAGGAAAATAGATACATCATGGGAAGTTCATTATGGAGACAAGGCTATAAAAACAATTAGCAAGTACCTTAAGCACACCTTTATTAAGTTTCCTAATATTCAAATAAGGGTAGACTTATATGTTGCACTTTTAGGAACATATGATATCATACTTGGAATTAACTATTTAACTAGACATGAAGCCACTATTGATTGCTACTACAAGATATTGCAATGTATAGATGACAATTGTTATAGAGTTATAATCTATGGAATATGTAAATCTATAGATGTAGAGACTATCTCAGCTATGTAATTAAACAAAGAAAAATGAAAATGGGGAAATCAAATCTTCATGGTAACCTTAAATGAGAAGGAAGGGAAGGAAACTCCAACTTTTGAGAACAACCATTGTATTTCCTAAGGAATTACCAAGATTACGACAAAAAAGGGAATTTGATTTTTCAATAGAGTTTTTGCTAGGAATTATACCTGTATCAAAGGCCTCATATAGGATGAATACTATTGAGCTTCAAGAATTAAAGATACAATTGCAAGAACTATTATAAAAAGGGTTGATTAGACCTAGTGTCTCCGCATGGGATTCTCCAGTAACTTTTCTCAACAAGAAAGATGGAACCTTGAGGTTGTGTATTGACTATAGACTGTTGAACAAGGTAACCACTAGGAACTGGTATCCTTTACCCTAAATTGATGACTTATTTGATCAAATGAAGGGAGCCATAATGATTTCTAAAATTGATGTTCGATCAGGTTTCTATTAGTTAAGGATAAAGGAAGAAGACATCCCAAAATCAATATTTCAAACAAGGTATAGCCACTATGAGTTTATAGTAGTCCCTTTTGGGCTAACCAATGCACTAGCAAATTTAATGAACAACATATTCCATGAATACCTAAATAAGTTTGTGATTATATTTTTGGACGACATCCTAATCTACTTAATGAATGAAGAGTAACATTTATCTCATCTTTAATTGGTAATACAAAGGATCTACAAGTATAAACTATTTGGGAAATTGTCCATTTTTTTTTCTTTGAAAGAACAATTTATTACTTAGGACATATTATTTCAATTAAAGGCATCACCGTAGATCTATATAAGGTTAAGGAAATAACTGAGTGACCTATACCTAATAATGTATTTGATGTAAGAAGTTTGATGGGTATAGTGGATATTATAGAAGATTATTCAAAGACTTCTCAAGGCTAACTAGCCCCATCACCTCTTTACAAAAGAAAACCGAAAAGTTTATCTAGACAAAATAATGTGATAAGGCTTTCTAAATTTTAAAGATAAAGTTAACATCACCTCCTATATTAAGGGTGTCTGATCCAAATGGTCATTTTACTATAGTAACATATGCATCCATAGAAGGTGTAGGAGGTATCTTCTTACAAGATGAAGGTGTAGGTGCATATAAGTCTCAAAAGTTAAAAACCCATGAGATAAATTATGCTCCTCGTGATCTTGAACTACTAGCCATAGTTCTTGTCTTACAAAAATGGAGACATTTATTATTGGGAAAACCTTTTGAATAAAAGAAAAATCATCAAGGATTGAAATAAATCTCTACCCAACCACATTCAAATTCAAGACAAAAGTGGTTAAAATTCCTTAGTGACTATGATTTTGAGATTAAATATATCAAAGAGAAAGAAAATAGGGTAGCTAATGTTTTCAGTAAAAGGAACCATGTTATGGAAATATCCATTTTAAAATTATATTTGAAGCAACAAATTCTCGTTGAAGAAGTCAATGACCCATGGTATTAACAAGTTAAAAATTCTCAAGAAGGCTCCTCTACCAAATCAAAGTACGAAGGATATAATTTTGAACCTAATAGTTTAATGAAATACCAAGGATGAATATTTTTCCCTGAACTCAAGAAATTAAGAAGGAACATATTAATAGAAGCCCGTCACACACCTTACTCAAAACATCTGGTAGTGAATAAGATGTATGTCGATCTTAAGAAGTTATATTTTTGGCTAGTAATGAAAAAGGATATAGTCACCATAAAAACTATGTGTCTTGAATGTCAAAAAAATAAAATCAAGGCACATGCATATCGTAGGACTTCTTTATCAAAAGAGTGTGCCGCAAAATAAATGACAAGTTATAAGCACAGATTTTGTCCAAGGATTAACCATGACATACCATAGAAATGATTTCATCTTGGTAATAGTGGTTAAGATTACAAAGGTAGCCCATTTTATTTTTGGAAACTTGATTGATGATGTTCCTACCATAGCTAAGAAATTTATCAAAAAAAAAATCAGACTTCATCGAATACTTGAGAAGATCACTTCAGATAGGGATGCCAAATTTTCCTTGAGGTTTTGGGCCACACTGCAAGCCACTTCATGGATGCAATTAAACTTTAGCACCACTTATCATCTATAAACTAATGGGAAAATAGAAAGAAGCAATCAAATCATGGAAGACTCATTACACATTTGTTGTATGGATCAACAAACTAAATGGGAAGATTATTTTCCACTTGTCGAATTTACTTACAACTCTTTTCAATAAACTATTCGTATGACATTGTTTAAAGCTCTTTATGAAAGGAAATGTCGAACACCTTTGAGTTGGGATAAACTAGAAGATATAGTAGTAATTGGACTTGAAATGTTACCGGATATGGATAACTAGGTGCAATTAATCGAAAAAAGACCGAAGGAAGCCTCAGATTATAGAAAAGCTACTATTTAGACAAATATAGGAATCCTCGAAGTTTTCTAAATGGATAAAAATCCTTACAAGTCTTATTTATAATATTAAAACAAATACACACACACACACAGAAGCCAAAAATCATATGAAAAGGAAGGGAATTCAATATTAATGTGGACACATCTAGAGAAGGAGGAGAGACAACAAGAAAACATGACTAGAAAGGAGAATGGAAGAGATGTAAATGACCAATGTGGGATGAACAAAAGAAGTAAAATTAGATTCAAAGGGTAGGAAAATTCTAGTGTAAACCATTTTTGTCCACATCACCAAAAAAATTGTTGACTAAAAAAGGAGATAAAAGGCATGGAAGGAGAAATTTTGGGGGCGGAACATAGGGTAGTGACTGGGAAAATAAGGTGTATTTTAGGGTTTGGATGAAGGAGAAGAAGTCCACACCAAATGTTGGCCTCCTCTACTTCATTCAAGAGTACCACTAGGTGCGCCATTTTAAAACCCTTGCTTTGTTTCATTCAAGAGGAAGTTTACTATGATTATATTTCATTCTCATAAAACCTTGTTTCATTTCATTCAAGAGGAATTTTACTATGATTATATTGTATTCTCCTAAACCCTTTTTTCACTTCATTCAAGATGAATTTTACTATGACTAGATTTCATTCTCATGAACCCTTGTTTCATTTCATTTCATTTCATGAGGGATTTGTTGTGGTTATACTTCATTCTTTTAACACTCTTGTTTCATTTCATTCAAGAGAAATTTGCTGTGGATATATTCATTTATGTAATTGGGAAATAATTTGGCATATGATTTAAGGAACTTAGTGTTGTATTTTATATGCTATAACATTACATTGTCATTCTCTCTGCTCTAAAACAATCTAAACATTCATGTGAGTGATGAGAGGATTATTTTACTTCCAAAAAATGTAAACTATTGATTACTCTCAGTCTCAAACCAACTATTGTTATCCTCTTCTTCTATAGGAGTGGATTCTTCTTTTTATACATATTTCACTTCATTACAAAACCATATTGTTGCTATTGATATTGTTTAATTTTTGTGGATAAATATAACCTGCTAATAAGTTTAGTTCTATTCTTAGATATATTTATTTATTTATTTATGTGCAATTATTGCTGTCAGATGCACACAAATTATTGGCGTGACCATTATGTAAGGAATTTCATATATATTGAAAGGAGTTTAATTTCTTTAATTTTCTTGTTTAAAACATACAATTTTTCTGTATTCCATAATATTTGAAGATATTACCATGTTGTGGCTGCTGGCATGTTTTATTTATCTTCTAAGTAATACCGATGTCATTTTATTATTTCCAATTGTAACAACAATGGTATAACTATTAAGAAACAACAAATGAACCATTAACTATTTGTTGATACTATTTGATATTGTTTAAGATTATTAGAAGTTATATCAATTTTAGTTTCCATTGGGTGCAATATAGTGGAGTGAAAACTAAAATCTATTTAAACAAGAGTGATTAGTATCTTGACAAGAACACCACACATAATAATATTGATGTATTATAAAGGAAAAAAGGAATAATGAAGATGTAGGATTATGAAAGGAATGAAAATGACATTCAATAAATTATTTCCAAGAATGTCCACATTCACACAAATATTGTTTGCTAGCAAAGCCAAACAATATACTAATGTCCACAAGTCAAATACATTTGCATGGTAGGGAGACACAAAGAAAGTGTTATATATAGGGATGAATCTTCATATCTTGTTTGGACTTGCAACAAATTTAAAACTCCAAGTTTTAGACAAGATGATTTTTTTTCTTTCTTGCAAATTTACAAATCCATGTTTAACAAATTTCACTAGATTGGATGATCTTTTTGCTCTCTTACAATGATGTCCACACCATCCAAAACTGAAATTTAAAATAAAATATATTCATCATGATGTACATAGCAAGATAGGCTTACAAAATCTGTGTATAGTGTTGCTCCATGAATGACTAGCATAGGAGGTGCCATAATTTCCCATTAGAGCCCTCCAAAGGGAGCTAAGATTGGGGTCCCATAGAGGGGGGCTTCCATAAAAATAGAGTGGTGACCTCTAAGGTTTTTAAGGAATATTTAAAGGTGAGCGGTCCCATGAATTTTATAGTGTGTTTTAGCTTAAAGGTTTCAGTTCCTAAATTCACAGGCCTAAAAAGTAGGATCTCCTATTTTGCAAGAAAAGATTCTAAATAAACCTTTAGCACCCCCCCAAAAAATTCTCATGGGACCTCTCGTTTCTCAAAAATAGAGCCCAAGCCCCTCCCATGGGACCCTTGCCTAAGATACCTCAAGGCTTCTAGTCTATGATTTTTTTCGCGTGGTATTCATGATCTAGGTCCAATCCTCTCCATTTATAATACAAATGATACTTGGGAGGCATGCAACTCCACACATGGAAGGCACCTCATGTGGCAATAAAATAGTAGTAGATTACTTGTTCTAAATCTAAAAACTATAAATTTTAAACTTTTGTTTTAGTTTTAGAATTTAGTATTAGTTTTAAAATGTAATATATAGTTATTTATTATTTATTTAAAAAAGTTCTTTATTTTATTTATAGAGTTTTAAAGTAATTTTTTTAGTTTTTCATATAATTAAGAAAAAATAGATTCTTTAAATTTAAATCATAAGTTTACATTAATTTTAGTTTTATAATTATTTATAAATAGTAAGCTTTTTGTTTTATTTATAAAATTTATAAAATAATTTTTTTTACTTTAATTTAAACTATTTTAAAAATTTTCAAAATTTCCTTCCATATTATCAATTAATCAAAAAAGATATTTCTAAATGTCATTGTGGTCTATTATGATGACTATCAATATTTTAAATTTTAATTGAAGGAAAATAAAATGTAAGCATAACATGTCATGATTAGTTACCTTTCTTTTTGTTAATAAAAAATAAAAATATAGATTTACAACTATTTCTATTAACTATATTTATTTCTCTTGTGACTCTGTTGGGAATTCCATCATTTACTCCATGTAGATAGTTTGTTTGCTTTGTTATTGCTTGGTTATGATTTCTCATTATTATTTAGCTATTTGTGTTCAATTTGGTAAGTGTTGGACTTACCAGCATGACTTCCGACACATGGCCAAAATTAATCCCAGCAAGTGGCACAAGATCTCCAAAGCCCTCAACAACCAACACACCAGTAGAGCCGACATAAACAACAACCAAAATAAACCCCAAAATAGGATCAGACTCCTTCAAAACCTGAGAAGAACTTTTCAAAACTGTATAATGCTGGATAGAAGCACCCTTCCACGAAGTATGAGATAATTTTTTCTTTTTAAATTCAGTGCTGCAATGAGTAGTAGTATGACCCATTTTAAAACATTTTTTGCACCTAAAAGGGATACCCTCATAGTCCAGTTGTTGCATCCAAGAACCTTTAGATGATTCATTTTTAATTTCAGCTGGAAGACCCAACGAAGTATCAATGTCTACCAAAATGCGGGCAAGGGTAGAATGGACAATATTAGAAGAGTCATGATCCACTATAAAAAAAACTCCTCCAAAGCCTTCCCCACTTCCTCGAGGATGAAATCATGCCAAAGATGAAGAGGAAGGTTGGGGAGCCTAACCCAAATAGGTATCTTGTTGAAGACTTCAGTGGAGGGATTGAAATCCGGGTGCAAGGTTTTACCATAAGAAAAAATTTATCCTCCTCCTAGTTGAAGAATTTTTCACACAAAATCTTAGATCTATCCTTAGATCTATCAAATTTAGCTACAAAGAATCCTTTAGTTAAAGAAAAAATGTGAACATTATCTGATATTATTGGTTCCCATCTTCGGGACACCCAATCATGTAGTTGGAGGAGACTGGGCTAGAATCCTCGAAAGTGACATATTAGAGCTTGTTCCCTAAAGACCTCAGATCTACTATCCAACTCCCCTTCAACAACAACATAAAGCTTGATAGAAAGAGAACCACTTACAGAAATTAGAGCAGTGGAAGGCGCTCTACGAGAAGAACCCCCAGGCCCATGCAGAAATTTGGAAGCAACCTTAGTATGAGAACCCTCCACTTTATGGTCTCTAGCAAAGGCAGACAGATCGAAGGCAACAACAACGGAAGAGGCATTAGGACCAGCAACAAGAAAAATCGAGGGAGCTCGCGAGCCAGAGGGACCTAGGATGCCACCCATAGGAGGAACGCTCCCCCACACAGGCACTATAGGAGGGAAGACTACCGAGGCAACAGAACCTTGCACAGGTTCTCTAGCATTTAAAATGCCATGGCAGGAAGTGGGAATCAAGCCCTTCGCGACCGCAGCCCGTGACATCGCACATATTTAATAAGACTTTTTAAGAAAGTTGTTAAATTATATTTTCTATAGTTGACATGCACATTTTTTAAGTTAATAAATGATGAAAATTATTTATTGATGATATAATTGATTAAAATAAATTGAGTCTTATACACAAAATTTACGGAATATAAAAGACCCACAATTTTAATGCCATCATTTTAGCTATATTGCATAAATTTAGCCATTTATTTTAGTTTTGCTCTCATGAAAAATTTTGTTGCGGCACATTTTGGTATTAGGAGGTTTTTTGGGTTTTGTTTTATTTAATTTTTAAAAAAAATTAAAGCTATGGGTTTAAAAAGTGACGAACAATTGTTGGGGGACATTTCATCTTATCATGTGCATGCAGAATAAGCCCATATTAGATATTTCTTTAATTCAGAGTAACTATTTAATTTTGAAATGGTTTATTTTTCAATTTTATTTTTTTATTTCTTATAATGATTGATATTATATATTATTTTAATTAGGTTAGATTTATTATACAATTTAGTAATATATAATTTGTTTATATATATATATATATGTATATATATATATATATATATATGTATGTATATATATATATATATGTATATGTATATATATATATATATATGTATATATATATATATATGTATATATATATATATATATATATACATAGATATATCTATATATATATATACATATATGTATCTATATATATATACATATATGTATATATATATACATACATATATGTATCTATACATACATATATGTATGTATACATACATATATGTATGTATACATACATATATGTATGTATACATACATATATGTATGTATACATACATATATGTATGTATACATACATATATGTATGTATACATACATATATGTATGTATACATACATATACATATATGTATGTATACATACATATATGTATGTATACATACATATATGTATGTATACATACATATATGTATATATATCTATACATATATGTATATATATATACATATATGTATATATATATATACATATATGTATATATATATATACATATATATATATATATATATATATATATATATATATATATATATATATATATATATATATATATATATATATATATACATATATATATATCAATTTATTCAAACTAGTGTTCTATTGTTCTATTGTTAATACTCTAAATATTCTATGCTTATGTTATTATATTTATTACTTTATTACAATATTAACAATGCCAATTATTATATTTATTATTTTATTACAATATTAACGACCACTACGTGGCACTTGTTATTTTTACATTAGAAGTATAGATTATTTTGTTAATGAATTTTTTTTTTTTTCAAATAATAATATATATCATAATAAAAAAATTGCAAAACACTTGTAATATTAAATGAATAAAATCTTGAAATTAAAATTGTTATTAAAATTAGATATATTTATTTATTATTATATGTGAATTCTAAAAGTAACATAATATAAATTGTCAAATATATTTTGAAAAATATATTTGACAATTTAAACAATAATTATTTATTGGACCTTTTACATGCTTTGTTCAAGTTTGGAAAGAAGAGGCATCACAACAACAATTAAGTAGTGATTAAAACCAATTTTTTGCACCAATTATAATTTAGTATTTTCTTATTTTGTTAAAAATAACACATATTCTATAGTCTAAATGTTAATTTTTTAAGTTTATAATTTGTAAAAATTATTTACCAATTAAAATGTACCACGTTTGTTATTTATTGTACATGAAAATGAAAATCATGCATTCAAATAATACAATCTAATTTATATATCATCTGATTTTATTTGGTTTATGGTTTACAACTTTATAGATATAAGAGATTGATAAGTTTTTCCTTATATTAAAATAATATTTCTATTTTTGTTATATTATAAAATATTGAATATTTTTTGGATTTATTTTAATATATATTATATAAATTTAGATTTAATAGAATAACATTATAATATTGTTGAAAAAGAGTTATTTGGACTAAATAATTAATATTAAAATTAATTATAAGTAGAACTATTTTACAATTTAAATTAATTATAAATGATATTTTATAATTATTTATAAAATTAAAAAATATTATTAGAACTATAATTATAGTAATTTTATAATTTTTTATAATTAAATAATTACTTTACATATAAATTAAAATTAAAATTAAACTTAGTTATAAATTATTTTAATTAAAAATTCACTTTACATATAAATCAAAATTAAAATAAAATTTATTTATAAAACTAAAGGCAAATACTTGGCCAGTACGTGGCACTTGTTCTTTATGTGCTCAAGGGTTCTTCTATGACTGGAGAAATGCACTCTAAACCTGAAAAAAATGGTGCTGATGCTCATAGATTTAAGGGTAAATTTGCATCAAAATAAAATGTAACATAAGATGTGCATCTCTTACATTTTATTGACTCCAATATAATTTGAAAAAAAATACATTGCAAGTGTTCTTGAACAAATTTTGGTGAGTTTAAAATCTTCAATGGACCTGGTAATTATGCATCATTGTAACTTAAAATGCAATACTCTCAATTCAATTATGTACCGACTAAATTTCAATAAAATTTCAATAAAATTTCAACTGGGAGGTTGTTGGGAATGTCAAGTACAACACTCACATGACCTTTCACCTTTTCTCTACTCTTCAATTGTTCCCTTGTCTTTATATAAATAGATGCATACAAGCCTTATATGACATAGTGTTGCAAAAGTGAATAGAGCTATTTCAACCACTATTAATTTTGGGTTTGCTTTTTCTTTTGGAATCTGTCGTGTGTTCTATAATTTCTCAAGCTACTCTTACGTAAGTTAACAAATCTATACTAAACAGATCATATGATTGCATGATATTCACAAAATGTTTGTATTGCAAAGACTTTATACACTTTCACCAATTTACATGTTACCAAACATTTAAAAAAAACATAATATATAATTCCCACTTCTAACACAAAAAAATTAAACATACTACAAAATACTACTACTTTAAAATCTATAACTTCTTTTCATTTCAAACAACAATTTCTATTTGTCCATTTCACATATCTTCGGCATACCCATTGCTTACATATCTTCGACATACCCATTGCTTAATCTGTTAATGTATACCATCAATAAATTTCTAACCTATCATATAAAATTAAAAATGGAAAAACTATCAATACGACCATCAAATTCCTGGCCTACTTCATTATGACACACTCTGGTGATTCTTATGTGCAACAAATGTTTGCCCTACGCTTTTTGAAAAAAAACCTGTGGCAACGAGAAAACTTCAAAGCAAGAAAATAGGGCCCTTTACAAACGAGTGCAAACCCAGCTAATCTTGAATGGATAGTTTATTTTGCTGTTGCTCAGTTTATGACACCAGGGTTTCTCTTTTTTCTCGGCCTACATCGCTGGTATCTCATCTTCCTTCTATTTCCGGTCATTCAATCGCTTTGACAGCGCCTGATTTCTTTTTTGCCTTTGTTAGAAATCCACCAACAGTCCTCATTTCGTCAACAAATTCATGGCGTATATCATGTGAAGCCATACTCACAAAGCAGTCACATTTAAGCCCTCAAATACAAGAAAAGAGACAGCGCCGCCATGATGCCATGACACACTTCTTGCTCACCGATTGCTGTTTGTCGTCCTCTGAAATCACAATACTGATAAGCAAAAACCCCAGCCTCTTCAGAAGAAAATCCATAGACAGAGCCCATCAGGTAGTTCAGATGCTCAGAGACTGTGGATTCACTGGAGAGCAGGTAAGAAAAACCATTCTCAGAAACCCAACTATTCTTAATCATTCGGTTGATGACTCTTTGAAGCCTACAATTGAATACTTGAAAACATTAGGGATAGCTGAAGAAGAATTTGAACTATATCGTCTCCCAGAATCCCAGAATTCTTAAACTCAGTTTGGATAAAACTTTTGCTCCGAAAATCTTATTCCTGATGAAGTTTTTTGGGTCGAAGGCTAAGCTATTTAAGGCTCTTAGGAAGTCACCTGGGATTGCGTCCTGTGATGTTGGACTAGTGAATAATAAATTGAAGATTTTGGAAAACGCAGGCCTCCTAGAGCATGCGATCAAACGACTTCTTGAAAGGAATCCTCAATTCCCTTGTGCCTCTGTAGGTAAGATAGAGAAGATCATGAAGTTCTTGACAATTACTCTAGGGTTAAAACCAAATGTTGTGGTTAAATATCCCGTATTCTTAGACCTAAGTGTAGAGAAAAGGATGAGGCCACGGTATAAGGTGTTTCAGTATCTAAATATATTGGGAGCTCGCCGTAGTCTGGTTGCAAGTCTGTTGCTAAGTGAGAGGGATTTCAGTAAAAGGTTTCTATCCGGCAGTCCTGAGGTCAAAATGTTATATGAAAAATACAGGGGCAAGACAGCGGATGTTGAAGTATCTGAACTTTTACCAACTCACCAAAGATAATTTGGAATTGAACGGTGATTTGCAATGCATCGGGTAGCGTTTTTAAGGTATGTTCTATTGATCTTCCTGGGGAATTTGCTTATATCCACTAAATCTACAATTTCCTGCAGTCCATTTTTTCCCTTTAGTTGTGAAGAATTTGTGCGGTTCTACCCTGAATTTATTGGACATTTATATATGGTCATGTATTAAAGCTAGATTAAATTAAGTTCTATTATAAACGATTCTTCACATTTGGTGTGGAAACCACTGAATGTTCCTCAAAGATTTACCAGGTTTAATCTTGAATTGGCTGTATTTTTTTAATGAATTCAACAAGATTACATAGATGTGAATATTTTTGTCTTTAATGAGTTCAACAGGATTACAGAGATATCAATATTTCTGGCTTTAATGAATTCAACAAGATGACATAAATATCAGCATCTCTGTCTTTAAGCAGATTATGCCTATTCTTGTTGAAGTTTCTTTTGGCTAAGCTGTCACAAAGGGGGATTTATTCTGCCAAAATTACCATAAATCAAACCTGATCCAATCTCATGCAGCCACACACAATTACCTCCCACCAAGGCTACGCCCAATCTGAAAGTGGCACACACCATAAACATTAATTGCAAAAACTAAAGAATTCCCGACCTTCAAGCCATTTACAGAGTCTTTAATGAGCCAGTCAAAAGACATAAATACCCACAATCTAACACCTACAATAAGAAAATTTGAAATTTCAGAACTGAAGTTTCTCCTCACGTGGATGCCCTGCATCATAATACCTATTCTTGAAGTTTATTTGGGCTAAGTTGTCACAAAAGGGGAATTAAATTCCCCCAAAATTACCATGAATCAAACTTGATCCAATCTCATATTCGAAATTTGAAGCTTGGTAGATGATGTCACACGCCATCATCCTTACCAATTCAAATTGGCCTCTTAGATTAGTTGGACGTTCTTTCTAATAATCATCAATGATCATGTTCTGAATGTAGTCCTCAACATTGACATCTACAGTGAGTAGTCCATAGAAGCAGATCGAGGCAAACTATTGTGAATGCAATCATCAACATTGATGTTTAAAATGTGTATTTGCTTTAAACTACAATACTCAAATTGGATACGGTATTGTATAATTACATTGTTTATTTTTACACATAAACTGTTTTGTCTTGTAGTATTTTTGTCAAGGGAAAAAACAATATGATTTGTTAATGGAAATAGCTCAGTGGCATTGATTATAATCTCCTGAATCAGGAGAGGATTTTGAATCCCTATTTACCATGGTGTTGATCGCACTAACGTATTATAAGTTACTTGGTGTTCACACACGGAGCTTTTATTTGCAAGTATATAATTATACTTATGGTACATGAACAAAAAAAAATATTATCTTGTTTGTAGGTAGGCTAGTTTACTTGCAGTAAGCAGTTTTCAGTATCATGCTTGCTTTGTGAGCAACTACAAGCATACTTTGCTGTCACTTTTCTTCATAATTGAAGTTTATTTTCCCAGTTTACAAGAGGAAGAAGGAATAATTAGATCTAAAAAAATATGAGATACATGTAGCTGATGTGGGCTCCATTAGGTCATCTCTGTCCTCCATGGGATTCGATCTGAGTAGACATCTTACTGAAACTAGTTTGTACTAGCTTGCTTTGGAAGGAAACAACCTGCCAAGTACATCTCGGGAGATTGAGGCTTTGAGTCCAACATTCAACAAATTGCTTCCCTCAACCAAGCCATAAAATAACTAGATCCTTTGGATGATTAAGACCTCTTTTATAGAACATCTTTCCATCTAAAATAGAGATCTACTATGGTTCCAGGTACGCTCAGAATCCGTTCTGCACCTGTACCAGGTGCATTGGAGAACAGGTTCACCTGTGGGTACGCCTGGGTGCGCACCAGGGTGTACCTACAGGTACCCAAAGGCGCCCAATGCCAAAAAGTAACAAAAAAGACATTTTTAACTTTATTTTTCTCCATCCAAAATTCTTAAAACACTCTTAAATGCATCATTTCACCCAATTCAAAGATCATTTTACTCTCTTCACTCTCTCCTTTCTCATTTTGACATTTTGAAGGGCAACTGATACATATTATATGTCATATGACATAATATTGAAATCTGATTTATCAATTGGCATTTAATATATGTATCTTTATCACTACAAGTAACATACTCCATATTCTTCTAAATACAAGTGACGTATTTTATATTATTTACATGTTTCTGCACAGAGCAATAAAAATCTAATACATTCCAGCTACTAGTTTAACTTTAGATATTTTAGTGTTTATTTGATATTTTATTGCTGGAAGATTTGATTGAAGATTTGATTTTGAATACTATTATGACTACTTTTGCAAGTGGCAGATAACTTGCACTAATGATTTCCCTGAGGCTTTTTGGCAAAGTTTACCGGGAACAAGACGAGTTTCGCTGCATGGACTCTTTTTCCAGTGACTCATAGATGGTTAAATGGCGAGTTACACCTGTTTTCAGGCGTGAGACAGGTTTATTGTTCGATTGTGGACTGGCAAGTCTACTTAAGAAGCCTATTGGCTAATGAGCTCTTTGGTGAACCAGTTGAGAGGAATAAAGCAAAAGGTACTGCAACAAGCACTTTTTCAGCATAGCAAGAATCAGAAATACATAGTTGTAGAACAGTTCCTATCATGATTCTTACCATCTAAGGCTGTAACAACTACATGCAACTGCCAAGGCTTTTTCTTATGTTGGAAGATCATTCATAAGAAGTTCTCCCTTCCAGCTTATCAGTCCCATTTGGATTTGACAGGGAGCCAACAGGCGAAGTAATAGGTGTGTATCACGATAGGTGCCTTGTTGACTACCTGGACCAACCTAACCAAGTAAAGGCTTTTGGTACATGGGCAACTAAGCTTTTATTGCTATAGAAATATCGAATCCAATATGTCCTTCAATGGAATGTCTAGGTATTTTGTTTATTTTGTTAGGCTTTCCCTGAACCATCCTGAGATTTATCCACTCAGGAAAGTTCTTGATAGTTATCAAGATAAAATGTAATAATCATTATGCATTAGAGTGTTAGTGTTAATTCCCATTCTGAAACTTCAGTTTGATCCATGAATTACGGATGATCTTTTCTAATTCTCTGAAAATGAAGGATGGCTGCCTTTTCATGCGTAAGGCTGACTAAAGAGAACTGATGTTAATTTCTCTTCTCGTTTTCACCATAATTTCAATTTGTGCAGTGGTTAGTCTTGTATAAATTATGCAAGCTTTGGAATTGTTAATAGCATTCTTAGCTTGCTCTGTTTTCCTCACTTTCATGTCTGCAAGTTTTGCTTTAAATTTCCAGCAAGATGCTTATTAATAATTGTTTTCATTGTAAATTTCGAGTAAGATGCTTATTAATAATTGATTTCATTGCTTTAAATTATTCTCCTAGTAATTGTTTTCATCCTTCCGTTGTCAAGCTAGCCTCAAAGAACTATTTGTCTTGGAAAGAAGAAGGGATAAAGAATTGTTATCACCTAAAATTGGTCTAGTAGAACTTGAGTCCCCTCTTGGTCAAATTGCCTCAAATTAAATCCTATATCTCAAATGTATATTTACTAGACATAATTATGCAGAGTACATGTATATGCATTCAAGACTACAAGGGAAGTGCATTCAACTTGTGTAGGGCCGAAAGGTCTAAATCTTGCTTGCGAAACTATACATTTTGGGAGTTTGTAGGGCTATAGACTTCAATTTTGCTTGCAAAACTACAAGGGGTAGTCATGAACAGAGACCCTTACTAAACATCTTAGGACTTAGAGGCTAACCTTTTGGCCGTGTGGCCTCCTTTGTGCAAGGATTGATCCAAGTGGACTTACCCAGATCACCCCAAAATACTCACCATATGTGTTCCCTTGGATGTAAAGTTTGAATATGGCAATTTGGAAAGTTATGCGATGCAAGCATTGTTCTTTTCCAATTGATCCATATCTTGCATAGTTCTAGGAAAGGCCATTCAACCACTTAATTATGGGGCTAAGAATATCAAGTTGTGGGCAAAGGTTGAAACACTCCCCTCTTGACCTTAGGTAGTTTTGCTTGATGTGCTTTAATGTGTTAAGACCCGTTGATGCAGGTGCATCACGAGACTGACAATATTTTGAATATTCTGGAATATACATGGACTCATATGGTTATTTATATTGTAAAATGGCTTAGTAAGCCATTTTGTCTTATTGATGTAATTGGGTGTGAGACTCTAAGCGTCTTAATTGGTGTAGTAAGGTTACATCTTAGTAGTCTAAGTGTCGTAGATATACTAAATAAAAGGTTTGTATAATTGTGAAGTTGACAACTTTGTTGTCAACTCCATGATACATTTACTAGTTAGTACATATGCCAACCATTAGATTACAAATCGATCATTTGAGTCGGTTGGAGTAGTGGGAAGTTAGAAATTAGTTATATGAATTAGTTATCGGGTTCTTGGGAAATCTTTATCTTGTATTCTGGAACTCGATGAAGGTAGAGAGGAGGAAGAGTAGGGGAATCAATGGGAAAAAGAGAATGATCAATGTAATACAAAAAGATGAAGGAAATAACATTTTGTTTTTACATATGATTTTCTCTGTGATTGTTTGGTTTTCCTGAATGTTCATTTGCTTATTTGCAGCTCATGATGATTGCTTGTCGGTCTTTTAAATTTCAAAATTGTTTTGGATTTACTCTTTAATCCATTATGGAATCACGTTGAGGATCGTGCTTATGTTTTGGTGGAGTTGTGTTGTATTCGAAGCCTGTATTATTTGCAATTCGGTTTCGAAGATATTTATTAAGAGAAATTGAGTGTTAAATTTGTGAATGGGTCTCAGTTTGTAGCGGTTTTCCAAGAACCATTGCATGAGTTCATGCTGGTGTCGAGTCATGATGAGTTGTCTATGCCATGGGTAGCCGAGAGGTGATGTGTTGACAATTGCCTTGAAGGGGAGAATGAACTATTCTGCAGAGTTATTTGCATTTGGAATAGCACGAAGGGATATTGAATGTTTCTCTTGAATCGACCAATGAAGACTATTGTATTTGGTCTCGACATTTGTTAATGGAAAAGGTGGCGAACATATACATGTATATGCATGCCCGTGTTGAAATAGAACCGCAAGGCATGCAAAACTAGTGAATATGGTTCGACTAATGATTGGTATTAAAGACTGGTGAGTATCTCAAATCGACATATATAAAGAGGAGCAATGAAGATATGTAGATTTGTAGAATGTTTCGATACATATTTAAGAAAGATTATAAAAGATATGCAGGAGTAAAGAATACCATCCCTTCTGTTGCCACGCTTTGCATCACCCGTGAAAACATTTGTGGAACATACACTTGATATACTTGACACATTATTATACCTTGGAAGACCTCACATATGCTTGCATCTGCAAGGTTGTTTTGTCCCTTGTTGGATTGTTTGAAGGCTATTGCTTGTTCACACTACTTGCTTTCAAATCAAACTTGGTCTATGAAGTGCTCTAAACTTGTCAGTCAACCTTTGCAATCCTTTGGAACCAAACTTTTGGACTAAGTTCAAATGTTGTCAACATTGCTTCTTCATTGTTTTCCTTAGCTCATCTTGTTATTTGGTACATTCCAGCATGTTAGGAATTGCCTCTAGCTAAAAAAAGGTTACTTTGATCTCTTGACTACACTCTTGGTTAGTAGAATGTTCACTTGTCCATCATCTTCTTGATCACCTCTCTTGGATGCTTTATCTTATCTTTGCTTGTTCACAAGTGTTGTACACAGGGATCTACCTGCAACGTGGACATCTTGTGGAAAGTTATCTTTGCTATCTCTTTTGCACTTTTACACTTTGGACAAGTGAACACATTTGCTTACCTAGCTTGAAAATAAAGTCATCCTAAGTCATCCTATTTGGATTTTGACAACATTCTTTCATGCCAGTCACAACTAGATCTCAGATCCACAAAGGAAAGAAACACAAAACTACCTTTGACAAATCATCTAAATAAGATCATGTACCTTGGGATTTTAAACCCTTTGCTAATATCTCTAGTGAATCTATCCTATCCTCTCCTAGGTTGGCACATAGTGTTTCTTACAATCCACTCATGGAAGAACGAAATAGAAGGATTGAGGAATTTCTAAAATAATTGGGTGACAAACATTTTGGACAAGAAAACCAGGAATGCTTGGTTAAAGATCCTGATAATCACAACTCTAGACATGACTTGCAAAATGGACCTCAACATACTAGACTTGGATCACATGGTTCACAAGGTGGAGATTTAGACAATGAGATAACTGAGGAAGATATCTTGCAATTTCAACAAGATAAATGCTTGCAGAGACTTATGAAGTTGACCTTGAATCAAGAGAAAGACAAATATTTCTTGCACTTGGCTTCACAAGGAGTCAAACTACCTCACAACTTTGACGTTGACAACCTGATAAAGAAAGAGGAACCATCTGAAATGGAGATTATGAATAAACAGATGGAAGAAATGATGAAGCAAATGCTACGCTTGGAAAAGGAAAAGGAACAACCAAACAAATCTTTTTCGCTTAAGGCTATATGCTCATTTCCTTTTGATAAAGATCTATACATGCCTCTTTTTCCTTGAAATGTCGAATTTTCTAAGTATGACAAGTATGATGGTAGCGGAGATCCTCATGATCATATTAGAGAATTTTGCGCATTAAGCATGTAATTCTTACAGGAACTCACATTCTTGTGAGACTCTTTCTTAGGAGTCTTAGTGGTCAAGCTATGGAGTGGTTCACTAAACTATCTCCTCCACTCAAATCATTAGATTAGTTGGTGCATAGATTTATCCAACAATACTCCTATAATATCCAACATGCTATCACTATGCTTGATCTTTGCAATATCAAACAATGCCAAGGTGAATCCTTTGTGGTTTTCCTTCAGGGATGGCGAAAGCTCTATTCACGGTATTCCCAATAGATTCTTGAGACTGAAAAGATTGATATATTCATCAATGCTTTGGTTTCCGAATGTATTATGCATTGCAAATGCAAACCCATGCATCATTTGATAAATTGGTTGAATCATCTATTCGCATAGAGGATGTCCTTGTTCGTAAGGGCGAAGTCACTTTTCAATCTAAAGAGCATAAATCCTCTTCTAACAACCAACATAACAAGGATAAGAACAAACTCTGGAACAAGACTAAAAATGTCGTCAATTGCGGAATCATGGGTACAACTTCAGTGTCTACCACTGCTAATTCTAAGTGTAATCACCCGAAAATGGTCTAGTAAACCTTGAGCTCCACTCTAACATTAAACATTAAAAATACTAGATCTTACTTTATACCTAACCAATCTTACCTCTTAATCAAATCATCAATTTAATCATTTATATGATGATATCCTAAAGTTGGACCACTTTATCCTAAGTCTTATTTGATTAAAAGAACATGTCCCCTTTTAATTAAATAAAATCCACTTTATTCTATGTGTGCACATGAAAAATGAATTTCTTAATTTGAAAAAAAAGAAGAAAAAAACAAAAGTGAAATCTCTTTTGCCTCTTAATCCTCACCCACTCATTTCTACCTAACCATTCTCATCCACTTGATTTCGCCTCTTGAAAATCTTGTGCTCTAAAGTCAAAATGGGGATTATTCTCCACCTTTGGATTTTGCCTCTTAATCTTGACCGTCCATTCATTTCTAAATTCTTTAAAATGAGACTCTCTCCTCATTCTTGGCTAGTTATTCAGTTAGTCAATCAATCTAACATCTTAATCTTGCATTCTTAAGAGAATTCTAGTTTACTTGCATTCTAGCTTAGCATTTCTTTTTTTCATTTAGCTTAAATCACATAGCTTAACTAGGAGGTATTGTAATCTTGTTAGATTAGATTTGTTTTCTTGTTTTTGCATTTTCATCCTAACTTAGATCTTGCATCTCATTTAGATCTTTCATGCTTGCACCTCCATTTTGAATCTTTCATTCTATGGTGCACCTTGCAAGGGTTTCTTATTGAGGTTTATTTGAGAGACACTATCCATAATGCTTACATTCTTGCACATCATAGATAGGAATCTATAAGATGCCTCTTGGGATATCCCCTTCTATGAATTCTCTCAAGAACAATGGTTTATATAGAAGTGTGTCACCTTTTGATCACACATTTTTTACGCCCACCGTGGGGCTAGACATGCATTTTTAGCTCCATTTCTTGCATTTTTGGATTTTTTGTGTCACAGGTTCATCAATTCTATTTTGTAGGCCAAGAAAATCGTATGACATTCCATATTATAGCTAGACATTTCTTAATACTACCAGGCGAAATTTATGTTTTTTAGAATTTTGTCCTGCTTCTTTGTGAAATGTCGTACTGCTTCTTTAGGAAATATCGTCCTGCCTTTATGAGGTATATCGTACTACATTGAAATGTCATATTAATTCTTTAAAGTATATCGTACGAATTTTTGACAGACTGTGAAATGTCACCTAGATTCAGTTGCTGTCACAGTCTGAGTTTTTAGCTGATTTTGCTTGTTTTTTATTGCATTTTTAGATTTTGTGGTCTCTTAACAACATCTAACAAGTGATCTTGTAGGGTTATTTCTTTAACTTTGCATATCTTTTGTGCCCTAACTTGTGGTTTTGTAGGATGCTTGTGAAAGACTTATCTTGAAACTACTAATCATTGGTTTAGTAGGTTGCCTTGGAGATACAAATCAACTTAGTGCTTGCTTACATTTGGTTTTCTAGGCACCTAGCTTAATTAGAAGATTTCTTTTCTTGTGATTAGTTAAGTAGTAGGAGAGTATTCTGTTCATCTCCTAGAGGATGAATCAGAAATCTTGAGCTACTTGATTGGTTGCTTGTGAAAGGAATCTTGGTAAATGAACATGTGCTTGATGTGTTTGGGAGACACTATGGAGTAGGAGAGTATGCTCTTTTCCTTATGAAAAATCATAAATCTAGACCTCTACTAGTTATCTATTTACCTTATTGCATTTACCTTTAGATGGCTTGCCAAAAGAGAAATCCTTTGGGAACGACCCAAGTGGGGAACAAGTGAACTTGATTGCTCCACCCTACTTTAAACAAATGCTTCATTCAATCCAAAAAGAGGGAATACGTGGCTATTTCTACTTCTAATGCTTCTTCAAGTGTAGGGCCTAGTTGCCTAAATCTTGTTAAGCGAGACTACATTTGAGTAGGCGCTTGTTTACAAGGGAAGTACATTCAACTCGTATAGGGTCGAGAGGTCTAAGTCTTTCTTGCAAGACTATGCATTTTGGGTGCATGTAGGGCTATTGACCTTAATTCCTCTTGTGGAACTATAGTGGGTAGTTGCGAACATAGACCCTTATTAAGAACCTAGGATTTAGAGGCTAACCATTTTGGCTATGTGACTTCTGTTGTGCAAGGATTGATCCAAGTGGACTACCTAGATCACCCCAAGACACTCACCATATGTGTTCCCTTGGATGATAAAACTTGAATATGGCAATATGGAAAGACGTGTGATTTGAGCATTGTTCTCTTCCAATTGATCCATAACTTACATAGTCCTAGGAAAAGCCAATCAACCACCTAACCATGGGGCTAAGAAAATCAAGTTGTAGGAAAAGGTTGAAACACTACCCTCTTGACCTTAGGTAGAACTTTCTTGATGTGTCTTCGATTTGTGCAAGACCAATGGAAATTATTTGAACATACACATTACGATTCTATTCATGGAGTTTTCCTTTGAGACCTCACAAATGTTTGTATCATGCAAGGTTGCTTTGTCCCTTGCTTGACTGTTTTAAGACTACTCTACATGTCACAATTTTTTGCAAACATTAAACTTGTTGTGCAACCTGCTGTTACACATCGTCACTTTGTCAAGTTACTCAAAACAACTCATCAAAATGAAGATTTTAAGCCAAAACTGATCTTTCACTATTTTTTGATTAAATATCATTTGCCTTTAGTGAGAAATATCACACGACGCTTTGAATTGTCATCTACAATTCAGAGAAATATCACACCACTTCACTGGGGTATATCGTCCCACATGTATGCAGTATATCACATGGTCCTAAAGTGTCATCCTTCTTCACTGGGGTATGTTGTACAAAATTTGTCTCATGTCTAAGTGCCGCCTGGTTATTTGAGGTTGATTGCCCAGATTCTGATTCGAGTGGGCTTGGTCCAAATTTTCTCTTGGCTAGTTTAGGGAGCTTACATTTGACTCTTTTTGGTCTCTTGGTCTAAAATTGACAGAATATGAGCTATTTTGGCTAAAATGGATTACTTAGATACCTTGGTTATATCTTGACTAGTAGAGTTGTTCACTTGTTCAAATTTCTCTTAGATTATCTTATCTTATCTTGGCTTTATCTTTTGACTCGAGTCACAAATGTCGTACCCAAGGATCTTACCCACAGCTTGGGCACTTCATGACAAGTCATCTTGTTTTCTCTCTTTTTTCTTTGCTTTTGGACAAGTGAACACTTTGCTTTTCTAGGATAGACATCAAGTGGGCTTGTGTCATCTTAATTGGCTCTTTACACCCTTATTCATGCCAGTAACAACTAGATACCAAATTGATCAAGGAAAGAAACCACCAATCAGCTTTGACGAATTACCCTTTCCCAATAGGCATCAACGTCATCACGACAAATACCCTCAAGTTATCTTTGACAAGGAATCAGAAGAAAATACTGAAATATGGTTTGATCCTTTTGATAGCACTTGTGAGACACCTATTACCTCATCAAAATCTGAAAATAGTTTATCTTTCACCATTCATAGAGAAGAGCAGAACAAGCGACTCAAAGATCTTTTTGAGCCAAATGAAAGATTAAGACACATGAAATTAGAAATAAAAGCTTACATGGAAGAACAAACAACCAGATTGGCTCAACAATTTAAAAACAATTTCTACAATGGAAATAACGAAAATAATTCACAACCAAGATCTTGACACAATGGATATGATTCGCCTCTGAAATCTTCACATTCTAGAACAAGAAATGACAACAATACAAAGCAGGAAATTACTCAAGAAGAGCTCTTGAATTTTCAACAAGATGATCGTTACCAAAAGATTATGTTGAAAATATTAGAACAAAATGGTGATCAATACTTTTTACACATAGCTTCTAGAGGATTGAAGCTTCCACATGGCTTTGATGTTGAGGGATTAATTCAGAATAGAGAACCCTCTGCTTTAGAAGTTGCCATGAGAGAAATACAAAATTTGAAAAGTTAAATGTCAAGCTTAAGAAAGGAAATAGAAAAGCCTAAATCATCATTTTCTATGGAATCTATATGTGCATTACCTTTTGACAAGAATTTATATATGATGCCTTTCCCAAGGGATATTGAGATCCCTAAGTTTGACAAATACAATGGTAATGGAGATCCACATGATCATGTCAGGCAATTTTATGCTCTAAGTATGGATTTCATGCATGACAACACTTATCTTATGTGGCTCTTCCCAAGGAGTCTAAGTGGCCAAGCCATGGAATGGTTCACAAAGATTTCACCTCTACTTAAGTCTTTTGATGAACTTGTGGAAATATTCATACGACATTATTCTTACAATATTCAACATCTAGTGACTATGATTGACTTATGCAATATCAAGAGAAAGAAAGGTGAATCCTTTGTCACATTATTGCAAAGATGGAGAAGGTTGCACTCAAGATATCCACGACAACTCCCCAAAAATGAAAAGATTGACACCTTTGTCAATAATCTTATTCCTGAATTACACTATGACCTTAGGAAGAAAGTTTTCTTCACTTTTAATGACACGATTGAGAGTTCTTTTCGTATAGAAGATGTCTTGGTCAAGAAAGGTGGAATCACTTTGAACAAAGAGAAATCCAACACCAACAATGGGTACAACAAAGATAAGAACAAACTTTGGAACAAGAATAAGCATATGGTTAATGATGGTGTTGTTGATAAAACTAAGTCTAAGGAGCCCATCTTCAATTTGGCCAGTGCTATCTTAACGACTCAACAACAAGAGGCTACATAGTTTAATAAATCTAACAAGACTAGACCTCCATGGGCACCTATGCCTAAGCGAGATTTTACACCTTTGGGAGATTCATATGGCATGATGCTCAAGACACTACTCTCTAACAATATTATCACATTGCTAAAATTTACCAAGCCTTATGAACTTGAGGTAAAACCCAAATGGTGGAATGATAATCATTACTAGGAATATCATAAGAACAAAGGACATAAGATTGATAATTGCATAAGGCTAAAATACATAATCCAAGATCTTATTGAGAGTGGGAAGGTTGGAGTAGATGGTCTTGTTAAGAATTTTGACCTCAAAGCTTTTAAAGAACCACTCCCTAAGTATGATAAAGGGGAGGTATCAACACATCCAAGAAGGAAGGAGCTAAGATCAATTATACCTACACGAACAATGATAATGTCATCAATATGATCGAACCAACAGATGAAAGTTTCAACATAGTAAGAGATAATGGACCCAACTATGATTCGGATTATGATGAGGTACCTAAAGTCATCTTGAGAAGTGCTAATTCTTCCATGCAACCTCACCCTTCTAATGAATCTAGTCAAATGGTAATTCTTAGGGGTGTCTATCCTCCTTCATCCTAAGAAAGTCTCAATGTTGTTACCATAAGTCAACCTAAAGTCATGCTTAGACTTCCAAACTCTTAAAAAAGAAAAACAAATCCTAAGCAAATAACTTCTTATAAACTAACCTCTGCTTCTAATAAGTCTACCTACAGTCTAGTGGATCAACTCCAACGAACTCCAGCTCAAATTTCAATATTTGGCTTGCTAGAATTATCACCTGCACATAGGGAGATCTTGAAAAAAGCTTTACAGACAGCTAGTGTCCCTAAGAACATTGACACTGATCAATTCTAGACTATCGTTAACCATATCACTGCTTCACATTACCTTTCCTTTTCGAAGGAAGATGATAAATCGTTAAGCCATGCACACAATCTTGCCTTGCACATTGAGATTCAAATCTATCAAACCCGAGTCAAACGTGTGCTGATAGATAAAGGCGTTGGGTTAGTTATTTGTTCTTTCAATGTAATCAAGAAGTTGGGATTATCGGAGTTTACTATCAATTCAAGGAAAAAGATCACTATTAAGGCATATGATGAAGTTGAAAGATCCTCTAAGGGATTGATTGTATTACCTATCAGGGTTGGTCCAATTGTGAAAGAGGTGATGTTTCAAGTTCTTGATATCCCTCTTGCCTATAACATACTACTAGGGAGACCTTGGGTTCATGACATGCAAGAGGTCGCCTCTACTTATCATCAATGCATAAAATTTTCTTTCAACAAAACTCAGATCTCTATCCCAAGAGATAATCCCACGTCTATTAATGAACTTACTGCTAAGTCCTTGGTACCAAACAATAGAGTTGCTGAGGAAAATAAGACCACCCTTGCTGATTGTGAGAGAAAATTAAAAAATTTGAATCTTGGAATGGGGGAGTATCAACTTAACTATATTGCTACACTCCCATTTTCCCCTCGCTCTTATGGGAAACCTTTAAAAAATAACAAATCTTCATCTTCTGCCATGACATGCTATGATAACTTTTGTTCAGTCCTTAGTACCTTTAGAGGATGAGAGAGAAGAACAAGCCATCATAGAATGGAGCTATAAAGGAAAAGAACCTAAAGAGGTCATACTTAATGCTACAGTATCTCTTGAGAAATATGGAAAAGGATACAAATTCTTAGCTAAAATGGGTTATCTTGGTCACGATCCTTTAAGTGATAAGAAACATGCTCTTGTCGGGCCTATGAGTCATACTAATGGGAGAAAATCTAAGGATAAAACTGGATTAGGATTTTCCAATGCACAACCACTTTTTGACCCATCCCTTGAAAAATAATGAATTTGAAGAACCTTTGTCTACTCCTTTTTTGATCAAGATGAAAACAATTTTATTCCTTCTACTGCTATCCTCTAGAATGAAGAAGGACCCTCACTTGAACATGATGATGAAACTTCTACATCTCACCACAACAAAGAATCAAAAGTTGAGGATCTTAACAGGGAGTGTATCCACAAAAACATGGCACAACTACTACAGAGAGACAAAGATATTGAAACACAAGAACCTGAATGGGATTCCCTCTCAGTTGAGTCAAGAGAATTAGGGATATATGTGATCCATACCTATACTAACCAAACCAAGGTGGTAAACGAGTCACTCGTAGGTCTTGATGAGTCAAACTTACATACTATTCTCATTGATCAAGTTGACAATGCTAGGAATCAGATCGATCTAGCTACTTTCAAAGGAGACCTTATAAGCTCTGAATACCATGTCCCTGGAGATGATTCCCCCCATGTCAATACCTTGGAGCCCATCCCTTCCCTCCCTCTCACGTACCTCGACCTTATTGATTGGTTGCAACAAAATCAACAACTTGCATTACCTACCTTTTAGAATGACTATGAAATTGCATGTTACCTTAATGCCATTGAACCCATGGTTTCTTCCACCAGTGAACTAGCAACAAGTATGATTGAGACAAATATTAAGTACCTTAGTCACAAAATAAAAAGAAAAATGAAAAAGAATAGATATTTTGATGGCGAAAACCACTTTGCAGCGGTGTCAGAACCAAAAAAAGTAAAAACAAAATACATATTTGAAGGTGAAAACCTCTTTGAGGTGCCTGGAGATGAGGTACTTGGTAGTTTGCCCAGTTACTTTTAGGAAAGATCTTCAGTCTTAATAGAAACCACACAAGCTATAAATCTTGGGAGTACTGAAGCACCTCGACTTATACATCTAGCTCAGTCCTTGTCAGCTGATGAGAAACAACAATTCACTATTTTTTTTAGAGAAAAAAAGATAAACTTTTCTTGGACATACTCAGACATGCCAGGGATTGACACTAATCTTATTATGCATGATTTATCCATAGCTCCTGGTATCAAACTAGTAAAACAAAAGTTGTGAAAAATGCATCCACATATAGCTCTTTTGGTTAAAGCAGAATTGAAAAAAATCTTAAGTGCATGATTCATAAGGGCTATTGACTATGCTGAATAGGTATCTAAGATTGTTCCCATTTCTAAACATGACAAGTCCATTCATATATGCACAGACTTTCGATATCTTAATAAAGCATGTCCAAAGGATGACTTTCCACTCCCTAACTTAGACATGATCGTGGATATGACTGCGGACTATGGAATGTATTCTCTTATGGATGGTTTCTCGAGATATAATCAAATCAAGATAGCTCTTGAAGATCAAGAAAAGACTTCCTTTACATGTGCATGGGGAACCTTCTACTGGAATGTCATGCCATTTGGACTTAAAAATGTAGGAACAACTTATCAGAGAGCTATGACCACAATCTTTCATGACATGATGCATAAAAACATGGAAGATTACATGGATGATACCTTGGATAAGTCTAAAAAGAGAAATACACATATTGCAGATTTGAGCCTGATATTTGATAGAATGGAACAATTCCAGCTCATATTGAATCCAAAAAAAAGTGCTTTTGGCATTACCTTAGGAAAACTATTTGAGTATATCATTTCAGAAAAAGGAATTGAGGTTGACCCTGAAAAAGTCCAAGCTATAATAGAAATGCCACCTCCCAAGAACATAAGTCAACTAAGGAGTCTACAAGGATGCCTTCAGTCTATCAGGAGATTCAATCTCAACTTTCTGACAATGCTCAACCTTTTAACAAAAATCTACACAAAGGAGCTACTTGTATATGGAATGAAGAATGTGAAAAAAATCTCTTACAAATCAAGGAATACTTTGCTAAACCTCCAATTTTAATGCCTCCTATCCCAGGGAAATCTCTTATCCTGTATATCTCAGCTACATCTACATCCTTGGGGGCATTACTTGCACAACAAGATGCAAATGGAAAAGAAAGAGCCATATATTATATCAAGAAAATATTGGTTTCCTATGAGATCAATTACAATAATATTGAGAAAGCTTATCTTGCAGTAGTGTTTGCATCTCAAAAACTCAGACACTACATGCTGGCACATACTATACATCTTATCACCAAAATTGATCCCCTGAAGTATTTGCTAAATAAAGCTACTCTTACTGGTTGATTGGCTAAATGGATGATGATTCTTTCTGAATTTGACATTGAATAGATCGATCATAAAGCTATAAAAGGACAGGCAATTGTTGATCAACTAGCCAAATTTCCTATACCAGATGACACTCCTATGCAAATTGACTTTCCTGATGCTTCCATCATGTATGTGACTGAACGCACCTGGAAAATGTTCTTTGATGGATCTCACATGCAGAATGGTGCTGGAGCTGGAATTCTATTTATCTCACCACATGGATATACTATTCCTAAGTCCTACAAATTGTTGCTCCCCTGGAAAAACAACATAGCTAAATATGAGGCTTTGACAAATGGAATCAAACTGGCTATTGAATGGAGGATTGCTGAGCTACATATCTTTGGAGTCTCCTAGCTTGTCATCAATCAGACTAATAATGACTATCAGACAAAAGATGAAAAAATGATTCCCTATAAGAAGATGATTGATGATCTAAAAAGCTACTTCTCTTTTGTCACATTTCAATAGATTCCTAAAGTTGAAAACATGGCGGCTGATGCTATGGCCACCTTAGCTTTTATCTTACAGCTGGAAGAACATGAATCAAGATTTCATTTCCTAGTGGAAGAACTACCCTACCCTACCTATGACTCTCCTGACAATCGTGTAATTTGCACTATATTAATTGGTCATGACTCTTCTCACTATGACAAAATATACTCTTACGTACGTGACCAAATCATTCTTGACAACTTAACCCGCAATGAGAAACAACAACTCGTTCATAATGCTTTTCGTTATACCATCATCTCTGGTGACTTGTTTAGGAAGGGCTTAAACGAAACACTTCTTAGGTTCTTAGAGAAAGATGAGTTTGAACATGCATTAGCTAAAGTCCACGATGGTGTATGTGGGTCTCACTCTAATGGTCTTGCGTTAGCTCAAAACTACTAAGGGTTGGTTACTATTGCCCTACTATGCAGAGAGATGTTGTGTGCTATGCTAAATCTTGCAAGAAATGTCAGATACATGGGAGCTTGATTCATGTTCTAGGCCAAGAACTTATCCCTTCTATTACACATTGACCTTTTCAACAATCGACTTTTGACCTGGTAGGACGAATTTACCCTAATTCATCCAGTGGACATAAATTCATCATCACTGCAATAAAATACTTCACAAAATAGGTCGAGGTTGTTCCTCTTTCAGTTGTTACAGGAAAACAAGTGTCAATCACATCATCTGTTGCTATGGCATACCCTCCTCCATAGTTATTGATAATGGAGGATAGTTGATGTAGGAGCATCTTGGGTGTAATAGCAATCTTGCATCGCCCAAAAAATATTTTTGGTTTCTTTTCAATAAGGGCTATCTTGTGCAGAGTTGCTATTTTTGGAAATTTATTATTTTTAGTAAGTTTTCCGTTTGAGCTTAGGATGGTCTATTTTCTTTCCTGGAGGTTCATTTTGGTCATATCAGCTTGCTAGTAAAGTTTCATTGCCAAATCAAGTCTAGTTTTGAAGATTTAAAATTTTTTCGTTATTGGCAGCAGGGTACAAAAATTTTGAACTCAGTTTTGAAAGCTTTAGAGGCCCCGAATGAGGTTGAAACTTCGACCGAATGAAGCTTTCTTGATTTAGGCATTGTAGAGCACTTCACGCCTTTTCCAAAATGGGTCATAATAGTCAATCGGGTCAACGGGTGATGACTTATGGTCTCCGAAAGTTGGGTCACCTGAAATGGCAAAAAATGATTTTCCTTCAAAATTTCTGTTTGGGTTTCAAAAGTTGTTTTGAGCTGACTCTGATGTAATAAATTGTAAAATAAAATAATTCTAAGTTTGGTTGGCCTTATTGGCTAAAATTCTGGAACCTTCCCAGACAGTGGAAAATTGCCTATATAATGAAGGTTGTAGTGTTGTCTTAGGCAGTTCGGAGCAGTTCATAGTAGATTTGGGTAATAATTTGAGGCTTTGTCCTACAAAATATTGTAAAGGAAAATGCCCATGCGGCTCTGCATATTGTAATTTTGAAATTTGTAATTCCACATTTGTGGAGATAATAAGAAGCCCATTTTTCTATTCTTGCAAATTATTTCTCTGTTTCTGTTATGTGTTTGTGGTATTAAGGGTAGGACCCTTCATCAATAGTTCAAATATAAGGATCTCAAATAGTTATGTAAGAAATTCAAGATCAAACAACACTGGTCCTCAATTTACTACCCTCAAGGTAACGACTAGGCTGAAGATTCTAACAAGACACTAGTAAAAATATTACAGAGGATAGTCAATAAGACAGGAAGAGATCGACACTTATAGATTAATCCTGCATTATGGGATTATAGAAATAGCATCTACACACCTACTGGAGCCACACCCTTTGCACTTGTTTATGGATTTGAAGTTGTCCCACCTCTTGAAGTTGAGATACCTTCCTTTAAGAGTTTCTTCAAGAGACCTTATCACTAATGATGCCTACAGAATCATGTGTATACAAGAATTAGAAATTCTGGATGAATGAAGAAAGCTACATTTGACCACATGAGGGTATATCACAAAAGGATGTCACAAAGTTATCACAAGAAGGTTCATTCCAGAGAGTTTCAAGTTGGAGATCTCTTCCTAAGAGAGAATCCCAAGAATCAACAGAATAGAGCACATAATGGAAAATTTGAACCTAATTGGTTGGGTCCCTACAATTGTCATACCCCAAAAATGGGCTATAAGTTCATTAACCCCCTATATCGACACATCGAACGAAATCGACATCAAAGTCCTAACCTAAGGCACATTTAAACATCATCGAATCCTAATTGATTATTTCAAATTCTGCATCAGAGAATATTCCTAGTAATATTCCTAATTATCATAATTATCTTTAATTTAATGATTATTTGGTGATAAATCATATTTATCCTAAAGTTTGATTAAGTGAATATTCTCAATATTTAATTAATTAGATTTAATTCTGCCACTTAATTATTTAATTGAATTTAATTGTATTTATTCCTAAGTATTATTATTTAAATTTGACAATAAATCAAAATTCCTATCATTAATTGATTAAATTTTTATTTAATTAATTAAAGCAAGTTGTCATATTTGATGATATTATTTTTGAATAAAAATTTGATTAAATGATTGATTAACCCATAAATCAATTATTTTATTTCAAAAATCAGTTAAGTTGAGAATAAATCACTTTATTTATTTATTAATTCATAGTTATCCATGTGCACAATCAAAGAGCAGTTAAACTGCAAATTAGAAAATCAATGCACGTTATTGACTTACTCAACATCATTTTTGAGTTTTAAAGTTGATCTAAACTTCTAATTTGAGTTAAAAAGTTGTTTTTGCATGATTTGCATGTTTTTGTGAGTTAATTATTCTTTATAATCAAATAACTCAAAAATCAAGTTGAGTTAATTTGAGTGATTTATGGCTTTCTTTTATGCACCTCCAAAGACTTAGATTTCTATAAATCAAGGCTTTAGCTCCTTATATCTATCCACGCATCCACAAGAATTGCATAATCACGCTGAAGAATTGCTATCTGGAGAATCAAAGCTTATTGCGAATCAAGGCTATTGTGAGATCAATTTAGTTTTTACATTCATTTAGATTCATTTTCATATCATTTGTTAGATCATTTAGCATATCATAGCATATCAGTTTTCATCATATCATTGCATCTAAAATCCAAAAAAATAGATTAATTGCATACATTCCATATCCATCTTTTGCATTCAAATCCTTCGTTTAGGTGTCGTCAAGGTCACTGATCTCGATAACAATCTGAGAACATCATACTCACACCTATTAGAAGGCAGTAAATTGCCTGGTTAGTTTAGCTTTCAATTCATTGCACGATTTCAATTTTTGCTAACCTCTAATGTTTTACTGAAGTGTTGTGTCTACAGATTAGGTACAAAATTTGCACACATTTCTGGCACCCACCATGGGGCCTTGAAACGGGTTTCCAATTCAATTCTATCAATTTCTATCTTTTTCTCCTCGGTTTTTGTGCAAAACTATGATTTTTTTGTCCGTACAGTCTTCATACGAGTTTCTGACAAAAGTCATTTCGCACTGGACCCACTTTCGTACGACAGTCTATTGGATCAAGAATCATTTCAGGCTGTACACACTGTCGTCTAGAAGTTTAACTATCGTTTCATCATACCCCCAGTGTCGTACGAGTTTTTGGAATGTTGTCTGGGAGGATACCCAGTGTCGTATGAGTTTCAGACTGTCGTCTGGTAACAGACCCACTGTTGTACGAGTTTCGGCATCAGGTTTCAACTGTCATTTCATTTTTCAGGGTAGTTTGTCATATTTGGTTTTCAGATTTTGACTAATGGCTAATCTTAACAATTGAAATTCTCTATTTTTGATTGACTCCTGCTGGTTTTGATTGGAAAAAGTGCAAGAATTGATAAAACCAGGTAAACATCTACTAAGCGTGTTGCGAGGATTCTAAGTATTCTCCTTAATCTGATAACATTTCAATTTGGATCCTAAAACAAATCTCTCATGTGTTTGGCTTGAGTGTTTTCTTGGCATGCTTTTCTTCAAATTTGCATAATTGAAATACTAGGTTGTAACACCTTAAGTATTGATAAGCAGTCTTAGGATATTTTTGATTGATCTTATTAGCGAAATTGGGATATTGGACTCACTTATTCTTAATCACCCCTTGTTTTCACCTCGTGGTTGCAAGGTTAGCGCCATATTCAGGGGAGGGGTCTACTTAGAAAGAGCGTTAATTGTTCCACCAGTTTTTCCCATTTTGTGCTTTTCGGATCTCATTAGTATTCTAGGGTGTGGACTTGCTTTTAAATTTGTGCGAGGAGTTAAATGCACCACTTTGTGGACTCATCTCACGTTTATTTGGAGCATTAAGTGTACCACCTTTTGTTCTTTTGAATGCTTTTGGATAGATTTGCTTTCTGATATATCTGTGAAAACATAGTAATTAGGCCCTATGAACACTATTTGTGGTTCTTGAGAGATTGGATTCCCAGTGAAATTCTTCTTGATGATAGAATCCTTGTAGGTAGGGAGGATACTTAGTGCGTCTCACCTTCTACTCGGTCCGTGCGTCTTCCCTGATTGATTGATACATTCTCTCTCCGGAGAGGTTGATAGATCACATGGGGTTGATATCATAGACCTTGGTGAGATAATTTTCGTCTTAGCATGTCGGATTTATCTGCCTGCTTTGTTTGGGTTAAAAGTGAAAATGTGTCAAACCCTTGGATCTAGAGCCAAGTCCCCTTGTGGTATACTATTGTGAGTCACCTTTAGAGAGGGTTAACTGTAGCGGGCACTCCCTTCATAGGGAAAACTGTGTTGACGGAACCTCAAGTGGTAATAGCCATTTTCGCCATGGTAGTGACAGCCGCTATATAAATGTCCTTGTGGAAGAAATCTTCACAAGTGTGGTTCATTGTTGGGTTGTCAGATCTCCCTAACAGATCTTGAAGATTAAGTTCTCGGACTGTGTCAAAACCGTGGTGTGCTGGGATTGGAGTTCACCCCTTTGGATCATAAAAGTTGCAGAGTCAAACCATTACTAAAAACCCTAGCGAGGCCAAATTTTCATTTTCTAGGGTATATGTGCGTTATTGCAAAACATTTTTGGAACATACACAATTAGCGCTTCTGAGGATTAGAACAAATAAATCACTTGATTGTTCATGCGCAAGGTTGCTTTTGCCCTTGTTCATTGTTTTCAGACATGCTTGAAATCACTTGCTTGTTGTTTTGAGTGCTTGTTTATCTATCTGGTTATTGAAAATGAACAAATCTGTTACAATCTTCAAATCTAGACATTGAAATTTGCAAACGATTCGAATCTGAAACTCCAAATTTGCAAAATCTAAAGTAAAATTCTTTTCTGGAGTCAAAAGTCATCTCAGGAGGTCAGAAAGTTATACGAGTTTCTGTCAAGTGTCATTTCATTTCTGCCCATCTGTCGTATGATAAAGAACCTAGTGTCATACGAGTCTTTCTGCCAGTCAAATTCCAAAAGTCAAATTCTGCTTGCAACTATCGTACGAGCTTTTAAACTGTCATTTCATAGCATACCCACTGTCATACGAGTTTTGCAATTGTCATTTCATAGCATACCCACTGTCGTACGAGTCTACAGAGTGTCGTTTGGGAAAATTTTGAAAGTTGTCAGAAAATTGTCATAATTGCCAAATATTTAGCTTTTTAAGCCTATTTCCAAAACTTGTCGAACAAATCACTGTGTCAGGAATAGAGCAGAAACTACTGAGAATCCAATCATTATCCCAAAGTGGTCTTTTGAATCCGATCCAGTCTTCTATTTAATCGATTTGAGTCTTTATCATCTTGTGTCAAAACCTTGTCATAACTATCAATCTTCAATCAATCATCAAAACAACTAAGTGTTGTGATATCTTGTCCGCTATCTTTTGGGAACCTACCCATACATCCAGGGCATAGTATCCTTCACCCATGTCTAATCGAATCTTCAAATCAATCAAACCTTGATAAGGTTGCATCATCTAATCATCTTGATTCAATTCATTCTTCAGTCACCTAGATCTTATTCTTTGTTTCACTCAAAGTTGATGGTGGAAACTAGAGCTTCCTCACACAAGAAATCTAGAGAAGCATCCCAGACCTTACCTATAACCGCTACCAGGGGTCCAACTCTTGAGCAACTCATCAATTCTGGTCTTTACGAGGATGACGGTCTTGGCAACTATCGATTAAAAACTGGTTATATTCCTCCTCCATCAACTCATGGAGGTACCCAACAAACCCCACATCAATCTATTCCAGGGAGTCCACGAACTCCTACCATGTCTCAAGCAGGGACAAACTTTGGCTCTCAGAGAACTCAATCTCAACATGGTGCAGATCAGGAGCCCACACTTGAAAAAATTGCTCAATATCAAAATACGATAACTTCAAACGAATAATGCAGCATTTCTTGAAAGAAGACAGAGGCACATACTTTTTACAATTAGCTCATCAAGGACCTAAACTTCCTCCCAACTTTAATGTTGAAGATATCTTTACGCATGAGGAAGAAACCCCACTCACAGCTATGACGAAACAGATGCATGTTATTCAAGTTGAACTTAACAATCTTAAGAAAGAAAAGGAACCCAAGGAGTTCTCCATGGAAGCTCTATGCCCTTTTCCTTTTGACAAAGACTTGTATATGCCACCATTTCTGAAACGAGTGGAGATACCCAAGTATGATAAGTATGATGGACACTCAGATCATCAAGATCATGTTAGAGAATTCTATACATAATCAATGGAGTTCATGCATGAACTGACCTATCTCATGCCGTAATACTCCAAAAATGGGCTATAAGTTCATTAATCTTCTATATCAACAATTCGAACGAAATCGACATCAAAGTCCTAACCTAAGGCACATCTAAACATCATCGAATCCTAATTGATTATCTTAAATTCTGCATCGGGGAATATTCCTAGCAATATTCTTAATTATCTTGATTATCTTTAATTTAATGATTATTTGGCAATAAATCACATTTATCCTAAGTTTGATTAATTGAATATTTTCATATTTAATTAATTAGATTTAATATCTTGCCACTTAATTGTGTAATTAAATTTAATTCTATCTATTATTAATTGTATTATTTAATTTTGACAATAAATCTAATATCTTATGAATAATTGATTAAATTTTTATTTAATTAATTAAAGCAAGTTGTCATTATTTAATAATATAATTTTTAATAAAAGTTTGATTAAATAATTGATTAACCCATAAATCAATTATTTATTTTCAAAAATCAGTTAAGTTGAGAATAAATCACTTTATTTATTTATTAATTCATAATTATTATGCACATTCAAAAGAAACAGTTAAACTCCAAATTAGAAAATCAATGCAAAGTGTTGACTTTTTAGAACTCAACATCCTTTTGGAGTTCAAAAAGCTGATCTAAACTCTAATTTGAGTTAAAAAGCTGTTTTTGCATGATTTGCATGTTTTTGTGAATTGAATTATCTTTATTATCAGATAACTCAAAAATCAAGCTGAGTTAATATGAGTGATTTATGGCTTTCTTCCATGCACCTCCAAAGCCTTGGATTTCTATAAAATCAAGGCTCAGCTCTTCATAATAGATCTCTCAAATTTGCATCCACAGAATCTCATATTTTTGCACAATTACGCTGGAGAATTGGAATTGGAAGGATCAAAGCTTATTGCGAATCAACATTGTTGTGAGATCACTTTTGTTTTCATATTATTGTTAGATCAATTCATAGCATATCAGTTTTTACATATCATAGATTTCATATTATTGCATAGAAAATATAAAAAAAAAAAAAGATTAATTGCATTCAATTCATATCTAGATCAATTGCATTCAAATCCTTCATTTAGGTGTCGTCTAGGTCACTGATCTCGATAACAATCTGAGAACATCAATCTCACACCTACTGGAAGGTAGTAAATCGCTTGGTTAAATTAGATTTCAATTTTGCACGATTTTTATTTTTGCTAACCTCTAATGTTTTATTGAAGTGTTGTGTCTACAAATCAGGTACAATTTTCACACACCCATTTTTGGCACCTAGCGTGGGGCCCTGAAACGGGTTTCCAATTCAATTCTATCAATTTCTATCTTTTTCTCCTCGGTTTCTATGCAAAAATATGATTTTTATTTTTTGTTCGTACAATCTTCGTACGAGTTTTTGACAAAAGTCGTATGAGTTTGAGCCTATTGTCGTACGATAGTTGACCGAGTATCGTTTCATCAGGCACCCATTGTCATTTGGAAGCTGGATTATCGTTTCATCAGACACCTAGTGTCGTACGAGTTTCCAGACTATCGTCTGGGAGCATACCCATTGTCGTACGAGTTTCTTTCTGTCGTCTGGTAATAGACCCACTGTTGTATGAGCTTAGGCATCATATTTCAATTGTCGTTTCATTTTTGCAGGAAGTTTGTCAGATTTGATTTTCGGATTTTGACTAACAACTAATCTTAACAGTTGGAATTCTCTGTTTTTGATTGACTCTTGTTGGTTTTGATTGAAAAAATCGTAAAGTTTGCTAAAATCAGGTAAAAATCTACTAAGCGCGTTGCGAGGATCTCAGGTATTCCACTTATGTTGATAATATTTCGATTTGGGCTTAAAATAAATCTCTCATGTGTCTAGCTTGGGTGATTCTTTTCATGCTTTTGTTTTACACACTTGCATAATTGATACTAGGTTGTGACACCTTAAGTATTTATTAGCAGTCTTAGATTACTTGTGATTGATCTTGATTACTATTTTGGGTTATTAGACTCGCTAATCCGCCGACCCCTCATTCCACCCTGTGGTTGCAATATCAGTGCCACATTAAAGGGGAGGGGTCAACAGGACAAAAGCATTAAGTGTTCCACTTGGCAACCCATTTGTGCTTTTAGGAACTCACTTGTTTTCTAAGTTGGGGACTCATTTTCAGCTTGTGTGAGGTGTTAAGTGTTCCACCTTATGGACTCATCTCATATTCTCTTTAAGCGTTAAGTGTTCTTCTTTCTGCTTTTTGGGTACTTTTGGTAGATTTGCTTTTGGAAACATACATCTGTGCTCACATAGTAATTAGGCCTTATGAACACTATTCGTGATTCTTGGGAGATTGGATTCCTAGCAAAATCTTTCTTGATGACAAAATCCTTGTAGGTAGGGAGGATACTTAGTGCGTTTCACATTCAACTCGGTTAGTGCATCTTCTCTTATTGATCGATACATTCTCTCCCAAGAGAGGTTGATAGATCACGTGGGGTTGACATCACGAGCTTTGGTGAATCAAAATTGGTTAGTGTGCCTTATCTTATTGATTGATACATTCTCTCCTCGGAGAGGTTGATAGATCACGTAGAGTTGACATCATATACCTTGGTGAAGCAAAAATTTGTCTTAGCGTGTCGGATTAATCTGCTTGCTTTGTTTGGGTTAAAAGTGAAAAGGTGTAAAAAACTTTGGATCTGGAGCCAAGTCCCCTTGTGGTATACTATTGTAAGTCACCTTGAGAGAGGGTTAACCGTAGCAGACACTCCATAGGGAAAACTGCGTTGACGGAACCTCAAGCGGTAATAGCCATTTTTGCCATGGTAGTGACAGCCGCTATATAAATGTCCTTGTGGAAGAAATCTCCACAGGTATGGTTCATTGTTGGGTTGTCAGATCTCCCTAATAGCTCCTGAAGATTAAGTTCTCAGACTGTGTCAAAATCTTGGTGCGCCGGGATTGGAGTTCACCCCTTTGGATCATAAAAGTTGCAGAGTCAAACCATTACTAAAAACTCTAGTGAGGCCAAAGTTTCATTTTTTAGGGTATATGTGCGTCATTGCAAAACATTTTGGAATGTACACAATTAACACTTCTGAGGATTAGAACGAATAAGTCACTTGATTGTTCATGCGCAAGGTTGCTTTTACCCTTGTTCATTGTTTTCAGACATGCTTGAAATCACTTGCTTGCTATTTTGCGTGCTTGTTTATCTATCTGGTTACTGAAAATGAACAAATCTGTTACAATCCTCAAATCTAGACATTGAAATTTGCAAACAATCCGAATCTGCAAACTCAAAATTTTGCAAAAATTGACGTAAAATCCTTTCTAGAGTCAAAAATTATTTCAGGAAGTTAAAAGTCATACGAATTTTTCCAAGTGTCATTTCATTACAACCCATCTGTCATATGATTGAGTACCCAGTGTCATACGAGTTTCCATGCCAACAAATTCTCAAAGTCAAAATCTTGCAACTATCGTATGAGATTTTCAACTGTCATTTCATTGCTACCCAACTGTCGTACGAGTTTTTCAACTATCATTTCATTGCTACCGAAATGTCGTATGAGTTTTGCAACTGTCATTTCATAGCATACCCACTATCGTACGAGTCTGCAGAGTGTCGTTTGGGAAATTTTTGAAAGTTGTCAAAAAATTGTTAGAATTGCCAGATATTTAGCTTTTTTAGCCTAATTTCAGAATCTGTTGAATGAATCACTGTGTTAGGAACAAAGCAGTAGCTATTAAGAATCCAATCATTTTCCTAAAGTGGCCTTTTGAATCCGATTCAGCTTTCTGTTTAATCTATTTGAGTCCTTATCATCCTGTGTCAAAACCTTGTCATAACTATCAATCTTCAATCAATCATCAAAATGACTAAGTGTTGTGATATCTTGTCCGCTATCTTTTGGGAACCTACCCATACATCCAGGGCACAGTATCCTTCATCCACGTCTAATCAAATCTTCAAATCAATCAAACCTTGACAAGGTTGCGTCATTTGATCATCTTGATTCAATTCATTCTTCGGTTATCTGGATCTTATTCTTTTGTTTCACTTGAGGTGAATGGTGGAGACTAGAGCTTCCTCTCACAAGAAATCTATCACCACTCTCCAAAATCTAACTCTTGAGTAACTCATCAATTCTGGTGTTTACGAGGACGATGGTCTTGGCAACTATCGATTGAAATCTGGTTACATACCTCCTCCATCAACTCACGGAGGTACTCAACATACCCCCCATCAATCTAATCCAGGAAGTCCACACTCTCCTACCATGTCTCAAGCCGGGACAAACTTTGGCTCTCAGAGAGCTCAATCTCAACATGGTGCAGATCAGGAACCCACACTTGAAGAAATTGCTTGCTATCAAAATGACGATGAATTTAACAAGATGATGAGGCATTTCTTGAAAGAAAATAGAGAAGCATACTTTTTACAACTAGCTCATCAAGGAGCTAAACTTCCTCCCAACTTTAATGTTGAAGATATCATTACGCATGAGGAAGAAACTCCACTCACAACTATGACAAAACAGATACATGCTTTACAAGTCAAATTTAATAGCCTTGAGAAAGAAAAGGAACCCAAAGAGTTCTCCATGGAAGCTCTATGCCCTTTTCCTTTTAACAAAAACTTGTATATGCCACCATTTCCAAAAAGAGTGGAGATGCCAAAGTATGACAAGTATGATGGACACTTTGATCCTCAAGATCATGTCAGAGAATTCTATACGCAATCAATGGAGTTCATGCATGAACCGACCTATCTGATGTGTCTCTTCCCTTGATCTCTAGGGGGAGCAGCCATCCACTGGTTCTCTAGACTACCTTCTACTATCAAAACTTTTGAGGAGTTGATCAAATTGTTCTGCCAGCAATACTCCTACAATATTCAACATCTAGTCACCATGATTGATATCTATAATCTCAAGCAATATCCAGGGGAACCATTCCTAACATTTCTCAAGAGATGGAGGAAGAAGTTCTCTCTATATGCCAGACCTATTCCAGAAACAGAAAAACTGGAAATCTTCATCAATAACCTTGTTCCAGAAATCAATTATCATTTACAAATGCAAGATCATACATCTTTTGACAAGATGGTGGATAATGCTATCAAAATTGAAAAAGTGCTTGTAAAAAAAGGAGAAATCACACTTCAAAAAGACAAGTATGAATCTGGATCTAGTTCCAAAGACAAGAACAAAAATGGAACAAGAACAAGGGCATCGTCACAGATGGCATTGTTGACACTGTCCATGCCCCATCAAAGGCACCTGCCTACAATCTCACTCTTGGCACTCAAGCCATTAAAGCTTCAGAGCAAAAGTCTTCTCAACCATCTCAAAGGAAGCTAGAATACAAAAGATGGGATAAACATCAAAAATTTAATCCTCTAGGAGAGTCTTTAGAATCAGCTATGAAAACTCTATTGGCTGATAACATCATCTCTTTACCACCAATCCGACCAAACAATCAGGACCCCAAACCGAAATGGTGGAGAGAAAATGAATTCTGTGATTTACATCGGAGTAAAGGTCACAAAACTAGTAGTAGCTACCACTTGAAGCATACCATTCAAGATCTGATCGATAGTGGAGACATCACAATTGACAATCCCAAGAGCAATAACGATCATACAACATTCACAGAACCATTTCCGAAACATGGTCAAGAAGTTTCAACTTCTCAGCCTAATATGGGGGCAAAAGTCAACTATGTCTACCCTGGAAATAATGCTGTCATCAATATGGTTGAACCATGTCTCCCTGAAAGTTGCAATGTCATCACAATTATACGAAGAGACAGAGATCATTCCTCAGCTAACGTAGTTACTTGATCACAGGCTCCAATGCATCTAAAAGGACAAATCCCAGATTCATCAAATCTCCCTAAGGTGCCCTTCAATCTTTCATCTGCTTCTAAACAGAAGGCTGCTTCCAAATCTTCCAATCCAAAGGATACAAGGCCTACATCTTATAGCATTGTTCAACAACTCCAACACACTAATGCGAAAATCTCCATGTTTGAGTTGCTTCAAATATCTCCAGCTCATAGAGCCATTCTCGATAAAGCTTTGCTCGGTTCCAATGTTCCCGATGACCTTGATTTAGAAAGGTTCCAGACTATGGTTGGACATATTACATCTCTGCAATATATCTCCTTTTTAGAGGAAGATGACAACTCCTTGAGTCACCCACATAATCAGCCTTTGCATATAGAAGTCTTGATCCAGAACCGTAGAGTCAAACGTGTGTTGATAGATGGGGGCGCTGGCCTAAACATTTGTTCTTATAGCTTGATCACACAATTGGGATTTTCAGAATTGGCTATTGATCCTCGAAAGAAGATCACCATAAAAGCCTATGATGAACAATAAAGATCTTCTAAAGGCACCATTGTCTTACCTATCAGAGCAGGTCCAGTTATCAAAGATACCATATGTCAAGTGCTTGATCTACCTTTGGCTTACAACATTCTTCTAGGGAGGCCATGGATACATGAAATGCAAGCTATTCCTTCTACATACCATCAATGTTTGAAGTTTTCTTATGAAGGAGTAGAGGTTACTATCCCCGCGGATCTGAATACAACTTGCAACACCTTGAAGGAAAGTGTAGATAAGCTTGTGCCTAATAACAGAGAATCTCCCATTGAACCAACTAAAGAAGCATCCACATCTAAAATGGAAGATCTTGCCAAAGAGGTTAATATCAAAGAAAATAGTATGGGAGAATATACTATTGAGCCAGTCTTATCTTTGACATCTCTCCCTATCTCGCCTAAGTCTTATGGGCAATCTTTGAAACAATCCAAACCAGACTCTAAAGAACCTCTAAAAGCATATAAAAATAATTTTTAGCAGAGCAAGTATCCAAGCAAGAGTTTGAAGAGGATGAAGCTGTGCTATCATGGCTCTACAAAGACGAACCTGAATCTCAAGTTGTTCAAACTGGTGACTCTATAGTATCCAAACTCCTTTCTAAGTCATATGATCTAGGAGGTAAATTAATAGCTAAGATGGGATATTCAGGTCAAGGGCCTTTAGGAGTCAGAGGAAAAGGTCTCGTGGCACCTCTCCCACATACTGGTAGAGAAAATAAAGATAAAGTCGGCATAGGCTTTAAGAAGAAACCCTATCACCTCAAAGGTAATTGCTCTCATGTCATAGAGTAGATTGCACTAGGGGAACCTCTTCGTAAGAAAGAAGAAACAAAACCATCAGATAGTGATTCAGATAGTTCAGAACTCATCCCCTTTGAAAAATTGCCTAAAGAGATCAAAGACCTTCTTGATGATAAAGATGATCCTATCAAGATAATTAATGTAGTAGAAACACAAGAACGTACTATCAATCAAGAGATAGTTGCAACACAAGAACTATCCAATCTCGAAAACAATCAAGAAGAGGGAAGTGGTAGTGATTCTGAGACAGATTCTCACGAGTATGAATACAAATCAGAATATGAGGGTAACCCTTCTTGGGGTATTCACCCCGATTTTACTCATGTTCTAAGATTTCCTAGAGATCCTGAATCAGAAGATGAATCTAATGAATATGAATGGGGAGTCATCCCAAAACTAGATGAGCTTATCACAGAGAAACATGTTGATGTTATTCACCAATATGCACCTCAAACCAATGTAAGTCTAGAGCGAAATGATGAACCTATCGAGTCTGATCCACCTATGGCTGAATTGGACTCCCATGATGAAATTGAGCCTATTCACGAATTGGATGTCGTAAGTTGTAGTATCACCTTTGAACTCGAGCGTCAAGTTAGGCCCATTGATGACAGATCCATATCCATAAACAATATCTCCCAATCTTTCCCTACTTTGACTATCAAATATCCAGAACTTATTGATCAAACCTCCACGAATTCGAGCCATGGTATTTATACCTTCCCAAATGAATATGCCCTTTCTTGCTACCTCAATGCAGTTGAGCCTATGAGTACTTCCATTAGTGAACCGAGCGTCAGCATGACCGAGTCAGACATCAAATATCTTAGTCAGAAAAACAAGAATAAAAAGAAAAAGAAAAAGAGTTCTGAGGGTGAAAACCACTTTGTGGCAGTCTCAGAACCTACAAAAGTAAAAATAAAAGATGTATCCAAAGGTGAAAACCCCTCTGAGGCGCCTAAGGATGAGATATTTGATGTCCTTCTGAGTCATTTATAGGACAGATCTCCAGTTCTAATTGAGCCCACTCAATCCATCAATTTGGGTACAACAAAGGAACCACAATTGGTGCATGTAGCACAATCATTATCAGAAGAAGAGAAGCAAAAATTTACAACATTCCTAACAGAGAAGAAGATCAACTTTGCATGGAAATATTTAGATATGCCAAGATTGGATCCTAATCTTATAATGCATCATTTATCTATTGCTCCAAATGTCAAACCTGTCAAGCAAAAATTGAGAAAGATGCATCCTCACGTTGCACTCTTGGTAAAAGCTGAATTAGACAAGCTCCTAAAAGCCGGATTCATCTGAGTTATTGACTATGCAGAGTGGATCTCTAATATTGTACCTGTTTCTAAACCAGATGGGTCAATCAGAGTGTGCACAGACTTTAGAGATGTGAATAGAGCATGCCCTAACGATGATTTTCCACTACCTAACATTGATATGATAGTGGACATGACTGCGGGTTTCGAGATGTATTCCTTAATGGATGGTTTCTCTGGATATAACCAAATAAAAATTGCTCCAGAGGATCAAGAGAAAACTGCTTTCACATGTGCATGGGGTACCTTCTGTTGGAATGTCATGCCATTTGAGCTTAAAAATGTTGGTGCTACATATCAAAGAGCAATGACATCTATTTTCCACGACATGATGCATCGAACTATGGAAGATTATGTTGATGATACTTTAGCAAAATCTATGATTAGAACTGAACATCTAAAGGACTTGAGCATGATCCTAGATAGAATGGAAAAGTTTAGTCTCCGAGTAAATCCTAAGAAGTGTGCTTTTGGTGTCACTTCTGGAAAGCTCTTAGGATACATAGTTTCAAAGAAGGGCATTGAAGTTGATCCGGCTAAAGTCAAGGCTATAATAGAGATGCAACCTCCCATGAATATCAGTCAAATGAGGACGTTGCAAGGAAGAGTTCAATCTATTAGAAGATTCATATCACAACCTTTTACAAAAACATTACATAAAGGTGTGACCTTTGCATGGAATGAAGAATGTGAGAACAACTTTAACCATATCAAGACGTATCTATCCAATCCGCGTATCTTGATGCCTCCTATTCATGGGAAGGCATTGATCTTATATGTCTCCGCAATAAATACATCATTGGGGGCATTGCTAGCACAACATGATGAGAACAAAAAGGAAAGAGCTATATACTATATCAGTAGGACATTGGTTGCATATGAGAAGAACTATTCAATGATCGAGAAAGCTTGTCTAGCTGTGATCTTTGCATCACAGAAACTAAGACACTACATGTTAGCTCATACCACACAATTGGTAGCTAAAATTGATCCCCTCAAGTACCTACTAAGCAAAGCTGCCCCCATAGGTAGATTAGCTAAATGGGTTATGCTCTTAAGTGAATTTGACATTGAATACGTGGAAAGAAAAGATATAAAAGGATAGGTTATTGCTGATCAATTAGCAGATGCACCTATGATTGCTAATACACCACTACAAATGGAATTTCCAGACTCCTCTATTATGCACCTATCTTCTAGAGAATGGCAATTCTTCTTTGATGGCTCCTACACACAGAATGGCTCCAGGGCAGGCATATTGTTCATAACTCCTCAAGGATACTCAATCCCCAAAGCATTCTGATTAAAGTTTCCTTACATGAACAATATTGCGGAATATGAAGCCCTTTTGAATGGTATGAAACTAGCAATTGAATGGAGAGTAACAGAGCTACACATTCATGGAGACTCTCAAATTGTTATTCATCAAGTCAATGATGTGTACCAAAATAAAGATGAAAAGCTCCTTCCTTACAAGAGAATGGTAGATGATCTTAAGAAATATTTCATATCTATCACATTTGAACAAATTCCTAGAATGGAGAACAAGGCTGTCGATGCAATGGCAACACTATCTACTTTATTACAGCAGCCTGAACATGAGCTACGCTACGAGTTCTTGGTGGAAGCACTATCTTATTCTGCATATGACTCCCCTAAAACTCGCATGATCTGCACTATTGTTGGTCATGATTCATCCATATACAAAGACCTCTTTTTCTATCTCCAAGACCAAATCATTCTCGATACCTTCAACCGCCATGAAAAGAGATACCTTATCCATAATGCCTCCCAATATGTCATCATTGGTCACGATCTATACAAATGAGGTCTAGATGGTACGCTACTTAGATGTTTAGAATGGGAAGAGTCTCAACATGCATTAGAGGACGTCCATGATGGTATTTGTGGGTCACACTCGAACGGTTTAACACTAGCTCGAAAACTTATTAGGGCTGGGTACTATTGGCCTGAAATGGAGAAAGAGGCTATCAAATTTGCTGAGAATTGTGAAAAGTGCCAAGTGCATGGCAACTTAATTCATGCTCCAGGGAGGGATCTAATCCCCTTTACAACACAATGGCCTTTTCACCAATGGGCATTTGATCTTATAGGAGCTATACATCCTCATTCTTCTAATGGACATACCCATATAATCACAGCTACAGATTATTTTACAAAATGGGTAGAAGCAGTCCCTTTGACACAAGCAACGGGGAAACAAATATCTATGTTCATATTGAACTATATCATATGCAGATATGGGATAACTCATTCCATAATCATAGATAATGGTGGACAATTCAAGAACAAAGACCTAGATGATCTATGTGCCAAATTCAAGATCACACAACATTGGTCTTCTATCTACTATCCACAAGGAAATGGCCAAGCAAAGGCTTCCAACAAAAATCTATTAAAGATCTTGCACAGAATAGTAAACAAAATTGGCAGAGACTGGCATCTCATGATTAATCCAGCTCTATGGGCCTATAGAACAAGTATTAGAACACCTACATGGGCTACACCTTTCGCTTTAGTTTATGGGTCTGAAGCGGTACTTAGTGCAATCTTGGTCTTTCCCAATTTTCAGTCTTGCTTTAGTTTGTACATATCTCCCGGTTTGTTTCTACATTCTTGTTCTCAATAAGTCAGTTTGTACACCAATCTGCTCAAGCGTCTGTATCCTATCAATGTTCAAACTTGGGGGCAATCACTGTCATATCCTATGGTCTCTAGTATATTTTACACGTATCATATCTAGTCAGAGTCCTTTGAAGCTTCATTTGAGTTAGTTTATTTGTCTTGTCTCCAAAAAGGATTTTGCATCTACAACAACGCAATCAAACACAAACTGAAAATGATCTGTGCTTCATGCTTTTATCTCCTTGTATGCTTACTGATTTGCATTGAGATTTTTGCATATTGTGTCCCTTCGAGATCTTTGATGATGTCCTTTATAGGATTTAGAGAGTGATGACTGGGGGCATACTCTTTTCTTTGTTTTCTGCTTGTATGTGAAAATCTAAACAACTTTGGAAATTCTAGATTAAAATGGTGTCCGACTGTAAGAGCCTCTATCTTGAATTGGATGGCCATGCGTACCTCGACCATTGATACCCAGAAAATTCAAGGAAGTTTGATCTAACTATTATCTTTTTGAGTGATTTCTTTCTCCTACTGTGAAATGTGATCTTACCTAAGGATGTGAACACTAAAGGGTCACTATGGGTAATTCACACTGGATTTAGAATGATCTCTTGACCGTTTGATGTGTATGTTAAATGCAAATTTCTATATCAAAATGGACATGATATTTAGGTCATCCTGGCATTTGTGCCTTGGTTCTTATATCTCATCCGACATTCCGAAAACAAAATCAATATTCATATATCCATGGTTGTTGACTAGTGGGTGTTGTATTGATTCTTGCGCATACAAATCAATATTCATATGTCTATGGTTTTTTTAGCTAGTGGGCATTGTATTGATTTATCCGGTTACCTAAAAGTTCAATGATGATAACAAATCGACATATGATCAGTGACTAGGTCCTAGGTCTTAAGTTGCATTTCATTTTTCATGTCTCTTTGCATTTTTCTTGTTTGCATATCTCACAACTATTTGGAAACACTTCCAAGCTTAAACAATTCTTTATATCAATTCTTCACATCTAATGAGAGTTGAGTCTCACTCGAAGGTCTCTTCATCAAACCACAAGCAGTAACCCTTCGGGGTTAAACATCCTTTTGACATAAGACTGAGTACTTATTTTCATCAACCTTCAAAAACATATCATGTGTATCATTTACATCTCATATAATTACCATTTGTTGCATTACTTTCCATCCACTGCATAAAGCATAAATCATACATACATCTTCATAATCAATTACATTTGCATAACATCCATACATATGACAGAAATCATTGCATTGCATTGATCCATACATACATTCTACACTACTCATAGCATAAACATCACATGATATCATCATAAAATCGAAACATGACAAGTACAAATGAAGTCACAATCAAAATATCGATCTCATATATATCAAAAATCTTGAAATGTGTCAGGGGTTCACTACTGGCATAATGTACAAAAGAATGAGCTCTGAAAAGTTATCAGAATCAGAATAGTATGTCAGTGATAAAAAAGAACAGAGTATATCAAAACATAAGCACATGAATCAACTATCAGCATGCTCCTTAGTATCTAGTGGAGGAGGTGGTGGTGCATCTAGTATGGCCTCTACTCTCGGTGCCCTAGCTCCCTCTGAGGCTAGCATGTACTCGGAATACATTGGTACTCTCTGCACAACAGGGACAACAACATAGTATGTAGACACATAGTATGAAGCCCGTGAGGTCTGATGGGTCACCTCAGTCTGTAATCTCCGAACCTCTGAGAAAAAATCTACATGGAGCTCTGTGCGCTGCCTATCTACCTCTTGATATCTCTCCTCCCACCTAGCACTCTGTACCTTCAGGTCCTGGACCTGAGCTCTGAGACATTTGATGATCTCTGATGAAGTAAGAGGAATAGTAGGATCGACCTCAGCTGCTGGCATCTCTATGTCCTATGGCTGCTCTGGCTACTGCTTAGTAGTCTCTGCCCTATGCGCCTTGCGGCGTCTAACCTCGGCTCCCAGATCAAAAGTGGTATCTGCCTGCGAAGGATCGGTCTCACCACCCACAAACTACTCAGCGGCTAAAACCTCATCTGCAGACCCAACACTGCCCAAAGTACCCCTCTCACCCCTACTCCGTCTTTGTGAACTTGTGGATATACCTACTGTGGAAGTAGAAGGACGAGGGGGCCTCATATGTCCTGACGGTCTCTGAAGTGGAGCCATCGCTCTCTGTCTGGGTGGTGTAGGATGCACTACCTGAGGTCTCAGGCCCTGTCTCGCAGGAGTACCTGCAACATCCATTGCCTCCTCCATGGAGGGTATCAACTCAGTAGGATTCGAGAATCTAGGAATGGGATGATCAGCTTGCCAAGCAGTGTATCTATCTGTGACCCCTGCATCAACAACCTATGGACAGTAGTCCCAATCTCGCCCTATGATACGACTATACTCATCTACGCATAAGGAATATGTAAGTCGAGCTGTCCATCCAAGACCGATCTCACGAACAATGCGTGCATATGCAGTATACTCCTGTGGGGCATCCTGTCTGCATCCATACTAACACCACACTCTGGTAATCAAGAATCTCTCCAACATAGTGGGAGACCGGCCAATAAGTATCTGACTCTGAAAAAGAAAGCTGTACTGCTCCCTCGCAGTGGGCCAGGCCTCTATCTGCAAATAGGGTCTCCAATGCACAAAGGTCATATCATCTAAGCACTGTCTGAAATACTCAGTATGACCCATACGGACCTGTGTGACATAACCAACATAAGTATATATCACTGGCTCCTATGGCTACCGCTGTGTCTGGAAAACCGGTCTCAACACTGGGATATGCTCCCATGCCCATATCTGTAATACAAGAGCTCCAGAAGCGAAGCTCTTGCAATCCTGATACACAACCTCATACATCTCCGAAAACATGTGGGCCAACAGGCACTGACCCCAGGTAAGCTCAGTAGGCGTGGCCATAAGAAGGGCTACCATCGGAGCCCATCCCATCAAAAAGCTGTTCTGCTGACGGCCTGGCATGATGAGCTCTCCGATCATACCAGCAATAATGCACTCTAAACGGTGCGTCTGACCATATCTCTGTACAAGGGTCTCCTAGGAAATGGACCCCGTCAACTGTGTATCATCACCAAACAGACGCCTAAAGGCATGAAGACCAGTCTGGCTGGAACTCACATACTCAGGACGCCGACTGCTATGGAATGGAATGCAAAGTATCCTATAAATATCCTCTGGAGTCACAGTGATCTCTCCAGTCAGTAAATGAAAGCTCTGAGTCTCCAAGTGAAATCTCTCTATCAGGGCAGTCAATAGGCCATGATTTACCCTAATATCGGTTAAATGAATGAGATGCTCAAAACCACATGCAGCAAGATGAACCCTCATAGGGTCAGGAAGCGAGACACACAGTCTTTGTGTCGCCGGGTAAGAATGACGAACATGGACGTTAGATATGTGACCTAAATCATATAGAAATGAGGTGTTTTATCAGAAATAAAGTTCAAAATTAGGTTAATAGTACAAGAACGAAACAAATTGATATTTCTGATGGTGGATCAAAGAGTCAGCAATCAAGCAAAATTATCAAAAAAATCAAAATTTTGACCTAAATATCAGTTCTAGGCTCACTATTTCTCAAATGACATTCCAGACTAGCTCCGAAAGTCGTACGACATTCCACAGTATACCAAACGACACTTCATAGTCATACGACACTTTGCACGGTGTCATACGAGTATTGAGGGACCCGATGAAATGTCGTACGACACAAGGGTCCCTCTCATACGACACTTGGGTGGACTTGAAATGACACATAAATTTCAAATGGAATGTCGTACGAGTCTGGTATGGGACTCGTACGAGTTTTCACACATGCAAAAATTAAAAAAGCAAAACGCGTACGAAAAAATTAAAAAATGAAATAAAACATGAAAAATTTGCATTTTCAGAGGGGCACAGAGGTCCACCTAGCGGATGTCCATACTGTCGGGGTCTCTGGTATCTCCGACTGCGCTCAAATCGATGTGAACTCACAAGAACCTTCGGATCTCGCTGTTCTACCATTTTCTTGCTCAGAGGGCTTCGCAAAATCTCCAAAGTCAAATGGTTGAAATGAATTGAAAATGACCCTTCAGGGCTTTATATAACATTTGACCTAATTTTCAAAAGTGCTTTATTTTTCATGAAAATTGCACCCTTGGCTAATTTCGACATTCTGAATCCATTTTCAGGATCAAAATTCAAATCTAAGATTGTTTAATATGTCAAAATCACGATTTAAAATTTTTGGGCCTAGGACGGTCTACTACTTGCATAATCGACCTTCCATCATCACAGAAATCTAGTATTCAACTTAACTGATTATCTAACATCAAACTATCAAAATTTCAACTTGGTCAACTATGGTCAACGCATGGTTTAACCTAGTCAAACTTGGTCTTTTGGGACCTTCCAACGATGCAGAATGTGTTCTTGAACGTGTATAACCACTTTTCCAATCAATTAACATGCTTCTGAACTCTCAACGCTGACTTTTCTTGTCAGATTTCAATTTTAATCTCGAAGGGGGCATGGTATTGCACATCATTCAAAGTCTGTAAATCAAATTCTATCAATCTTTCCTCAATAATCAAGACAACAACCACGTCTAGTTATTGATTCATCAAAAAACCTCATCGCTTGGGGAAAATCTATCATCACTTGGGGCATATTAGATTCATCAAGATCCATATCAATCTGGTATTCTCCTAATCTTGTAAACTGTATCAGTTTTTGCAACCATCGGATCATAGTGTTCTTTCCTTGGTTCTTCGGCAATTGAAGGATTCAGATGTGATACCTGCTAGTTCTGCTAAGACAATCGAGTCTAGAACCGGTCACTCACTTCTTTGCAATCCTAAGGTTCGGAATCAGGCATTTTGACACTTTTTTTTCGCAATCCTTGGTTCATCGCTACTATAGTGAACATTATCTTTGGTCATTCAGGACCTATTATCTCCATATCAAATCAATATCAATCAGCTTCTGTCTCATATCAATTATCAATTTCAAACATCAGTTTCATATCTTTATCAAACACAGACTATCTATGAACCATTGCGCTTCGCACAGTAATTCAAAGAGGGGAAAAATGTAATACCCCAAAAATGGGCTATAAGTTCATTAATCTTCTATATCAACAATTCGAATGAAATCGACATCAAAGTCCTAACCTAAGGCACATCTAAACATCATCGAATCCTAATTGATTATCTTAAATTCTGCATCGGGGAATATTCCTAGCAACATTCCTAATTATCTTAATTATCTTTAATTTAATGATTATTTGGCGATAAATCACATTTATCCTAAGTTTGATTAATTGAATATTTTCATATTTAATTAATTAGATTTAATATCTTGCCACTTAATTATGTAATTAAATTTAATTCTATCTATTATTAATTGTATTATTTAATTTTGACAATAAATCTAATATCTTATGAATAATTGATTAAATTTTTATTTAATTAATTAAAGCAAGTTGTCATTATTTAATAATATAGTTTTTAATAAAAGTTTGATTAAATAATTGATTAACCCATAAATCAATTATTTATTTTCAAAAATCAGTTAAGTTGAGAATAAATCACTTTATTTATTTATTAATTCATAATTATTATGCACATTCAAAAGAAACAGTTAAACTCCAAATTAGAAAATCAATGCAAAGTGTTGACTTTTTAGAACTCAACATCCTTTTGGAGTTCAAAAAGTTGATCTAAACTCTAATTTGAGTTAAAAAGCTGTTTTTGCATGATTTGCATGTTTTTGTGAATTAAATTATCTTTATTATCAGATAACTCAAAAATCAAGCTGAGTTAATCTGAGTGATTTATGGCTTTCTTCCATGCACCTCCAAAGCCTTGGATTTCTATAAAATCAAGGCTCAGCTCTTCATAATGGATCTCTCAAATTTGCATCCATAGAATCTCATATTTTTGCACAATCACACTAGAGAATTGGAATTGGAAAGATCAAAGCTTATTGCGAATCAACATTGTTGTGAGATCACTTTTGTTTTCATATTATTGTTAGATCAATTCATAGCATATCAGTTTTTACATATCATAGATTTCATATCATTTTTCATATTATTGCATAGAAAATATAAAAAAAAAAGAAGATTAATTGCATTCAATTCATATTTAGATCAATTGCATTCAAATCCTTCATTTAGGTGTCGTCTAGGTCACTGATCTCGATAACAATCTGAGAACATCAATCTCGCACCTACTAGAAGACAGTAAATCGCTTGGTTAAATTAGATTTCAATTTTACACGATTTTGATTTTTGCTAACCTCTAATGTTTTACTGAAGTGTTGTGTCTACAGATCAGGTACAATTTTCACACACACACATGCGCCTCTTTCCTAGATCTTTGGGGGGAGCATCCATTCATTGGTTTTCTAGGTTGCCACCTACATCAAAACTTTTGAGGAGTTGATCAAATTTTTTTATCAACAATACTCCTACAATATTCAACATCCAGTCACCATGATTGATATCTGTAATCTCAAGCAATATCCAGGAGAACCATTCCTAACATTTCTCAAGAGATGGAGGAAGAAGTTCTCTCTATATGCCAGACCTATTCCAGAAACAGAAAAATTGAAATTTTCATCAATAACCTTGTTCTCGAAATCAATTATCCTCTACAAATGCAAGATCATACATCTTTTGACAAGATGGTGGACAATGCTATCAAAATCGAAAAAGTGCTTGTGAAAAAGGGAGAAATCACACTTCAAAAAGACAAGTACAAATCTGGATCCAGTTCTAAAGACAAGAACAAAAATTGGAACAAGAACAAAGGCATCATCATAGATGGCATTGTTGACACTATCCGTGCCCCATCAAAGGCACTAGCCTACAATCTCACTCTTGGCACCCAAGCCATTAAAGCTTCAGAACAGAAGTCTTCTGAACCATCTCAAAAGAAGCCAGAATACAAAAGATGAGATAATAAACGAAAGTTTACTCCTCTTGGAGAATCTTTGGAATCCGCCATGAGAACTCTATTGGCTGATAACATCATCTCTTTGCTACCAATTCGACCACCTAATTCCGAGCCTAAGCCAAAATGGTGGAGAGAAAATGAATTCTGTGATTTTCATCGAGGTAAAGGTCACAAAATGAATAACTGCTTCCGGTTGAAACACACCATTCAAGATCTAATCGATAGCGGAGACATCACAATTGACAATCCTAAGAGAAATAACGATCATACGGCATTTATAGAACCATTTCTGCAACATGATCAAGGAGTTTCAACTTCTCAGCCTAATATGGGGGCAAAAGTCAACTATGCCTACCCTGGAAATAATGCTGTCATCAATATGGTTGAACCATGTCTCTCTGAAAGTTGCAATATCATCACAATTGTAAGAAGAGATAGACAAAATCAATCCACCAATGCAGTTACTCGATCACACGCCCAAGCACATATGAAAGGATAGTTCTCAGATTCATCAAATGTCCCTAGGGTGCCCTTCAATCTTTCATCTGCTTCCAAACAGAAGGCTACTTCCAAATCTTCCAATCCAAAAGATACAAGGCCTACATCTTATAGCATTGTTCAACAACTCCAGCACACTAATGCAAAAATCTCTATGTTTGAGTTGCTTTGAATATCTCCAGCTCACAGAGCCATTCTAGACAAAGCTTTGTTCGGTTCCAATGTTCCTGATGACCTTGATTTAGATAGGTTCTAGACTATGGTTGGACATCTTACATCTCTGCAATATATCTCCTTTTTAGAGGAAGATGACAACTCCTTGAGTCACCCACATAATCAGCCTTTGCCTATAGAAGTCTTGATCCAAAACTGTAGAGTCAAACGTGTGTTGATAGATGGGGGCGCTGGCCTAAAGATTTGTTCTTACAGCTTGATCACACAATTGGGATTTTCATAATTGGCTATTGATCCTCGAAAGAAGATAACCATAAAAGCCTATGATGAACAAGAAAGATCTTCTAAAGGCACCATTGTCTTACCCATCAGAGCAGGTCCAGTTATCAAAGATACTATATGTCAAGTTCTTGATCTACCTTTAGCCTACAACATTCTTCTAGGGAGACCATGGATACATGAAATGCAAGCTATTCCTTCTACATACCATCAATGTTTGAAGTTTTCTTATGAAGGAGTAGAGGTTACTATCCCCGCAGATCTAAATACAACTTGCAACACCTTGAAGGAAAGTGCAGATAAGCTTGTGCCTAATAACAGAGAATCTTCCATTGAACCAACTAAAGAAGCATCCACATCTAAAATGGAAGATCTTGCAAAAGAGGTTAATATCAAAGAAAATAGTATGGCAGAATATACTATCAAGCCAGTCTTATCTTTGACATCTCTCCCTATCTCGCCTAAGTCTTATGGGCAATCTTTGAAACAATCCAAACCAAACTCTAAAGAACCTTTTGAAGCATATAAAAAGAATTTTGTAGCAGAACAAGTATCCAAGCAAGAGTTTGAAGAGGATGAAGTTGTGCTATCATGGCTATACAAAGATGAACCTGAATCTAAAGTTGTTCAAACTAGTGACTCTACAGTATCCAAACTCCCTTCTAAGTCATATGGTCCAGGAGATAAATTGATAGCTAAGATGGGATATCCAGGTCAAGGACCTCTAGGAGTCAGAGGAAAAGGTCTCGTGGCACCTCTCCCACATACTGGTAGAGCAAATAAGAATACTATTGGCCTAAGCTTTAAGAAGAAACCCTATCACCTCAAAGGTAATTGTTCTCATGTCATAGAGCAGATTGCACCAGGAGAACCTCTTCTTAAGAAAGAAGAAACATAACCATGAAATAGTGATTCAGACAGCTCAGAACTCATCCCCTATGAAAAATTGCCTAAAGAGATCAAAGACCTTCTTGATGATACAGATGATCCAATCAAAAGAATTAATGTAGTAGAAACACAAGAACCTACTATCAATCAAGAGATAGTTGTCACACAAGAACCAGCTAATCTTGAAAACAATCAAGAAGAGGGAGATGGTAGTGATTTTGAGACAGATTCCCATGAGTATGAATTCAAATCAGAATCTGAGGGTAACCCTTCTTGGGGTATTCACCCGGACTTTACTCATGTTCTAAGATTTCCTAGAGATCCTGAATCAGAAGATGAATCTAATGAATATGAATGGGGAGTCATTCCAGAACTAGGTGAGCTAATCATGGAGAAACATGTTGATGTTATTCACCAATATGCACCTCAAACCAACGTAAGTCTAGAACGAAATGATGAACCTATTGAGTCTGATCCACCTATGGCTGAATTGGACTCCCACGATGACATTGAGCCTATTCATGAATTGAATGTCTTAAGTTGTAATATGACCTTTGAACTCGAGCGTCGCGTTAGGACCAATGATGATATATCCATATCCATAAACACTATCTCCCAATCTTTCCCCACTTTGACTATCCAATATTCAGAACTTGTTGATCAAACCTCCAAAAATCTGAGCCATGGTATTTATACCTTCCCGAATGACTATGCCCTTGCTTGCTACCTAAATGCAGTTGAGCCTATGAGTACTTCCATCAGTGAACCAAGCGTTAGCATGACAGAGTCAGACATCAAATATCTTAGTCAAAAAAATTAGAATAAGAATAAAAATAAAAAGAGTTCTGACGGTGAAAACCACTTTGTGGCAGTCTCAGAACCTACAAAAGTTAAAATAAAAGACATATCCGAAGGTGAAAACCTCTCTGAGGCACCTAAGGATGAGATATTTAATGTCCTTTTGAGTCATTTATAGGACATATCTCCAGTTCTAATTGAGCCCACTCAATCCATCAATTTGGGTACAACAGAGGAACCACAATTGGTGTATGTAGCACAATCATTATCAGAAGAAGAGAAGCAAAAATTTACAACATTCCTAATAGAGAAGAAGATCAACTTTGCATGGAAATATCTAGATATGCCCGGATTGGATCCTAATCTTATAATGCATCATTTATCTATTGCTCCAAATGTCAAACCTGTCAAGCAAAAATTGAGAAAGATGCATCCTCATGTTGCACTCTTGGTAAAAGCTGAATTAGAGAAGTTTCTGAAAGCCGGATTCATCCGAGTTATTGACTATGCAGAGTGGATCTCTAATATTGTACCTATTTCTAAACTAGATGGTTCAATCAGAGTGTGCACAGACTTTAGAGTTGTGAATAGAGCGTGCCGTAAGGATGATTTTCCACTACTTAACATTGATATGATAGTGGACATGACTGCGGGTTTTGAGATGTATTCCTTAATGGATGGTTTCTCTGGATATAATCAAATAAAAATTGCTCCAGAGGATCAAGAGAAAACTGCTTTCACATGTGCATGGGGTACCTTCTGTTGGAATGTCATGCCATTTGGGCTTAAAAATGTTGGTGCTACATATCAAAGAGCAATGACATCTATTTTCCATGACATGATGCATCGAACTATGGAAGATTATGTTGATGACACTTTAGCAAAATCTATGATTAGAACTGAACATCTAAAGGACTTGAGCATGATCCTAGATAGAATGGAAAAGTTTAGTCTCTGACTAAATCCTAAGAAGTGTGCTTTTGGTGTCACTTCTGGAAAGCTCTTAGGATACATAGTTTCAAAGAAGGGCATTGAAGTTGATCCAGCTAAAGTAAAGGCTATAATGGAAATGCAACCTACAAAGAATATCAGTCAAATGAGGACATTGCAAGGAAGAGTTCAATCTATCAGAAGATTCATATCACAGCTAGCGAACATATCACAGCCTTTTACAAAAACATTACATAAAGGTGTGACTTTTGCATGGAATGAAGAATGTGAGAACAAATTTAACCATATCAAGAAGTATCTATCAAATCCTCCTATCTTGATGCCTCCTATTCATGGGAAGCCATTGATTTTATATGTCTCCGCTACAAATACATCACTGGGGGCATTGCTAGCATAGCACGATGAGAACAAAAAGGAAAGAGCTATATACTATATTAGTAGAACATTGGTTGCATATGAGAAGAACTATTCAATAATTGAGAAAGCTTGTCTAGCTGCGATCTTTGCATCACAGAAACTGAGACACTACATGTTAGCTCATACCACACAATTGGTAGCCAAGATTGATCCACTAAAGTACCTACTAAGCAAAGCTTCCCTCACAGGTAGATTAGCTAAATGGGTTATGCTCTTAAGTGAATTTGACATTGAATATGTGGAAAGAAAGGCTATCAAAGGATAGGTTATTGCTGATCAATTAGCAGATGCACCTATGATTGATAATACACCAATGCAAATGGAATTTCCAGATTCCTCTATCATGACTCTTTCTTCTAGAGAATGGCAGTTATTCTTTGATGGCTCCTACACACAGAATGGATATGGAGCAGACATATTGTTCATAACTCCTCAAGGATACTCAATCCCAAAGGCATTCAGATTAAAGTTTCCTTGCCCAAACAATATTGCTGAATATGAAGCCCTTTTGAATGGTATGAAAATAGCAATTGAATGGAGAGTAATAGAACTACACATTCATGGAGACTCTCAACTTGTTATTCATCAAGTCAATGATGTGTACCAAACTAAAGATGAAAATCTCATTCCTTACAAGAGAATGGTAGATGATTTAAAGAAATATTTCATATTTATCACATTTGATCAAATTCCTAGAATGGAGAACAAGGTTGCCGATGCAATGGCAACATTATCTACTCTCTTACAGCAATTTGAACATGAGCTACGCTACGAGTTCCTGGTGGAAGTACTATCTTATCCTGCATACGACTCCCCCGAAACCCGCATGATCTGCATCGTTGTAGGTCATGATTCATCCAGATACAAAAACCTATTTTCCTATCTCCAAGACCAAGTCATTCCCGATACCTTCAACCGCCATGAAAAGAGATACCTTATCCGTAATGCCTCCCAATATGTCATCATTGGTAATGATGTATACACACGAGGTCTAGATGGTACGCTACTTAGATGTTTAGAATGAGAAGAGTCTCAATGTGCATTAGAGGAAGTCCATGATCGTATTTGTGGGTCACACTCGAACGGTTTAACACTAGCTCGAAAACTTATGAGGGCTGGGTACTATTGGCCTGAAATGGAGAAAGAGTCTATGAAATTTGCCAAGAATTGTAAAAAATGCCAAGTGCATGGCAACTTAATTCATGCTCTAGGGAGAGATCTAATTCCCTTTACTACACAATGGCCTTTCCATCAATGGGCATTTGATCTTATCGGGATGATTCATCCTCATTCTTCTAATGGACATACCCATATAATCATAGCTACAAATTATTTTACAAAATGGGTAGAAGCAGTCCCTTTGACACAAGCAACTAGTAAGAAAATATCTATGTTCATATTGAACTATATCATATGCAGATATGGGATACCTCATTCCATAATCAAAGATAACGGTGGACAATTCAAGAATAAAGACCTAGATGATCTATGTGCCAAATTCAAGATCACACAACATTGGTCTTCTATCTACTATCCTCAAGGGAATGGACAAGCAGAGGCTTCTAATAAGAATTTATTGAAAATCTTGCATCGAACAGTTAATAAAATAGGAAGAGACTGGCATCTCATGATCAATCCAGGTCTCTGGGCCTACAGAACTAGTATCAAAACACCTACTGGGGCTACACCTTTCACTTTAGTTTATGGGTCTGAAGCGGTACTGCCTATTGAGGTTGAAATCCCATCACTAAGAATCAGAATGCATGGTCTAGTAACTGATGATGACTACAAAGTGTCCAGGTTGCAAGAACTTGAACTACTAGATGAGTGCAGACAAGCAGCGTATGATCATCTCAGAGTGTATCAGAAGAGAATTTCTAGAGGTTACAACAAGAAAGTCAGACATAGAGAATTTCAGGTTGGTGATCTAGTCTTGAGAGAAAATCCTAAAAATCAATCACATCGAGAACGCAAGGGGAAGTTTGAACCCAACTGGCTAGGTCCTTTTGTAATCACTGCTACTTTTGGCTCTGGTGCCTATCAACTCTCAATGACTGAAGGAGAATAGCTTTGAGAACCAATCAACATTCTCCATCTGAAGAAATTCTACGCCTAAGGCATTCAGTCTATGGTAAAATGTCTTGAAAAAATCTTAAAAATTGGAAAATGTCTTAAAAAAATGAACATCTTGGTGAAAACCTAGAAATGGGCGCCTTGATGATTCACAAAAAAAATAAAAAAATATAAAAAATATAAAAAAAAAATTGAAAAAATGAAAAATACAAAAAAATGAAAAAAAGAGAAAAAGTACCTTGGTGAAAACCTGGAAACAGGCGCCTTGGTAGCAAAAAGAGAATCTCTGCCAAGATGGTGAAAACCCAGAAAATGGGTGCCACTTGTTTCAAAATGCTCCATCTATCAGCGCAATCTTGGTCTTTCCTAGCTTTCAGTCTTGTTTTAGTTTGTACATATTTCCCAGTTGGTTTTTGAATAAGTCAGTTTGTACACCAATCAGCTCCAGCGTCTGTATCCTATCAAAGCTTAACACTTGGGGGCAATCAATGTCAAATCCTATGGTCTCCAATGTATTTTAGACGAGTCATATCCAGTCAGAGTCCTTTGAAGCTGCATTTGAGTCAGTCAGTCAGTCTCATCTCCAAAAAGGATTTTTCATCTACAACAACGCAATCAAACATCAAACTGAAAACAATTTGTGCTTTTTACATGCTTTTATCTCCTTGTATGCTTACTCTTTCGCATTGAAATTTTTGCATATTGTGTCTCTTTGAGCGCTTCGATGATGTCCTTTATAGGATTTAGAGAGTGATGACTGGGGGCATAATCTTTTCTTTGTCTTCTACTTGTATGTGAAAATCTAACAACTTTGGAAATTTTGGATTGAAATGGTGTCCGACTGTAAGAGCCTTTATCTCGAATTGGATGGCCATGCGTACCTCGACCATTGATACCCAGAAAATTCAAGGAAGTTTGATCTAACTATTGTATTTTTTTTTTGAGTGAGTTCTTTCTCCTATTGTGAAACACGATCTTACCTAAGGATGTGAACAATAAGGGGTCACTACGGGTAATTCACATTGGATTTAGAATAATCTCTTGACTGTTTGATGTGTTTGCCACACAAAGCATATTCAGGTCATCACGACGTTTATGTTCTGATGCTTATACAAATTGCTATATCAAAATGGACATGATATTCAGGTCATCCTGACGTTTATGCCTTGGTGCTTATATCTAATCCGACATTCTGAAAACAAAATCAATATTCATATGGCCATGGTTGTCATAATTAGTGGGTGTTGTATTGATTCTTGCGCATACAAATCAATATTCATATGTCTTTGGTTTCATAACTAATGGGCATTGTATTGATTTATCTGGTTACCTAAAAGTTCAATGATGATAACAAATTGACACATGATCAATGACTAGGTCCTAGGTCTTAGGTTGCATTTCATTTTGCATGTTTCTTTGCATTTTGCATGTTTGCATGATCTCACAATGTTTGGAAACACTTCAAAGCTTAAACAATTCTTCATATCCAACGAGAGCTGAGTCTCCCTCAAAGGTCTTTTCACCAAACCGCAAGCAGTAACCCTCCTGGGTTAAATATCCTTTTGACATAAGATTGAGTACTTGTCTTCATCAACCTGCAAAAACATATCATGTGTATCGCTGCATTTACATCTCATATCATTACCATTTGTTGCATTACATTACATCTAGTGCATAAGCATAAATCATCCATACATCTTTTCATAATCAATTACATTTGCATAACATCCATACATATGAAAGAAATCATTGCATTGCATTGATCCATACATACATTTTACACTACTCATAGCATAAACATGACATGATATCATCATAAAATTGAAACATGACAAGTACAAATGAAGTCACGATCCAAAATATCGATCTTATATATATCATCAACTCGAAATGTGTCAGGGGTGCACTACTGGCACAATGTACAAAAGAATGAGCTCCGGAGAGCTATCAGAGTCAAAATAGTATATCAGTGATAAAAAAGAACAAAGTATATCAAAACATGAGAACAAGAATCAACTATCGGCACACTCGGTATTTGGTGGAGGAGGTGGTGGTACATTTGGTATGGCCTCTACTCTCGGTGCCCTAGCTCCCTCTGAGGCTGCCATGTAATCTGAATAAGTAGGTACTCTGTGCAGCAGGGACAACAACATAGTATGCAGACACATAGTATGAAGCCCGTGAGGTTTGATGGGTCACCTCTATCTGTAATCTCCTAACCTCTGAGTGAAACTCTGCACGAAGATCTATATGCTACCTATCTGCCTCTAGATACCTCTCCTCCCACCTAGCACTCTGTACCTTCAGGTCCTAGAACTAAGCTCTAAGACATCTAATAGTCTTTGATGAAGTGAGAGGAACAGTAGTATCGGCCTCAGCTGCTGGCATCTCTGTGTCCTGTGGCTGCTCTAGCTGCTGATCAGTGGTGTCTGCTCTATGCACCTTATGACGTCTAACCTCAGCTCCTAGATCAAAAGTGGTATCTTCCTTTAAGGTATCTCCATCACCACCTACAAACTGCTTAGCTGCTAAAACCTCATCTGTAGAACCAACACTGCCCAAAGTACCCCTCTCACCCCTGGTCTGTCTCTGTGAACCTATGGATGTACCTGCAGAAGAAGTAGAAGGATGAGGGGGCCTCATATGTCTTGATGGTCTCTGAAGTGGAGCCGTCGCTCTCTATCTGGGTGGTGTAGGATGCACTACCTGCGGTCTCGGGCCCTGTCCCATAGGAGCACCTGTAACATCCATCGCCTCCTCCATGGAGGGTATCAACTCAGTGGGATCTGAGAATCTGTGAACAGGATGATCGGCAAGCCACTAAATGTATCCATTTGTGACACTTGCATCAACAACCTGTGGACGGTAGTTCGAGTCTCTACCTATGATAGCACTGTACTCCTCTGAACATAGAGAATAGGAGAGCCGCTGTATCCATTTGAGCCCAATCTCACGAACAATGCAAGCATATGCAGTATACTCCTGTGGGGCATCCTATCTACGTCCATACTGATGCCACACTCTAGTAATCAAAATCTCTCCAAAATGGTGGGAGACCGGCCAATGAGTACCCGACTCTGAAAAACAAAACTATACTGCTCCCTCGTAGTGGGCTAGGCCTCTATCTGCAAGTAGGGTCTCCAATGCACAAATGTCATATCATCTAAGCATCATCGAAAGTACTTAGTATGACCCATGCGGACCTGTGTGACATAACCAGCATACGTATATATCACTGGCTCCTGTGGTTGCCACTGTGTTTAGAAAATCGGTCTCAACACTGGGATATGCTCCCATGCCCATATCTGTAATACAAGAGCTCCAGAAGTGAAGCTCTTGCAATCCTGATACACGACCTCATGCATCTCTGAAAACATGTGGGCCAACAGGCACTGACCCCAAGCAAGCTCAGTAGGAGTGGCCATAAGAAGGGCTACCATCGGAGCCCATCCCATCAAAAAGTCATTCTGCTGACGGCCTGACATGATTAGCTCACTGATCATCCCAGCAATAATGCACTCTAAACGGTGCATCTGACCATATCTCTGTACAAGGGTCTCCTAGGAAATGGACCTTGTCAACTATGTATCATCACCGAATAGATGCCTAAAGGCATGAAGATCAGTCTGGTTGAAACTCACATACTCAGGACACCGACTGCTATGGAAGGGAATGCGTAATATCCTATAGATGTCCTCTGGAGTCACAATCATCTCTCGAGTCGGTAAGTGAAACGTCTATGTCTCCGAATGGAATCGCTCAATCAGTGCAGTCAACAGGCCATGATTTACCCTAATATCAGGTAAATGGATTAAATGCTCAAAACCACATGCAGCAAGATGAACCCTCATAGGGTCAGGAAGCGAGACACATAATCTCTGAGTCATCGGGTATGAATGTCGGACATGAACATCTGGATATGTGACCTATATCATGCAAAAATAGGGAATTCTATCAGAAATTGGGTTCAATAATAGGCTAATAGTACATAAATTGGACAGTGAGGTACTTCATAAGGTAGGTTAAGAAGTCAACTATCAGCATCAGAAATCAGAAAAGTCAAAATTTGGCCCTAAATATCAGTTTTCAGACCTCTGTTTTTCATACGACATTCCATCCTAGCCTCGAAAGTCGTACGACACTCCACAATAGACCAAATGACAATGCATGCTCATATGACACTAGATTTAGTATCATACGAGTTTCCAGGGACCCGATGAAATGTCGTATGACACACGGGTCCCCTTCATACGACACTAGGTTATGTATGAAATGACAAAGCAAATAGAATTCAAATGTCGTACGAGTCTGGGATGGGACTCGTACGAGTTTTCATACATACGAAATTCAAAAAGGAAAATGCGTACGAAAAAATTCTAAAATGCTATAAAATATGAAAAATTTGAATTTTCAGAGGGGCACAGATGTCCACCTACCGGATGTCCATACTGTCGGGGTCTCTGGTATCTCCGGTTGCGCTCAAATTGATGCAAACTCATAGGAACCTTCAGATCTCGCTGTTTTGCCATTTTCTTGCTCAGAGGGCTCCACAAGGTCTCCAAAGTCAAACGGTTGAAATGAATTGAAAATGACCCTTCAGGCCTTTATATAGCATTTGACCTAATTTTCAAAAGTGCTCCATTTTCCATGAAAATTGCACCCCTGGCTAATTTTGACGTTCTGAATCCATTTTCGGGATCAAAATTCAAATATGAGATTGTTTATTATGTCAAAATCATGATTTAAAATTTTTGGGCCCAGGACGGTCTACTGCTTGCATAATCAACCTTCAATCATCACAAGAAATCTAGAATTCAACTTAATTGATTATCTTACATCAAACTATCAAAATTTCAACTTGGTCAACTATGGTCAACTCATGGTTTAACCTAGTCAAACTTGGTCTCTAGGACCTCCAAATGATGCAGAATGCATTCTTGAATGTGTTTACCCACTTGTCAAATCAATTAACATGCTTCTGAACTATCAACGCTGACTTTTTTTATTAGATTTCAATTTTAATCCCGAAGGGGGAATGGTATTGCATATCATTCAAAGTCTGTAATCAAATTTGAAATCATATCTTTCCTTAGTAATCAAGACAACAACCACGTCTAGTTATTGATTCATCAAAAAGTCCTCATCACTCAGGGCAAATCTATCATCACTTGGGGCATATCAGATTCATCGAAATCCATATCAATCTGGTATTCTCCTAATCTTGTAAATTGTATTAGTTTTTGCAACTATCGGTTCAATTGTGTTATTTCCTTGATTCTTCGGTAACTAAAGGGTTCATATGTGATACCTACATGATTCTTCTAAAGACAATCGAGTCTGGAATCAGTCACTCACTTCTTCGCAATCATAAGGTTCAGAATCAGGTGTTTTGATGCTTTTGTTTCATTGGTTCATCGCTGTTATAGTTAACATTATCTTTGGTCATTTAGGACCTAATATCAATTATTAATTTCAAACATCAGTTTCATATCTCTATCATACACAGACTGTCTTTGAACCACTGCGCTGCGCACAACAATTGAAAGAGGGGCAAAATGTAATACCCCAAAAATGGGCTATAAGTTCATTAACCTCCTATATCGACACATCGAACGAAATCGACATCAAAGTCCTAACCTAAGGCACATCTAAACATCATCGAATCCTAATTGATTATCTCAAATTCTGCATCGGAGAATATTCCTAGTAATATTCCTAATTATCATAATTATCTTTAATTTAATGATTATGTGGCGATAAATCATATTTATCCTAAAGTTTGATTAATTGAATATTCTCAATATTTAATTAATTAGTTTTAATTCTGCCACTTAATTATTTAATTGAATTTAATTGTATTTATTCCTAAGTATTATTATTTAAATTTGACAATAAATCAAAATTCCTATCATTAATTGATTAAATTATTATTTAATTAATTAAAGCAAGTTGTCATATTTGATGATATTATTTTTGAATAAAAGTTTGATTAAATGATTGATTAACCCATAAATCAATTGTTTTATTTCAAAAATCAGTTAAGTTGAGAATAAATCACTTTATTTATTTATTAATTCATAGTTATCCATGTGCACAATCAAAGAGCAGTTAAACTCCAAATTAGAAAATCAATGCAAGTTATTGACTTTTTGGAACTCAACATCATTTTTGAGTTTTAAAGTTGATCTAAACTTCTAATTTGAGTTAAAAAGCTGTTTTTGTATGATTTGCATGTTTTTGTGAGTTAATTATTCTTTATAATCAAATAACTCAAAAATCAAGCTGAGTTAATCTGAGTGATTTATGGCTTTCTTTCATGCACCTCCAAAGCCCTGGATTTCTATAAATCAAGGCTTCAGCTCCTCATATCTATCCACGCATCCACAAGAATTGCATAATCATGCTGAAGAATTGCTATCTGGAGAATCAAAGCTTATTGCAAATCAAGGCTATTGTGAGATCAATTTGGTTTTTACATTCATTTAGATTCATTTTCATATCATTTGTTAGATCATTTAGCATATCATAGCATATCAGTTTTCATCATATCATTGCATCTAAAATCCAAAAAAATAGATTAATTGCATACATTCCATATCCATCTTTTGCATTCAAATCCTTCGTTTAGGTGTCGTCAAGGTCACTGATCTTGATAACAATCCGAGAACATCATACTCGCACCTATTAGAAGACAGTAAATCGCTTGGTTAGTTTAGCTTTCAATTCATTGCACAATTTCAATTTTTGCTAGCCTCTAATGTTTTACTGAAGTGTTGTGTCTACAGATCAGGTACAAAATTCGCACACACAACAATCACTACTGCTTTTGGATCCAATGCTTATCAAATTTCTACGCCCGAGGGAGATGAACCTATCAACATCCTTCATCTGAAGAAATTCTATCCATGATGCTACAACAACTTTGTACATATCTTATGTCCTAAAAAAATCATAAAAAATGATTTATGGTCTTGAAAAATCCCTAAAAAATGTAAAAAGTCTTGAAAAAATGATCATCTTAGTGAAAATTTGGTAAACAGACACTTTGATGCATCAATAAAAAAATATAAAAAATAAAAAGAGAAAAAAATGTGCCTTGGTGAAAACCTGGAAACAAGCACCTTGGTAGCAAAAATAAATAAAACTTCCAAGTGGTGAAAACTTGGAAATAAATGCTACTTGAGACTTATGCGCCTATATCTATCAACTTATAATTTTGTGCTCCGAACCCTTTCAACTCCCATTCTCTTATCTCCTTGGTCTGGAATTGATCTTTATGTAGGGCTATGGGGCATAAACTGTACTCTTCCTTAGCACACCATGGTGTCTATTAGTAACTCACACCAGTATTTCTCAACACTTCCTTTGACGTTGAGTGTTTCTTAATACTTATCAGATAATACCTATCTTGAGTTGATACTTCGTATGTAGTATAGGGTTATGCAATATTTATCACTTAAATGCATGAGTCCTAGCAAGTCAGTGATTACCTTTTGTTTTCAAACCGCGCTTAAACTAAAACGATTGAGACATGTTATGACTTATTTTCTTTATGTATTTTCTAACTAACAATTTTCACTAAATGTTCCCTCAGTTTCTCCATGATGTTACAAATAGAACACTGGGGGCATGGAGCATATTTTCTTTGATTTATGCTTATGGGTATCACTCTAATGATCCTATGTGTCTCTTGCTTTGATCCCTTGGACACTCGGGAGAATTAGAGCTATATCCTTGACTGTTACATTGTGTTTGTTTATGCAAGACTGTACTCATGGCTATCTTGGAACTCATGCTTCGATATCGGTATAATCTTACAACATTAACTTGGAAACCGTGTTCAAGTAATCTTGACACTTATGTCTCGATGCTTACATGTGTTTCCTACATTCTATCCAATATAGATCATATTCATATCTTCATATTTGTGCTCACACTAGTGATGGTTGCATGATCTTGCGATGTCCCCTAATAAGGCTTGATGATAAAAACAAGGACCTATTAACCCTTGCAAATCGCACTTTGCATTTTCATGGTAGCTTGCATTTCTTAGATGCATTCTTAGTTGCATTTCAAGTTTGGAGAGAGTCTCCTTCATCATTATTGGACAATCAATCAGTTGTGCTTGATCACATATCTCCTTTCTTCTATCTTGATCATGTCTTCATCATCTCCTTGATCTTTCTCTCTTTCTTCCTTTCTTGTCATCGCAGGGGTTAATCATATCATCATATCTAATCTACCCTTATATATAGCATTTTGACCTAATTTTTCAAAGTCTTGGATTTCTACGAAAATTGTACCCCTACCTAATTTCGATGTCTTGGATCCATTTTCAGGATCGAAATCAAAATCTGGCCTCATCTTGACTGTCAAAATCATGTTTTAAAATTTCTTTCCTCCCACGTGGAACTAATTGATCTTTTGAGGCTAATTTCTTTGATCTTTTAAGGCAATCATCATTTCATCATCTCTTCTTCTGACATTGACCTGATTATCTTCCTGATCAACCTTATTCAAACTAGGGAAAATTCTCACCACCTAGTAGTCAAACTTGGTCTTATACACTTAATCAACCATCTAGAACCTTATCTTATCTCGATTTGATCAAATCTATCTTGTCTTATTTTTGCATCTCCTCTACCTTATTTTGATTTCAATCCCGAGGGGGCAAGAATTACCTATCAATCTATCTCTGAAATTGTAATCTTATCTATCTCTACTAGTTCTCATCCCGATCAGGTTCGGGACTAGTTGTCTTTCTGTGCTTCGTTCAATCAAGTTCGGAGTCAGATCTATCTTATCAACCTTTTCTAGTTTTTGTTCGATCAAGTTCAGGATTTGTTATCTATCTGTGCTTTGTTCAATCAAGTTCGGAGTCAGATCTCTATCATCTATGTTAATATCTATTCTTTGACTCAATGTGTTCCCAAATCGCTCACACATTAGTCAAAGAGGGGCAAATGTTATCACCCAAAAATGGTCTAGTAAACCTTGAGCTCCACTCTAACATTAAACATTAAAAATACTAGACCTTACCTTATACCTAATCAATCTTATCTCTTGATCAAATCATCACTTTAATTATTTATTTGATGATATCCTAAAGTTTGACCGTTTTATCCTAAGTCTTATTTGATTAAAAGAACATGCCCCCTTTTAATTAAATAAAATCTAGTTTATTCTGTGTGCACATGAAAAAAGAATTTCTTAATTTGAAAAAAAGAGAGAAAAAAAAAAGTGGAATCTCTTTTGCCTCTTAATCCTCAACACTCATTTCTACCTAACCATTCTCATCCACTTGATTTTTCCTCTTGAGAATCTTGTGCCCTAAACTCAAAATGGGGATTATTCTCCACCCTTGGATTTTGCCTCTTAATCTTGACCGTCCATCCATTTCTAAATTTTTTAAAAGGAAACTCTCTCCTCATTCTTGGCTAGTTAGTCAGTTAGTCAATCAATCTAGCATTTTAATCTTGCATTCTTAAGAGCATTCTAGTTACTTGCATTCTAGCTTAGCATTTCCTTATTGCATTTAGCTTAAATCACATAGTTTAACTAGGAGGTATTGTAATATTGTTAGATTAGATTTTCTTTCTTATTCTTTCATTTACATCCTAACTTAGATCTTCATCTCTTTTAGATCTTTCATGCTTGCTCCTCCATTTTGAATCTTTCATTCTATGGTGCACCTTACAAGGTTTTCGTATTGAGCTCCATTTGAGAGCCACTATCTATAATGCTTACATTATTTCACGTCATAGATAGGAAGCTATAAGCTGCCTCTTGGGATATTCCCTTCTATGGATTCTCCCAAGAACAATGGTTTATAGAAGTGTGTCACCTTTTGATCACACACTAAGGAGCCAACTTTCAATCTATCTACTTTTGTGAAAGCTAATAAGAACGATTCAACATGCCCCAAAATTGAGAGGCCTTGGGCCTCTAAGACCAAGAGAAACTTCACTCCTCTTGGAGAATCACTTGAAAATGATTTGAAGATGCTTTTGACTAATAAGATCATTACCTTGCCTGATAACTCAAGACCCTATGATCCCGAGATAAAGCCTAAATGGTGGAATGCCAACCACTATTGTGATTATCATCACAACCAAGGCCAAAAAACCAAGGAATGTATGAAGCTTAAGAATCTCATCCACAATCTATTTGATAACGAGACTATTATGGTTGACCTCCCACACATGAATAATGATCATAAATCTTTCAAGGAACCTTTTCCAAAATTTTAGAAAGGGGAGTCTTCTAAGGCAAAGGATAATAAGGTTGGCTACACATATTCTAATTGTAACAATGTGATCAACATGCTTGAGTCCTCCAATCATACTATCAATACTATCAAAGCTAAGGACAAAGCTGAAGCTGAATCATCTAATGCAATAATCCGCTCTCAAGAGAAATTCAATCTATGAGTAGAAGGTTTGTCTTCCTCCTCTATTCCTAAGAAGAAAATAACCTTAACATCCAAGCCAGCTACATTGTCAGCTACACAAGATTATAATCTAGTTAACTAACTTCAACATACTCCAACTCAGATCTCAATACTTGAGCTACTCAAAATCTCTCCTGCTCATAGGGAGATCCTTGATCAAGCCCTTCTTGCAACTAATGTATCTAAGGACCTAGACATTAATAAGTTCCAGTCTATAGTCGGTCATCTCGCTTCACCTCATTATCTAAATTTCTCTGAAATAGACAAAAAATTTGTTAGTCATCCACATAATCAACCCCTCCATATTGAAGTTATTATCCATAAGTATAGAGTTAAGCATTTTGATAAATGGAGGTGCGGGTTTGAACATCTGCACTTTCAATTTGGTTAAAGCTCTCAGTTTCTCAAAGTATGCTATTGATCCCCGACACAAAATAATGATCAAAGTATACGATGAAGAGGAATGTTCTTCTAAAGGCACGATAATCTTACCTATTTGGGTAGGTCCTATTCAACACGACATCATCTATCAATTTTTAGATCTTCCTTTGGCGTATAACATACTTCTCAGTCATTCATGGATTCATGAAATGCAAGCAGTTCCTTCTACATACCATCGATGTATTAAATTCCCTCATGAAGGAATTGAGGTTACTATTCTTGCAGACTCAACATATACCTGTAACAATCTTAAAGAAGCAGAACAAATGGTTCCTCACAACAAAGAACATGGTCAAATCCTAAAGAAGCAGAAGCAAAAGAAAAATAAACTCTATCAGACTATGGGAAAAGAATATTAATTAGACCTATTGGTATGGGAGAATATCGAGTGGACACTAAAACAATCTCTTCAAAGTCTTATGGTGGATCATCTCCCTCAGTTACAACAACACCTGCTATTCATGAAGGTACTAGAATGGTTAAGGATAAAATCTCCCTAGAGCTAGAAAGAGAAGAAAGTTCTATCCTACAAAGACTCTACAAGAGATAAGAATCAGGACATGAGATCAAACATGCTGAAATTTCACCTAAAAAGTATGGTGTGGGTTACCAACTTATGCAGAAGATGGGATATGATGGAAAAAGTCCTCTTAACAAAGGAAAAGGTCTCCTTGAACCTCCACATGATGAATTTAGAAATCCTAAAGATAAGATTGATATTGGCTATCACAAATGTAAGTTTTGCAAACCTAGCAGCAACACTTATGCATATGAGGACTCAGAAGAAGAAGAAGCAAAAATACAAACAATGACATATGAAAGACTTACATATCCAAACTTCTAATCCAAACTATCAAGGAGAGCCCTATATACCATCTTAAGCTCCTCAAGAAGATGACCCAGTGGAACTTGTGGATCCAGTAGAAAATGGTCTTCATCAAGAGAATCTCAGTCAATCTCTTGAGGGAATTTCCACTACTGCTAATGGTACTATTACTACTACTTGTGCCAATTTTGAGCACATCATTGATTCTAATTGCATGCATCCTAATTGGGGGAAACTCGTTGATGTCTCTCGTATCTTGGATATACCTTGGTTTATGCCTATTGTAGACTACTCTACTACTACTACTATTGAACAATTTTCACTGCTGAAAATATACCTCCCATGATAGAAGAAAGTGATGATGAAGATCTACCTCCTATGATAACTCTAGTGGATTACATCATACAATATCATAATAATGAAATAGATTCACATGAATATGAGTGGGACTAATTATCAGATGCTATGATGGAAATACACGTTGATGTCATACACAGATATGCTACTGCTACAAATTTTAAAAGAGGAGGAAGCTCAAATTCTCAAGAACAAGATAATAATGAAGATCCTTTCCATCCTCCTATTGAAATCATCCCTATGGATCCTAGGCCATCTGCTCATAATCAAAACAACGCTCTAGCCAATCAAGAAAATCACGGGTATATAAGACTTCATCCTACGATGACAACATGGAACTTAGGAAGGTCTAGGATTGAGATGGTTCCTATTTGCACACTTCTGGAACAACAAGAGGGATTTAGTTCTAGAAATAGGCCATCCTAGTTGGATTCATGTAATATTCCTCTAAACTCCTCTAATACTTCTAGGAGAACTCATGATCGACAATGCTCTATGGAGGATACCATTCTTGATCTCTCAGATTCATTCATGAATGATGAGAATGATATCAATGTCTTTGCACTTGAACTTGTTGAGCCTGTATCCCTCATCTATCCTGAGCTAATTGACTAGACTCTTTATGAATCTATCCAACTCATACCCTTTGACACCTGCCATGAACTAGCCTGTTACCTAAATATTGTTGAACCTTTACCTTCTTCCACTAGTGCAATGAGCAGAGATATGGAAGGGGAAGATATCAAGTGTCTTAGTCAACGAAACAAAAACAAAAAGAAAAGATGGTCTGATGGTGAAAACCACTATGTGGCAGTATCAAATTCTTAAAAAGTAAAAATAAAAGACATATCCAATGGTGGAAACCTCTCTGAGGTGCTTGCAAATGGGATACTTGATGAATCTATCTTAACTGAAAATCCATGGAAGATATACTTTGATGGCTCATCTATACAACAAAGTGTTGATGCTGATATTGTATTCATGTTTCAAAAAAGCTATAAAGCTCCACAAGTATACAATATAATCTTTTTCTGCACAAACATTATGGCTGAATGTGAAATATTCACTAATGAATTCAAATTGGCCATTGAATGGACAATCAAATAAATTCCTGTCTACTCTTAGTTGATAATCCATCAAGTTACTGATGCATACTGAACCAGAGATAAAAAACTATTTCTATATAAATGTTTGGTTGATAACTGTGTATTCATCACTTTCCAATAATTACTATGTGCAGAAGATAGAACATCATAAGCTATGACTACCTTATCCTCCATGCTACAAATTGAAGAACATCAATTCCACTATGACTTCTTGGTGTAAAAACTCCCATTTTCTAACAATAACTCACTTGACTCACAAATCGCCTACACCTTCATTACTTCTAATATCTCTTGGTACTGTCAAATCTATCATTACCTTACAAGAAGTGCATCCCGGTATCTACTCATTGCTAATGACTTGTCTAAGAGGAGTCTAGATGGTACTCTCCTTAGGTGTCTAGAACGTGAAGAATCTGACAAAGCGCTAAGAGAGGTCTATGAGGGTATTTGTGGATCCCACTCGAATGATCTTTCCTTGGCTATGAAACTCTTGAGAGTCAAACACTAATGACTAGATTCTTTTGTCCTCACTATAGGATTTGGTTCTAAAGCTTATCAATTGGCTACTTCAAATGATGATGTTCTCAAAGAGCCTCTCAACACTCTTCACTTGAAGCAACTCTACAACTAAATATTTTGGTTCCTTGTACAACAACTTATGATCCTAAAAAAATTCTAAAAAGCATATGAAGTCCTAAAAATTGTAAAATGTCCTAAAAAAAATGATCATCCTAGTGAAAACCTAGAAACAAGTGCCTTGATGTATCCATAGAAAAATCAAAATATCAAAAAATACAAAAAAACAAAAAATTGAAAAGAACAAAAAAAATAAATAAACAAAAAAAAGTGCCTCGGTGAAAACCTAGAAACAAGTGCCTTGGTTAGAAAAAATAAAATAATCTCAAGTGGTGAAAACCTAGCAAATTGGTGTCACTTGTAATCAACACTCCATCTATCAATGCGTGGTTGAGCTATTGTCACCTTGCATCCATCTTGCTTTCTGTTTCCTTGTGTCGTCATGGGATGGAACTAGTCTTAGTCTTGTCCTTGGTTCTTGTTTTTTGTCTGGAGGCAATCATACACCTGTTTGAGCTATTAGTGCTTTATCAATTGGTCAGCTTGTTGAGCTTAACTTGAGTCAATTTTTTAGTTCTTTTTGATGGATAATTTATCACTGACACTACTCGGTGTTTCTCAACACTCTAATCCTACAATGTTTCTTAACACTACCAATCTGGATATCACTGTGTTTCTTTTAACACATATCAGATCTTGCACTATTCATTGCGCATTTGCACTTTGATACAAGGACAAAGGTGTTCCTCAATATCCAATGTAAATTATATCCTAGAAAATTGAAAATGACTGAGATATGTTGAACTATTTTCTTTTTTGTTATTTGTTATCATTGATGTTCGCTTGCTATGTCTTCTAAGGTCGCTCAACGATGTCTACTTGACTAGAGATTCATGATTGGGGACATACCAATATTTTCTTTGATTTCTTCTTGTGGTGTGATTTCAATGATCCTAATCTTTCTAATAAATTGGGTGTTTGTGGTAAGATCCTCCATCACGATTGGAATGCCACACATACCTTAACCCTCTCTATTTCGATACTTAGGTATGATTGGAATTATCTCCTTGTCTGTTTCTTATGTGTAGCACGTACGATGACACTCCTGGTTATCTTGGCAGCTTGTGCTTTGCTACAAGTGTTATCTTACAACATTAATTTCAAAACAATGTTCAAGTCATCTCGACACTTATCTCTCGATGCTTACATGTGTTTCCTACATCTTATCCGATAGCTCTGTATTTATATTTTCACAATTTCTCTCACTAGTGAAGGTTGTACTGACCTCCGATGTTCCAAACGCTCAAATGATGAAAAATTAATGGCTAGAAGATTAGTGACTTGACTACTCTCATGTCTTAGGCTTCATTTCATTCTAGGGATGCATATAGTTGTTCTTTTCTGGTACCCTTGAGCCATCCTTCCTTTTCCCTTTGCTAAAGTAATTAACTACAAATATCTCCTAACAAATTTGAATAATACTTGTGTAAATCAAGATCAATTCCCTAGTAGGGGAACCAAGTAAATATCATAAGCTTCATTTGATTTCCATTATCCTAAATTCATTTTTGGGATTGAAATCAAAGTCCTTCGTGACATAGTCTAATCTTTTAACGTAGTTGATTGCTGACACTATCACTTCTGGCTCGCTTCCTTCTTCATTTATGGATCTTTGAGGCTAATCTTCACCTCTTATACCTCATTTTGGTTTTGATTCCAAGGGGGAATGACAACATAAAAAATCTTTTTCATCAATCAAATCTCCTAAACTGCAAATCTAGCAATTAAACCAAATCTTAAATCAATCAAGTCAATCAGGACTAAACATCATTGCTCAGGGTATCTCAACTTCACTGATTCATATCAAGTTGAGATTCTCCACAGTTCCTTTCTGAAAGAGTGTTCTCATCGCTTCATATCAGTTCACTCGGACATGAATCTTTTTAATCTCTTAGGGCATATCAGGTTCATCAAGATCCATATCAATATGGTATTGTCTCTTAGATGATTAGCTATCTCAATCTCCTTGGATATATATTCAGTCTCATCGCTTCATATCAGGCTAGATACTCTCGTCTTGCTTATCGGTCTTCATTCAATCAGGTTCAGAGTTAGATCTGTATTAGCTACCTTGGCATCATCATTATTTGACTCAATGTGTTCCTAAAGTGCTCACACATTAATCAAAGAGGGGCAAATGTAATCACCTAAAATTGCTCTAGTAGAACTTGAGCCCCCTTTCAGTCAAATTTCCTCAAATTAAATCCTAAATCTCAAAGGCATATTTACTAGATATAATTATGTAGAGTAACCTTTAAAATCCTCTTTGCATAATTAAATTAAAAAATAAAAAATCTTATATCAAGCTTATACCATGGTCTAATTTCTAGTGCCTGCATATTTATTTAATTTCTATATTATTGCTTTTAATATAAAGTTTCTACACTTTTATTAAAAAAACACTTTCACATGTGTACACATACTTAATCTTGATTAATTAGTAATTAAAAGGGATTTGTGCTTTCAAAATTTCTATTTTGACTTATTCTACCTAACATTTCCCTTTCGCCTCTTAATCCCCACCACTCATTTTTACCTAACCTTGCATCTCCTTGCATTTCTTTTTGCCTCTAACTCATCATAGCCACTCATTCTTTTTCCTCTTAATCTCCACCCTTCATTCTTGAGGCAATTTCTTTAAAAGGAAGCTCTTCCTTCGCTCAAGGGTTCCATCTTTCATTTTTGGTGATCTTAGCTTTTGGTGAATTTAGCTTTCTTGCATTCTTAAATTATGATGTAGGAGCATTTTGGGTTCCTAAAGATCTTTCTTAGTCTTGGAGGAATTCCCTGTCAGAGGGATGCAATACTTTATTTTTGGCAGTTTTCTGAGTTTCTGGGTTGTGATGATCTGTGGAGATATTTGGAATGTGTGATAAAATTTATTTGTTCCTTGATGTATGTGGAAGATGTGTCTAAGGTCGTAGCTCTTTTTGTGGCAGGGTTTGGGAGATATTGGATGGATAGTTTCAAAGTTACAGCTGTTTTCCTTGCCGTCGGAACAGTATTTTCCTATAGTTTTGGAGCTGATTGTGGGATGTGGTGACCTTGATCCTTAATGAATCAGCCTTTGTGCTCTTAGGAACTTAAAGAGGACCTAAATTAATATCATTTCACAAGGGTGAAACTCCTGATTCATTATGAGTAAAAAGTTATGACCGTTTTACTTGGGGACCTATTTTCTTCCAATGTTTCTGTCAGAGCCGTTCCTGCAGTTTTGGGGCTGATTGCACATAGTGGTGATGTTGATCCTTAATGAATTAGCCTTTGAAAAATTAGTGCCTTTAAGAGGACCTAAATTACTACCATTTCCCAAGAGTGCAACTCCTAATTCATTATGAGTAAAAAGTTATGCCCATTTTCCCTCGGGACCTATTTTCTGGCAGTTTTCGGGTGAAACGTGTGGTGTTTCTTCTTGCGATGTTCCGTGTGATCAAATGGGACCTTGCACCCTTAAAGGCATGTTTTTGGGTCATGTTTGGACCTAAATCCAAAGGTGCATTAATTTTTGATCATTCTTGCATTAGTTTTGGTTTCTTTTATTGGTCTGGACCTATATTGTAATTAATTGCTTGACTGGCCGACTTGTGGCTTAGTTGGCTATATATTGAGAGCTTGGGTAGATGTTTAGTAGTTAGAATTTGAGTAACTGGAGTAGTAGATGATCATTAAATCATTAGGAAGAGTAGTGTAGAAGAAGATTTGTGAATTTAGGAGTTTGGTAGCAGAACTAGTGGCCTGCGGGCTTAGGACAACAAGGGGTTGCTTGGAAGTGTGAGTACAAGTTTAGATCTTGTGGTGGTTGTTCCTATCAGAGGCTTCCTATTGCAGATTTGAACTAGTTAGTGGTTTCCTGGATCTTGTGAGATCTTTTTGATACTTTTTAATTTCATTGTAATAGGCCGAAACCCAGAAGGCCTTACAACTCGGCATGTTGAATGAAATTCAGTTTTGAATCATTATCTTGTTGTATTCCACTGTGAATATTGTTGTTATAATCAACAGTGTAGGCTTGGACTGTCCATTATTGGATCCTCCTTACCTGACCTACGTCACATTCTTAGAGTACTTTATCTAATTTGAATTCTTAGTTTCTCATAGTTTACTTCATTTCTAGCTTAATCTTGCATTATCTAGTTTACTTTCTTGCATTTTTTTATAGAATAGCTCTTGCATCTTCATTCTAGAATGCTAATTATTTGCATCCATTGTAGCTTAAATCTTGCATTCTAGTTTCATTCTAGATTTTTATTTTCATTTGAATCTTCCATTTTGGAGTAGTCAAGTCACTAATCCTTCATGCCAATTTGACGAGCATCATGAGAAGGATTAAACTGACTTAAAATAGGAAGCTATAAGCTGCTTCTTGAGGTTTCCTTCTTCATGGATTCTCTCAAGTGTAATGGTTTATAGAAGTGTGTCACACTTTGATCGCACAAGAATCACTACCATAAGCAAGATCTATTGCCCTATCTCCTTGGATATGTTCTTGAGCCAAGTGACTATGAACACAAGAATGCATGGTTGAACAATAATGACATGGTCTATGGACTAATATGCATTACTATATGTGAGGATACTCTACATCGTATAGAGCACATCGAGTTCCCTTTCATTGCTTGGACAACCATCCAACAATTATATGGAGACATTGAATCTTCATTCGGAAGTGATGTTTCCTTGGATGAATATTAGACTCGTGTGGATGATAGTAAGATTTTTTTTCCCCATCTTGTGTGCACACATCCTTTTAGGATGATCAGTTTATTAATAACCCATCTACACCTGTTGCTTCTTCAAAGTTCAGAGTTGCTTCATTGAAAGCTTCATATGATTCTTCCCAGCAGGATCATTTATGTCTTTTGGATTCAATTCATTGGGACCCATTTCTACTAAACATTGCATCATTGTTTGTAGAGTCTGACATTGCGGACTCTAAGGACACCATTGTGGACCTTCATATCCTCTATTGTGAAAACTCCTATGGAGTTGATTCATCTTCTTTTGATGTTATGGGTGCATCTTTAGATCCTCTTGTTCTCTTTTTGCCAATACTTGCTTCTATTGTGGAAGTACAAGACTCTCATTGGTCTAGCTATCACCATACATCTATGGCCATTGTACCTAAATATTCTATGGTACTTATTTTATCTTATCAACACTTGTCACACTTTGGCATGGGCTTAGAGACATTTAAGTAGCATCTAGAAGGGCCTTCTTTGTCTTTGGAGCTTGCTCAAAATCAATTTCCATTAGTTCCTTTCTTGTCACCTTATATAGTTATAGGGTGTGCACCTCATTTATTTGTGGAATCTTCATCATCCAAGGACTTGGCAAGATATGAGTAGTTTTCAAAGACATAAACATATACTTGGATTCTACTTCCTGCCAATTCCTATCGAAAATATGATGCATTCTTGCATTTTGTACTTTAGAAAAGGTAAATAAGATGTGCACATTTATGATATTACAACAACCTTTCTTTTAATATAGTGAAAAACCTATGCTAGGAGTATTTGGCCAAGGTATTAGTACTTTCAATAACATGGTACAAGGCCTTCACCCTAAAAGGCTAAAGTGAATAATTTCTTTGGGATGTTGCAAATTCAAATATAATTTAAAAAGAAAAAGAAAAGTAGTGTTGAATGTCTTGGTTCACCATTCTTGCAAATGGTGGATAGATGGAAGGAATTGAACCCTTATTTAAACATTTAATAGCTTCAAATGGTGAGATAGTTTTCTTTTAAGTCCAATGAGCATGATGACACTCAATTCAAGAAAAGGCTTAAATATGTTATCATCAACATGTTTTGTGATAACTCTTAAGACATGATCACTTTTGTAAATCCAAGGCAATTTATTATTAGGTGTACCTGGACAAGGAACAAGAGTATACAGACTGGGAAAAAAATGAAGCCATCAGAGATGTTTTATGATGCCATCTTCCCATTGTTTAAAATTTATTCTTTTCAAGATGATAAAAAAGGGTGAAATGAAAAAGCCATATTAGACTGAGAATTCTCCAAACTTACATAGATAGAAACACTCAACAATATATAGAAACTCTCAAATATGATCAATACTAGTACACATATGAAGCATTTCCAAAATAACATAACCTCTCCAAGAGTTAGGATGCCCAAGAAATTAGTCACAATGTCATATGTGTGAAAAGAAAAGTACCAGAGGTCGAACTCGAAAAAAATGTTTGAGCACAATGATATAGCTCATCAATAGCTCTCTAACATCTCAAATATTGGAGATTGTGACAAAAAAATATAAGCTTGGAGGTCCAAAATAAATTTAATTTAACTGGCAATAAATTTACTTTATAGAAAAAAAATGGCAAAATGACCTAAATTCTACGAAGTACATGAAACCAAGTTTCCATCGATATTTCATTTACAAAATTTTGATACCTTGGCAAGAATGTATGGCACAAAGAAAAAAAGTCCAGTTGGGGTACCTTGGGGTCAAAATGTTGCTCATGTGATTGAATCCACATTGGGGCTTTTAAAAAACACATCATTCACTCTAGAGACTGTGGGGTGGGGGTTCCTATGTACTAACCACTTAGTGCTTAGCTTCCACTAAGCTTTAAACCATCTATTGGAACATCGAGCTTCAACCTATCAAAAGAATTTCATTTTTTTAAAAATAAAAAATGAAATATAAAAAGTTGGTGTATCACACCATACTTCCTATAGAGATCAATGATGATGCATGAAGTCATACCAACTACAAAGGGAACAATGCTACAATGTAGGCACTAACATAGGGAATATTCCTTGAAAAGATGTTGATTCTTTCCAAAAAAAATTGTCATCCAAGCATTGATGTAGGCTACTATAAATGATGGCACCAACAATGGTACAATCATGCAAAAACAACAATGGGGAATAGAAAAAATTGTTGTGGGCCTTAGGAAAATGTCTCCAAACTTAATGGGTTGGTAGTTGATCTTAGGGTTTATGGGCCTTCTAGAGAAATATGAATGTTTATTTTGGTAAGCCTTCTAGAGAAATAGGAATGTTCATTTTGGCCAAAGGGCTTTGAGAACTCAATTACCTCTTGGGTCTAACAACCACCTTCCAATTTCAAACCATTGTAGGTTTGGTCTCACAAGTTTGATTTGGGAAAAACAATAGGAAAATTTTACTTTCTACAACTCCTTGAACTCAATAGTGAGCTTTGATTTGCTTTAGCTCCAATATTTAACTTGCAAGGAAAACCAAAAAAGAGCAAACCCCCACACATGGTGTTTTTTCAAGTTTTTTCGATTTACCATGTCATCATATGACATACGAGAAGTTCATGCTCATATTTATTAATTCAACTAGGATCTCTCATTTCACAATAGTTATATCTTCACCTCTGATAAGGGTTTTGCAAGGTCAAAGATTTGATACTAATGAAAACTTAATTTGTTGTGAATTTGAAACTTCCCCATTGTCCATTTAAAGCATCCAACTCGAGGCAAACATAAATTGGAAAACCTTTTTGGGGGTGGTAAATATGTTTCCAAAAATCTTTCTGGTGTGTGTAAACTTGTTGGGAAAAGCTTTTTTGATAGGATTGTCATAGGCCTCGTGATTTCTCTCGTCAAGGAATATGAATGAGAAGGTGAATCTTGGACTGTGAAACACAATGTAATGTTTGTGTGGTAAATTTCAGTCTGCAAACTTGAAACTTTTATGTCATTTGTAAAATACTTGTTTGAGGGGATTAGGGACTCAGAAGAATATGAAATGGACCTTTTCATACAAATTCTTAAATTTGCGTAGCAAAATAATAATTTATATCATGTTTTCTTCATTTCATATAATTTTTATAATTCATTTGATCAATTTTTTTAATAATATAGATGAAGATGAAGTAATATAATAAAAAATTAAAATTAAAATCTTGTTATTTATGTTTTTCTCTATATTATGTTTGTTTACTAGTTGAAATTGCATTTGAAATGGATATTATAGATTATTATATTGTACAATTCATATATTATTATATAGATTATATGTCAATAATTGTAATTAATTTGATTTTTGAAATATTTTAATAAAAACAATAAGTTGATCCGGAAAATAGACTTAATAGACACATATATCTTCTAGTTACTTAGATCTTCAAGAGAATCATGTTGGATTTTCCTAAATAAGTTTCCATCTCCATGAGAATTTTTTTTACTGTAATTTTACTTTTGATATTGGAAACATACGGTGTTGCATGTTTTGCTTCAATTAATAATAGACCTTTTATATTATTATTATTATTATCAGATAGTTGTTCTCATTTACTTGTATCTGTTGGAAGTCTTATTTGGGAAAGTGAGATATTGAGAGAGGGGGGGGGGGGGGGGGGGGGTGAATCAAAATCTTGAAACTTATACACTTTGAAACCAATTCAACACATGTATCATAAACATAAACTTCAAAGCTGAAATGAATCTAACTACTAATCACATCCATGAAAATAAAACTCATAATAGAAAGATTTGGTAACCTAGAAACCCTTGAAAGGTAAAAATGGGGTGGGTATGACACCCACAAATCTTCACTATTGCAGCAATAAAGTGTGCATGTTAGGGCTACAAAGTTTTGATCACTTCTGGTGATCTACCCTATGAGGGGTCTGCCCTGCTAAGAGCTTACAGACTTATAAAATCTACCTTGATTAAAGGATTTAAAACTTACAACTAAGTAAGCAATCTGTTAAGAGATTTACAAAGGCATGCTAGGAGTACTTTGTTAAGAGATTTACCCTAATTCACTAGCTAGAATGTATCAGTACCCGATCCTTTGGTTTGCACTTCAAATGTTGATAACATATCTCCTCTTTCTAATATTTATCTGATCTCAAAATCAAATATAACTCTATTCTATCCTTCACTGCTATGCTCAGTCACTTTGTATGATCCATGCATATGACAATCAAAACACTTCTTCCATCTGCATACATGAGATCTCCTCTTTGTTACAATATTTAGGGTTTTGATGTCACCTTATATAAACAAATGATCAAGCTTCTCGATCAAGATCAATGATCTAGATTCATCACTTATGTCTCTTAAGCATTCTATTTTTATGATTGGTTACATTGCTTGCATAGGGATTAATGATTGAAATCATGATGCACGATCAACTCCTTAATTCTCTCAACAATCATTAAATCACGCATAGAAGTCGGCCAAAATGGTTTACCTAGGTGTTTGTGCTATTACAAACACATCTATCAAAATTGGTTTACTTTGCATATGAAGATTTTGTTGCTCGGTCAAAACTATTCTCCATATACTAGCGCTCGACATTGACTCTTCTATACAACTCAACATATATACTGCTCGGCAACTACTGAAGTACTTAGCAAACTTTGACTTGCTCGATGGTAACTAGTGCTCGGTAGATATACAAAATACAATTCTAGTATATTACTCAACCTTAATAGGATGAATCGGTTGTAGGGATGACCGACCAACATTGCCTTGATAATGACTAAGTGTTGGACACTGATAGACAACATGACTTGGAGATCAACAATCTCCCCCTTTGACATTAGTGGAAAAAACACTTTGTCATGACTTTACATTACATAACCAAAATAGTACTTAGTACTTGAGTACTCCCCCTAAGACTGTGACTCAGTCTTAATTACATTTAATTACATGACTCTATTTCCCCCTTGTTTTTGTCACTTTGAGCTGTTGGGGTATTGGGGTTAGCTAATACTTATCCAAAAATGGCTTGTGAAGCTATAGAATAATTGCTAAAGCATTATCCCATCCAGATCTGACAGACTCCAAAACTTGTATCTTTATCTCTAGCTGAGCAGCTAGATCAACCAAACTCTTGACAATAGAGAGATGAGGATCTCTCTGTACTAATTCCTTTTCTGATGCCAATTATCTCTTCCTAACCTCCAAATGAGGTGTCAACATTATTGTATCAAGATTAACTTAACTCTTATCCTTCCATCATTAGCCATCATCTTGACTAATCTCCCTTGGGCATGAAGCAACCTAGTGAAATGAATAGAGATGGAACTTGCATCCATGCTCAATGAGTGTCATGTTGACTTCAAGTCTAATTTCATCTTCTCAATAAGCTCTTGATTATCCTTAGAAAATGTCTCTACATTTCATAGCTATTTGTACAAAGAATGGACATTTTGTACAATCTCTTCTAAGTTACTCACTAGGTCAGAAAGTTTTACCTATTTCACTACAATCTCTATTGAGACCTTCTCAAGTACCTTGGTATCAAACTTTCTTTCAGACCACTGCATTAGCTTCACATTTTCTTCACTCTCATCACTATTCACCTTTTTGAAAATATGTACCAATTTCTCTAGTATAGGTGAAGTTTCATTTACATCATCTAACTCAAAAGCCTCTACAAATATGTCCTTAATATCATGTAGTACCTGCTTTTGTTGATGTTCTCGTTTGAGTTCCTCTTTCTTGCTCTTCTTCTTCAAGAGATCTTGCAATATTTTCTTTTGTTCATATGTTAAGTTATTAGTGTCCCACTTTGGAATCACTATAACTTCATCTAATGTTACTTGTGTGCTGGGAGACTTGTCCTTTTTCTTATGTACTTTCTTCTTCTTTGACTCTGGCATTCTGCTACTTGGTAGCTGTGCTAAGGCTTGAATAGCCTCCTGCTCTTTAGGCTCCTAAATCTCCTTAGTTATTTTATGCTCAGTATCCTTTTCTTCCTCAATATGAGGTCCTGAAACTTCTATTGTAGACTTATCTTCTTGTTCTTTTATGTTCTCCTTTCCTTCTCCTATGTTGATTTCAATATTTACCTTGGTAGGTGTATCCTCTATTGTTGTTGCTGGGTAGCCCTATTTCTCGGCACTTGTTCCTTGTGTGACTTTCTCTTCAATTGTGACCATGTTGGAGCTTGTAGGTACCGAGTCCACAATTTGTGCACCCTCAATATTTTGATAATCATGTACTTGTATTAGAACTAGATTGGTACATGGTGGAAATGGATCTGAAGCTGCCTCAGTAAGAATTTGAATTTGAATTTCTTCCTCGGTCAAGGCATTAATGTTCACTAGTGTATCTTCAGGTACATCCTCAATAGTGATCACATCATGTGGTTCACTCTCTTCTACCTTCTTCCTTATCTCTTCCTCAAGGATCTATGGCTCATCTATATTGTCAGTATTGTCTAGTTCAAGTTGTCTGTATGTGCCTTCATCTTTATGTGCACTCTTATAAACTATCAATCCAAAGATTATCTTCCACATTCATGTGCTCTATGTAACAACTTCTTCAACATTCTTTTTCAATATGGAGTAAGCCCTCAGTTGAGGAAGAAAACTGTTTCTATATTTCTCCATAAATTTTGCTATTTTCTTTGGTGTTAACTCAAAAATAATTTGTACTAATGTTCCTTCTCTTATCTGCCTCTCTATCATAATAGCATACTACCATCTTTCATCAATTTTTCTAAACAACTCATCAAGGATTAGATTTCCTATCTCCAAAGGTGTCATCTTAAATGTACACAACATTTCTATCATAGCATCTTCAATCTTTTCCTTATGATCTTTTCTTAATCTTTCAAATTTAATAAACTTAAATTTTGCCAAGCCCGATGTGCTTTTGATGTTGTGGCAAATTTCATCCATACTGGTTGGATGCCTATGTGTTTCCACCTTGAATTTTCTGTTGTCATCTATATCATTCATCTCTTCATCATCATCATCCTTTTGGAGTACTAATTTCCTTCTTGGCTTCTTCTTAGGATTTCACAACACTACCTTAGTTTGAACTTGTTTCCTTTTCCCTGAGCTCTCCCCTTCAATGTTCTTGGTTGGTGTCTTCTTTTGTGGCTCGACAGTTATAGCAGTTGAAGCTTCCCTTGTTCTAGGTCTTGTTTCTGCAAGAGGAGTAGGCTTCTATTTTGGTTCTTCTTCTTACTGGGCTCAACAACCATTATCTCTTTTCCCTTCTTTTGTGTTTCTACTTCCTCCTCTTCACTTTTTGTAGATCCACTTGACTGGTCCTCACCCTGCCCTTGTGTGATTTCTAATGGTGCATTCTCCTCTTTTCCTTGGCCTAGAATTTTCTCAATATTTTTAACTAATTTCTTTCTCTTTCTCTCTAGGGTTGTAGACTTTAGGCCCATTGTTATCTTAGACTTTGCTTCTTCATAATTTCAAAAAACCTTGGCTTTTCTATCAATCTCTTCTACAAGTAAATTTTTTATGGCTGATGATGTTTCATCTATGTTTACTTCATAGGGCAATGGCTTCAACCATTCTAACCTAGGTGTAACAACTTGTACATAGATATAATCAGTATCCACAAGAAAATATACATCATCATAGAATTTCTCTACTAGGGATACTGTAATTCTTCTTCTCTTTCTCATTTTCTTCTTAAACTCTACAAAATAATTCTCCATCACATTGTCAAAGTTATCTCCTAATTGTTGAATAAAATCATTAATTTGTTGTGTCACGGGTCGGTCCTGACTCCATACTACATCTCCTATTATAGGAAAATTATTTTGCACATGGAAAAATATACAAACTATCAAGGATCCAAATTTACACATTGAGTTCTTTGCTTTTCTGATTGATGTTCGGTTCTTGACAAGTTTTGTCAATTGCAGCACGACAAGATCATAATCATGATCTTTCTTCAAAATTTTCCATGCCTAGTCCATTGCAATGCAAGGGACACTATCCATTTGACTTGACTAGTAGAATTTGTGAGCAATCACCCTAACTAAAAAATCAATCTTAGGATCTGAGATCGTAGAGATAGTCATTCCTCTCTTATTCCATACTTCCATGGTGTTTTCTTTGATCATTTTTTTTTCTCTAGAATCTCATTGTCTTCTTGCTGGTAAGAGTATGGTAAATGATGACTCGGTGAATTATGTCCTTAGTGATCTTCACCGACTCATTCTCCAACCATAGTTGTATGTTGTGAACTCGACTCAAAACAATCTTAATCCATTCTATCTTAAAATTGTGAGGGAAGTCTAGGGCATGCACTAACCCTTTCTCAACAATGTGTTGATGTTCTACCTTCAACACTCCATTTTCACAAAACTTGTTGTAAGCGTCCCTCAGCTCGTAGTCTCCGATCTCACTAATCTTACACATGAAGCATGCACAAACATCATGTATCATCAAAAATTTAGGTGGAATCAATGACATGGCTCCCAAAAGATCTCCCTTCATCACACTCTGAGGTACAACACAAAAATTAGGTGGTTTGCATGCATCACTTCTCACTATCTAAACATTTTGTACCTCCTTTTCTTGCTTCCTTACGACAATAGATGGTCTTGATGCCATTTTCAATTTAGGGTTTGAAAAATGAATTTTGAGTAGCTTGGTAATACTTGGTTTCAATAGTTCTTCACAATGTTTGTCGATGACACGTTGTAGGATCTTCACAAACTGACTTCACATAAATAACTCTTCTTAATCACATTTGAATCACTTTGAAAATTCTCAAATCATTGGTGAAATGAGAATGAATGGTAACTTTCCATTATATAGATTCAAACGATCGGATTAGGTCTTCATTAAATGCTTTGTACACTAGTAGGTATAATACAACTGTCTTAGCCTTCACATGATAGCTCGGTTAACACATACCCATACTTGGTCACAACAATGAATTGGTCGAGACTGACATTTCCACTTTATCTTGGTAGATATATCATCTCGGTCATTATAGGATCTCGACACATACTGAGTGACTCGATCACTATGGACATAAATACCGATGCTTGACATCATTGTACAATTTAACTCTTTTCTCAAATCTATCCTAATGCATCTTAACTTATGCAGATATGGAATTTAACACATATAATGCCAATAACTTGTGTAAAATATATAATTTGAAAATTTAGTTCCTTACATACCTTCTTTTCTTAGTTTGAAGTAGTGTGATCACTTGATTCATTGGATTAGGTGATCGCATGTTCACTGGATTCACTAATTTTTGCTTCCTCTTTCTTTCTCCATGTCTGGTTCATCTAGCTCCTTATATGTTCAATAGTATCTTCACCTTTGAATTTTTCATTACTCAGTGCTTGTGCTCTGCAGTCTCTTTTTATATGACCAATCTTGTGGAATTTGTAACAGACTAGACTTTCACTCATCCACCTCTTGGATTTACCTCTAAAATGTGTCCTTATGCAATTTTGTTCAATATGACCATATTATCCACAATAATGATAACTATACCATGCATTGTAATCCCAATTGAATGTGTTACCTTTCCTAGGTGCATTACCTTGCTTCTTGGATGTCCACTTTGGCTTTGCATTGGATCTGCATTCTTGTGCTCTATGACCATATTTATGAAATTGTAACAATGTCCTTGAAATCTAGGTACAGTAGGTGAATTACTAGCCTTTGACCTGCATTCATGTGCATGATGTCCATGCTTCTTACAATTAAAACAATATCCATTGAATTTAGGCTTAGGATTGGACTTACCATTTTTGCTTTTGCAGATGTTTTCTGTGTCCTAGTTTCCCATAATGATGGCATGTAGATTTGTTGTTCTTTGGCTTTGCATTCCTCTGTTCTCCACTTTTTGATGATTCTCCTTCTTCAATGGATGATAGGTGCTCATTATGTCCTAGTCCCTAGGTGTCACTAGATCTTCTTGGTGATCTCATTAGTTCCTCAAAGTATTTCATAACTGAATTAGGTTTTTTCATCCTCTCATTGAGTTCCTTTTCAGATCTTAACTCATCCTTCAGTTAATTCTTCTTTGATCTTAGATTTTTAATCTCCAAGTCTTTCCCATTCAACTCTTGATTAGCAAGTAATAGTTTATTTACCATGTCCAATTGATTATTTTTTAGCTTATGCATATCACATGTCCTTTCATCAAGTCTAGTATTGATTTGTCTCTTATCCTCTTCTGCCATTGTCTTGTCTTCCTCAGCTTTCCTTTTTTGTTCAATCACTTCACATAGTCTTACTAATTGGATTTCCTATTCTTTCTTTAGACTTTTGACCTCTTCATTTAGTGTGTTGTTTCTTTCCAATAGATCTACTATTGTTGCATCGCTTTCATTGGAGTTTTCATTATCAAATATACCTTTAGTATCCTCTTCTTGATATTGAGTGTCATTCAGTTGGATTGCCAATTCTTTCCTTCTATTCAAAGATTTCTTCAATTCTTCACTTGCTACCTTAAGCTGGTGCAATGCAAGTTGGATGTCAATCTTCTGATTCTCTTTGATCTTTCCAACTTATAAGCCTCTATCTCCAAGATCTTAATTCTCAAGTGGTTAGAATTATTCTAAGAGAACAAAGCTCTAATACCAATTGTTGGAAGTCTTATTTAGGAAAGTGAGATATTGAGAGGGGGGGTGAATCAGAATCTTGGAACTTATATACTTTGAAACCAATTCAACACATGTATCATAAACATAAAATTCAATGCTGAAATGAATCTAAATACTAATCAAATCCATGAAAATAAAACTCATAAAACAAAGATTTGGTAACCCAGAAACCCTTGAAAGGTAAACTTGAGGTGGGGATGACACCCACAAATCTTCACTACTGTAGCAATAAAGTGTGCATGTTAGGGCTACAAAGTTTTGATCACTTCTAGTGATCTACCCTATGAGGAGTCTGCCCTACTAAGAGCTTATAGAATTATACAATCTACCTTGTTTAAAGGATTTAAAACTTACAACTAAGTAAGCACTTTGTTAAGAGATTTACAAAGGCTTGTTAGGACCACTATGTTAAGAGATTTACCCTGATTCACTTGCTAGAATGTATCAATACCCGATCCTTCAGTTTTCACTTCAAATGTTGATAACCGATCTCCTCTTTCCAATACTTATCTGATCTCAAAATTAAATATAACTTTGTTATGTCCTTCATTGCTCTACTCAATCACTCTGTCTGATCCATGCATCTGACAATCAAAACATTGCTTCCATCCGCATACACAAGATCTCTTTGTTACAATATTTAGTGTTTTGATGTCACCTTATATAAACAAATGATCAAACTTCTAGATCAAGATAAAAAATCTAGATTAATCACTTATGTTGCTTAAGCATTCCATTTTTATGATTGGTTACATTGCTTACATAGGGATTAATGATTGAAATCATGATGCGTAATCATCTCCTTAATTCTCTCAACAATCATTAAATCACGCATAGAAGTCAACCAAAATGGTTTACCTAGGTGTTTGTGCCATTATAAACACATATATCAAAACTGGTTTACTTGGCATATGAAGACTCCAATGCTCAATCAAAACCATTCTCCATATATTGGCACTTGACACTGACTCTTGTATACAACTTGACATCTATACTGCTTGATAACTACTAAAGTACTCGGTGACCTTTGACTTGCTTGATAGTAACTACTGATCAGTACATATACAAAATACAAGTCTAGTATATTACTCAACCTTAATAGGATGGCTGGGTCACAGTGATGACCGACCAACATTTCTTTGATAATGACTAAGTGTTGGACACTAATAGACAACATGACTTGGAGATGAACAATATCTCTTACATCTTTATTCATGTTTATTGATTTAGTATGAAAGGTGCATAGTTTTCAATATTTTAAATATGGTTTTATTTTTTTCTAATTTAATTATTTAATTTTTAATATATTTGGCTTGTATCTTATTTATTATGAGTCTTTATATCTTACTAGTTTAAATTTGACTCTCATTTTCTTTATTTTTGTCTCTCTTATATGTTTACTAATATAGTATAACAAGTGCATAATTTGCAATATTTTAATTTTGTTTTGGACTTTTTTCCAATTCAATAATTAATTTTAAATGTTGATGTATGCATGTGTAAGAAAATATCTTTGGATTGTATCTTATCTAATTATGTATCCTTATACCTTGATTGTGTAAATTTGACTTTCATTTTTATTATTTTTCTCTTTAGTTCAAAGCTGTAATTATGGTCTTGACCTAGTACATAATTATGGGTGTGAGATTAAATCTCAAAATTTTAAATTCAAATTTAGTCAAAGATCTAACTTGACTTCTTCCAATTAAATATTGAATATTAATTCAAGTACAAAATATTAAAACTTTGGCACCACTATTAATCAAAAGACAATGCCAATGTTTAATCATCATAGAAAAAAGTCATGTAGAAGATTGAAGTAAGGCAAAAGATCAAAATCTAGAGGCAAAAATATTAATTGCTAGCATTGTGGTAAAGAAGGCCATATGAAAAAGAAATTGTCGATCCTTTAACAATGTTAAAACTAACCAAAAGAAAATGAAGCAAACACAAGTAGAAGATGTAGGTTCTCTTGTTTTTTCCCATATGAGGAGCCATAAAAAATGCTTGGGTGTTTGAGTCAAGAACACCTTTTCATGCTACCTCATAAAGGGAGTTTTCGAAAAAAAATATCAAATTTATAATTTTGGTAAGGTCTACCTTAGTGGTTATGAACCTTTTGACATCAGTGGCAAAGGAGACATTCTTTTAAAACTAAATGATGGTAATAGTTGGTTGTTAAGGGATGTTAGACATGTTCCTCAACTTAAAATAAGTTTGGTTTCAATTGGGAAATGAGATTCTCAAATATTTTAAGTTACTTTTGATTCAAGTGCATGGAATGTAACAAAAGAAGCCTCAATCATTACTAGAGGAAGAAAATTAGGCACTTTGTATGTTCTAGTGTCAGATTGAAGTGGGAGCTATGATGAGAATTTTGGATAGCAATACAAAGCCTTAATATAAAAGGCTTGACCACATGAGTAAGAATGGTCTGGGGATTTTGGTCCAAGAAAAATCATCTTCGAGGTTTGAAGTTGATAGATTTGGAGTTATGCAAGCATTACATCTATGTATAATAGAAGAACATTTATTTTAATGCAAGAGCATCTTGACACACCTTATGACAATTCACCATATTATATCAATTTTTCATAGAATAACAAATGAAACATCAATGATAATACACATGCATCATATTCAAGTCTTAGAATTTTTGGCTTATTATCAAGAAGATATCACCAACTAAGATTGTAATACGTATTTGAAAGCACACAGTTCATTATGTGAGGCATGTGGAATCTTTTCATATGTTGCAACATCAAAATTGATAGGCTACAAGATAAGTTGGGATTGGAGAGACCTTCAAATGGTATTGCAACTCCTATTTCAATGACTCTAATCTTCATCATCAAAATAAAAGATGATTTACATGTTTCATGGAACATTGGGAATTGGGTTATGTTATGGTCGATGTGAATCATTTGTAATCTCTAAGTAGATATTTAAGCATAACTGAGTATTATTAGAAGAAAATCATATTCAAAATCAAGGGATTTGATAATCAAGTTAGAGTGAACTATAGATTTGGAGAGTTTGGAGTCTGAATGTTGTTATAAATAAGTTTGATGTTTGCATATAAGCTTGTAACAAACCTCTGATAGCCTATGATGCAATCTATAACCTTTATGTAGTAGGAAAAAAGTATTATATAGTTCATCTATTATTTGAATTGATAATAATCTCAACTCCTTTCATGATATTTGTGTTGTATATACTCTTGGATGCATCGTTAGATAATATTATCTTTAGATGCTCCATCTATGACTACATCAAGTGGTATTAGAGTGAGTTTTTGAGTCTTGTGGAAGTGAAAGAAATGTGGAAGATGATAGGGTGAATAGATCACTGAGCTAAGGTGTCTTGTAAATACTTGCTAATAGAGTACCAATTGTGAGGTAGTCACAACCTTGTAGTCAGATTGTGATCCTGGAGAAATTGCACCAAATTAGATGCATGGTTAGATCATCCTATCTTCATATGTTTCATCTATGACTACATCAAGAGGTATTAGAGTGAGTTTTTCAGTCTTATGGAAGTGAAAGAAATATGGAAGATGCTAGGGTGAATAGATCACTGAGCTAAGGTGGCTTGTAAGTGTTTACTAATAGAGCACCAATTGCGAGGTAGTTGCAACCTTGTAGTCAGACGGCGATCCTAAAGCAATTACACCAAATTAGAAGGAAGGATGCCTCTAAGGAGAATTCGTGTTACAAAAAAATTTGTTAGACATATGAAAGAAAAGATAGATGTGATGAAAATACTAAATATTGAATTGGATGTTGTAGAGGAGGATAGAAAGAGAGGTCTAAAATATTGACATGAGGATGTGAGTGATGGAAAGGAATTGAGAGTTCAAGCCCCATTTATGAATTAAGAAACCTTAGAAGAAGAAGATCTAGACGAGATCAATATGTTGAAGTTCATTTCCAAAATTGGTGAGAGATCTAAAAATTACAATTTTAATTGTGCTTGTAGTTTGAATCCTTAAAAAATATTTGATTAAATAATTAATATGGAAGAATATTTTGAGTAGAGGAAACTAATGATCCGAAAAGAGTTATAGCTTTCAAACTAAGTTGTGCTGGTTTTTTCCCAACTGATTGCCCAAGTAACCTTTGTAAAATGGCCAATTTCAATCAACAAGGACTTAGATCAATGGCCAACTTGATAGGATTTGATTAGGGATAAGATGCTAATCATAATCCTCTGCACTTTAGGCTCCATTAAACTTAGGTGGGTGTACCTATACCACTACCCTTAATCCTAATCCCTTTTGAAGTGAGTATTGTAGCAGATTTGTTCTCAACATTATTGAAAATTAGTTGGGCATGTGATCCTAATTGGATTTGGCTATACCCTTGATTCAATGAAAATAGGAGTTTTGAGAACATATAATTATAATCCCAAAACTTAAAATAAGAAAAAACCTAAAACTAAATAACATAAAAATGAAATCCTTTATTTTTTAATTTTTAAAAATATACTGAAATTGTAAAACATAAAAGCATGATTGGTGCCTATCCTAGGGATAATAGATTCGTGAATAAAGTATCAAAGATGAAACAAATCTAGTATATTAATTAGAAACATGCATATTATCCCTGATTGATACCTTGTATTAACCAGGCCATGAAATGAGCTACAAGCTATACTTGTTATCCAAATAAGCATCTTACAAAATTTGTGTATGATTTAAGAATTTAATCCCCTACTCTAGAGACATAAGAAATGTAACACATATAAGCAACATAGTGCAAAGACAAAACTAGAAGGTCCTTTATCCTTGATTTTGTGATGTCCTCTTTTTGAAATAAGATTTAATAAATAATAATATTAAAATATAAAAAAGAACATAAATAAAATTTAAATTAAAATATAAAAGAATTGAATTAAAATTAAAATTAAATTAAAATTTAATCAAGTTTAATCAATGGTCAAAATGTGTGAAATGAAAATTTGTGACTCCCTCAAACATGAGATATAAAAGGGAAAACATAATTTCATTTGGAAGGGTACAAGGAGAAAAGGAAGAAATAAGGGACCATGAGAACTAAGGAAGGAGTAATAGAATAATATGGGAATGGGAAGAATAGATGAAGGGTTGTGACTCTTTCAAAAGGTGGTAGTAATGAAAGGTTGTGACTCTTTCAAAGATCATAAAAGATGAAGGGTTGTGACTCTCTTCAAAGGTTGTGACTCTCCCATCATGAAGATATAAATAGGAGGTAAAATCATTTGTTGAAGGCATGGAAGAAGGGATCATCACAAGGAAGGTAATCATAGCAAGTTATGTTCTAAGATATAAAATAGTTTTGATCTGCATAAAGGGAGAACTAGAATTAAGGAAGGATTACTGGAAGAATAAGGAAGTAACTTCTAAAGGGGCAACAATGATGGAGGGTTGTGGCCCTTTCGAAGGGTGGTAACTATGAAAGGATGTGATCATTGAAAATGGCAGACATGGTGAAGAGGTGTGACCCTTCTTCACAAAATATGTAAAGGGGGAAGGAGGATCAATATAGAAGGGTTTTTGAAACTTATCTCTTTTTTTAATCCATAAGGACCAATATTTAATAAGAGAGAATAAGTCATTCAATGAATCAGAATAAGAGATAGATATATGAATCTAAGCACCAGATCAGATTGCTATTTAAGGAAAATAATAGACTTGTGTGTTGATATAATGCATAATGATTAGGCTGACTATGATTGGTCTCTCATTTGTTAGAAAGTAGAATATTACACATTTCTTATACACACACACACACACACACACACACACACACACATATACATACACATATATATACATACACATATATATATTATACATATGTAATACATGTATATATGTATGTAATACATATACATATACATATACATATACACACACACACACACACACACACACACACACACACACACACACACACACACACACACACATATATATATATATATATATATATATATTGTTAGGAATGAATGCTGAATATATCCTATGGAGTATTAGAAGCCATTCTGTAGCAGTTGTTGTTGCATTCATGATTGTGATTGTCATTGATGTCAACACAGTGATCTATTGAAGATTAGCAGAGGAGCAGATAGTGTTTGGGTTAGCGCATGTGGGATATTAGAGATCAAGCTATGCGATGTTAAGGACTTATTCTATGATGTGTTATATGTTTATGGTTAAGAGCACATGCAGTAATTCATTTATTCATAGAAGTTAGAGCATTTTGGTGGAAGCAGTATTCAGGCAGTGTTCCTAAGTAGTGGTTTGTGGTAATCGGATGATATCTCCTAATTGGGATGGAATCTGGTTATGTTCAGTTGGAAAGTAGTTGAAGACATGTTGTTACTAATGTGGATGATAACACAAACTTCAAGGTCGCATGAGTGAAGAGTTATTCTAATTGGAAGCTGACAGTTTTGTGTAATTTTTGTGTAGTGTGTGGAAACTTTTATTTTGTAATTTGTATGCCGAATCATTTTTAATTACTTGAGTGTGGTATATAGGAAGGAGTATTTTCCTTGATGTAATATGATGAAGTTTGTAGTAATGTAAGAGTGAATGAAATTGTGAAAGTGAATTTGTGGAAAGAGGATATGCGAGGTACAAAGATCTGAAATTGAGATCTGGTGTAGCAGTGAGTGCGGTTTGGCACAGTCAGAGGAGAGGTAACATATTTTTGAGATCAGTAATATTTTTATATTATTTTGTTAAATAATCTAGAGATCAGTTGGACAGTGTGTTCAGTGATCTTTCCATTGAAGCTGTTTGGGCAGTGGGTCCTTCTGTCTTCCATAACTCTTAACAGAGTTAGAATCTTTTAGCAGGGATTCAAAATCTCCTAACATGGATTCATATGTACTGAATGTATTTCATAAGACTCCTAATAGAGTCCATCCTTTCACAAGGAATATTCATATTAGTGCATCTTTTGTGGGCATCATTCCCACCGGGGTTTACTCTTTGATCAAGAGGTTCCCTAGTCAACATATCTTGTGTCATTGTGTTATTGTGCATGAATATCTTTCTATAGTTGTTGGTTACATTGCTTATATGGTTAAAATCTATTAAAGTTGATAAAGGTTATAATTATCAGATAACTAATTCACCCCCCCCCCCTCTCAGTTATCTTGGTGGACTTTACTTTCTAACAATTGGTATCAGAGTGATAGGTCCTTGAAAGAGAAGTTTAACAACTTAAGGAGATCCATGGGAAATTTTAGGAAAGAAAGCCCTAAGTTTGATGGAGTGAATTTTGACAGATGGAAAGAAAAAATGAAGACACATCTACTATGTTTAGGACTAGGTTATTGGTTGATTACTAAGAATGAGAAGACTGTCATTGATGAGGATAATATTGAAACATGTACTAATGATGAAAGAGATCTATTCATGTGTAACATACTTTCCAGTGAAGCACTTTTGTCAGCCTTCCGGAGAATGAGTACAATTAGGTAAAGTATTTGAAAACATCTCATGAAATCTGGTTCGCTTTACAGTCTACTTTTGAAGGTGATGAACATGCAAAGAAATTCAGATTACATAATTGGATATGTGCATTTGAAGATATAAGAATGATGGAAGATGAATCTGTTAGAAGCTATATTGGTAGAATGTTAGAGATTGTTGCAGGTATAAAATCTTGTGGAGGAACAAAGACATAGAATGAAGTGATATGAAAAATTATGAGGACATTAACTCTTGCTTTTATGAAGACAACATAGATGATTTAACAAATTATACCTTGTACTATGAACTTTACAAGAGAGACTCTTCTTGGAAGATTGGAAGCAGCAGAAATGAACCTGAGGTTATTAGGAGACTTACCTAGAATGGAGACAACATTTAGTGCTCTTAGTGTTCACCCTACTTTATTAAGAAGCATCAGTGTGAGGATAGATTATGCTGGAAACAACATATCTAGAAATGAAGAAGACAAGAAGATTAAAGAAGGTATTTCCTTGCTTGTGAAGAGAGAACCAGACGGTAAGAAATTTTTTAAATGTTGGACATGTCAAGAATATGGTCATTTTGCATCTAAATGTCCTAGGAGAGTTAAGAAGTACATAAACAATTTTAAGCCTAGAAGATCTAAGGAATGTTATTATGCTAATGATGAAGAACTTGAAGCTAGTATAGAGAGAACCTGATATTGAGAATAATGATGATATAGGATTTGTAGCAATTAAAGAAGAAAATCCTGAAATAGAGGTTAAGGAAGAAAAAGCCCTAGTTTCTCAAGTTGAAAAGAAAGCTGATTGGATTATAGATAGTGGTTGTTCACATCATATGACTGGAGACATGAAAAAGTTCATAAAGTTTAACAATTATGATGGAGGAGTTGTTAGAGTTGGAAACAATGCACCTTGTTTGATTAAAGGTATAGGATCTATTACTCTTGATGGAAAGACTAATACTGATGATGTTTACTTTGTGGATGGTTTGAAACATAATCTTTTGAGTGTTGGATAGTTAGTTGATAAGGAATATCAAGCTTGGTTTACTGAGAAAACTTGTGTGATAAAAGACAAAGATGAAAATTTGATTGGTACTGGATCTAGAACTAGAGGTAATGTATTTCAGATGAATCCTGCTGAGATGACATGCTTGATTAATAAGATTGATGATAGTTGGTGATGGCACATAAGATTTTGTCATATAAATTTTGATAACATTGTAAAAGTGAGTACTACACTTGTAGTAAGAGATTGGCCTAGAATTATGAAGCCTACTAACATGATGTGCAAGGAATGTGTGATGGATAAACAGAAGAGAAGCTCATTTCCTAGTAAGAAGTTTACATCAACAGAGAAGTTAGAGATTGTTCATACAGACTTGAGCCGTCCTACAAGGACTAGAGGATTCTATGGAGAAAGATATTTTATGATTGTTGTTGATGATTTTACAAGAATGATGTGGATTGCATTTCTTAAAGAAAAATCTGAAGCATTTGATGAGTTTAAGGTCATTAACAATAAAGTTGAGAATGAATCTAGAATGAAGATTAAATGTTTGAGATCAGATAGAGGTGGAGAATTTACTTCTAGAGAATTTAACACATTTTGTGAAGTGAATGGTATTAAGAGACAATTTGTAGCCCCTAGGACACCTGAACAAAATGGTATTGCAGAAAGAAGAAACATACCAATGATTGAAGTAGCAAGAGCTATGTTATTTGAGAATGACTTAGTGAAGATATTATGGAGAGAAGAAGTGACCACTGTAGTGTATACCATGAACATAGTACAAATCAGAGAAGACATAGACAAGACACCCTATGAACTATGGTTTGGACATGCACCCTCAGTTAAGTATTTTAGAATTTTTGGAAGAAAATGTTATATAAAGAGAGATGATGACATTGGAAGGTTTGATCCTAGAAGTGATGAAGGTATATTTCTTGGATATTCTTTGAAAATCAAAGCTTATAGATGTTATAATAAGAGAACTAAGACTATTGTTGAGAGCGCAAATGTTAAAGTTGATGAAAAGTTCAAAATTCAGGAAAGAATGCTTGATTATGAATCAGATGAAGGAACTCATCCTAGATCTAATATTGGGACTACTGAATTATTCTATGAAACTAATAGTGACTTGTTGAATGATTGCCACAATGAGGTAATTGAAGAACTGACACCTGGAGTGAGATTTGAGACAGTGACACCTAACAAGAATTTATCAAGGAATCATCCTGTTGAGCAGATTATTGGAAGCATAGATAGAGGAGTTCAGACTTGAAATAAGGTACAAGAACAGTTATGTTTGATTTCTCAAATTAAACCTAAATCTACTAGTGAAGCTTGTGAAGATGAACATTGGATTAAAGCTATGAAAGAAGAACTAGATCAAATTGAAAAGAACAAGACATGAGAATTGGTCCCTAGACCTAAAGATAAGAATGTTATAGGAACAAAATGGGTATTTAGAAACAAGATGAATGAACAAGGAGAAGTAGTAAGGAACAAAGAAAGATTGGTATGTAAAGGATACTCACAACAAGAAGGAATTGACTATAAAGAAACTTTTGCACCATTAGCAAGAATTAAAGTAGTAAGAATGTTTTTGGCTTATGCAGTTTTTAAGAAGTTCAAAGTATATTAGATGGATGTGAAGTCATGATTTCTAAATGGAGAGTTGGATGAAGAAGTCTACATTGAGCAGTCTGAAGGTTTTCCTTTAACTCAAGAAGGAGACATGGTATGTAAACTGAAGAAAGCCTTATATGGACTAAAGCAAGCACCTAGAACTTGGTATGCAAGATTGGACAAGTATTTGATAAAATCAGGATTTACAAAAGGAACAACTGATAGCAACCTGTACACAAAAGAAATTGAAAATGGTTTGTTGGTTGTAGTTATTTTTGTTGATGATATTATTTTTGGAGGAGAAGATGATGCCAGTGATAAATTTGCAGATGAAATGAAGATTGAATTTGAAATGAGTATGATTGGTGAAATGAAATGTTTTCTGGGATTGCGGATAACATAAAACAATGATGGTATCTTTGTAAGTCAGACAAAGTACTTGAATGATTTGTTAAAGAGATTCAGAATGGAGAACTGTAAACTAGTTGGAACACCTATGGTAACTGGACATAAGTTATCTAGCACAGATGAGACTCTTGTTGTAGAATAGAAGTACAAATCTATGATTGGAGGATTGCAGTAATTGACACATACAAGACTTGATATAGCACAATCAGTTGGAATTGTAGCAAGATTTCAAGTTGAACCTAGAGAACCACATTATGTATTAGTGAAGAGGATACTGATATATTTAAGAGGCATAATTGAGTATGGATTGTGGTATGAAAAATATGATGATTTTACCTTATGTGCATATACAGATGCTGATTGGGGAGGTAGTGTTGATGATAAAAAGAGCACCAGTGGTGGAGCATTTTTCCTTGGAGGAAGATTGGTTTCTTGGCTAAGCAAGAAGTACAATTGTATTTCATAAAGCACAATAGAAGCAGAGTATGTAGCAGCAGCAAAAAATTGTAACCAGATAATTTGGATGAAGTAGATGTTGAAAGATATTGGAATAAATTTTTTTGAGCCTATTGTTATACATTGTGACAACACCAGTACAATTAGTATGTCTAAGAACCCTGTATTACATTCTCAGACAAAGAATATAGAGATAAAATATCATGTAGTAAGAGAGAAAGTTGCTGAGAAAGAAGTCAGACTTGAATACATAAGCACAAAGGAGAAGATTGCAGAAATATTTACAAAACCTTTGCCTAAGGATACATTTGAGTATCTGAGAGGTATACTTAGGGTTATGCCCCAGCCTACTTTTGAGAAGTGATGCAAATTATTGCATCAGTCCAGTGGTATATGAGCCCTATCTTTCTTCTGGACTAGATGTTGGTACTTCCTCTATGGGGGAGTATCTGTATCTGAGCTGAGTCATGAGGAATCTAGTGAATGTATTTTCTAAACAGTGTCTTTTGACATTAGACTTGTTATTAACATAATGATGAAATTTTTGTCATTGATGTCAATGGGGGAGAAGTGTACATGAAAAACCATTTGTACCATCTGTTGGAGAGAACTGAATAGGAAAATGAAGCAATATTTGATTGATGAAGAGGACTTGAAGTATTTTTCAGAGCAACAATGTTGGATTTATGGAACATTGGATGTTTTTCATCTATGTTTCCATCAATGCCAATGGGGGAGATTCTTAGGAATGAATGCTGAATATATCCTATGAGAGTATTAGCATCTATTCTGTAGTAGTTGTTGTTGCATTCATGACTGTGATTGTCATTGATGTCAACACAGTGATCTACTAAAGATTAGTAGAGGAACAGACAGTGTTTGGGTTAGCACACGTGGGATATTAGAGATCAAGCTATGTGATGTTAAGAAATTATTCTATGATGTGTTATATGTTTATGGTTAAGAGTGCGGACAATAATTCATTTATTCATGGAAGTTATGAGAATTTTGGTGGAAGTAGTATTCAGGCAGTGTTCCTGAGTAGTGGTTTGTGGTAATCGGATGATATTTCCTAATTGGGATGGAATTTGGTTATGCTCAGTTGGAAAGCAGTTGAAGACATGTTGTTAGTGATGTAGATGATAGTGCAAACTTCAAGGTCGCACGAGTGAAGAGTTATTCTAATTGGAAGCTGACAGTTTTGTGTAGCATGTGGAAACTTTTATTTTGTAATTACTTGAGTGTGGTATAAAGGAAGGAATGTTTTCCTTGATGTAATATGATGAAGTGTGTAGTAATGTAAGAGTGAATGAAATTGTGAAAGTGAATTTGTGGAAAGAGGATATGCGAGGTACACAGATTTGAAATTGAGATCTGGTGTAGCAGTGAGTGCAGTTTGGCACAGTCAGAGGAGAGGTAACATATTGTTGAGATCAGTAATATTTTGATATTATTCTATTGAATAATTTAGAGATCAGTTGGACAGTGTGTTCATTGATCTTGCATTGAAGCTATTTGGGCAGTGGGTCCTTCTGTCTTCCATAACTCCTAACAGAGTTAGAATCTTTTAGCAAGGATTCAAAATCTCCTAATTGGAATTCATATGTACTGAATGTATTTCATAAGACTCCTATCAGAGTCCATCCTTTCACAAGGAATATTCATATTAGTGCATCTTTTGTGAGCATCATTCCCACCGAGGTTTACTCTTTGATCAAGAGGTTCCCTATTCAACATATCTTGTGTCATTGTGCATGAATATATTTCTATGGTTGTTGGTTACATTGCTTATATGGTTAAAATCTATTAAAGTTGATAAAAGTTATAATTATCAGATAACTGATTCACTCCCCCCCCTTAGTTATCTTGGTGGACTTTACTTTCTAACATATATATATACATATACATATATACATACATATACATATATACATATATACATATACATATACATATACATATACATATACATATACATACATACATATACATATATATACATATACATATATACATATACATATAGATATACATATACATATACATATACATATAGATATACATACACACACACACACACATAGATATATATACACATATACATATACATATACATATACATATACATATATGGTGCGGGAGCACCCTCAAAAGATTGAATTAGAGGTAGACAAAGATGTTAAGGAAGATTGAAAATCTTCTTTATGTTCCTAGATGACTATGTAATCTCATTAGAGTCGTAATGTTCAATCAAGTGTTTTTGGGTGACCATATAAACCTAAGACACCTAGATTGAGGGGATTAATATATGAGATGTTTTATGTTAGAAATAGTCTAGATTAGGAGTGTAAGATCTTTGTTAGATCCTTAGAGGTCTTAGGTCATCACCATAGGCTTAGTTAGCATTAAGAATTAAGGATATGCAACAAATTTGAAAAGTTGCACAAATCTTGCAAAAGTTGCTAAAAAGTTGCTTTGCAACTTTAGCAACTTTTTAAAAATCTGTTATAACTGATGGCATTACCTCTCTAACTGACCATTGATTGTTAAAACAGTTGGGAGGGGTCTATTTAAGTTTGAATTCGGTCATACCAATGCGGAGAGTGCATGGTAATGTAACAAAGTTTGAGAATTAATAAAATTATACCCTATTTGCTACAAATTTAAGACTGAAGCAATATTTGTACGGCCTAGTATAGACATTAAATGAGGGGATATTGACTTGAGAAGTTTCTTATGGTATTTACCTTTATTTTTCAAGTGGTTTGAGGTCTTCAATCAATCTGGTCTTTGTGTGATTAGAACTTCAAAGCCACTGCCCTGAATTAAGGATAAGCCTTAGGGTTTCAAGGTTTTGTGGCCATTTCTTGCCTTTCGACTATGGGAATTTGATAAGATTTGGAGGAATGCAAGGATAGCCTATGTACACTAATATTCCAAAAGGAGAGAATTTTCCATGCAGGGAAGGGTGGAGAAATAGGAAGCCTTAGGTAGGCATCTCTATGTGACTACCTATTAGAAAGGCTGCATTCGACCCCATAAATTTTGATGGGTAATGAATCAAAGCACCAAACCTTTCATTTGGAGTGTCCTGCCCTATCTTAAGAGTCTCTAATTGTTGAGGAGAGGAAATCAATCGATTTGAGAGGAGTTCCTTCTTTAAAGCCCCTAATTAGCCCTATTAGCCCTAGGTGACTTGTGTATCCTTTGGTGGGATAGCCTCAGAGTTGTCTCCTTTCATTTGAAAATTTGAAGGATCACTGAAAAGGGTGTCCAAAAATATTTTTAGTTTGTTGGGTTGTGTGGGAATAAGTTCAGATTACCCGATTAGGAGGGCTACACAGAAATTGGCTAAGTTCCTAGAGCCATAAGTTAGGGAATGGTATACTTTCAAATTGAGATTGTTAAGGAGTTAGGAGGGTGTTGATTCATGCATCAAGTTGGAAAGGAGGTTGTGGGGTGAACAAAACATCATTTTTCCAAGAAGTCCTACCTGTAGAACTCCTATCCATCCCTAGTTAAGGTTTGTGGATTCAAACTTGGGGATTGTGGAATTGTCTACATCAATATACATATATACATATATATACAAACACACACACATTTGAAGTTAGTTTATTCATATCCTATTTCTTAATCACTCACTGTAGCCCCTTAAGAGGATATGTTGGTGTTGTGTAAGGAGAGGAAGGGTAAAACCTCACAAGGTAGGTGAATCGTAAGATGGGATAAGGAAATGGTCCTAAAGCCTTTAGGGAGACTAATTTTAGATTGGTGTCAAGAACCCTACAACATGAAAATCCCCATCCTCCTTAGGGTTGAGTTTTGGAGAGAAGTAGGAAAATGGCCTTAAATATGTTAACTACCAAATGTATTATGAATCAATTATTGTTTTCTTACATTGAAATGATTTGGATTCATAGTAATGGATGTTAAACATTGGAAATTGACAACGTCCTAGTAGGGGACATTAAAAATGGTATAAAATCTTTGATCCTACCATCTTGCAAGGTAAACGATGAAACTGAGAATCATTTTGGTCAATAAGAATGAATCTAACAATGTGTGTATTGTGTGTATAATTTGTGTATGCTTTGTGTCTTCATAAATTTATGTGTATACTCTGTGAATTCTTTGTTTCTACATGTATTTATGTGTATATTTTTTATTCTCAAGTGTATTCTCCATGTGTTGTTATGCTTTGGTTTCTCTAGAATAAGAGAGTAACTAGTGTGAACTCAAATATATGAATTTATTAGCAAGGTTGGTCAACTCCAAATCGGCCTTGATTCCATTACAAATATGGCCTTGATCCCTTTCTCTAGAATATGACATAAACTTGTCTTTGAATTGTAAATTTTGCAAATTCTCCATGCATTGATTAATATCAAAGTGGCACAACAAAAGCTACTCACAATGAAATATTTGTATGAATTTGCATTTCTTGATGACAAGCAATTTTAGGGAAGGTAGATTGTGATTTCCCCTATTTGAAATAGGATTTACTAATAAATAATAATAATATTAAAATGTAGAATAAATAAAATAAAATTTAAAATTAAAATATAGAAGAATTTAATTAAAATTTAATCAAGTTTAATGAATTGTCAAAAGGCATAAAATGAAAAGATGTAACTCCCCCAAACATGATATATAAAAGGGAGGATAGAATTTAATTTGGAAGGGGACAAGGAGAAAGTAAGAAATAAGGGAGCATGAGAACTAAGGAAGGAGCAATGTAATAAGATGGGAATAAGAATAATAGATGAAGGGTTGTGACTCTTTCAAAATGTGGTAGTTATGAAAGGTTGTGACTGTTTCAAAGGGCATAAAGAATGAAGGGTTGTGACTCTCTTGAAAGGTTCTATTAATGAAAGGTTGCAACTCTCCCATCATGAAGATATAAATAGGAGAGAAAGTCATTTTTTTAAGGCACAGATGAAGGTATCATTGTAAGGAGGTAATCATAGTAAGTTTCATTTTGAGATATAAGAAAATTCTGATCTACATAAGGTTAGCATAGGAATTAAGGAATGATCAAATGAAGAAGGAAGTAAATTGTAAAGGGGCAAAAATTATAGATGGTTGTGACCCTGTTGAAGGGTTCTAATTGTGAAATGGTGTGACCATTGATAGGTTGGTGTTGTGTAGGGAGAGACGGAATAAAACCTCACAAGGTAGGATGTGCATCCTAAGATAGGAAAAAGATGGGGACTAGAATCCTTGAGATAACCTAATTGTAGATTGGTGTCAAGCACCCTATTCAAAGTAAATCCCCATCCTCCTTAGGGTTGACTTTAGATGTAAGACAGTTGGCTTAGTGATGAAGGTTGCTCCCCTTAATACCACAAACACTTAACAGAAATAGAGAAACAACAAAAATAATATACAAGAAGAGAAAATTGGCTTCTTATTATCTCCACAAATGTGGAATTACAAACTTTTAGAATTACAATATGCAAAGCCACATGGGCATTCCCTTACAATATTCTGTAGGACAAAGCCTCGAATCAATACCCATATCTACTACCCAGAACTGCCCTAAACAACACTACGGGCCTTCTTTATATAAGCAATTTTCATCGCCCGAGAAGGTTTTAGAAATTTAGCCCTTAGGGCCGACCAAACTTATAATTATTTTATTTTACAATTTATTACATCAAAGTCGGCTCAAAATGAGTTTTGAAACCCAAACAAAAATTTTGAAGAAAAATTATTTTCTACCATTTCAGGTGACCCAACTTCTGAAGACCATAAGTCATCACCCGTTGACCCAATTGGCTATTATAACCCCATTCTGGAAATGCCACAAAGTGCTCTACAGGCTTGAGCAGCACAAAGCACTCATCACCCAAATTTTTGACCTCATCCAGGGCCTCTAAAGCCTTCAAAACTAAGTTCGAAGTTTCTGTACCCTGCTGCCAATACCGAAAATCTTCAATATCTTCAAAACTAGACCTGATCTAGCCATGAAACTTTGCTGGCAGGCTGATATGACTGAGATGAACCTCCACATGTAAAATTAGAACATTCCAAGATCATAATACCAACTTAATAAAAATAGCAAGTTTCCATAAATAGCAACTCTACACAAGATAGCCCTTATTGAATACAAAAACAAAAATATTTTTGGGTGATGCAAGATTGCTCTTACACCCAAGATGCTCTTGCATCAGACACCCGGGGTAATTTGAGAAGTGACCCTGTCACGACTCAGGTGTGCAGAGGAAAACCAAGACGGTTAACCTCTTCCTTTGTTAGCCATGATGAATCTTCAACAGGTCGTCCGTTCCATTTGACCAAATACTCTTCATATGTCTTGTTCCTTGTGCTTCTGCCAACATGACTATCCAGTATGTCTTCAATCTCCTTGATATCTGAACTAGTTGCTGGAATACTCCACTGTGCTGCTGCAACCTCATCTTCAACACCTGCTTCATGATACTCTGTCAAATATAAAATGTTAAACACTAGTGAAATATTCAGCTCACTAGGAAACTCTACCTCATATGCATTTCCTGAATTATGCTTCTTCAATATCTTACATGGTCCAAACTTCTTCATTTTCAGCTTGTTATATGTACCAACTGGAAATCGCTCCTTTCGCAAATGAACCATGACTTCATCGCCAACCTGAAATTCCTTATGCCTCTTTTTCTCATCTGCCTTAGCCTTATACTGCACATTCATCTTGGTAATATGCTTCCTCACCTCCTCATGGATGTTCTTTAAGTAATCTGCAAAATCGTCAGCTTCAGCACTACTTATTTCTCCTTTATCTATCTTTCTCAATTCATATGCATTTCTTGGACTACTTCCATATACAATCTAGAATGATGATTTACCAATACTCCTATTGACAAAATTATTGTATGCAAATTCTGCCTGTGGTAAAATCAAATCCCATCCTGTTGGCTTATCTCCAACCAAACATCTAAGCAAATTTCCCAAACTTCTATTCACCACCTCTGTTTGTCCATCAGTCTGTGGATGATGTGATGAACTAAACTTCAAATCTATCTTCAACTTCTTCCACAATGTACGCCAGAAATATCTAACAAACTTAGTGTCTCTATCTGAAACTATGGTCTTTGGAAAACCATGTAGTCTCACTACTTCTTTGAAAAATAATTGTGCTACATGAACAATATCATTAGTCTTCTTACAGGGAATGAAATGTGCCATCTTAAAAAATCTATCAACCACCAAGAAAATTGAATCATGTCCCTACTGAGTTCTCGGTAACCAAAGAACAAAGTCCATACTGATATCCTCCCAAGGCTTCTCTTGTATAGGTAATGGCTGATACAACCCTGTATTCTACTTCACTCCTTTTGCCATCTGACATACTCTGCAACTTTATACAAACTTCTTCACATCTTGCTGCAATTGTGGCCAATAATAATTCTCACCAACCAAAGCAAGGGTTTTATCATGACCAAAATGTCCAGCCAATCCTCCACTATGCTTCTCCTTGATGAGATTCTCCCTCATAGAACTTCATGGAATGCACAACTGACTCCCTCTGAATAGCATATCATCTTGGATGATAAAATCTAGCCATTTCATCCTATCTAGAGTAACAGGTTCTGTACAAGCTTTCCAAGCTTCACCAAAATCAGGATCCTCTAGATACAAATTCTTGAGTTCCTTGAACCCAACCACCTCAATCTGCATCTCTGTCAGCAATAGTTGCCTTCTGCTAAGAGCATCTGCAACCCTGTTAGACTTTCCACTTCTGTGTTTCAAAACAAATGTATAACTCTGCAAAAACTCAACCTATTTCAAATGCCTTTGATTCAACTTTCCTTGACTATTCAAATATTGCAAAGCTTGATGATCAGTATAGAAAACAAACTCCTTAGGAAGCAGATAATGTCTCCACTTCTTTAATGCCTGAACTATAACATAAAATCCCTGATCATAGACAAAATATTTTCTCTTGGCATCATTTAACTTCTCACTGAAATAAGCAATAGGTTTACCTTCTTGGCTCACAACAGCTCCTATTGCAGTACCACTAGCATCACATTCTACTTGAAACACCTTATTAAAATCTGAAAGTGCTAAAATAGGTTGTTCTGTGACTTTTTGTTTCAACAATTGAAAACTCTTTTCTGCCCCATTAGTCCACTTAAACTCTTTTCTATCCCCTCTCATTGTTTCAGTCAAGGGTCTACAAATACTACTAAAATTTCTGATAAACTTTCTGTAGAAACTAGCCAAACCATGAAAAGATCTTACGTTAATAGCACTCCTTGGAGTAGGCCATTCAAGGATAGCCTGTACATTCTCTGGGTCCATTTTTAGACCTTCTGCTGAAACTACAAATCTCAAATACAGTAACTCTTTCTTCACAAAACTGCACTTCTTCAAATTAATCAATAATTTCTCATCTCTCAATTTCTCAAACACTATACGAATATGCATCATATGTTCCTCCAATGTCTTGCTAAAAATCAAAATATCATCTAGGTAAACAATGACAAACTTACCTAGAAATTCTTTCAGAACCTCGTTCATGAGCTGCATGAAAGTGCTCGGTGCATTGGTTAGCCCAAAAGACATGACTAACCACTCATACAGTCCTTCCTTTGTCTTGAAGGCAATCTTCCATTCATCTCCTTCTCTGATCCGAATCTGGTGATATCCACTCTTCAGATCTATCTTTGAGAAATACACAGCTCCACTCAAACAATCCATAATATCATCCATTCATGGCAATGGAAACCTATACTTGATTGTGATCTTGTTTATTGCTCTAGAATCTGTACACATCCTCCACTCTCCATTCTTCTTTGGTGCTAATACCGCTGGTACAGCACAGGGACTCAGACTCTCTCAAATCAACCCCTTTCTGCAATAACTCATGTACTTGTCTGTTCAACTCTTCACTTTCTGTTGGTGTCATTCTGTGTGCTGCCTTGTTTGGCAAACTGGCTCCTGGAATCAAATCCATCTAATGACTGATCTTCCTTATCGGTGGTAATCCATCGGGTACATTATCAGATAAAATATCCTGAAACTCATTCAACAAATCTGCAACCTCTACAGGTACATCCTCTACTTCTTCTTTACCAACTTTTGAAATTAAAGCAAAACACACATGCTCATGCCTCATACCATCTATGAATTTTTTTCCATCATTAAAGGTTATTTTTGCATTACCACATACCTTTTCTTCGATCTCCTTCAATGGCTTTAGCTTCTGTCGCACTCCATCCTTTGTCAGGGAATAGGTATTCGCACGACCATCCTGTACAACACATCTGTCAAACTGTCATGGTCTACCCAACAACATATGAAATGCATCCATAGAGATGATATCACATAGTACCTCATCTTGGTACCCGCCGATCTTGAACTTTACCAGGCACTGTTCACTGACCATGACCTTGTGGTCATCCTGCACCCAGGCAATCCGATATGGATGTGGGTGTTTCTGTCTCTTGAGCTTCAACTTTGTCACCATCTCTTCTGACACTAAATTGTCAGTGCTTCCATTATTGATAATCACATCACAACATTTACCCTCACACTTGCATCTAGTGCGAAACAGGCTCCTCCTTTGTTCAAGTTTCTTCTCACCACTCAGCAAGACTCTTCTGTTAATTAGCATTTCTCCTCTTTCAGCATCTTCAAAATTTGATGATCTAGCATCTTCATCTACATGTGCAACTCTGGCCTGGCCTTCATTTCTCCTGTCTATTCTGCCTTGGCGCTGAGGACATTCAAATGCCCTATGACCTTCTTCTCCACAGTGAAAACATGTTCCACGAAAGCCTCCTCTTCCAGATCCTTGTCCTCTTCCTCTTCCTTTCTGATCTCTATTACTCTGATCCTGGAAATGATTGGAATTATTTCCTCTCTGATTATGACTGCTACTGGCCTCATCCTTCTTTTTTGGATCTTCATTTCGGCCACCATATGACCGTCCGCCAGATCTTCCACCACGACCTCTTCCATTTTGTCTGCTCTCAACCTTCTTGTTCAGCTTTTCCTCTACTTTTACGGCAAACTGGTATGACTCCTCAATACTGTTCATTCGAACCAGATTCAACTCCTCTTGAATGCTTGGCCTTAACCCATTAAGTTATCGGGCAACTTTCTCCTTATCAGCTTTTGCATGGCCTGTTCTGATGAGGAGTCGAGAGAACTCCTTTGTATACTCCTGAATAGATCTTCCTGCTTGCTTCAAACTTTGCATTTTCTTTAGTAGGTCAAGCTCATAATTAACAGGAATGAACTGTCACCTCAATTTATCCACCATCCGATCCCATCTTGTGATTTTATCTTTCCCTCTCCTATTTCGCTCCAATTGAATTTCTTGCCACCAGATCTTCGCATGACCTTTCAATCTGGCCTTCGCAAATTTGACCCTATCAGGATCCTCAACATCTTCGTACTCAAAATATTCTTCACATTCATTGATCCAGTCGATCAATTCCTCTGGGTTAAGATTTCAAAAAAATGTAGGAACCTCAATCTTAGGTCTTTTCCCAATCTTGGAAATTGCCCGAAAAAGTCTTTCTTCCTCCTGGTTCACAATTTCAGCTTCTCCTTCTTGATATTCTTCTTTGGCTTCATCCTCGCTTTCGTCTCTGACATTAAGATTTATTCATTTGTGAATCTCTTCTTGCAATGCTTGCACTTGTCTCTGCAGCTCTCTAACCTCAGGTGTCACAGCACCAGCTCTTCCGCCATGTTCTCTTCGTGGAGGCATTCTCGCAATGCTCGCTAAAACCCTAACCACGGTCCTGGTGAAAACTGCCTCATAGTCGGTGATCTGTTTACACACTCAAGAATAACTTGGATCTGATACCACTTGATGAAGGTTGCTCCCCTTAATACCACAAACACTTAACAGAAATAGAGAAACAACAACAATAATATGCAAGAACAGAAAATTGGCTTCTTATTATCTCCACAAATGTGGAATTACAAACTTTTAGAATTACAATATGCAAAGCCACATGGGCATTCCCTTACAATATTCTGTAGGACAAAGCCTCGAATCAATACCTAGATCTACTACCCAAAACTGCCCTAGACAACACTACGGGCCTTCTTTATATAAGCAATTTTCACCGCCCGAGAAGGTTTTAGAAATTTAGCCCTTAGGGCCGACCAAACTTATAATTATTTTATTTTACAATTTATTACATCAAAGTCGGCTCAAAATGAGTTTTGAAACCCAAACAAAAATTTTGAAGAAAAATTATTTTCTGCCATTTCAGGTGACCCAACTTCTGAAGACCATAAGTCATCACCCGTTGACCCGATTGGCTATTATAACCCCATTCTGGAAATGCCACGAAGTGCTCTACAGGCTTGAACAGTGCAAAGCACTCATCACCCAAATTTTTGACCTCATCTAGGGCCTCTAAAGCCTTCAAAACTGAGTTTGAAGTTTCTGTACCCTACTGCCAATACTGAAAATCTTCAATATCTTCAAAACTAGACCTGATCTAGCCATGAAACTTTGCTGGCAGGCTGATATGACTGAGATGAACCTCCACATGTAAAATTAGAACATTCCAGGATCGTAAGGCCAACTTACTAAAAATAGCAAGTTTCCATAAATAGCAACTCTGCACAAGATAGCCCTTATTGAATACAAAAACAAAAATATTTTTGGGTGATGCAAGATTGCTCTTACACCCAGGATGCTCCTGCATCAGACAGCCGGGGTAATTTGAGAAGTGACCCTGTCACGACTCAGGTGTGTAGAGGAAAACTCAGACGGTTAACCTCCTCTTTTGTTAGCCATGATGAATCTTCAACAGGTCGTCCGTTCCATTTGACCAAATACTCTTCATATGTCCTGTTCCTTGTGCTTCTGCCAACACGACTATCCAATATGTCTTCAATCTCCTTGATATCTGAACTAGTTGCTGGAATACTCCACTGTGCTGCTGCAACCTCATCTTCAACACCTCCTTCGTGATACTCTGTCAAATCTGAAATGTTAAACACTAGTGAAATATTCAGCTCACTAGGCAACTCTACCTCATATGCATTTCCTGAATCATGCTTCTTCAATATCTTACATGGTCGAAACTTCTTCATTTTCAGCTTGTTATATGTACCAACTGGAAATCGCTCCTTCTGCAAATGAACCATGACTTCATCGCCAACCTGAAATTTTTTATGCCTCCTTTTCTCATCTACCTTAGCCTTATACTGTGCATTCATCTTGGTAATATGCTTCCTCACCTCCTCATGGATGTTCTTCAAGTGTTCTACAAAATCTTCAGCTTCAGCACTACTTATTTCTCCTTTATCTATCTTTCTCAATTCATATGCATTTCTTGGACTACTTCCATATACAATCTGGAATGGTGATTTACCAATACTCTTATTGACATAATTATTGTATGCAAATTCTGCCTCTGGTAAAATTAAATTTCATCTTGTTGGCTTGTCTCCAACCAAACATCTAAGCAAATTTTCCAAACTTCTATTCACCACCTCTGTCTGTCCATCAGTCTATGGATGATGTGATGAACTGAACTTCAAATCTGTCTTCAACTTCTTCCACAATGTATGCCAGAAATATCCAACAAACTTAGTGTCTCTATCTGAAACTATGGTCTTTGGCAAACCATGTAGTCTCACTACTTCTCTGAAAAATAATTCTGCTACATGAACAACATCATTAGTCTTCTTGCAGGGAATGAAATGTTCCATATTCGAAAATTTATCAACCACCACAAAAATTGAATCATGTCCCTACTGAGTTCTCGATAACCAAAGAACAAAGTCCATACTGATATCCTCCCAAAGCTTCTCTTGTATAGGTAATGGCTGATACAACCTTGTATTCTGCTTCACTCTTTTTTCCATTTGACATACTCTGCAACTCTGTACAAACTTCTTCACATCTTGTTGCAATTGTGGCCAATAATAATTCTCACCAACCAAAGCAAGGGTTTTATCATGAACAAAATGTCTAGCCAATCCTCCACTATGCTTCTCCTTGATGAGATTCTCCCTCATAGAACTTCGTAGAATGCACAACTGACTCCCTCTGAATAGCATATCATCTTGGATGATAAAATCTAGCCATTTCGTCCTGTCTAGAGTAACAGGTTCTATACAAGCTTTCCAAGCTTCACTAAAATCAGGATCCTCTAGATACAAATTCTTGAGTTCCTTGAACCCAACCACCTCAATCTGCATCTCTGTCAGCAATAGTTGCCTTCTGCTAAGAGCATCTGCAACCCTGTTAGACTTTCCACTTCTGTGTTTCAAAACAAATGTATAACTCTGCAAAAACTCAACCCATTTCAAATACCTTTGATTCAACTTTCCTTGACTATTCAAATATTGCAAAGCTTGATGATCAGTATAGAAAACAAACTCCTTAGGAAGCAGATAATGTCTCCACTTCTTTAATGCTTGAACTATAGCATAAAATCCCTGATCATAGATAAAATATTTTCTCTTGGCATCATTTAACTTCTCACTGAAATAAGCAATAGGCTTACCTTCTTGGCTCACAACGACTCCTATTGCAGTACCACTAGCATCACAGTCTACTTGAAACACCTTATTAAAATCTTGAAGTGCTAAAATAGGTTGTTCTATAACTTTTGTTTCAACAATTGAAAACTATTTTCTGCCCCATTAGTCCACTTAAACTCTTTTCTATCCCCTCTCATTGTTTCAGTAAAGGGTCCACAAATACTGCTAAAATTTTTGATAAATTTTTTGTAGAAACTAGCTAAACCATGAAAAGATCTTACCTCAGTAGCACTCCTTGGAGTAGACCATTCAAGGATAGCCTATACCTTCTCTGGGTCTATTTTTAGACCTTCTTTTGAAACTACAAATCTCAAATACACTAACTCTTTCTTCACAAAACTGCACTTCTTCAAATTAATCAATAATTTTTCATCTCTCAATTTCTCAAACACCATACGAATATGCATCATATGTTCCTCCAATGTCTTGCTAAAAATTAAAATATCATCTAGGTAAACAATGACAAACTTACCTAGAAATTCTTTCAAAACCTCGTTCATGAGCCGCATGAAAGTGCTCGGTGCATTGGTTAGCCCAAAAGGTATGACTAACCACTCATACAGTCCTTCCTTTGTCTTGAAGGCAGTCTTCTATTCATCTCCTTCTCTGATCTGAATCTGGTGATATCCACTCTTCAGATCTATCTTTGAGAAATACACAGCTCCACTCAAACAATCCATAATATCATCCATTCATGGCAATGGAAACCTATACTTGATTGTGATCTTGTTTATTGCTCTGAATTCTGTACACATCCTCCACTCTCCATTCTTCTTTGGTGCTAATACCGCTGGTATAGCACAGGGACTCAGACTCTCTCAAATCAACCCCTTCTGCAATAACTCATGTACTTGTCTGTTCAACTCTTCACTTTCTGCTGGTGTCATTCTATGTGCTACCTTGTTTAGCAGACTGGCTCCTGAAATCAAATCCATCTGATGACTGATCTTCTTTACCGGTGGTAATCCATCAGGTACATTATCAGATACAATATCCTAAAACTCATTCAACAAATCTACAACCTCTACAGGTACATCCTCTACTTCTTCTTTACCAACTTTTGGAATTAAAGAAAAACACACATGCTCATGCCTCATACCATCTAAGAATTTTATTCCATCAACAAATGTTATTTTTGCATTACCACATACCTTTTCTTCGGTCTCCTTCAATGGCTTTAGCTTCTGTCGCACTCCATCCTTTGTCAGGGAATAGGTATTCACACAACCATCGTATACAACACATCTGTCAAACTGCCATGGTCTACCCAGCAACATATGACATGCATTCATGGAGATAATATCACATAGTACCTCATCTTGGTACCCGCCGATCTTGAACTTTACCAGGCACTGTTCACTGACCATGACCTTGTGGTCATCCTGCACCTAGGCAATCCAATATGGATGTGGGTGTTTCTGTCTCTTGAGCTTCAACTTTGTCACCATTTCTTCTAACAGTAAATTGTCAGTGCTTCCACTATCGATAATCACATCATAGCATTTACCCTCACACTTGCATCTAGTGTGAAACAGGCTCCTCCTTTGGTCAGGTTCCTTCTCACCACTCAGCAACTCTTCTGTTAATTAGTGTTTCTCCTCTTTCAACATCTTTAAAATTTGATGATCTAGCATCTTCATCTACATGTGCAACTCTGGCCTGGCCTTGATTTCTCCTGTCTATTCTGCCTTGGCGTTGAGGATATTCAAATGCCCTATGACCTTTTTCTCCACAGTGAAAACATGTTCCACGGAAGCCTCCTCTTCCAGATCCTTGTCCTCTTACTCTTCCTCTCTGATCTCTATTACTTTGATCGTGGAAATGATTGAAATTATTTCCTCTCTGATTCTGACTGCTACTGGCCTCATCCTTCTTTTTCAGATCTTCATTTCGGCCACCATATGACCATCCGCCAGATCTTCCACCACGACCTCTTCCATTTTGTCTGCTCTCAAACTTCTTGTTCAGCTTTTCCTCTACTTTTAGGGCAAACTGGTATGCCTCCTCAATACTTTATATATAGAAATAGCATATTTCCATCTTTCATCTATTCTTTTGTACAGTTCCTTATGAAGATGTTTAACTACCTCAATTGGTAAAATTATGAACTTATGTAGTGTAGTAATGACTGTTTCTTCTATTTTTTCTTTCTCCTCATTAGTACTTTTATCAAAATCTAATTGTACCATGACTGAATAGGCTCCATATTTCTCCATTGTTTTGAGTTGTTCACTGAGACTCCTTTTCTTTTTTCTCAGTGCTACCTCAAATTGTGACAAGTCATCCGACTTAGTGTCACTTTCCTTTCGCTGTTTCAATTTTCTCCTAGGCCTTTTTGTAGCCTTGCTTTCCCTGACATATGTTTTTGTCTTCATTGGTTTTGCTTCAACTTTCTTCTTTCCTCTCGATGTAGAGGTAGACCGAGTACATGGACTTACACCGATAGGACTAGGGGTTTCCTTCTTGATTTTTATTTTCTCCCCCTTTATTACTAAAGACTCAACAACATCTTCCTCATCTTCATCAACATTAACAATACCTAATTTTTTAGTTAATTCACTAATCATTTTACCTATTTTCCTTATTTCCTTCAGTATCAATATGTCAATTCCTATTTTCTCCTTCACCTCTTCATAGGTGCCATACAAAATTGTAGTTCTATGCATTGGCTTCTCCAAAAGTCCTTTCATCTGTATAGTGGTTGCATCAATATTCATTTCATATCCCATCATGGGTAACCATTTTTTCTTGGTTCTACTGCTCTTATAATACACACATCAGTGTCAACTTCAAAACATAAATCATCTTTAAACTCTTCCACAACCTATGGTGGAATCCTATACCTCTTATGCATTCTAGCTTGTAATTTATTGAAATAGTCATCCATTATAACATTGAAATTGTCACTCATGCTTTGAATAAAATCACTAATTTGAAAAACTATGGGTTTATCTACACTGTATGTGACTTTATCGACTGCTGGAAATGAATTTTGAAAATAAAATAAGATATGTTGGTTCCTCAAACTGGACTTTATGCTTTCAAAGAAACCAATACATCTATAGGGTTTTAGGATGGGTTAGATCCAAATATGAAATTCTAAGTTGATTGGACCAGCTGTAGGGACAAGACTGCCCTCTGCACTCCTGGCTTTGCAAAACCAAGGAGGGTACTCCTAATCTAGTAATCAAATAGCCTTACTTCAACAATAACAGACTGGATTCAATAAAAAAAGATAAATGATAAGAAAATACTAAATGATGACCATTCATTCATTGATTCTCCATTATCATTAGGTGGAATAATGCTTTGCAAGTCACTATACTTACAAAATTCTGAAAGATTTATATCAAATATTAGAAATACACATAGAACCTTTTAAACACTGATTTCTATAAAAATAGCTCCACTACTGGCCAGTGCCTTATCCATTGGGCAACACCTTCATTACAAGATTTTTATACATAAACAAATATATTGAACTTTAATAGACCTTCCCTTTGAAAATGCTATCACCCTATGGTGGATTTTATCAAAGGAATCCTATATTCATACTACTTCCTCATATCCTTATGTAACACTTAAAGAATTTATGCCATGTCTAAAGCTTATTTAATCTGATCCCAAATCAGAGTTGAAGAACATAAACATACATACAGAGAATATCTATGTAATGAATTTCAATGATTCATAACTCAAAGAGAGATACACACAGGAGAGATTTGAACTTTGGATTTTATTCAAATGCTATATCAATATCATGTATACAAAATGCTTTAAAGTGAAAAACTGTCTGGATTTAATTGGAACCAACAATATTGCTATCTTACAAAAATATGCCTAATACAGTCTACCATATCCTAGACTCAAAACTTGTCAGAAAATATGCTCAAGTTTCGGTCCTTTTACAATGATCCTGGTAATCCTTTTATAGAAACAAGTATTGCATACAAGCTTCGGATCTTGCTTACAAAAGACAAAAAGAGTTTGTCATATAAGACAAAAAAGGAAAATATAAAATATTTGTAGAGATGAGCACCAAAATTTTCAACAAGTCCCAAGGTCAGTTCAACTTCTGTCAGGTGTAGCATCCGTGCATTCTTCAACTATTTGATGCTTCTAGCACTGTTTGCAATAAACTTTTAGGAGCTTGGGGCATCGCCACCTATTGCTTCCTCTGCAAATATCTCCTCTTCTTTCTCACTCTCTACAAGATATGTTGCCTCCCAAGATGTAAAAGTATCCTCACTTGGTTAATTAAAAGCCATAATCTCATCCCTTTTTGGTAGGATTTTGTCCCAACCATAAACCACTTGGTGAACCTCAGTCATTACTTTAGTGAAGTGTATTCTGGTGTCTTGTAGCATCTCAATTACTTGTATAAAAGGGGTATTATCCTCTATACCTAAAACAATTTCAATTTTAGCCAACACCCCATTATTTATTTTTTCCAACCACTGCTCCTTGTCCTCTATGGTTCCATCTACTTTGACAAGACTGGGGAATATTTGGAAATTTTCCTTTAAATATCTAACTCTTAAGAGTTCTGCCTTCCTTTTCAACCCCTCCCTATTTACTTCAAAATCAAAAAGGCTTTTAGCAATTATATAAGTATCTGTCAATTGAATATTTACAATACCCTGATCTTTAATTGAATCAAAGAATGATTTCAACATATTCTCCCTAGGAACCCAATTATCCAAAATTTTTCCTATAGTGGCTACCTCTTTCTTAAAAGAGACCAAAATGTCAGCCAATTGCTTAGCACTCTTATAAATTTCCTTTGGCTTTATATTAGCAGCAAAGTGTAAAATAGTATCTTTTATTCTTTTCTCATACCTCTACTTTTCTCTTTGTTCTATTTCTTCATTGCTCATGGAAGGAGGAAAAGGGGATAAGGGATATTCAATAATAGGACTTGAAGAAGAAGGCCCAGTAGGGGAAGAGGAAATTTGCAACTATCCTGAAGCTTGAATTGGACCTTCTTCTCCCAATCTTTTCTTCAAATCTGCAATCAATTTGTCTTTTTCAAACATTCCCTATTTCAAATCCCCATAAGCCTTCAACATTGTTTCAAACCTTATTGTGAGCTCTTCTTTTTCCGTAGCTCCCTTCTTTGCTACCTTCTCTGCAAGCTAAGCTGCGGCTACCACCATACGTGATGCTTCAATCATGGAAGTGTCAGTAACCCTTTTTACTATAAGGCCACCAGTGAGATCACTTCTAGTAATTTGTTTTCCTTTATTCTTTTCTTCCCTTTTCAAAGACCACATGACCAAGGCTTGATGATCATTAATGAAAGAAACTCCCTTAATGGCCTATTCTACCTCTTCCTTTGTCTTGTACATAGGAGTAGTTTGTTTCCTAACTGCATCAAGGACCACTGCATCTACTATATCCCATTCTGGGAGGATAAGCACTCCTGCATTTCTTACTAGCTCTCTCCCCTGTTCTGGAGTAGTTTTTTCAAAAATTTCTGTCATCTCCTTCCTAACTTCAACTTCTATGACATTGAGATCCTTGTCTAGATTCTCCTTATGCCTCTTTTCATAGGTTTCTTCAAACTGATTCATATTCAACTTCCAAAGAAATTGCATAAAAGCCCTAGCCTTCACAAAGTCATCATCAGCTAGAAACTCAGCACATGCTTGCTTGACTATAGGGTCTAGCTCTATACCTACCATCTATTCTACTGTTAAGCCTAGCTCAGGCCCTCTTGGTTGCTTTGGCACTCCTTCATTAATCTCTTCACAAGTCATAAAAATTTGACCTTGAGAGCCCATTTGCTGTGCTTTCTTTGTAATCTCTTGATCATCCTTGAAAATTAAAGGTGATTGGGAGGGAGAGTACTCATGTTCTGCATCTTGGGGCCTCTCTTCTAACTTTTTCTTTTTGGTGGGAGGTGAGAAATCAAGAATTTTCTCAGTTGGTTGATCCTGAGGTGTGTCTGTAATATCCACAACCTCCTTGTGTTTCTTCACTTGTTGTGATGTAGAAGAGATATCCTCCTTCTTCTTTGCTTGTATTCTCCTATTAGATTTTAGAATTATGACATTGTAGCCAGTCTTTTTCTGCACCATATACTTACCAGGAGGCAACACCTTTGCAAATGTAGTTTTTCTCAATATTGATTAAGCCTTCTCTAGGTTTGCACTTATAAATTTCTCTTTCTTCTCATTTAGGGTCTAATAGATCTCTTTAAAATTCTCCATGAGATTATCTATCTTCTTCCCCATAGGATTTGTGCTATTCAAGGGATCATATCTTGGATCAAACGATCTGACAAAATCCAATGTATTTTTATATACCAACCACTTTTCTTTCCTGACTTCCTAATCCTGTAATCTTGGGACATTTCTAACAATGTCTTCACGGAAATTGAAAATGTGGCTTATTACTGAGCATTTGACTTTCTTCTTGAACATTTCATTATAGAACCCCTCTGGGTCTGCTGTCCTCACAATTGTAGTAGCCATATGATATGGTTCCAGGAAATTATCCATATGAACCCATCCACCCTTTGTAATAAAAAACTAGTGGGCAATTGTAATATTTGGGAACAGAGTTCCTCTACCCTTCCTTGCCAGAGTGTTCTTCTCAATATCTCCCAGTTGTCTAAAAAATTCTGCAATGCCAATCTTAAGGGGAACTTGATATGGCAATATATATGGAGCCCCTCTAAAACCATATAATCTAATAATAGTAGAATAAGGATAGAAAATGACATCCCCCCAATTATGCACTATTTTAAGGTCTTTGGCAAATTGTTCTGACTTGACAAGCTCGGCTAAGGTAGTTGGGACTCTTGGGCTTTCATGAACAAATTTTAGTCTCAATCTAGCTACAAAACATTTATCAAATTGTAGGAAACTACTATCTTTTCTGTCCCATGTCATGCTGAGGTTCCACAATTGGATTGGCATGTCCTCACCCTCCCTCTATTTTAACAAATCAATTTCTTCCTCAAAATAGTTAGTACCTTCAAATAAGAACATGTACATCATGAAGGAGTACCAGTAGAATAGCTTATCAAATTTTCTTTTCTATATTCCTATCAATCCATTATGAATCAATTCAACAATGAAAGGGGAATAATAAAATGTAACTGACAAGTGTGAATGCAAAATTTGGACCATCATGTATATCAAATGTACTGGCATTTTCTCCTTAGCATCTTCCCCAACAACTTGACATAATGACCAGTATACACCTCTTGCTCTTACATCAAAATAAACCATTTTGAAAGGCTCCTGTGTACTTGGCCCTATGACAACCATTTTTCCAATATTACCACACAATTCATTCACAGGACCATTTCTGAGATAATTCCTTTGTGCACCATACACTTCTCTCAATTCTTCAAAATTAATGTGTTCTAGGTCATTTGAGGGTTCACTTAACCTAAAAACTGTCCTGATTTCTTCAGCAAAATTTTTTATTAACAATTGTCCTCTAGCATCCCTAATTTCCCTAGTAATAGGGTCATAATTCTTTGCAACCTAAATCATTAGGTCCACATCTAGGAAAATGCCAAGCACTACAAGCTTCCCTAGGTCAAACTGCCATATATTACTGGTGGGAACAGGGGCATTTCTCTGGTTGAACCTACTGTGAACAATGTCAAACCAGTGATATTAGAGGTGCCACTCACATTAAGTGTACCAATCTTGGCATCCCTAATGTAATTTCCTAAATCATATAAGCCATCTTCAACCTTTACCCTAGGTTCCTTTGGTGTTAATTGTTTTACCTTTACTAGATCAATTGTCAAACAGGGTAGTAGTTGTAGTAAATCTTCATGCAAACCCCTCTTACTATAATCAGTCTCGCTAGACAATTCCTTCCTAGGCAACATTTTTAGGGCTTTGATTTTATAAAGTTGATGCAAAAGAAACATTGCAGAATTGTAATGATTTTCTTAATAGGACAAGAAAGTGCAAAAAATCACCAACCTTTTCTTCAAACTTCTCAGGAAATGACAATCAATTTCTCTAAATCTTTTTCCTAGCTTTCTACAAACTTTTATCTTCTTGTGGTTCTCTAAAAAAGTGTAGATCTTTGAAATATTAGCAATCAAAAGTAATCATTTCAGCAATTTACTCCACATGATTTCACCATTAATTCTCTGAGAAATTGAACTATCGTCATCCAATGGGAAAAATTAAATTTCACACCTCTCAGCATCAAGTTTGAAATTGGACCGTTGATCTTCTTTTTAAAGAAAATCTAATGACTGTCACATGATTGCAAGGCTTGAAAGAAACCTATGCGAACATGTGACAACCGCTGGATCAATTTGTATCGATGAAAATCCTTAAACACGTCATCTAGGACCCACTTAGTACCTTGGATTCTTCACTACCATTAGATGTTGCATCCGAAGGTCACTGTTATTTCACCTTTATGACTGGACATAAAGTAGACCATCATGCCCTTGATACTCAATTGACGGCTGTCGCATGATCACATGGCTTGAGAAGATTCCATGTGAACAAGCAACAACCGTTGGATCAATCATTTGAAAGCTGATACCTTATGTATCTAGCCCCACTTTGTCTTGACCAATTAGGAATACCCATGTTGCATTACCTGGCAAGAAGATGTGTAACCATTTCTTACTGAGTGCCAGTACTACTGACATCTTCCACATCATCAAACACCTCAAACCAATTAGTAGTGGCCATATGTGTACACCTGGCAGTGGACCCACTTTTCTCTTACACTTGGGAATAAAGTAAAATCAATGGCTATTGCATGATCGCAAGGGCTCAAAAGATTCCATGTGAACATGCGACCACCATTGGATCTTCTGTAGATTGTCAGTCCTACGAATCCTCTCGAAGCTGGGCCCATTTTTCTTAAATAGTGAGGAGTTTCCACTTTGCAATATCCGGTAGGCGGACATACAAGTTTTCTTGCTTGAGTGGTAGCCCTATCGATGGTTTCCATGTCAGAAAATATTATATCCAATCAGAAAAATCCATGTGTATACACTTGGTAATGGTCCCACCCGCTATAAGCGCTGAGGAATAAAGAAGATCGATGACTATCGCATGGGCTCCAAATATTCCATGTGAACAAGCGACAACCATTAGATTTTAAATTTCAGATTCCAAGCGGACTATAGTGTCGAAACATTAGGAAACAAGGTGGTTAGGACTTAGGAAAAATTAAAAGGGGTCAGGCTTAGGCGATTAAAAAGTGTTACTAACATGACCCCGCGTGGTGATATTTTTAAAGCACATGCACTTAAGGACTTAAGTGATTCACAAAAAGTAACACTCAAATATAACCCTAAAGGAAAACCTAGGGTTTTAATGAAGATAAAGACACTTAGGGTTTTTCTCAGGGTTAGTTTTATTTGATTAGGGCTTGCTAGACTTAAAAGAAACCTTGGTAATTTTGCAAGATTTTTTCTTGGTTTTTTGCAGCAAAAATTTCTCAACTTCAAGATCACACCTATATACTTCAATTTTGTAAGGAAATGCAAAATTTTATGTTTTGAAAATTGAAGTGCCAATAATGGCTCTGTCTGGGGATGTATGCCTCTTCCAGGCATGACAAGAATTTAGAATCTCTGGGATAAGTAGACCATCTACTAAAAAAAATAGCTAACCTACTCACACAACCTAAAATAAACACACAATTGGAATGAAAAACTAACTACTGTTCATGGATAATGAAAGTACCTTAAGAAAAGTACAACTTGAGGAATTGTCCATGAACTGGTAATTCCATTTCATTTCCAATCAAGTCCTTCAAGATATATGAATCAAGTCCCCATTCTTGACTAATTAAGTATGGTCCCAACCAAATAGGATCAAACTTGCTATGTTTCCCCTTGTCCTCAAGCCTAGCATTCCACATTAAGACCAAATCATTAGTTTTAAATCTCTTAACTGTGGTTTTCTTGTCATACAAATTTTTGTATTTCAAATAAGATTTTAAATTTGTATCATGTGCTTCCCTTCTTGATTCATCCAATTGTATCAAATCTTGTAATTTGATCTTCATTTCATCATCTTGATCATCATCATATAACTGAATGAACTTGTACATCTGTAGTAAGTTATTTTATGGTAACCTAGCATGAATACCATATACTAAATCAAAAGGAGCACATCCAATAGCCTTCTTAATTGTTACTCTATCAGCTCAGAGAGCTAACTGTAGTTTGGAATCTCATGCCTTCTTGTTTGTATCTAGGACTCTTTTCAAAATTTTAATCAAGCTTTTGTTGCTTGATTCAACCTGACCATTACTCTAAGGATGATAGGGAGCAACATAAGAAATTTTGATCCCATATTGCATACAAAAAATAAAAAATTCTTCAGATCTGAAACACATAGCATTGTCCACAATTATAACCTCAGGGCATCCAAACCTTGTTAATAGGTTTTGCATCAAAAAATCAGTCACCACCTTACTAGTGGCTCTTTTAGTGGGAATTTCTTCCACCCACTTTGTGAAATAATCAGTTGTAACTAGGATCCATGAGTGTCCTCCACTGGACTTATTTGGAATTTCTCCTATAAAATCCATGCCCCATTTTTGAAAAGGGGCCTCAACTATTATAGGGCTCAGAGGTAGATTGCCACTAAATTTTAACTTTCCTAAAAATCTTTGGCAAGCATCACATTTTTTGACAAAATCATGTGCATCTTTGAAAATACCTAGCCACCAAAATCTAGACCTTAATATCTTATGAGCAGTAGTCTTGGCCATGTAATGACCACCACACACACCTTCATGCATTGCTTGCAATAAACTTTTAGCTTTAGAAAGTTCAACACATTTCATCAAGACACCTTCATTACTTCTCCACCATAGTTCACCTTTAATAATCACATACTTCAAAGCATGTAATTTCACAGTTCTCTTTCTATGGTCATCCATGTTAGAAAGAAGTAATAATTTTTGCAAATATCTAATGATATCTTCATACCATTCACAACAGTCTAAATCACAAATGAATGGTCTCTATTCTTCTTCAAGAATATTGATGTGGTTAGCATCTAAATTGCTTTGGGCCATAAGTTTTGCTAACCCTAGTCCTCTCACCAGCTTTGTGATCTGGATATCAATATTAAACTCCTAGATTCTGTTTATCCATCTGCATCTTCTTGCTGAGACCTCTTGCTGAACCAAGATGTCCTTCACAACAATGCTAGGTACATATGCAATTACAATTGCCCCAACTAAATAGCATCTGAAGTTTTTTACAGCCTTGACTAGTGTATAAGCTTGTTTTTCATTTATGTCATATTTCAACTTAGCTACCTACAAGGATTTGCTGAAAAAGGATACGGGTTGTTCAAAACCCTCTAAATTATTTTGTAATAAGACTACAACAATAGTATGATATGTAGCAAAGGAGAAAATCTGAATGGGCTTGCTAAAATCTAGTGACCTTAATACGGGAGCACTTTTAATGGCTTGCTTAATGTCAGAAAAGGATTTCTTGGCCTCCCCACTCCACTCAATTTTTGCATTCTTCTTGAGAATCTTGGAGATAGAGACACTAATTTCACCAAAGTTTGTGACAAACCTTTTGACAAAATTTATCTGGACAAAGAAAGATTGGATACCTTTAACATTTCTTGGTAGTGACACCTTATCAATTGCTGCCACCCTTTCAGGATCAATCTTAACTTTATCTTTATATACGATATGGCCTAAAAGTTTTCCCTCAGTTACCCCAAAAGCACACTTCCTTGGATTAAGGGAAACCCCATATTCTAGGGCTCTTACAATTTTTTTTTCCAAGTGGCCACAATGCTGCTCTTTCTTTTCTGAATAAGTTGTTAGGTCATCTCGATAAACAACAAGAAATTTGTTTATAAAATTTGCAAATTTGCAAATGCTACATCCATGGCCCTTTGAAAGGTAGCCCCAACATTGGTTAAACCAAAAGGCATCCTAATATATACATATGTACACCATGGAGTAGTGAATATAGTTTTGAATTGCTCTATTTCCTTGACAACTATCTGATTGTAACCAAAAAAACCATCCATCATGGACATCAATTCAGACCCAGTGACTCTTTGCAACATGGCTTCCATGTTTGGTAGACATAATTATCTTTTAAATAATTTATGTTCATATTTCTAAAGTCTACATAGAGTCTGATGTCTCCATTCTTCTTTCTCACCAGGAAAAGGTTAGAGACCCATGTTGAATGTCTAATAGGCTGGATAATGCCTACATCACTCATCTTTTTTAATTCATCCTGCATCTTGGGTGCTAGAGTAGGGTTGAAAGGTCTGAGCTTTTGTCTGAAAGGCTTGGTATTTTCCTTCAAGGGGATTTCATGTTGAAATAGATACTCCCTATATGCTTTCAGGTCATCATAAGACCAAGCAAAGACATGCCTATATTTTCTGAGAAGGTTTATCAATGATTTTCTAATTTTAGGAGTTAAACTTCCTCCAATGTACACATTTTTTTGGGGCTTCCCTTGTCCTTGAGTTTATTTCTTCTACACCTTTAGGTTTACTCAAAGGAATTTTTTGATAAGAACTATCATGATTATCAAATGCTCTTTCTAGCACTACCAAACCCTTTGGGACCCTATTTGATTTAAGCTACAAGACTTCTTTTCCAAGGAAAGTATCCCCATTGTATGATGTTTTAATACATTCAACAAAATTTATTTCCCTGTCACCAAAATTAGCATTACAATGCAAGAATCTTAAGATATCTAAGTCATCATAAAAAAACCTCGCAGTTCTCAAAATTGTTTGGTATGGATGGTCTATTCTGAACCTCAATCTTTGATATCCCTACAAAAGTGATATCTTCTGCCCTTAAAGAAATGTTATCCAACAAGTCTGCCATTCTTTTATGACCTCTATCCATCCAATCAATACAAAAAGCATCAAACTGTTGTATCTTATCCCAAACAACATTCCTATATTGTTTTAATCTCTTATTTCTTGATGCATATTTAGACCTTACCTGAGATACAACTAATTCTGAATCTGCAATAACTCTAAGATTTCTAATCTTGTGTTTTGAGGCTAACCTTAACCCTATTAGTAGAGCCTCATATTCTGCAGTGTTATTTGTACAAGTAAATAGTAGGGTGAAAGAAAACTTAAAGATTTTTTCAGTAGGAGAAATTAGTAATACACTTGCACCAGATCCCTCTTTAGAGCTTGCACCATCGAAATACATGGTCCAGAGGTCATTTTTACTTGTAACATTACCTTCTTCTTCAGCTAAGAGAGGATGTTCATCTTTATTTTTATTTTCAATGCTCCGTACTTGAAAGGAGTTTATGTCAGTATCCAAGAAATAATTCATGTTATCATCATTAGTTTCCTCCTCAATCATATGAGGGGTTCTAACTTCCCTAAATAATTTAATTCTCTCACTAGTGATGTTAAAAGTAGCATAAGATAAGTCACATTGGATGCTACCTCCCATTGTTGCACTCCATTTTCTTGATAACAACATTCCATATTGTGGAGGTATGTCCACAACTAAAACACTCATAGTTAGTTGTTTCTCTGGACAAGCAGCAAGCCTATAGGGCAGGGCTTTGATTGTTCCAATTACTGGTACCTCCCTGGATTCCATAGCTTGGCATCTTCCATGGGGAGTGTCAACTTGCAATCCCATTGACCTCATGATTTTAGTAGGCATGACAGTATTTGAAGCCCTTGAATCAATCATGCAATTTTTTAACATCTTGTCATTTATGACCAATGTCAAGAAGAAAGGGTCAACAGTTCCCATATAAGTATTCACAACATTAGTATCTAAGTAGATTTGAGGTATTTTTGAAATAATTTCTTCTATGTCTTTCTTTTTAATTGGAACTTGACCCTTCATCTTAGTATTCATTGGCTCTGGGACATTTATGACTTGCACACCTCTTATCCATGTGAGGGCCTTCTCTTTGTGTTCATTTATCCTCATCATTTCCATCAAAGGCACTTTAACTATGATCTGGGATAATAAATGGTTCATATCAATAGGTGCATAATTTAGAATAGACAAGTCCAACTTGCTTTGTGGGACAACATTATTCTCAGACTGTGTTGCTACACCCAATTTGTTTTCCCCTTTTGATTTATTTTCAAGTTGGGGAATTGGAGTATTGGCCATTGGAGTTTTGGCCATGATTTTGAGCACATTGATTTGCTCACTTGGCTTTTCAGTACCTCTTAACTTAAATTTCTTGGCATCCTCAACTGCCTTATTTTTAACAGAAAACTATTTGGTGTCTTCTTTATTTCTCTTAATAAATACACCTACTAGTTTACCATCTGTATTTCCAACAGTTCTATTTCTAAGGACATAATTACTTCTAGCTTGTGTCACCATATCAACAGTTATTTGGGCTATCTCTTCATCAGATGGTGTCCTCAATACAATAGGTTCTTCAATCCCTTTTGTGTTACTATTTATATCGTCAACTTATTCCTCATCTTCATCAGAAAAGACCTGTTGATGGTAAGCTTCTCCTCTGCTCTAAGAATTATCCACATCCTAATTTTCATTTTCCTCCTTAGAGTCAACTTCTTCAACAAATTTGGAAAAAGTCATTCCACAACCTCTGTCATGATATGATTCATCTTCATCTTCACCCTGTTCTTCATTTTCAGGTATATTTTGAGAAATTAGACAATAATCAGGGTCATGTGGGATTGGCATGCTGTACACCATGGAACTTCATTGGTCATGTTGACCGAATGTTTTTGTAAAGGATCAGGGGTCTTATCATTTGGATTTAAGTCTTTCCTCTTTGGGTCAGTAGGTTTCCCATCTTTCTATTGAGTATGGTAGGGAAAATGTTGTAACCTAGGCTATTTATTGAAAGTATTGGGAGGAGGCCTATCATTTCCCTGAAACTTATTTTTGTTCTCATTTGGCTTCAGATCCTTTAAGGGATTTAGGATTTGTTTGAGGTTATCATCCTCCCTAGGCTTTACATTAGCAGGTTTATCAACTTCTTTCTTGCCAAACCTAGGGGGCTTAGGGTCTTTTCTTCTCCCTAACTTGCCAGAGACTCTCCTATTGCTTTCAATATTTACAGAAAACCTCTGAGCTTCTCTGATAGTCCTTGGGTTCTTATCCCTGAGTAGATATCCCATCTTGGCATAAAAAGCATTTAAGTATGTTGCCAAGCATACCTTCTCATCTAATCTCATGCCCTAGAAAAGCTTGTGCATTGCCTTCTGGAATCTCACATTGAATTCAAGGACTTCTTCATTTTGGTTTTTCTTTATATTGTTGAATTCATTCAACATGAAACCCACATTAGTCTTATCACCATACTAATCCTTAAAACAATTAATAAAATCATCCCAAGAACCAATACAATCATAAGGAAGCCCCCCCTAAACCAGTGCCTTGCATCCTTAGTCAAAGACTAAAAAAATAATTTCATGATTACATCTTCATATTCTATTTCATAATCATCAATCATATCAATAAATTTCTTTAGATGTTCTTCACAGGTGACAACATTGTTACCAGTGAATTAGGTAACTTTTCTCTAATCTTTGCAGGAATTAAATTAGGATAACCAACAATGTTGTTAAAGAGAAGTTTTTTGTACCTTTCAACATGAACTGGTCCTCTTTGTAGTGACCCATTTATTTGAGAAGTAGAAGCCTTGTTATTTGTTGCATTATCAACATTTGCAGAAATACCTGGTGTGATAGTAGCAGCCCGAGTAGTAGAAACCCCAATGTTAGCATTAGATGTTATCACAGGGCTAGTTATGTTTGAAGGGCCAAAAGTTTGTTTAATAAAGTCGACTTTCTTTTTCATTTCTATAGTGGCCTCAATTTCTACTTTCTCTAGTTCCTTAGCTATAATTTCATTTTCCCTTTTAGCTCTTTCTACATCATTATCCAATTTGGACAATTGATCTAAAGGGGGTTTTTTCACTGATAGGTTCATTTATTTGGATCCCTGCTGAAATCTTCTTTCCTTTATCCTTAGGTCCCCTAACCTCTGTAATGGGTTGAATAATAGGTTTTTCATCAACCTTCTTAGGGGCTCTAACAACATTTATAGCTTCCAAGGTTAACAGTTGCCTCCTCAGCTAATCAACCCTAATTTGAGCCTGCCTTATCTTAGTTTCCTTTTCCATGTCCCTCTCCTTTCTAATGGCAATATGTTCTTGAATCCTTTTCTCTAGATTGTAAACCTCTTAAAAAATGTCCTCAGAATCTGGGAGAGTGGTGGCAGATGCTGAATTTTCAAATCGGCAACCTCGTTGATGACCTTTTGGGTTTTGAGGGCTTTCAGAAGGGGAAGGCCCCTGGGTTGGGGGATCATTCCTTCCTTCTAAAACCCTACTCTTACTTCTTGACTTTCTATTTTTTCCTTGAGGTTCTGTATCTGGGAACATTTTTTTCCCATGATGTACCTCATCATTCTCTTTAGAATGATGAGAACAAAAGTCCTCATAGGCTCCTAGACCTAGATCTATTGCCTCCTCATACTCAGAGGCATTTTCTTCTTGGTTATGGTTGAGTAAGCCAATTTCATCTTCATTTTTCTTCTGTCTCCATGCTTGAGACATATCTCTATTATTTTTATTTCTTCTAGGCTAACGGGCCCTAGATGTACTTGGAAGTTCACCCTCTAACCTATCCTCTAGATGATCTCTCCTCCAAGCCCTAGTATTTCTCTAACTCATACTTGAAACTTTGTGAAATGATCTTTATTCTTGTTTATTTTTAGTCAGCACTGCTATAGAGACCTCAGAGTCTCCACCCACACAAGTTTGGGAATTATTTTCATAAATCTAGTAATTCAGAGTTTTCAATATTTGGAAATAAATTAATGAAAGAGTCTACAACAAATAAATGCAAAGCCTGATTAGATTTTCAAGATTATATAGAAATCCAAAGCCTGCAAATAACTCTCTATTTTTCAATGGTACTTACTGGTTCTGACAAATAAGAAGGCTAGGAGCCTAGCTCAACTTGCACCTGCATTATTTGGTATCAAATTTACAACACCAGAGATCTTAAATTTAGATTTATCATAATTATTTCATCTATATTCCCCAGTAGAGTTTCCATTTTGTTGGTTCCTCAAACTGGACTTTATGCTTTCAAAGAAATCAATACATCTATAGGTTTTTAGGATGGGTTAGATCCAAATATGAAATTATAAGATGATTAGACCAATTGTAGGGACACGAATTCCCTTTGCACTTTTGGCTCTACAAAACCAAGGAGGGTACTCCTAATCCAGTAATCAAATAGCCTTACTTCAACAATAACAGACTGGATTCAATAAAAATAGATAAATGATAATGGAGAATCAATGAATGAATGGTCATCATTTAGTATTTTCTTATCATTTATCTATTTTTATTGAATCTAGTTTGTTATTGTTGAAGTAAGGCTATTTGATCACTAGATTAGGAGTACCCTCCTTGGTTTTGCAGAGCCAGAAGTGCAGAGGGCAGTCTTGTCCCTATAGTTGGTCAAATCATCTTAGAATTTCATATTTGGATCTAACCCATCCTAAAACCCTATAGATGTATTGGTTGCTTTGAAAGCATAAAGTCCAGTTTGAGGAACGAACAAGATACATACCAAAAATGGTCCAAACTTTAGTGTGTTTGACTTTGCCTTCTGAATTTTATTCATATTGTCATCAAGTTATTTCAGTAGAGTCTCACATAAGTCAATCTTCATTTTCTTCTTCAACATTTTGTAAGCAATGTTCATATCTCCATAGGGTACATTGTCTACCCAAGATGATTTGACTATCCTATATGATATCATATTCGAAGCAATTTTTAGTTTAGGGTCTTCAACTGTAGAAAGTTTCAAGCCTCTTCCATCCCATTTAGCTTTTGTCAGCTCACAAAGTTTTTTCTTGTCTGTCTGTTTGTAGGCCTTTGGTCTATCATCGACCAGAAATCTAGTAACAATGTGTAAAACATACTTAGTTATTTTTACTGGCCTATTAAGTGACATGAACGTGCCATGAAATCTTCTCAATATGATTCTCATCCACTCATGCTTGATTACCGTCAGTACATGCATTGCATGAACCAAACCTTTGGTCTATAGGTTTATATAATTTTTTTTCAAATTACCATTAACATACAACTTCTTATATGATGCATCAATCACGGCTTGACAAATGTCCTCAATTTTGCAATGAATGAAGGTGCGAACATCTTCAATAAAAATAACTCTTGGCGGGATCAAGGATAGGTCTCCAGTTTTATCTACTTCTGCAACAATGGTGGGTGGAAGTTTTTACTTTGGATTGACTGGGTCAATCTTCTCAACAACTACTAGATTTTGCAACTTCGGTGCCATTGTTCTTTGAAAACATCCCAACAAATTCTAGGGTTCAAATGAAATAGCAAGTAGAATATCTTAATTCAGCTTGGTGAACTCTAGAGATACCTCAGATGATCTTGTAGATGTTCAAAATGTGATGCAGGAGCATCCCAGGTCCTTGGAAATCCTGTGTCACCAAAAATATGTTTGAAGTTTTCTGTGTTTCTTGGTTCCTTCTTTGACTGAGTTGGTTCAGTTTTTCTCAGTTTCCTTTGTTCACCGGTGTTGGTCGGTTATCTCTCTAGCACTCAGTTATTTCGCTGGCATTCGGTGATGCTTATCTGGCGCTCAGTTATCCTTGCTTATCAAGTTATTTATTTTGGATTTCTATTGAGGCCGACTCTTGCATTTAATTATGGTCATAGATTTATTGATGGTATCTATCATTGGGAAGCATGTGGACCCAGATCTGGTTGACGTTCCTTCCATTAATGATGGATCTGAAGGCTAACTTGTTTGGTAGCCTCTTGTATAAATGTAGTTGTTTGGTTAGAGTTTAGGGAGTCAGTTCATTTAGAAGATAGAAGCTAGAAGATTAGATACTATTGGAAGATCCTCGCATGTTGGAGGAATTTTGTACTTGATTGTAATATTTGGCCTAAACCAAGAAGACCTTACAAGCCCGACATGTATGAATCAATTGAAGTTAATATATGAAAGTTCTTGCATTCTCTCTCTCACTTTTGTGTGTTGTTTCTTTAGCGTGTGATCTCTACAAGGTGGATCTGGTTAGGGTGTTCCTTTGGCCCCTCTCCTCATCCTCTCTTGCGTAAGGTGGTATCAAAGCAAGGTGAGATCTAGATCTAGGTTTGGGAATCTAGGTTTGAGGGTTCCTTCTTGTCAAACCGTAGTTGATTTGTTGTGGGGTAGCAAATTGTGATCTGACCTGTAATTGTAGAGGGTTTCAAGATAGTTCATGGGAGGCAAGATGCAGATCCAAGATTGGAAGACATGTTGAGACAACTTGCTACTAGATTAGAAGCTATTGAAACATCCCAAAGAAGAGGAAGACATCTTGAAGATGTTAGTGATGATAAAATTGAGAAAGAACAAGGTGATGAAAAACCTGCACCGACGATGGCTCAAGGTGAGGAAAGATTGTTGAAGGCTTTGACAAATTTGAAGTCTACACCACACTTTAATCTTCCTGAGTATAGTGGAAAATTAGATTTTGATGAATTGGTGGACTGGATCACTGAGATGGAAAAGTACTTTGAGTATGAAAATTTCCTTGAGGAAAAGAAGGTGAAGATTGCAAGAACAAAGTTGAAAAGTTATACATCCTTGTGGTGGGAACATCTGTAGTTGGACAAAAAAAGGAAAGGAAAAGATAAAATCAAGGTATGGAATAAAATGGTGAATAAATTAAAAGGAAAGTTCTTACCTTGTGATTATCAGATTAACCTAGTTAGGCGAATGCAAAGTTTGAGATAGAAAGATAGCTCGGTAAAAGAATATACTAAGGAATTCTATAGATTAGATATCAGATCTGGACATAATGAAGATGATGTGGAAAGAATTGCTAGATACCTAAATGGTTTGAGAGTTTCCATCCAAGAAGAAATCAGTTTGGTCAAATTGGAGAACATTGAAGAGGCTTAACAATTTGCATTGAAAGCTGAGGAGAAATTGAACAAGATACATGAGAAAATACAAAGAGGTAGAGGTGGTAGATTCCCTAGAGGAAGAGGTAGATCTTATGGTGAGAATAGTAGATCTAAACCTAAAAAGACAACTCTGGATAAAGGAAAGACCAAGTGGAAAGGTGAAAGTTCATTTAGAGGCAGAGGTAGTAACTACCAAGGTGGTTATAATAGAGGCAGTTTCTGAGGAACTTGTTACAATTGTGGAGAAGAAGGAGATAGATCATTTGAATGTACACATGCAAGTAAGAAGGTCGGTAACAATAGAAATGCTTTGGTGCAAGAAGAGTCACCGTATGAACCTAAGAAGGAAAATAACTTGATGGTAAGGATAGCACTTTGGAGTGGAAGTAATCAGGAAGATCCGGTAAGGAAACATTTGTTGAAGACCAGATGTAGAGTTTCTGATGAAGTTTGGAAGGTAATTATTGATAGTGGTAGCTTGGAGAATCTGGCATCTGAAGAAATGGTTACAAATTTGTAGTTGAAAAGGTTGGAACATCTGAAGCCCTATCAAATTTCATACATCAAAGATGAGCATACACTCTTGGTAAGTGAACAATGTTATGTGAATTTGAAAATTGGAAAGTACTATGATAAGGTGTTATGTAATATAATGTGTAGTAGCCCGCCCCTAGTTTGATTTTATAAATGTTATGATTACTTTAGGATGATAGATTATTTGTAATTAATTGATTATTTAATTGAAATTATATTTAAATTATGTTTGTGTGTATTGTTAAATAATTAAATATTTAATTGCATGTTTTAGGATGCATTAAGTATTTAATATATTTAATAATGAATTTTAATTATAACATGTGCATAATTGAAAAGTGATTTGTTTTAAAAAAGGTAACAACTTGTCTTTAGGAGTCTAAGTTGAGTTGTGCAAAATAAAGTTATTTTAATTTATTAATTAAGATTTTCTTTCAAAATTGGAATTGGAGTTTGATTGAGAGTTTACTATTGAGTCATCTCTGGGATTTGCATGAAATGGGGAATTGAATCCCTATTAGGGAAAATTGCATTCATTTTTTGAGATTAGATAGGTTTTGGAGAAAAATTGGTGTGGAGAGGATTTGGAATTGGAATTTGGAGATTCTTTTGGCAATTTGGTTTTGTGTGATTTTTGTTTGTGCTTCTGGAACGGGTACCTGTTTGCTCATAGTTTTCAGATCTGCATGTTGGGTTGAATTCTAGAGTGGTTTCTATTTTCAGATCTACAAGGTTTTCCATTTTCAGTTTCTAGCTTTGGATATGAGGTAGGCATTGAATTTTTCCTATCAGATATATTTTCACATTTATCTGTCTTTATCTGTTTGTATCAATTTCTATGCATTTTATTTGGTGAATCTGTGTTTATCTTAGATCTAGGTATTTAGAAACCCTAGTGTAGTTGATTTTTATATTTTATTACAATTTAACACTATACCGTTATGCTGGCAAAATTTTGTCAAAAGTTTGTTCATAGTTTTCCTATAAAACGAAAAAATCAATTCGGGTCTATAGTTTAACTATAGGGTTTGAGGAAATATATCTACTCTAGAAAGAAAAATCTATTTGTGTGGGAAATTCCAATTCTGGTTGGAAAATTTACTTGCTGGATAAGTAAACAGTCTTATAAAAATTACATAAAACAGACCCAATAAAACTTAAGGAGAATATATTCCATGCATAGGAATTTGGGTCATGTGCATAGGAAATATTATACTAAAGTTTTCAAAATAAGTTATGGAGTATTTTTGTCTTGTTAATATATATTTATTTCTTATAATTTTCCATTTTCGAAAAATAGATAATAAATAAACAAACAAATGTAAATTACGTTTGCATTGCAAAAAAATATATATGGAAAAATTCATATATTGAAAAACATATTAATATATTTTATTATGCCTTTGTTCTATGTTGATTTGACAAATTAAAATTTTTTAAAAAAATTGATGGGGCACGGGACTGTACCCCGTACCCCACGACAGACCTCTCTGTCGGTGGTACCTCTGGTACCGTGCGATAGGGGCCTGCCGGCGGTACTCTGTGTACTGTGCAGCAGGGGAGGTGTGGGGACCAGCCCTGCCCCCCCCAACACACTTTTTTGATTTTTGCTTTTTTTTATTAAAAAAAAAAACATTTTAAAATGTTATCATTTATTGTTTCATAATTAAATTTTTAATAAATTTTAAATCTAGTTTATTTAAAATGTTATTAATTTAGTTTATTAATAATTTTAGCTTGTAATTTATTTAGTCTTTAAATAATTTTATTTATAATTTATTTAAATTATAAATTGACTTTTTGTAATTTTGTATATTTATTTTTATTACATAATATAAACATATAAGTGTATTAAAGGTGATTTAGATTTTTTAACTAATATTGGATCTAGGACATAGATTAGTTTAAATTCTTATTTCTCGATTTCTTTAATGGAATATATGTATATAAATAATTACTTTACTAAAAATATACATTGAGGAATAATTTTGTACTCAAATCTTATAGTTCTTTTATGGAATTTGACTCTAAATATAGGTCTATTATTTATTTATGATGCCTTTTTGGAAGTATGTTGAGTTTGGGTCATAACCAAATCTTAAGCAATTGATTGAATTAAATTCCTTTTGGGAACATGGTTTAGTAGATGATATCTTACTACTGAAATTGGGTTTTTGTTCCATTGTATTCTTAGAATGATTATAGGGAACATTTTTATGATTGATTGTATTGTTTTAATGTTTGTTATGTTCCCCTTAGCAATTTTATGTGTATCAACTTGTGGATTCAATTATGCTCAAAATGGAATTTTAAATACTTATGGATCTATATCTATCCTTTATGGCGTGAGTGTTATTTTCTTCATTCCTGGTGTGTCTTCTTTTGCTTATTGTGTTATTGGGCACTAGATGACCTAGGGGGGAAAAAAAATAGAGGCTAGGTGTGTGTCGGTTGTGCATGTTTTCTGCATTATGTTTGATGTGTGTGTATCTTTCTGATCACCACCTGATTGATCATATGGGCTCTGGTTGTCTAGTATTTTGTTTATGGTAACTTGTAATAATGTCGATTTCTTATGTGTGAAACTGGATCTTGGATTACCTAGTTGTTTACCTGTTTGATCTATGTGAGTTTTGTGAGTCTAGGAGAGGTTAAGTAGGTGCATCTTAGGGGAGTGGCTTACATAGGGGTCCGGGGCTCAAAAGGGGCAAGTACCAGGGTAACCTATCATAAGCTGATTTAATAAGTAATAACCTAATAATAATAAAACTTGGGGAATAACATTAAATACAAGATTGATATTCTGGTTTTGCATGGATTATGTTGAGGGTCCGGGGTTCAGAGTGGCCAGTCCAGGGTAACTCAAGTTGATAGACGCTTGAGGGTCAGGGGTCAAGAGACCAGTCTTGGGTAACTCAAGTAGTCATCCATGTGATGACATTCCCATAGTATGTAGCCTAAGCCTCCTCCATAGTTATTCTTCATGTTTCAGATGCCTCTGGATTAGTGAGTCTTACCTTGCACTATTTTGTATACCTTGAGTAGAGAGCTTTCAGGATCCCTTCCATAGCTTGATCTATTTGATATTTGTTATCCGAGTGGGATCTGTTGTTATCTCCTCAGCACGGTGGGAGTGGACCATTTAGGTTCACGAGGTTGGGTGGTAGTGATTCTTTTATCATTTGAGATTTTGAGTTCGTGTACCAGTGCTGGATGATCCCTGTGGTAGATGTCCCTTCTTGATCTTCATTGATGGAGCTATGTTCTTATATTCTTCTATATGATCCTGTATCTTTATATCAGTTCTTCAGAGTTATCATGTGTACTTCTTTTCAGTTATTGTATTACATAGCCTGCGACATATGTAGTGGATGTAGGTTTATGATGTGATGTTTCCTTTTCCTTTCATTGTTTATATGAGATTTGTAATTGTACCTAATCTAATTTAATTAATTATGTAAATGTAATCCTCGTCGAGGAACCCTTGAGAGTTGTAACCTGTGTTGGTTAATGTTTTAATGTGAGTAAATGGTAATTTCTTCCGCATTGATGTTAATCTTGTATGTTAACTTTTAAATTTTTTTTTTGCAAACTTAGAATCATGTTTAGGTTAAGTTCTCCTGGGTTCCCTGGCGGGGCATTGCACTTGGTATCACAGCACCGAGTTCTACACTGGGACTCTGGAAAGTTGTGTGCCCATTAGATGTCTAAACTGTTAAAACTTGAAACCAAACATAGACATATAACTCTTTTGTATTTGATAACCATTAAATTACATTAAAATATTTATGTTCTTGCTTCTCTTAAATGTCTTTGAGATATCACTTGCCTAGTGATTGTCATAGGTGATTGACTGTCTATTGTGTATGGTTACCTTCTCTAATGCATCTAGGGTGAAGCGCCTTAGAATGTCATGAAGTCAGTACTCCCTTGAGTGTGGTTACCCCTAGTCACCTTGTTATGTGAATGTTCTATGATTGATGAATTATTTTTGGTTGATTGATGAATTGTTCGTGTTGTGTACAGGCTAGCATTGAAATTTTAAAATTTCTTATGATTGGATTAGTCACCTGACTCTCTTTTCATTATCTATTTTGTGATGTTAGTCACACTTAATTTATTGTTGAAATTGAGATCTTTTATGATTTAATGTTGGACTTATGATTCTCCTACTTGGGTTTGTCATTTTTGAACTATATGGTGGCTATTCCGAATGTTTGGTATTGTTGGACCTGTTATGTGATAAGAGTTATTTCTATCATGTTCATCATGAACCCCTGATAGTATGTATAAGGGAGGACATCACGGAGATGGTAATATGCTATTTTGTGTGAAATTAGAATCATTGTGTAACCCATATGTTTGCATAAGTGTTGCATTAACTAGTTAGATTTTCATGAACTTCTCAACTCATTATTCGATGTAAATATGAATGTGTTTTTTTTAATGCAATTGATTACTAGATGTTCTCTATAATGATAAATGAATAAAGGTTTTGATCTATTTGAATTGTTAATAAATGATTGATTAATGTGAATTCCAATTATTTTTAACCATAATTAAATTGCTCATTATGACTATATACCATGTTCTTATTTTATGGCTTGTTCTCAAATGTTGTGTTTTATTTTTAGAAATGCTCTATGCTTGGGGGATATATATCCTTATCTGTTTGTAGGCTTCCAGAGTAAGCCTAATCCTAGGGGGGTGGATGTAGTACCCCGCCCCTAGTCCAATTTTATAAATGTTATGATTACTTTAAGATGATAGATTATATGATAGGAAATCAAGGATGTATATGATTTTATTGACCCCATACTTGCATGTGTATGGTTGATGTGTTTGTTTTATATTTCTATCTGACATGCTTGATGTGGTTGAGGGACGGAGTCATAGTTACTTGCTTGCAAGATCCACATGATTGGCTGATCCCCACCATTGTCTGTTATATAAATTATATATGTATGTACATGCGGGTTTTGTATGCAGGTTCAAAAGTACCGGGCATCGTCTTCCCTGGATTGTCAGGATGAGCATGCCCTATTGCAATATCTCAAATGGTAAGAGAGGGGAGATAATACACAGATCCAAAACCCTAACCTAAGCCTAATTGTCCTAGGATTGGACAAGCATCGGTCTGACTACCCTATCTGAATTCGTCTGGTTGATAGGAATTCGTGGAATCCTTCTCCTGAGTTTGTTTGGTTTTATATCATTTTGATTTCAGTGATTTATTGCTTGTGGGTGATTTTATATGATTATTATTATTATTTTTTGGCCAAAATTTAATATTAATATTAATATTAATCTAGTTCAAAGGGCTCCCGGAGAAAGAACCAGTACTAAATAAAGTGCCAAATGCCATTGCCCGGGATCAAACCCAGGTCACCCGTGCGATAGGCAGGAATACTCACCACTATACTACAACGACTTCATAATTTTATATGATTATTAATGTTATGATTATAGTTGAATTTAATGATTAATTATGCTCCTATGTTTAATTGGGAAAATTAATCCAAAGTCAATTATTTGATTATTTATAATTAATTAATTATTTAATTGAAATTAGATTTAAATTATGTTTGTGTGTATTATTAAATAATTAAATATTTAATTGCATGTTTTAGGATGCATTAAGTATTTAATATATTTAATAATGAATTTTAATTATAACATGTGCATAATTAAAAAGTGATTTGTTTTAAAAAAGGTAACAACTTGTCTTTAGGAGTCTAAGTTGAGTTGTGCAAAATAAAGTTATTTTAATTTATTAATTAGGATTTGCTTTCAAAATTGGAATTGGAGTTTGATTGAGAGTTTACTGTTGAGTCATCTCTAGGATTTGCATGAAATGGGAAATTGAATCCCTATTAGGGAAAATTGCATTTATTTTTTGAGATTAGATAGGTTTTGGAGAAAAATTGGTGTGGAGAGGATTTGGAATTGGAATTTGGAGATTCTTTTGGCAATTTGGTTTTGTGTGATTTTTGTTTGTGCTTTTGGAATGGGTACCTGTTTGCTACATAGTTTTCAGATCTACATGTTGGGTTGAATTCTGGAGTTGTTTATGTTTTCAGATTTACAAGGTTTTCCATTTTCAGTCTCTAGCTTTGGATATGAGGTAGGCATTGAATTTTGCCTATCAGATATGTTTTCACATTTAACTGTCTTTATCTATTTGTATCAATTTCTATGCATTTTATTTGATGAATCTGTGTTTATCTTAGATCTGGGTATTTAGAAACCCTAGTGTAGTTGATTTTTATATTTTATTACGATTTAACACTGTACCGTTATGCTGGCAAAATTTTGTCAAAAGTTTGTTCATAGTTTTCCTATAAAACGAAAAAATCAATTCAGGTCTATAGTTTAACTATAGGGTTTGAGGAAATATATCTACCCTAGAAAGAAAAATCTATTTGTGTGGGAAATTCCAATTTTGTTTGGAAAATTTACTTGCTGGATAAGTAAACAGTCTTATAAAAATTACATAAAACAGACCTAATAAAACTTAAGGAGAATATATTCCATGCATAGGAATTTGGGTAATGTGCATAGGAAATATTTTACTAAAGTTTTCAAAATAAGTTATGGAGTATTTTTGTCCTGTTAATATATATTTATTTCTTATAATTTTCCATTTTTGAAAAATAGATAATAAATAAATAAACTGTTGGTGTAATTAAGTATTTACTAATTACACTTTACTTAAGTTTACTTAGGATAATGCATTTGCATAATTAGTTGTCTTTGAGACACATGGTTAGGAGAATCTCCACTTTAGGTGTGATAGTTGTCATCACATACCTTTTTGTGTGTGAGATCCACCTTTAGTGCTCTTATCACATTATCATCCTCTCATGTTGCACATACTTTCATGTACAATGAAGGATGATCCACGTTTGGTGGACATGTGATTCCACCTTTTGTGGGTGATATCTTATCATCTCCTTATCATGTAGTCTTATTGCATTGCCTATATATTTAGGCACTCCTACATTGTATGAAATCAATCAATCATTCATTCAATCTATCTATTCATTATTTGATTAGTTGATCATATCATATTTTGTCTCTCTTGTGCTATCTCTTGAGCTTCTAGATCTTGGTTTCTATTCTTTGCCTTAGGCAAATTCTTACATGGTATCAGAGCCAAAGGAGTCTTCATTGCATAGCCATTGGAGAGTGATTCATTGCTTCAATTTTTGGAGAGCCATGAACTAAATCTGGGATCAGTATTTTGTGAGAGCATTTGAGCAAGATCAAACCTCACCATTGCATCCGAGTGGCTATTTCCATAAATTTTGACTATAAATTTGCCTATATTGAGCAAAAGTCAAATTTGAGGCAAATTTTTTTTTGCAAATCAGACCCCTAAGGCTGATCTGCAAAATTGGAGCACTTTGGTCCAAATCTGACACTTCCATTGTGACCAGAGCATCCAAAAACCCTAAGATCGACTATTCATTCGTCAAGATCCGACACAATTGCTCTCAGAAAAAATATTTCCCTCCCTAGTCTGCCGTACGGACACGACTGCATCAAAGGTATGATTTTTTTAAATAATTTTTCATTTTTAATTACATTTCGTATTAATCCAAATATTAAAAATTGAAATTAAATTTGGTGGGGGGGGGGGGGGGGTGTTTATTTGTTTGGTTTTTAAGCTTTTCATATAAATTCTTTTTTGGAAAAGTGGTGTCTGCAGTACGTACTGCAGTAACAGTACGCACTACCGCGCTGCATGCACTGTTCTGCCAGGGGTTTTTAAATTTTTTTAATGATTTTTTAAAAAAGTTTTTTTTAATAAACTTTTTTATATGTTTTTTTAAAAAGTTTTTTTTAATAATAAATAAAAACTTTGTTATTATGTTTTTCTTAATAAGTTTTTTTATAAAACTTTACTTTTAATAAAACATTTATTAATGTTTTTTTTTATTAATTTTTTAATAAAGTTTTTTAAATCTCTAAAAAATTAAAAACATAAATTGTGTTTTTTCTTTATTTTTAATAAAGTTTTTTTTGGTGTTTTAATAAATATTTTTCTTAAACTCAATGAGTTTTTGGAAAATAAAATATAAATAAATAAGCAAAATTGGGAACACTATTTTTTTCTTTGCCACTTGCATACTTATTTTGCAGTGTCATCCAACCGGCAGCAGGGGGGAGGCCAATTTCATCCCAAAGACTTCTTAGCACAAGGCCAACAGGATAACATTTTTTCTGCAGCATTTGACAGGGCATCCTTGGTGGCTTCATCTTCTACATGTTTCCAGCTTTGTATTTGATGTTGTATGCTCTTGCATGAGCAATGTTGTACATGCACTATCATAAAGTGCCACATTTTTATTTGTATCTTGTCATTGATGACACATTTGATGTAATCCCTATGTTAGTAGATTAGGAATATCATGGGACTTGGTTCTTGAAAGTTATGCTCCAACCAATCAATGGATGCTCGACACAAGTTCAAGTATACCAACCTGTTAGTTGAGTACCCAGTTGGTGCTTGTAGGTGTCTCCATGCCTCATCTCTATCATATCTTAATGGGCATTCCATCAGTCATTCTACATTGACATTGGTACCTGATTTTGTCACACTTTGACATTCTTGGTGCAGCATTGGCTCTATTTTCTTCCTATGGAGGAATATTGGTCAACATCTTGAACCATCTTTGTAGGAGATTCAACATTGAGGGGGGGCTACTTTGTCTCTCTTCCCTATTTCCTTCCTTTGGGGGGATTCTTTATTGTATATGCATGATGTATGTCAGAATAGGGGGGTCTTGATTACTCTATCCATGCATGCATCTTGTATTCATCTCTCTTTTTGGGGGAGGGTTTTTCCCATGAGGTTTTCCCTCTTTCTCCACTTTATGAGAGATTGCATTGTTCTTGCATATTGTACATGGGTACCTAACATGGCCTAGTAGCCGGGACCCATCTTGCATTGTGAGCTTAAGTGCATTCCCCTAAGTTGCACTTAAGGGGGGGTGTTGGTGTAATTAAGTATTTACTAATTACACTTTACTTAATTTTACTTAGGCTAATGTATTTGCATAATTAGTTGTCTTTGAGACACCTAGGAGTTTGTATTTCTTTTTAGCACATGGTTAGGAGAATCTCCACTTTAGGTGTGATAGTTGTCATCACATACCTCTTTGTGTGTGAGATCCACCTTCAGTGCTCTTATCACATTATCATCCTCTCATGTTGCACATACTTTTATGTACAATGAAGGATGATCCACCTTTGGTGGACATGTGATTCCACCTTCTGTGGGTGATATCTTATCATCTTTTTATCATGTAGTCTTATTGCATTGCCTATATATTTAGGCACTCCTACATTGTATGAAATCAATCAATCATTCATTCAATCAATCTATTCATTATTTGATCAGTTGATCATATCATATTTTGTCTCTCTTGTGCTATCTCTTGAGCTTCTAGATCTTGGTTTCTATTCTTTTCCTTAGGCAAATTCTTACATAAACAAATGTAAATTACGTTTGCATTGCAAAAAAAAATATATGGAAACATTCATATATTGAAAAACATATTAATATATTTATATATTTTATTATGCCTTTGTTCTATGTTGATTTGACAAATTAAATTTTTTTTAAAAAGTTGATGGGGCCCGAGACTATACCCCATACCCCATGGCAGACCTCTCTGACTGCGGTACCTCTGGTACCACACGATACGGGCCTGCCGGCGGTACTCTGTGTATCGTGCGAGAGGGGGGGTGTGGGGACCAGCTCCCCCCAATGCACTTTTTTACTTTTTGCTTTTAAAAAAAAAAAAAAAACATTTTAAAATGTTATCATTTATTGTTTCATAATTAAATTTTTAATAAATTTTAAATCTAGTTTATTTAAAATGTTATTAATTTAGTTTATTAATAATTTTAGCTTGTAATTTATTTAGTCTTTAAATAATTTTATTTATAATTTATTTAAATTATAAACTGACTTTTTGTAATTTTGTATATTTATTTTTATTACATAAATATAAACATATAAGTGTATTAAAGGTGATTTAGATTTTTTAACTAATATTGGATCTAGGACATAGATTAGTTTAAATTCTTATTTCTTGATTTCTTTAATGGAATATATGTATATATATAATTAATTTAGTATAAATATACATTGAGGAATAATTTTGTACTCAAATCTTATAGTTCTTTTATGGAATTTGACTCTACATATAGGTCTATTATTCGTTTATTATGCCTTTTTGGAAGTATGTTGAGTTTGGTTCATAACCAAATCTTAAGCAATTGATTGAATTAAATTCCTTTTGGGAACATGGTTTAGTAGATGATATCTCACTACTGAAATTGGGTTTTTGTTCCATTGTATTCTTAGAATGATTATAGGGAACATTTTTATGATTGATTGTATTGTTTTAATGTTTATGTTATGTTCCTCTTAGCAATTTTATGTGTATCAACTTGTGGATTCAATTATGCTCAAAATAGAATTTTAAATACTTATGGATCTATATTCATCCTTTATGGTGTGAGTGTTATTTTCTTCATTCTTGGTGTGTCTTCTTTTGCTTATTGTGTTATCGGGCACTAAATGACCTAGGGGGAAAAAAAAATAGAGGTCAGGTGTGTGTCGGTTGTGCATATTTTCTGCATTATGTCTGATGTGTGTGTATCTTTTTGATCACCACCTGATTGATCATATGGGCTCTGGTTGTCTTGTATTCTTTTTATGGTAACTTGTAATCATGTTGGTTTCTTGTGTGTGAAACTGGATCTTGGATTACCTGGCTGTTTACCTGTTTGATCTATGTGAGTTTTGTGAGCCTAGGAGAGGTTAAGTAGGTGCATCTTAAGGGAGTGGCTTACATAGGGGTTTGGGGCTCAAAAGGGGCCAGTACTAGGGTAACCTATCATAAGTTGATTTAATAAGTAATAACCTAATAATAATAAAACTTGGGGAATAATATTAAATACAAGATTGATATTTTGGTTTCGCATGGATTATGTTGAGGGTCTGGGGTCTAGAGTGGCCAGTCCAAGGTAACTCAACCTAATAGATGCTTGAGAGTCTGGGGTCAAGAGACCAGTCTAGGGTAACTCAAGTAGTCATCCATGTGATAACACTCCCATAGTATGTAGCCTAAGCCTCCTCCATAGTTATTCTTCATGTTTCAGATGCCTCTGGATTAGTGAGTCTTACCTTGCACTATTTTGTATACCTTGAGTAGAGAGCTTTCAGGATCCTTTCCTTAGCTTGATCTGTTTGATGTTTGTTATCTGAGTGGGATCTATTGTTATCTCCTCAGCACGGTGGGAGTGGACCATTTAGATTCACGAGGTCGGGTGGTAGTGATTCTATTACCATTTGAGATTTTGACGTTCGTGTACCAGTGCTAGATGATCCCTATGGCAGATGTCCCTTCTTGATCTTCATTGATGGAGTTGTGTTCTTATATTCTTCTTATTCTTTTGTATGATCCTGTATCTTTGTATCGATTCTTTAGAGTTATCATGTGTACTTCTTTTTGGTTATTGTATTACATACCCTGCGACATGTTGCAATGGATGTAGGTTTATGATGTGATGTTGCTTTTTCCTTTCATTGTTTATATGAGATTTGTAATTGTACCTAATCTAATTTAATTAATTATGTAAACGTAATCTTCATCAAGGAACCCTTGAGATTTGTAACCTGTGTTGGTTAATGTTTTAACATGAGTAAATGGTAATTGCTTCCGCATTGATGTTTATCTTGTATGTTAACTTTTTTTAAAAAAAAATTCTGGAAACTTAGAATCATGTTTAGGTTAAGTTCTCCTGGGTTCCTTGGTGAGGCATTACATAATGCCTATGGATTGTTGTCATATTTTTTAGGGTAGACCTTGGAAATATGATAGACATGCTATATATGATGGGAGATTGCATAAATATACTATTTGGGCTGATGGAAGAAGATAAATTTTGTTACCTTTGATTGAAGAACCTGTTAGTAATGTTTGCACATTTGTGAAAGTTTTCTTGATGGAAGGAAGAAAGTTTGTTAAGGATTTGAAGAAGAATGATGTATGTTTTTTTGTGATTCCTAACAAACCAAGTAATAAAATAGAGGATAGTATACCTGAGGAAATTGATAAGTTACTCACCGAGTATAGTGAGATCATTTTTGATAATTTACCTGATGGTTTTCCACCGAAGAGAATCATTGATCATTGCATGGATCTAATCCTTGGAGCTAGTTTACCGAATAAGGCACCACACCGGTTGACACCTACTGAGAATCGAGAATAGATCCAACAAATTCAAGAATTGTTGCATAAAGGTTTGATTCGAGAAATTTTGAGTCCTTGTGCAGTACCTACTGTATTGGCACCTAAGAAGAATGGAGAATGGTGAATGTGCATTGATTCTAGAGAAATCAACAAGATAATAGTGAAATATAGGTTTCCTATACCGAGAATGGATGACATAATAGATAGTTTGACTGGAGCAAAGTATTTTACCAAAATTGATTTTAAAAGGGGTATCATCATATTAGAATCAGAGAAGGTGATGAGTGGAAGACAACATTCAAGACAAAAGAAGGTTTGTATGAGTGGTTGGTTATGCCTTTTGGTTTAACTAATGCACCGAGTACTTTTATGAGGTTGATGAATGAAGTTCTGAAGAATTCTTGGGTAATTTTGTGATGGTATACCTGGATGATATTTTGATATTCAGTAAGACCAAAGAAGAACATTTGTTACATGTTAAACAAGTATTGCAGAGGTTGAAAGAAGAAAAGTTGTTGATAAATCTGAAAAAGTGTTCATTCATGAAAGAGGAGATTGTGTATTTAGGATTTGTGATTTCAGCTGATGGTTTGAAGATGTATCCTAAAAAGGTTGAAGCTATTTTGAATTGGCCTACACCTGTGAATGCTAGTGAGGTAAGATTATTTCATGGTTTAGAAATTTTTTACTGAAACTTCATTAGGAATTTCAATTCAATTTGTAATGCTATGACAAAGACTATGAGAGGAGATAAAAGATAATTCAAGTGGACACATGGAGATGATAAAAGTTTTGAGACTTTGAAGTAGAAGGTTGCTAAATTGCCTGTTTTGGCATTGCCTAATTTCAATAAGGTATTTCAAGTGGAATGTGATGCAAGTGGAAGTGCAATAGGAGCTATATTGAGTCAAGAAGGTAAATCTGTTTCTTTCTTTAGTGAAAAGTTGAATGATGCAAAAAGGAAACATTCTGTGTATGATCAAGAATTCTATGCTATTGTTCAAGCACTAAAGAAATCGAGACATTATTTGATACTGAGAATTTTTTTGGTATACTGATCATAAGGCTTTATAGTATTTGGGTAGTCAAAATAAGTTGAATCAGAGACATATGAAATGGGTTGAGTATTTGCAGAGTTATACATTTCTGATAAAGCATAAGAGTGGAGTCACTAACCAAGTTGTTGATGCATTGAGTAGAAGAAAATCTTTGATGACTAAGATGAAAATTGAAGTTCTTGGATTTGATGACATCAAAGATTCTTATGAGTTTGATCCTGATTTTTTTGAGCCGTGGAGAAAGTGCAAGGCACCTATTCAAGATCAACTGAGTACTAAATGGGAATAATATTTTATTCAATAAGGTATGTTATTTAAAGGTATTTAGTTGTATATACCGAGATGACCAATAAGAACTAATTTGAGAAAGGAGAAACATAGTAGTGGTTTGGCTGGACATTCTGGTGTTGATAAAATATTAAATTTTCTTAAGGAGAAATACTTTTGGCCACAGTTGTATAAAGATGTTCAGAAATTTGTGAAAAGTTGTGGAATTTGTCAAGTTACAAAAGGAGTAAGTCAAAATACTGGATTGTATACACTGATTTCTATTCCTGAGAAATCTTGGATTAATATCAACATGGATTTTGTTCTTGGCTTACCGAACATAGTGAGAGGTAATGGTTCTATATTTTTTGTTGTGGATAGATTTTCTAAGATGGAACATTTTATACCTTGTAGAAAGACATCAGATGTATTACATATAGCAAATCTTTTCTTTAAGGAAATTGTTAGATTGCATGGATTACTAAGGAGTATCATCTCTAACCGAGACAGTAAATTTGTTGGATACTTTTGGAAGGCCCTTTGGAGAAAGTTTGGCACCAAGTGGAAATATAGTTCTACATTTCACCCACAAACTGATGGATAGATAGAAGTTGTGAATAGAAGTTTTGGAAATCTTTTGAGATGTTTAGTTGGAGACACATCGAGTAATTGGGATTCTGTATTGGCACAAGAAGAGTTTTCATATAATAATTCAGTGAATAGGAGTACTGGAAAAACACCTTTTGAGATTGTAAATGGCATACAACCGAGGGGTATATCATATTTGAGGGATATTGCTGATGACAGGAAGAGAAGTGCTAAAGGAGTAAAGTTTGCTAAGTACATGAAGACATTGCATGAACATGTGAAACATAAGTTGGAGAAAAGTAATCATAAATACAAAGATAGAGCTGATAGATCAAGAAGACATAAGACTTTTGTAGTCGGTGATGAAGTAATGGTTCATTTGAGGAGAGACAGATTTCTTGTTGGAATATATGTGAAGCTGAAAAATGAAGAAGTTTGGACCTTGTAAGATTTTGAAGAGATTTGACAATAGTAATGCTTATGAGATTGAGTTAGCTAATGAAATGGACATATCACCTATATTCAACATTGCTGATTTATATGAGTATCATGAACCTGATGAAGACATGATAGTACCGAATGATTATCCTAAGAAATAGATATAAGTTGAGTATATTTTGGAACAAAGAATTGATAGAAGTATAAGAAGAAAATAGTATATGGAATATCTAGTAAAGTGGAAGAATAGACCGATTGAATAAAGTTCATGGATTTCACAATCTGAGTTGGAGTCAGCTTGGGTTGTACCTGCTTCATGATTCTCTGAATCATTTTCAAATAACCCCAGGTGTCTGATACAGGAGCATCTCGGGTCCTTGGAAATCATGTGTCACCAAAAATATGTTTGAAGTTTTCTATGTTGCTCAGTTCCTTCTTTGACCGAGTTGGTTCGGTGTTTCTCGGTTTCCTTTGTTCACCAATGTTGGCCGGTTATCTCTCTGGCACTCAGTTATTTCCTTGGCTCTCGGTGATGCTTGTCTGGTGCTCGATTATCCTTGCTTACCGAGTTGTTTATTTTGGATTTCTGTTGAGGTTGACTCTTGCATTTAATTATGGTCATGGATTTAATGATGGTATATATCATTGGGAAGTGTGTGGACCCAGATCTGGTCATTCCTTCTGTTGATGGTGGATCTGAAGGCTGACTTGTTCAGTAGCCTCTTGTATAAATGTAGTTGTTTGGTTAGAGTTTAGGGAGTCAGTTCAGTTAGAAGATAGAAGCTAGAAGATTAGAGATTATTGGAAGATCCTCGCATGTTGGAGGACTTTTGTACTTGATTTTAATAGCTGGCCTAAACTGGGAAGGCCTTATAGCTTGACATGTATGAATCAATCGAAGTTAATATATGAAAGTTCCTACATTCTCTCTCTCACTTTTGTGTGTTGTTGCTTCCGCATGTGATCTCTGCAAGGTGGATCTGGTTAGGGTGTGCCTTTGGCCCCTCTCCCCATCCTCTCTTGCATTAGAATGCTTTTTTGAATGCTCATAATAGCTCTTTTATCTTGTATTGGTCACTACTCAAATGTGCTCGCAAGAATGTAAAGTAAAAATGATGTATCTTTCCCTGTATTTATAGATTTCCTTTTAGGTTAGGGAATCCAACAACTATAAATGCATTTAATGCTTGTTTACCTAAATTTATTTTACCATTTAATAAAACTATACTTTACTTCACCAAATGCAACAAAATAACTTAAACTCTTCACCAATCAACATATGAAATCATAAATTCATAATAATTATCAAAATGCATCTAGATATGCTAATATGGATCTTTGAACTAAATCTAGGAACATATTTAAGATAATCTTTAAGTTATCAGCTCCTATTCATACCTTGACTGATTAAGTGAAGATAGGTGCACCCAATCTAGAGGATGTGGTGCCATCACTAGTTTCCAATTCTATTCCATCATCTTGTGACTTTCTTCTCCAAGTCTTATTCATTTGTTCTCGGATTTCATCAATGTTTACTAGAGTCTTTTTACTCCGTTGGTCCTTGGTTGAATCCTTATTTTGGAACCTATAGTCCTTAGTAAGGTGATTGACTCTGTGGCAATGGAAACAAGCCATTCCAGTGTTTCTGCATGACTTCCTATTATTAATTCCATGCATCCTGAAGTAGTTTGCAGCTATGTGACTGAATCTTCCACATGCAGTTTTAGAAATCCTTGTATTATAATCCCATGGTATTATAGGTCCTTGTTAGTTGTTGTCAACATTATGTCGGTTAGTGACCCATTTTTCATTTTTCCTTTGTGACTTACATTCTCCAAATTTGTGACCCTATTTCTTGTAGTTGTTACAGTAACCATCAAATCTTGGTTTCCTTGGAGTGTTCAAAAATCTTGGTCTACACTCAAATGCCTCATATCCATACTTATTGCAATTATAACAATGACCTTAAAGTTTAAGAGAATTTGGTGGATTACTTCTCTTGCTTTTGCAGATGTTAGTTGTATGTCCTAGTTTCCCAAAATGATAACATGTAGGCTTCTTGGGCTTCGGTGGGGTAGTAACTTTGTCTCGGTTGGTTACTTGTTTGGAGGACTCACCCTTCTCGGTAGCACTGTTTGCATTGAAAATGAGTCGAGAGGTGTCATTAGGTTGCCTTTTATTTTTCAATTGTTCAATTCATCTAGAATATTCCATGCTTATTCATTTTTTTTCATGATTTCATTAGCATCTCTCTCAGCTTTCAGATCATTCTCCAAATATTCATTCTTCGATCTCAATTCTACAATCTCACTGAGTTTCCTTGCAACATCCTGATTTGCAATGACAAGTTGATCTGTCAAGTTTTAGTGCTTTTGTGTCAACCTCATGATTTATCTATCTTTCTCATCTAGTCTAGTATTCATTTTCCTTCTTTCTTCTTCTATAGTTCTTTTTTCATCCTTAACTTTTCCCTTTTGTTCTGTGATCTCACACATTGTTACCGACTGTGTTTCTTGTTCTCTTGTCAGTGTTTTAACCTGATCAACTAGATTCTTATTCTTTTCAGATAGTTCTAATATGAGTGCATCATATTCATTAGACATGCTTCCCTCATATTGTTCTTCAAGTTCCTCAACTTGATCTTGAGTATCTTTCAATTGTAGTGCAATCTCTTTCCTTTTGCTAATTGAGTGTTTCAACTTTCTGCTCAATTCTTCAATTTGTTCATTAGCCATTTTCAGTTTTGTTTCTATACTGTCAACTATTCTTTTGTACTTGTATCTTTCCATATATTTACTTTGAAGTGACTAAAATCCTTAATAAGAGACTGAGCTCTAATACCAATTATTGGATTTAGGTGTGGAAAGGTAAGTACTAAGAGGGGAGGGGTGAATCAGTACTTTAAAATATTTTAAACTTTTTTGAACTTCCTTCACATTCATTTACTGATTACTTAACATTTGCATGCATCTCATGAAAATAAATAAAACATATGATAATCAACAACTCATAACACAATTATTTTGGTATCTCATAAATCCTTGTTAGAGGATAAAAACTGCGGTGGGGATGACACCCACAACACTTCACTACTGCAGGAATAAAGTTTCTTGGTTTGAGATACAATTCTTATCTATTTATGATAGCTTACCTTGTTAAAGGTATTAACCATTTTAAGAGTTCTAAAGACTGCTAATTCTACTCCATTAAGAGATTTCACAACTCTAATCTAAGAATTGTACCTGGTTAAAGGATTTATACTTAAGATCTGTTAGGATTTTCTCGGTTAAGAAACTTATACAAAATCTGATTACTCCTTAATTAGTAATAATAAAATGTCTGTCAAACATGCATCAACAAATGCTATTCAGACTCTATATGCTCACCACTTCATTACCTCATATTGTGTATTCATTACACTAACCAATTTAGTACTGAATAGCTTTGAATCTCTGACTATTCCTTAATACTCTGTTACTCAGTAGCTTCACTATTCATTCACCTTCTGCTCTGATATGCAATCTCCAATTTCTCTTCACACATGCATATGCCACCTTCTTCAATGATCTTCATATATACAAAATTTAGGCAGTGCAAGATGTTCTAGAATATTCATTACAAGTGGTGCTAGCATTGGGTACACTTCCAATGCATATATCATCTATTTTTCCCATTGGCTAAACTTACCTTAGAATTATGTGTAATCATTAGATTTCAATCTCCAATGTTCTGTTATATGATCTCCTTGAGATTGGTAAACCATTTTCTAATCGGTGTCTAGGTTCAATGTACTTAGATTTCATCCAGTGTCGGCATGTTCTACTCGGTAACACATTTGATTTAACTCGGTAGCTAAGTTCTCTTCTCGGTTAGGTGCTCGGTAGAACATGGTTCTTGGTGCTCAGTTTTGCCTCGCACAGTGCCTATACTTTCTTTCTCTTTACTGAAATTCCTTTTTTACTTATTCTTTTTACTGAATGATTTCTCTTCCTTACCGAAACATCTTCTCATTCTTATCGAGTGACTTTGACAAACATAATGACTTCCTTATAAGCAATGACAACAAAATTGACTCTTAGGAGTATCAAAAGTGGCATCATTGATGGGTCGGAGAAACCAAAGAGGACCCAATTCGTTTGTTGAATCCCAAGAACCTTGGTGCCTCAAATTAATTACAAATACCATTGAGGCAATATATTTATGTTTTTCACCAGTCTAGAATAGGACCGATAAATCTATTTTTGCAATTCCTTAAGATAGTTATTTCTCAAAAACTCTATTTTTGTAAAGGCAATATTTCATTGGCGGCTAGCTTCCAGTTAGCATAGGGCATTTATCTTCTTGATCAATGGTCATTTGAGTTGTGTTGCATTATTTTGTTTGCATTGACATATTTCTCAAGTGGAGTTAGGATAGGGTCCCATGAGGGCAGTTTAATCTCTATTTTAAGGAGAGGAAGTCCCATGAGAAATTTATTTTTGTGATAAAGGATTGAATAGAATCTTTTGCTAGAAAATTGGAGCTCCTACTTTTTAGATTTATAAATTTAAGCAAGTAAAAACGGGATGGGGCTAGAAATTGACCCCCACCTTAGGACTTATTTTTGTGACATGTCACTCTTTAGTTTTTAGTAAAACTAAATAATTCCTTCCAAAACTTTAAGGGAAAATTGGAGCCAAAAAGTTTAGAAGGAAATGAAAATTTTCTTGACTAATTTTTAAATCCTTAAATTTATAGGAGCTTAAATTTTTAAGTTGAAATGGGATCCACCTTAATCCTTCTATCTGCATACATTGTTAGGTGTATTACCTTGCCCTTTCCTTATTGCATGGTTAGTGGTGCAAAGTGCTTGTTTGTTTGACATGGTGCAAAGTGCTTAATTTTTGTGCTTGTTCCCTCATGCAAGTTGGCATACTTTGCAAACTCTTTTCTTTCAATAAATGGATGCAATTGGTTATTGGTAGCTCGAATGATCTACCGCATTGATGACTTTTGCTAGTATCAACTTTTGATGACTAGGCTATGATCTACAATCATTGATTAGGAAAATTAAACTCTTTATAGTTAGCTTCATTATTTTTTTCTTGTATTTTTTCCTCATGCTTCATAATTTTCCAGGGCGCATCAAACTTTATTACCTTGTTTTTTGACTTGTGCTCACTTACATGTTCAAAGACCCATGAAAATAACAATTTATTGATCAACAATTTACATCTCTAGTAACAATACTTCTCCATTAGCAATTAATATGTCTTCCAACAACGTTTTATTGTCATGATATTTTATTTTTGTCTCGACGATATAATGTTTTTTCATTTGTAGTGATCTTTGAGTAGTATATATTAGAAATAATTGTAGATACCTAAAATTGTTTCATCATCTGTGCATAATGAAAACACTAATTTTCATTTTAATTGATTAAATAATCATTATTATTTATTAATTTGTGTCTTCTTCTAAGTAAATGTCAAAATTCATCAAATTCCCCCAAAATTAATAATTGAATGATTATAAATAATTTTATAATTTCATCTAATCATTCCTCTAGATATTAATATAATGACTTAATTATGTAATTAATGTTTTTTCACTAATTTTAATTAAATGATTTTTAATTATTTAATTAAACTAACTTTTTTTACTCTTGTCATCACAATTAAATAATTCAAGTAATTATTTAATTTACTAACTCTTCTAAAATTGAATAAAATAATTATTTTATTTTATTTCCACTTCCACAAAGTCAACTAAAGTCTTCTTAAAATAAATAAATAAATAAATTTATTTATTCCTCTTCATGCACAATTAATTAAATTTTAATTTATTTAATATTAATTATTCTTTTACTTCCACCTCTTTCAATTGTTTAATCAAATCAATCTTCATGTCAATCTAATCAGTCATGTGTCCATTCTATTTTTGTCAACTTTGTCATGTCATGGTTAACTGTCATTTAATCTAAGATCAATTCAATTAAGTCAAATCTGTTAGGATTAGGTAATACTAAGAGTGGGGTGAATTAGTATTACAAAACTTTAATTTAAACTTCAACCAATTAAAAATAAACTATATTAATATTGAAATGAAAAGAACATAAATGCGCAACACATAACTCATAACACCATGATTTATTTTTGAGGAAACCCTGGCCAAGGGAAAACTCCGGTGGGGATGGTACCCATAAATATGCACTAAAATATAGTATCCCTGTTAGGAGATCTAGCCATGTTAGGAGATGATTGTTACATAGTACATTTCCTTGTTAGAGGAATACAAAACCCTATTAGGGGCAAACAAAAACCCTGTTAAAGGTGGTGAGCTTACAACTCTTACAATCACAATATTGTCACAAAGTGTTCTTCAAAAGTGAACAATACAAGCATCTATTATGCTTAGATAGTTCTAGTTATAGCTCTATCAAACACTGATCTCACATTTTCTCTCTTCTCTTAGATTCACATCCATTACATCATCATCACCATCACACTTATCACTTCCACAAAAATACTCTGTACTTATATTAATTCTACCATCTAGTTGGCTCTCAAAATACATTACAAAACATAACAATTACTTATTCAAATGATCAACATAGAGTCGGTGATCATATATTACCAAAGTATCGGCAATATAAAATATTCATTTGACTTAGCATGTTACCATACCAACTAACCTTCCCTCAATCATTATGACTGTTCATATGCCCTATTTCACTGATTTTGTATCTTCACATACCTTCATATCACTATATCTTCTTGATCTCATCACAAAAACATGTGCAACCTTAATTAAAGCTTATACATATCCCAAAATGTCTTCCTTTATCTTCGCAAGCCATAATATATCACATATTATCTTCGCTAACCAAAAGTGTAACACAATATACTGTTATCGCGATTATGTACTTAGTCATTTTCATGATCGAGTCTCTAATACCAAAACTCTTTGCATGTGATCATACCAACATAAGTGTTTCCATAAATGACAACCCTTAAGTGATCTCTAGCACTCCCAATACATCACTTGCCAACAATATCTCCCTTTGGCATTGATGGAAACACTTAGCAAAAAATGACTAAGTGTCAAAGCACTATCTTCCTTCTACATATATACACATCATTTCTTCTCTTTCTCTTTTTCTCTTTTTCTCTTTTTTTTTTAATTCTTTTTCTTGTTCTTATTTTCCCTTCTCTTCCTCTTTTCATTTTTCTCTTCTGTTCCTCTCCCTTTGACATCAATGGCAAAGGTACTTGCAAAATTTCAAAATTCTAAGCACAAAAGACTTAGTGCTTACTCACCAATCTCAGAATGCCTTGGAAGGAGTCTTCCAAGGTCTTTACTTCATCTTCCCATGACTTAATTAGAAGTTCACTATCATGGATTAGTCCATTTAGTGCATAGGATGTTGTTTTTTCTACCTTTAGCTCGGTGGGTAAGGAACTTGTCATTGAGCCTTCTATTTTCTCCATCTCTGCAAGATGAGATTCAAGAATTAATAGCTTAGGAGTAATTAGATTCTTCAGCAAACCAAATCTTTCCATTACTCTCCCTTTCTCTGCATTCAAAACACTTATCTTATCCAAAATATTGGATGTTTGTTTGTCCATTTCTACCACATTTTGTGAAGAGGTTTCACAACTATCCATCAAGCTATCTAGAGTAGCCATGTCCTTGGCTATGATATCTTCAATATTTTTCACATGTCTAACATGATTTATACAATAACTATATACCTTTCTTCCTTGTACTACACAACTTCTAGCTTTAAGTGTAGTTGCTTTCAAAATGTCCAAGTCCCATGAGATGGATTGACAAACTTCCTTCAACTTCCTTTCTAAGAACCTCTTTTCTGCTTTATCCTCTGTGGTCTCCATAAATGACTCAAAGTGATTGTCAAAGCTGTCCAATGCCATGTTTAGATTATCTGCATCATCCTTTCCTTGAAAAATAATAGGTGTAGGGAGTAATTTGTTCACTGTCTCCACTTCCCTAGTAATCACCTTTACCATTTTGTCACCCTTTTGTACTGACCTTTCTTTTTCCTTAGCAAAATCCATGAAGGATAACCTCATGAGTTCATCCTCATCCATGCTTTCTACATCTGCGCTCACTGGTTTAGCCATGCTTGCCAAAAATAGAGTAGAGGAGGTGTCTGGTTCTTGTTTATGCTCAACTCTTACTTCTACTTTTTTTGTTCTTGTTTCTTCTACCTCCCTTTCTTCTTTATGTATTTCCTTCTCATGTACCTTCTCTTCCTATTTTTCCTTTGTATGTTGTTCCTCTATCTTTCCTTCTTCTTCAACTATCATTGCATTATCTAAATTGTCTTGAAATGGGTCATTCACATCAAGCGAGGTGTCAAGGGTCACAGGCACACCAGAGACAAAGAAGTCTGGTTGCATGTCATCTTCGCATGCTTGCACACACACTTCAATTGTCTTAGAACTTTCTCCAATTTACAAAGTTGTAGGCTTGGTAACCTTGGGAGGTGAGGTCTTTGCAGGCATATCACTCATAAGGATTTGATCTAGTGCCTTTTGAGTATCCTCTATGACTTCATCATACTTTCTTACCATAATCTTCACCAGTCTGGGCTTTGTCCTCAACAAAGGTTTCAATTCTTTAATGATTCTCTCTCTTTCTTCTATTGAGACTATCGACAACATGTCTTCAATGGCCTTGTTTCTTATATTTCCATCCTTAGACTATGCCAACTGTTTCTTATTTCTAACTTTCTATACAAGTCCTTGGAGATACTTCCTTCTATCTCTAATAAATTCTTCTTGAAAACTAATAAGTGCTCAATTATAGCATCCTCAATTATTGCTTGATTTTCAAGGTCATACCTTTCATAGTATCTATTTATGGTCTTTAGATTCCCTTCTCTTATCACTCTCTTCTGTAACATTTGTATGTCTGGATTCCATAGATCTTGTAGTCTCTTGTGTGCTGCTTTTTCTTATTCCTTCTCAGTCACCTATTCTTTCTTCTTTGTTTCAACTTCTACCTTTCGATTCTTAGGGCTGCTTTGTTTTCTAGAACTTGTAGATCTCCTAGGGTGTGTTCGCAGGTACAACTTCTTCTGTAGTTTTCTCAGGAGTGACTGATAAATCTATCACACTAGGAATAGAACTTTCTATCCTTTCTACTTTAGAAGGAGGAGGTGCATCAATTTCCATGTTGGAAGATGCTTTTGTCATCTTTGTCCTTAGTTTCTCCCTAGTGATTCCTACCTTCGTAGTAATGTCCTCAACTATTTTATTAATCCTTCTCTTCCTAGTCCCTTTATCATGTTCTTCTCTAACCTTTTCAGACTTTTCCCAATATGTTCCCCATCTTTCTTCAGAAGTGTCTATTTTTGCTACTAATACATGCTCAACTTGCATAGTTATAACCTCATAACTAACCTCATACCCCATAGGGTAACACCATTTCTTCCTAGGCTCAACTGCCTCAAAGCATACACAATCTGTTTCAACCATGAAACAAATAGTGTCCTTATATTTCTCAACTATATTTTCAGGTATCCTATATCTTTCCTTCATCTACCTTTGTAGGATTTTGGTCATAGAAAATAGTTCTCCATCTACCCAATTCTTGTCATGTCTTTGGTAGCTCTCATAAATTTGAATTCCAATGGGTACATCATTTTTCCATGCTCTAGGGTGCATGCAGGGGAATTTGTGCTCAATGTAGATGCACATATGAATGAAAAGTGAACCAAACCTGAATGCCTTAGACTTTTCTTTCTTAATAACCTTCACATTTTCCAAAAAATGTTGTGCTAGAACTTCTCAAAGGTTATATTTCTTGTTTTCCTTAACCATTCTATATGCCATCATAATAAATCTAGGTGATACTAAGTTAGGTCTGTTGTTGTGGAACATCTTGTAACCTAATATCATAGCTACCAACCTCACATCTTGCTAATAGATTTCATTTACTTGCATTGCTCTCTTATCCCACTTCTAATGGGTTAGGGTTTCCACTTATTTTTTGATATTATTCTCTGCTACTGGGAGGGCTCTAGTATTATCCAATCCGATTATCACATGAATCATTTAAGCACATATCTTAACTGGTTGTTCTCCAATCCATATAAACTGGTCATGGATTCTTCTTAGGATTATCTTGAACCATTCGATTTCATGGAACTCATTCAATAGGGTTAACTTGATAATGGACTAGTCTTCCAAGTGTTTAAACTCTTCTACCATTTTTCCATCTGCTTCTATCATCCCATATAATTCACTATAGATATTAACATCTCCTATGATCTCATACTTGTAGTGTATGTATTCCCTAATATCTTCAATATGCAACACGCCATAAGGGGTTTGCGAAAATGCTCCTTTCGGATCATCCTCACAAGACTTAAACATATATTTCTTAAACTTGTACCTCGGTCTATCCACAACATAAAAAATCACAGGTGCATCCATATCTTCTGAAAGAGTATAAAGTTTAAATATCTTTGATACGCTAAATTCTAGAACTTCTCAAATCAATGACACAATATATCTGCTCGATGGCTTAAATGATTCTTCACACTTCTCTCCTTGGTCATTGATAATCAAATAGTTTAGAAATGATATGCTTTAATCTCTTTTATCCTTGTATGGTTGAGTAAGTTCATTAATCATATGTAGCACAACTTCGCATACTATCCAGTCAAACCAAATCTTGTGAACACAAGATATGAATCTCCAAGTGCTGCAATCACAAACATAGACTCCATAATGTCTGTACACACCATATATAAGCTCTCATGAGCTCAATCCACATAATTAGGGGCTAGATATATTCTAGTGTGTTCATCCAATGCTCCCCCTAAGGCCATGTGGCCTTCTAGGTTGATGTCTCAATGAAATCATCATGTGAAAAAAACAGTAGCATCTACTGTCTCTCCCTGAACCAATGCCTTATTGAACTCTTTTATCTTCCGTATTTTCTCATCATCTTCATTTTCAGATTTATTGAAATGATTCTTGAACTCATCCATATACTCATTAATACTTTTACCACTATCACCAACATTCTTCTTTATAACCACAGGAGGTGGTCCTTTTGGTCCTCTTCTATTGTCCTCTCCATTGTATCTGCAAAACTTTGCTATGTGTCCAAGTTTGTTGCATTTATAACATATAGGTGGTCTCCTTCTATCATGATTTACCTGTAGCTTACAGTACCTTGTAGTATGCCCAAATTTATTGCATTTGAGGCATGTGATCTTGGTTGCTGACTCTTCTCTGGTGTAATCTTGTTTATATCTAGACTGATTAGGTTTTCTACATTCTGCTTTCTTATGTCTATAATCATAACAATTATAACAATAACCAGCAAAATGTTTGAAGGAACTGTAACCTCTGTAATCTCTTTTCATGTGTCCAAGTTTGTTGCATCCAAAGCATCTACCTCTAAAAGGTATGGTCTGATCTCTAGGTCTCTCAAGAGTAGGTCTTTCTTTAGTCTTTTCTTCATGTGTTTCTTCATTAGTCTTAGAAGATTCTTCTTCATTGAATCCAACTCTAGTCATGTCTCCTTTAGGTTTCTATCTTTATCTTTTTTCATCAATCTTATCATTTCTCATGTGTAACTTCTCAATATGCAATTTGGATTGAGTGAGTTCACCTTTTATGATCTGATTGTACTTTTCCAATTCCTGACACTTATCCTTATAGTGATCAAGTTCATTCTTCATTTGTCCTATCTTCTCATTTTCTTCTTTTAGTGACTCTTCAACTTTGTATCTTGCATCCTTTTCATGTTGAATCTCTTTAATTATTAGAAGATTGATTTTCACTTTTTCTTGCTCCAGCTTCTTTACTTGGTCTAATGTGTCATTTTTTGAATCCTCTTTGATCTTATCCATAAGGTCTTGTTTCTGACTTCTTGAAATTTCAAGTTGTTCCTTTAGTTTCTTGATGAAACTTTCTGCTCTTCTCAATTTGAATTTTAGTTCACCATTCTTAGCCTTTTCTTTGTCCATGTAATTAAGTGCTACTTCAAAGTTCTCTTGCAAACTTTATGAATACATTCTGATCTCCCTTAAGCTATTAGGCTTTCTCTCCAAGGGCCAATAGCTTTGATACCAATTGTTAGGATTAGGTAATACTAAGAGGGGGGTGAATCAGTATTACAACACTTTAATTTAAACTTAAATCAATTTCAAATAAACCATATTAATGTTGAAATGAAAAGAACATAAATGCACAACACATAACTCATAACACCATGATTTGTTTTAGAGGAAACCATTGCTAAGGGAAAAACCTGGTGGGGATGATACCCACAACTATGCACTAAAATATAGTATCCCTATTAGGATATCTAGCCCTGTGTTGGTTCCTGGATAGGATTTTACACTCCATGAGATACCAATATGATTATGATGGATGTTAAGGAATGGTTAGCTCCAAATATGGGCAATCTATAAGCAACTAGACCAACTATAGGGATAAGACTACCCTCTTCTGCTTCTGGCTCTGTGAAATCAAGGTAGGTGCACCTGATCCAATAGTATTAACTCTGACTGATAGTTCTAACTCTGCCCCTTATTTCTTTATTGGATCTTTCAACAGATGGATATAGTGAGAAAGTACTAAACAAGAACCTATTGTTCATTGACTCTCCATCACTGGGTAGGACAATACATAAATGTAAAGAAAAGTAAAGACTGGTAGTGATTTGGATGATTTGGGATTATAAGATTTGAATCACTCTTCTCAACACAAAGATAGGAGAATATAGGCCAATGCCTTATCTATTGGGCAAGATATCAAGGAAAAGAATGGATACAAATGGTGTTTGAAATTGGTCTTTAGACATAAACACAAAGGGCCTCAAATCTTTCCTACTTATGAGAATCCTTCAAATAAACTCTAAGAACACATATCCCACTTTGAGCAATTTTTAATCTAACCCTAGGTTGGAACTCAAAGCACCAATACATTCATATAAACCTTATGCAAAGATTTAAAGATTCAAAGAATAGAGCAAAGGAGAGAAAAGATCTGAGGTTTTTATTAAGTATAACCTTTCACCATATGCATACAGTATCCAGAATAGAAAGCTTACAAGATGAAGATAACCTGTATTTCTTCTCTATTGTTTGATAAAATGATATCAAAAATTACAATCCTTGACTGAAAAGCTAGGGTTTTAGAAATTTCTATCTTTTTAACACTTGAACTTCCAATCCCTTAGAATGATCATGAGAAATCTCTTTATACTAAGAGATGCAACAAGAAACCGATCATTCTAGGGTTACAAAAATTAACCCTAAAAAACAAACTTTTCAACAACCCCAAAGGGTTTACAATTAATACCCCAGTGAAATAGATGAGATATCTGCAATTGAGTCGACGTGCTTTATGTCTTCAATGCTATCCTTTGCTCTTTCTCACAAATCTGATTTTATTATCTCACTGTCAAACTGCAATGAATGCCCCTCTGCAAGAAATCAACCCTGATATTCAATTGGCTTGGAATCATCGGAAACAAAATCAGATTCTAGCGATAACTTATGTCTTTAGTATCCTTTCCCAACTGCAGTTTGTCCTAAAACATTAAATTCTCGGCCACTGCTTCATTTTCATGACTCATTAGTTCAAAAACCCCAGCAAAACCCTACAGGATATTTGAAATTGAATAAAAATGGTAACCGACTCAACTTTAAAACGTGACCGTCGATGCATCTTATTCCCGGTAGATCGGGCAGCTCATAGAATCTCACAACAATCAACAAAACTATTTAAAAAATCACTTTCCACATCATCAAAAACTCTCAACCAATGAAAATGGAGCACGTCAGTGATGAATCAGCCTATTGGACCCACTTTTCATAAGCTCAAGATCGAACGGTTGGCGTATAATCTCATAGCCCTGGCAGACTTCATGAGATCACACACTGACCATTCAATCTTCCACACTGGCATCTCTTGGAATCTCTCGGGCCCACTAACGTGTCTACATTCCTTTCCAACTCAGCCAATCATAATATGAAACCTCAGCGATGAATCACCATGCGGTCCCACTACTCAGCTAACCCTTAACCTTTTGACCCTTTAGTTATTCAGCGAACTAGCGACTAAAGCCATTCTCTTACTCGCTAAGAAACTTAGAACACTGCTAAATAAATCTGAGATTCAGCGAATAGACTATTCGCCCATTCGCGAGAAGATTTAGAACTTTGCCATTTTATTTTGAGAATGTGCAAACATTAAAAAACTTTATTAGTGCCGCCAAAGATTTAACCGCTCCGCCAAAACCTTAGACCAGAAACTGGGCCCACCTTAAAAGAGATCAACAGTTGTTGAAAGATGTCAAACCTCTAACATATTCCATCAAATCTTACAACAATTGTCGATGAAGAATCTCACCCCTGTTCTGACAAACCTCTAACATAGAAAAGAATCAATGGCCGATCTTAACGCCTCATGAGTCAAAAAAAACCCTTAAGATCACACGCTGGTCATCGATGCTCTGCCACTGTCAGAACTACTAAACCTCTAAAATCATTGGCCCCACTAACAATACTCTGAGTCACTAATACATGGACTAATGAGAAAGTGTTGACTAAGCACACCTGGCATGTGGACCCATTACATTATAAAGCCTTTTGCCGTGAAAGAGAATCAATGGCTAGCGCAACTTCGGAAGCCTCTGACACACTTCATGAGATCTTACACCTATTGTTAGATGTAGATGTTGTCAGAGCCGGGCCCAAGAAAGGATAAAGGCTGAAAACTTTAGTAAATATTAAAGGGCCTGACTTAGGAAAAAAAAATCACTGCCACTGAACTTGGGAAAAAATAAAGCTGGGCGCATGGAAACTTAGGAAAATAAAGGCCGCTAGGGTAATAAAATTTAACGCACATGCATTTATTAGTTTTTAAGTGACCCAATAAGTAACATGCAATGAGAACAAAGCATAGGGCACACTTAGGGTTTTTCCTGTAAACGGCTAGAATTTGAATTTTTGCCTAGGGTTTTGGCAGGAAAATGGAAAACTAACTGTAGAGGCCTAGAAAATATGATTCAACCATAGAATTTTTACTTGTGCTAACAATGGCTCATGCTCAGGGACATGTATCTCCTGTAGATGCAATGAGAAGCTAGAATCTCCTGGTACAACAGACCAGAACCAAAACTTCAAACCAAAAATAGGAAACTGCACACAAAAACTTTAAAACACAACTGTATAGAGAGTCAAAAATCTTTAGGAGAAGTAGAACTTCAAAAATTGGCTATGAACAGGCAACTCCAGGAGTTCTCCTATCAAATTCTTCAGAATGTAAGAGCTCGCTCCCCATTTTTCTTCAATAATATATGGGCCTAACCATATGGGATCAAATTTCCCATGTTTTCCTTTGTCTTGCATTCTTACATTCTACATTAATACCATGTCTCCCTCTACAAAATTTCTCTGAATAGTCCTTCTATCATACAAGACTTTGCACTGGGCCTGCAAATTCTCATTTTTGATGTGTGCATCATTTCTTACCTCATTGAGTTGAATTAGGTCATTCATTCTAACTGTCATATCTTCTTCAACATCTTCATCATATTTTTGAATGAAATGATACATCTACAACAAATTATTTTGGGGTAATCTTACATTTATTCCATACACTAAGTCAAAAGGTGCACACCCTATTGCCTTCTTTATTGTAACCCTATCAGCCCACAGGGCTTGTAATAACTTGGAATCCCAGGCCTTCTTGTTTTTGTCCAGGACTCTTTTCAAAATCTTGATTAAACTTTTATTACTGGATTCTGCCTGGCCATTGCCTTGTGGATGATAAGCAAAAGAATATGAAATTTTAATACCATTATGTCTGCAAAAGTCAACAAACTCTTCTGACTTAAAACATAACGCATTATCAACCACCATAGTTTCTGGGCAACCAAACCTTGTCAAAATATTCTGGATCACAAAATCTGTTACTACTTTGCTAGTTTCTCTTCTTGTAGGGATTGCCTCAACCCACTTAGTGAAATAATCAGTTGCCACTAAGATATAAGAATGTCCACCACTAGATTTATTAGGGATTTCACCAATGAAATCCATACCCCACTTTTAGAAAGGGGCTTGAACAGAAACAGGTTTGAGGGGCACATTCCCACTGAATTTTAGCTTTCCTGCAAACTTTTGGCAAGGATCACACTTCTTAACAAACTTATGGGTATCCTTGAAAAGTGAAGGCCACCAAAAACCTGCCCTGATGATCTTGTGGGTTGTAGTCTTTGCCATGTAGTGTCCTCCACAAATTCTACTATGCATTTCATGCATCAAGAGCTGGGCTTTATCATAGTCTACACACCTGAGAAAAACACCTTCATTAATCCTCCACCAAAGCTCACCATTTATAATTGCATATCTCAAAGAGTGGAGTTTAATAGTTCTTCTCTTATTTTCATCCAATTCAGGGGGTAAGACCATCTTTTGTAGATATTTGAAAATATCTTTATACCATTCACAACAATCCATGTTACACATGTACGGTCTTTGATCCTCTTCTAAAGCATTTATCTGGTTTGCATTTAGATTAGTTTGGGCCATCAGTTTAGCTAGGCCTAAACCTCTAACCAACTTTGTAATGTGGATATCAATGTTAAATTCTTGAATTCTGTTAATCCATCTACATCTTCTTCCTGAGACCTCTTGTTGGACCAAAATGTCCTTAACTGCAACACTTGGAACATAGGAAATCACTGTGGCTCCCACCAAATAACATCTAAATGTTTTAATGGCCTTGACCAAGGCATAAGCTTGTTTCTCAATGATATCATAATTTAATTTTGCTACTTGTAAAGTCTTGCTGAAAAAGGAAATAGGTTGTTCAAAACCTTTAGCATTCTTTTCTAAAAGTACTACAGCAATAGTATGAGCAGATGCAAAAGAGAAAATTTGCATTGGCTTGCTATAATTTGGTGTCTTCAAGATCAAGGCATGCTTAATGGCCCTCTTAATGTCATTGAAGGCTTGGACTACTTCAGTATTCCATTCCATTTTTGCTCCTTTCTTCAACATCCTTGATATGGGAATACTGATTTATGCAAAGTTTGTAATAAACCTTCTTAAAAGGTTGATCTGTCCTAAAAAGGACTGAACTCCCTTGATGTTCTTTGGTAAGGATAATTTGTCAATATCTTCCACTCTTTCAGGATCTATCCTTACACCATCCTTTGAAACAATGTGCCCCAAAAGTTTTCCTTCTGTCACACCAAAGGCACACTTTTTTGGGTTCAATGAAACCCCATATTCCAATGCTCTGATAAAAATTTTCTCAAGATGTTGACAATGTTGTTCTTCTTTTGCTGAAAAGGCTATCAAGTCATCTTGATATACCACCATAAATCTATTAATGAAATTTGCAAAGGCTACATCCATAGCCCTCTGAAAAGTGACACTTGCATTAGTCAACCCAAATGGCATTCTTACATAAACATATGTTCCCCATGGAGTTGTAAATGCAGTTTTAAACTATTCTGTATCTTTGACCATCACTTGATTATAACTAGAAAAACCATCCGTCATGGACATCAATTCTGATCCAGTGACCTTTTGCAACATGTTCTCCATATTAGGTAATCCATAGTTATCTTTCAAAGAATTTATGTTAAGATTCCTAAAATCTACACATAATCTGATATCACCATTCTTTTTTCTGATAGGTACTAAATTTGAAACCCAAGTGGAATGCCTAAAGGGCTTGATTATTCCAGCATCCATCATCTTCTTGAGTTCACTCTGTATTTTGGGTGCCAAGGTAGGGTTAACGGGTCTCAACTTTTGTCTAAAAGGCTTTGTGCCTTCTTTGAGTGGAACCTCATGTTGGAAAAGGTCTTCCCTGTAAGCTTTAAGGTCTTCATAAGACCAGGCAAAAACATGCCTAAATTTTCTGAGAAGGTCAATCAAATTTTTTCTAATTCTTGGGGAGAGAGACCTGCCTATATAAACTTTCTTGGGAGCTATCCTTGTGCCCAAGTTTATCTCTTCAAGCTCATTGATTTTATAAGTACTAGTTGAGAAGACCTTGTCTTTGTTGTCAAATGCCCTTTCAAGAGCAACTAGTCCTTTAGGAACCTTGTTTGATTTTAATTGCAAAACCTCTTTCCCAAAGATGACATCTTTTCCATTCACTGTATTAACATAAGCACTAAAATCCATTTCTTTATCACCAAAATGAGATTCACAATGGAGAAACCTTAATATATCTTGGTCATCAGAAAAAAGTTGCCAATTATCTAGATTGTCAGGGATGGAAGGTCTAGCTTGTATCTCTATATTGGAAACATCTGCAAATGTAGCATCTTCTGGTCTAAGGGCTATATTAGCCAACAAATCTGCCATCCTATTCTGACTTCTTTCCATCCAACAAATATTAAAAGCACTAAAGCTTTCAATCTCATCCCATACTGCATTCCTATATTATTTCAACTTCTGATTCTTTGAGGCATACTTTGATCTAATTTGGGATATGACTAACTCAGAATCACCTATAACTTTCAAATGCTTTATGCCATGCCTTGATGCTAATTATAGACTAATTAACAGAGCCTCATACTCTGCAACATTATTTGTGCATGAAAACAACAAAGTAAATGAGAACTTGAAAGTTTTACCATTTGGAGATATGAGCAATATTCCAGTTCCAGATCCTTCTTTGCTATTTGCTCCATCAAAATACATATTCCAGAGATTATCAAGGTCAATCCATCCTTCTTGGCTTTTTGATTTGTGGGGAGCTTCAACACCTTCCTCTACTTCCTCATCTTGGACCTTAAAGGCATTAATATCAGTATCAAGGAAATAATTCATGTTGTCTTGTTCTTCTTCCTCAATCATGTGTGGAGTTCTAGACTCCCTAGTGACTTTGATATTTTGTCCTTCAAAATTAAAAGTGGAAAATGATAAGTCACACTATATGCTGCCCCCCATAGAGGCACTCCATTTTCTTGACAGTAACATTCCATACTGGGGAGGAATATCAACTACCAAAACACTCATGGTTAATTGTTTGTTGGGGTATGCAACCAATCTGTAAGGCAAAGCCTTAATAGTACCAACAACTGGTGTAATACCCCAAAAATGGGCTATAAGTTCATTAACCTCCTACATCGACAAATCGGACAAAATCAACATCAAAGTCCTAATCTAAGGCACATCTAAACATCATCGAATCATAATTGATTATCTTAAATTCTGCATCGGGAAATATTCCTAGCAATATTCTTAATTATCTTAATTATCTTTAATTTAATAATTATTTGGCAATAAATCACATTTATCCTAAGTTTGATTAATTGAATATTTTCATATTTAATTAATTAAACTTAATACCTTGCCACTTAATTGTGTAATTAAATTTAATTCTATCTATTATTAATTGTATTATTTAATTTTGACAATAAATCAAAATTCCTATCTTTAATTGATTAAATTCTTATTTAATTAATTAAAGCATGTTGTCATTATTTAATAATATATTTTTTAATAAAACTTTGAATAAATAGTTAATTAACCCATAAATTAATTATTTATTTTAAAAAATCAGTTGAGTTGAGGATAAATCACTTTATTTATTTATTTAATTCTTAATTATTATGCATATTCAAAAGAAACAGTTAAACTCCAAATCAGAAAATCAATGCAAGTTATTGACTTTTTGGAACTCAACATCCTTTTGGAGTTCAAAAAGCTGATCTAAACTCTAATTTGAGTTAAAAAGCTATTTTTGCATGATTTTGAGAATTAACTATTTTTCATGATCAGATAACTCAAAAATCAATATGAGTTAATTTGAGTGATTTATGGCTTTTATCCATGCACCTCCAAAGCCCTGGATTTCTATAAATTAAAGGCTTCAACTCTTCACAAATCATCTCATATTTTGCACAATCACGCTGGAGAATTGGAATTGAAGAATCAAAGCTCTTGCGAATCAACATCTTTGTGAGATCAATCTTATTTTTGCATTCATATTGCATATCATTGTTAGATTAGCATTGCATATCAATTTTCAATAGCATTGCATATCAATTTCATCTAGCATAGATTCATATCGGTTTTTATCACTCTTATTGCATAGAAAAATACCAAAAAAATAGCTTAATTACATTCAATCTCATATCTAGATCAATTGCATTCAAATCTTTCATTTAGGTGTCGTCTAGGTCACTGATCTCGATAAACAATCTGAGAACATCAATCTTGCACCTATTAGAAGGCAGTAAATCGCTTGGTTAGATTATATTTCAATTTTGCACGATTTTGATTATAGCTAACCTCTAATGTTTTACTGAAGTGTTGTGTCTACAGATCAGGTACAATTTTCACACACACCATTTTTGGCGCCCACCGTGGGGCCCTGAAACGGGTTTCCAATTCAATTCTATCAATTTCTATCTTTTTCTCCTCGGGATCTGTGCAAAATTGTGATTTTTAATTTTTGTCCGTACATATGTCGTACGAGTTTCTGACAAATGTCATATGAGAGCATACCCACTGTCGTATGATACTGGACCCACTATCGTACGACAGTCTATCAGATCGTGACTCATTTCATTACATACCCACTGTCATTTGAGAGCTAATCTATCGTATGGTAGCATACCCACTGTCGTACGAGTTTCCATACCAGTTTTTGACTGTCGTTTCATTTTTCACAGCAGAGTATCAGATTTGATTTTTATATTTCGGCTAACTGCTAATTTTGACAATTGAAATTCTCTGTTTTTGATTGCTCTCTGCTGGTTTTGATTGGGAAAAGCGCAAGAATTGCTAAAAATCAGATAAAATCTACTAAGCACGTTGCGAGGATCACCAGGTATTCTCCTTCATCTAATAACATCTTGATTTGGGCTTAAAATAAATCTCTCATGTGTCTAGCTTGTGTGCGTCTTCTCATGCTTTTATTCTACACACTTGCATAATTTGATACTAGGTTGTGATCCCTTAAGGATTCATTAAGTAGTCTTAGAATACTTGTGATTGATCTTGATTGCTATCTTGGGTTATTGGACTCGCTAATCCGCCGGCCCCTCATTTTTGCCCCTTGGTTGCAATCTCAGCGCCATAAAGGGGAGGGGTCAACAGGACAGAAGCGTTAAATGTTCCACTTGGCAACCCTTTTGTGCTTTTAGGAACTCACTTGTTTTCTAAGTTGGGGACTCATTTTTAGCTTGTGTGAGGTGTTAAGTGTTCCACCTTGTGGACTCATCTCATATTCTCTTTAAGCGTTAAGTGTTCCTCTTTCTACTTTTTTGGGTACTTTTGGTAGATTTGCTTTTGGGAATATATCTGTGCTCACATAGTAATTAGGCCCTATGAACACTATTCGTGATTCTTGAGAGATTGGATTCCTAGAGGAATCTTTCTTGACAACAGAATCCTTGTAGGTAGGGAGGATACTTAGTGTGTTTCACATTCAACTTGGTTAGTGCGTCTTCTCTTATTGATCGACACATTCTCTCTCCGAAGAGGTTGATAGATCACATGGGGTTGATATCACGAGCTTTGGTGAATCAAAATTGGTTAGTGCGTCTTCTCTTATTGATTGATACATTCTCTCCCCGGAGAGGTTGATAGATCACATGGAGTTGATATCATAGACCTTGGTGGAACAAAACTTTGTCTTAGTGTGTCGGATTAATCTGCTTGCTTTTTTTGGGTTAAAAGTGAAGAGGTGTCAAAAACCTTGAATCTGGAGCCAAGTCCCCTTGTGGTATAAATCTGTGAGTCATCTTTAGAGAGGGTTAACCGTAGCGGACAATCCCTTCACAGGGCAAACTGCATTGACGGAACCTCAAGCGGTCATAGCCATTTTCGCCATGGTAGTGACAGCCGCTATATAAATGTCCTTGTGGAAGAAATCTCCACAGGTATGGTTCATTGTTGGGTTGTCAGATCTCCCTAGCAGCTCTTGAAGATTAAGTTCTCGGACTGTGTCAAAACCCTAGTGCACCGGGATTGGAGTTCACCCCTTTGAATCATAAAAGTTGCAGAGTCAAACCATTAATAAAAACCCTAGAGAGGCCAATTTTTCACTTTCAGGTATATGCGTGTTATTAAAAAACTTTTCAGAACATACACAATTAGTACTCTCAGGTATTAGCACAATTTGGTCACTTGATTGTTCATGCACAAGGTTGCTTTTGCCCTTGTTCATTGTTTTCAGACGTGCTTGGAATCACTTGCTTGCTGTTCTGCGTGCTTGTTTATCTACTTGGCTATTAAAAATGATCAAATCTGGTATAACCTTCAAAATCTGGATAGTACAATTTGCAAACAATCCAGAACTGAAAACCTTAAATTTTGCAAAAATTGACGTAAAGTTCTTTCTGGAGTCAAAAGTCATTTCAAGAAGTCAAAAGTCGTACGAATTTTTGTCAAATGTCATTTCAGTATCGCCCATATGTCATATGATTGAGAACCCAGTGTTGTACGAGTTTTCAAACCAGCAAATTCAAGAAGTCAAAAACTTGTTAGCAACTGTCGTACGAGTTTAGAAACTGTCGTTTCATTTATACCCAACTGTCGTACGAGTTTAGCAACTGTCGTTTCATAGACTACCCAGTGTTGTACAAGTCTGCAGAGTGTCATTTGGAAAAATTTGAGAGAGTTGTTAGAAAATTGTCAAATTGCAAGATGTCCAATGTTTCCAGCCTAGTTCCAGAATCTGTCAAAAATATCATTGTATCAGGAACAAAGTAGTAGCTATCGAGCATTCTACCATTTTTTGAGTTTGATCTTTTGAATCTGATCTAGTCTTCTATTTGATCAATTTGAGTCCTTTTTATCTTGTGTCAAAACCTTGTCATAACTATCAATCTTCAATCAATCTTCAAAAACAGACTAAGTGTTGTGAATTCATGTTCACTATCTTTTGGGCGATCTATCCCATACATCCAGGGCACAGTTTCCTTCACCCACATCTCATTAGATCTTCAAAACTATCATAATCTTGACAAGGTTACGTCATCCGATTTTCTCGAATCAAATTGTTCTTCAGTTGTCTTCATCCTTTTCTTCTGTTTCATTCAAAGTTAATGGTGGAGACCAGAGCTTCTTCACACAAGAAATCAGAAGAAACATCTCAGCACTTACTTTTGACCAATACCCTAGGTCCAACTCTTGAACAACTCATCAAGTTAGGTATCTACGAAGACGACGGTCTCGGTAACTTTCGATTGAAAACTGGTTACATACCTCCTCTATCAACTCACAGAGGTAATCAGCATACTCCTCCTCAATCTGTTCCAGGGAGCCCAAAAACTCCTACCATGTCTCAAGCAGGGACAAACCACGGTTCTCTAGGAGGAGGATCCCAGGGACACCTTTCTCAACATAATGCCGACCAAGAACCTACACCCTCTGAAATCCATCGATGTCAGAATGATGATGAATTCAAAAGAATGATGAGGCATTTCTTGAAAGTGGATAGAGAGGCATACTTTTTACAATTAGCCCAGGAAGGGGCTAAGCTTCCTCCCAACTTTAACGTTGATGATATCATCACACATGAGGAAGAAACTCCACTCACAGCTATGACAAAATAGATGCATGCTATACAAGTCGAATTTAACAATCTTAAGAAGGAGAAAGAACCCAAGGAGTTCTCCATGGAGGTCCTATGTCCTTTCCCGTTTGAAAAAAACTTGTATATGCCACCATTCCCAAAAAGAGTGGAGATACCAAAGTACGACAAATATGACGGACACTCTGATCCTCAAGATCATGTCAGAGAGTTCTGTATGCAATCCATGGAATTCATGCATGAACCGACTTATCTGATGCATCTTTTTCCTAGATCCTTGGGAGGAGCATCCATTCAGTGGTTTTCAAGATTACCTTCTACGATCAAAACTTTTGAGGAATTGATTAAATTGTTTTATCAACAATATTCCTACAATATTCAACATTCGATTACCATGATCGACATCTGTAACCTCAAGCAATATCCAGGGAATCATTCCTAACTTTTCTCAAGAGGTGGCGAAAGAAGTTTTCTCTATATGCTAGAGCAATTCCCGAAATGGAGAAACTTGAAATCTTTATCAATAACCTTGTTCCAGAGCTCAACTATCCATTACAAATGCAAGATCATGTGTCTTTTGATAAAATGGTGGATAATGCAATCAAGATTGAGAAAGTACTTGTCAAGAAAGGAGAAATCACACTTCAAAAGGACAAGTCTGAATCTGGATCTAACTCAAAAGATAAAAATAAGAGTTGGAATAGAAACAAAGGTATCGTCTCTGATGGTGTTGTTGACACTATCCGCACCCCATCAAAGGCACCGGCCTACAATCTCACCCTCACCACCAAAGCCATTGAAGCTTCAGAGCAAAAATCTGCTGACCCATCTCCAAAGAAGCCATTCAAACGATGGGATAATAAATGAAAGTTTACTCCCCTGGGAGAATCTTTGGAATCTGCCTTGAGAACCCTGATAGCTGATAATGTGATCTCTTTACCACCAATCCGAAACCTTGATCCGGATCCAAAACCATATTGGTGGAAAGATAATGAATTCTGTGCTTTCTATCGGACTAAAGGCCACAGAACTAATGGATGCTTCCACTTGAAGCATACCATTCAAGACTTGATAGATCAAGGGGACATCACGATCGATAATCCTACCAGCAATAATGATCACACATCATTTACAGAACCATTTCCACAACATGGCAAGGGAGTTTCCACTTCTCAGCCTAACATGGGGGCAAAAGTCAACTATGCCTACCCTGGAAACAATGCTGTCATCAATATGGTTGAACCATGTCTCTCTGAGAGCTGCAATGTCATCACGATTGTACGAAGAGATAGAAATCATTCCTCAGCTAATGTGGTTACCAGATCACAAGCTCAGACTCATCTGAAAAGACAAACACCAAGTTCATCTAATGTCCCTAAGATACCTTTCAATCTCACATCTGCTTCTAAACAGAAGGTTGCCTTGAAATCTTCCAATCCAAAGGATACCAGACCTACATCTTACAGCATCGTCCAACAACTCTAGCATACCAATGCCAAAATCTCTATGTTTGAGTTACTTCGAATATCTCCAGCTCACAGAGATATCCTAGACAAAGCTTTGCTTAGCTCTAATGTTCCTGATGATCTAGATCTAGACAGGTTCCAGACTATGGTTGGTCATCTAACATCTCCGCAATATATCTCCTTTTCAGAAGAAGATGACAACTCCCTAAGTCACCCACATAATCAGCCCTTGCACATAGAAGTCTTGATCCAGAACCGTCGAGTCAAACGTGTGTTGATAGATGGGGGCGCAGGCCTCAACATTTGTTCTTACAACTTAATCACACAGTTGGGATTCTCAGAGATGGCTATTGATCCTCAAAAGAAGATCACCATAAAAGCCTATGATGAACAAGAAAGAGCTTTTAAAGGCACCATTGTCTTGCCCATCCGAGTGGGTCCGGTCATCAAAGATACCACATGTCAGGTGCTTGATCTACCATTGGCTTACAATATCCTTCTAGGGAGACCCTGGATACATGAAATGCAAGCTATTCCTTCTACGTACCATCAATGCTTGAAATTTCCCTATGAGGTAGTGGAGGTTACTATCCCAGCAGATCTGAGCACAACTTGCAATACATTGAAGGAAAGTGCCGATAAGCTTGTACCTAATAACAGAGAATCTTCCATCAAGCAACAAAATGTGGCTTCCACATCTAAGATGGACGACATTGCTAAAGAGATAAATATCAAAGAAAATGGGATGGGAGAATACACTATAGAGCCAGTCTTGTCTCTGACATCTCTCCCAATCTCACCCAAGTCATATGGACAATCCTTGTAGTAATCTAAATCAGAACCTAAGGAACCTATGGAAGCATACAAAAGAAATTTTGTGGCAGAGCAAGTATCCAAACAAGAATTTGAAGAGGATGAAGCTATGTTGGCATGGCTATATAAAGAGGATTTTGAATCTAAAATTGTTCAACCTAGTGAATCTATAGCACCTACAATCCCTTCTAATTCATATGGTCCAGGAAACAAATTGATAGCCAAGATGGGATATTCCGGTCAAGGACCTCTAGGAATCAGGGGAAAGGGTCTTGTGACACCCATTTCACATATTGGTAGAGACAAAAAAGATACTGGTGGCATAGGGTTTAAGAAGAAACCCTATCATCTCAAAGGTGGTTGTTCTCATGTCATAGAACAAATTGCACCAGGAGAACCCCTTCTCAAGAAAGAAGAGACAGAACCCTCAGATGATGATTCAGATAGTTCAGAACTCATCCCCTATGAAAAATTGCCTAAAGAGATCAAAGATCTTCTTGATGATAAAGATGATCCTATCAAAAGAATTAATGTAGTAGAAACACAAGAACCTACTATAGCACAAGAGATGGTTGCACCACAAGAACCAGCTAATCTCGAAGGTAATCAAACTGATCAAGAAGAAGGGGGTAGTTATTCTGACACTGATTCCCATGAATATGAATTCAAGTCAGAGACTGAGGGTAATCCTTCTTGGGGTATTCATCCTGATTTCACACATTTTTTAAGATTTCCTAGAGATCCTGAATCAGAAGCTGAGTCAAATGACTATGAATGGGGTGCCATTCCAGAAGAAGATGAGCTTATAACGGAGAAATATATTGATGTTATTCACCAATATGTATCTCAACCCAACGTAGGTCTAGAGCGAAACAATGAACTTAACGTGTTTGATCCACCTATGGCTGAAGAGGACTCCCATGATGATGTTGAGCCTATTCACCAATTGAACATTTTGAGCTATAATATCACCTTTGAACTTGAGCGTTGGGTTAGGACCAATGATGACATATCCACATCCGTGAACACCATATCCCAAGCCTTTCCCACTTTGACTATCCAACGCCCTGATCTTATCGACCAAACTTCCACAAACCCAAACCATGGTATGTATATCTTCTCGAATGACTATGCCCTTGCCTACTACCTCAATGCAATTGAGCCTATGAGTACTTCCATCAGTGAACCAAGCGTCAGCATGACCGAGTCGAACATCAAATATCTTAGTCAGAAAAACAAGAGTAAAAAGAAAAAGAAAAAGAGTTATGAGGGTGAAAACCACTTTGCGGCAGTCTCAGAACCGACAAAAGTAAAAAGAAAAGATGTATCTGAAGGTGAAAACCTCTCTGAGGTGCCTAAGGATGAGATATTTGATGTCCTTCTAAGTCATTTACAGGATAGATCTCCAGTTCTGATTGAGCCAACTCAATCCATCAATTTGGGTACAACAGAGGAACCACAATTGGTACATGTAGCACAATCTCTATCAGATGAAGAGAAACATAACTTCACTACCTTCTTATCAGACAAAAAGATCAACTTTGCATGGAAATATTCAGATATCCCAGGATTGGATCCCAATCTCATTATGCACCATCTATCCATTGCTCCTAGGGTAAAACCAATCAAACATAAATTGAGAAAGATGCATCCTCATGTGGCACTCTTAGTCAAATCAGAGCTAGAAAAACTCCTCAAAGCTGGATTCATCCATGTCATAGACTATGCTGAGTGGATCTCTAACATTGTACCTATTTCAAAACCAGATGGTTCAATCAGAGTGTGCACGGACTTTAGAGATGTGAACAGAGCATGCCCTAAGGATGATTTTCCACTGCCTAACATTGATATGATAGTGGACATGACTGCAGGCTATGAAATGTATTCCCTTATGGATGGTTTTTCTGGATACAACCAAATCAAAATTGCTCCAGAAGATCAAGAGAAAACATCTTTCACATGTGCGTGGGGAACTTTCTGTTGGAATGTTATGCCATTCAGACTCAAAAATGCTGGAGCTACATATCAAAGAGCAATGACATCTATTTTTCATGATATGATGCATAGAACAATGGAGGATTACGTGGATGATACCTTGGCAAAATCCATGATTAGAACTAAACATCTAACAGACTTGAGCATGATCCTCGACAGAATGGAAAAATTTAGTCTTCGACTAAATCCTAAAAAGTGTGCTTTTGGAGTCACTTCTGGAAAGCTCCTAGGATACATCATCTCCAAGAAAGGCATTGAAGTTGATCCAGCTAAGGTCAAGGCTATAATAGAGATGCAACCTCCCAAAAATATTAGTCAAATGAGGACGTTGCAAGGCAGAGTTCAATCTATGAGAAGATTCATATTACAGCTAGCCGAAATATCACAGCCTTTTACAAAAACATTACATAAAGGTGTGACCTTTGCATGGAATGAAGAATGCGAGAACAACTTTAAACATATCAAGAAGTATCTATCAAATCTGCCTATATTAATGCCTCCTATTCATGGGAAGCCATTAATATTATATGTCTCCGCAACAGCTTCATCACTGGGGGCATTGCTAGCACAACATGATGAGAACAAGAAAGAAAGAGCCATCTACTATATCAGTAGAACTTTAGTGGCCTATGAGAAGAACTACTCAATTGTAGAGAAGGCATGTCTAGCTATGATCTTTGCATCGCAGAAACTGAGACACTACATGTTAGCTCATACTACTCATTTGGTAGCTGAAATTGATCCACTGAAATATCTCCTAAGCAAAGCTGCCCTCACAGGTAGACTAGCTAAATGGGTCATGCTCTTGAGTGAATTTGACATTGAATATGTTGAATGAAAAGCTATCAAAGGATAGGTCATTGCTAATCAATTAGCTGAAGCACCACTGTTTGATGATACACCCATGGAAATGGAATTTCTCGATTCCTCTATCATGCACCTCTCTTCTAGAGCATGGCGGTTATTCTTTGATGGTTCCTACACACAGAATGGATCTGGAGCAAGCATATTGTTCATCACTCCTCAAGGATACTCGATACCCAAAGCATTCAGATTAAAGTTTCCTTGCACAAACAATATTGTTGAATATGAGGCACTTCTCAATGGTATGAAAATGGCAATACAGTGGAGAGTTACAGAGATGCACATCCATGGAGACTCACAACTGGTTATCCACCAAGTCAATGATGTGTACCAAACCAAAGATGAAAAGCTCATTCCTTGCAAGAGAATGGTAGATGATTTAAAGAAATACTTCATCTCTATTACATTTGAGCAAATACCTAGAACGGAGAATAAGGCTGCCGATGCAATGGTGACATTATCTACTCTCTTACAACAGCCTGAACATGAACTACGCTATGAGTTCCTGGTGGAAGCCTTATCCTATCCTGCATATGACTCCCCTGAAACCCGCATGATCTGCACTATTGTGGGTTATGACTCATCTCGCTACAAAAATCTGTTCTCCTATCTCCACGACCAAATCATCCCTGAATCCTTTAACCATTTTGAGAAATGAAACCTTATCCGATCTGCATCCTGATATGTCATCATTGGTAATGATCTGTACAAACGAGGTCTAGATGGTACACTGCTTAGATGTTTAGAACGAGTAGAGTCTCAACGTGCATTAGAGGAAGTTCACGAGGGTATATGTGGGTCACACTCGAACGGTTTAATGTTAGCTTGAAAACTTATTAGGGCTGGGTACTATTGGCCTGAAATGGAAAAAGAAGCTATTAAATTTGCTAAAAACTGACAACAGTGTCAAGTACATGGCAACTTGATTCATGCTCCAGGGAGAGATCTGATTCCCTTTACTACACAATGGCCTTTTCAACAATGGGCATTTGATCTCATAGGTGCTATCCATCCGCACTCTTCTAATGGACATACCCATATAATCACAGCTACAGATTATTTTACAAAATGGGTAGAAGCAGTTCCTCTAACACAAGCAACGGGGAAACAGATCTCTATGTTCATCCTGAACTACATCATTTCTAGATATGGGATCCCTCACTCTATAATCATAGATAACGGGGGACAATTCAAAAACAAGGACCTAGATGACTTATGTGCTAAGTTCAAGATTACTCAACATTGGTCTTCTATCTACTATCCTCAAGGGAATGGACAAGCTAAAGCTTCAAACAAAAATCTCTTAAAAATCTTGCACAGAACAGTGAATAAAACAGGAAGAGACTGGCATCTCATGATCAATCCAGCTCTCTGGGCATACAGAACTAGTATCAGAACACCTACAGGGGCTACACCTTTCACTTTAGTTTATGGGTCTGAAGCGGTACTGCCTATTAAGGTTGAAATCCCATCACTCAGAATCAGAATGCATGGACTTGTCACTGATGAAGACTATAGAGTGTCTAGGTTACAAGAACTTGAATTACTAGATGAGCGTAGGCAGGCAGCATATGATCATCTCAGAGTGTATCAGAAAAGAATGTCTAGAGGCTACAACAAGAAAGTCAGACATAGAGAATTTCAGGTTGACGATCTAGTGTTGAGAGAAAATCTTAAAAATCAATCACATCGAGAACGCAAGGGAAAGTTCGAACCCAATTGGCTGGGTCCCTTTGTAATCACTGCTACTTTTGGCTCTGGTGCTTATCAACTCTCAACGACTGAAGGAGAACAGCTCCGAGAACCAATCAACGTTCTCCATCTAAAGAAATTCTACGCCTAAGGCATTCAGTGCTTGGTAAATGTCCTGAAAAAATCTTAAAAATTAGAAAAAGTCCTGAAAAAATGAACATCTTGGTGAAAACCTAGCAATAGGCGCCTTGATGATTCGCAAAAAAAAATCAAAAAATATCAAAAGTACAAAAAAAATTAAAAAAATGAAAAAGAAGAAAAAGTGCCTTGGTGAAAACCTGGAAACAGGCGCCTTGGTAGCAAAAATAGAATCTCTGCCAAGATGGTGAAAACCTAGCAAACGGGCACCACTTGTTCAACATGCTCCATCTATCAGTGCAATCTTGGTCTTTCCTAGCTTTCAGTCTTGCTTTAGTTTGTACATATCTCCTGGTTTGTTTCTGTATTTTCAATTTTCAATAAGTCGGTCTGTACACCAATCAGCTCAAGTGTCTGTATCCCATCAAAGTTTAACACTTGGGGGCAATCAATCTCATATCCTATGGTCTCCAGTATATCTTAGACGTATCATATCCAGTCAGAGTCTTTTGAAGCTTCATGTGAGTCCGTTAGTCAGTCTCGTCTCCAGAAAGGATTTTGCATCTACAACAACGCAATCAAACATCAAACTCAAACTGAAAACAATCTATGCTTCATGCTTTTATCTCCTTCTATGCTTACTGATTCGCATTGAGATTTTTGCATATTGTGTCCCTTCGAGCTCTTCGATGATGTCCTTTATAAGATTTAGAGAGTGATGACCGGGGGCATAATCTTTTCTTTGTCTTCTGCTTGTATGTGAAAATCTAACAACTTTGGAAATTATGGATTGAAATGGTGTTCGACTATAAGAGCCTCTCTCTCGAATTGGATGGCCATGCGTACCTCGACCATTGATACCCAGAAAAATTCAAGGAAGTTTGATCTAACTGTTGTCTTTTTGAAGTGAATTCTTTCTCCTACTGTGAAACACGATCTTGCCTAAGGATGTGAACGATAAAGGGTCACTACAGATAATTCACATTGGATTTAGAATGATCTCTTGACTGTTTGATGTGTTTGCAATGCAAGGCATATTCAGGTCATCACAACGTTTATGTTTTGATGCTTGTACAAATTGCTATATCAAAATGGACATGATATTCAGGTCATCCTGGTGTTTGTGCCTTGGTGCTTATATCTACTCCGACATTCTAAATACAAATCAATATTCATATGTCCATGGTTGTATAACCAGTGGGTGTTGTATTGATTCTTGCACATACAAATTGATATTCATATGTCTATGGTTTCATGGCTAGTGGGCATTGTATTGATTTATCCGGTTACCTAAAAGTTCAATGATGATAACAAATCGACATATGATCAGTGACTAGGTCCTCGGTCTTCGGTTGCATTTCATATTGCATGTCTCATTGCAGTTTTCATATTTGCATGATCTCACAATGACTAAACGAACTTCAAAGCTTAAACAATTCTTCATATCAATTCTTCAAATCTAATAAGAGCTAAACCTCACTCGAAGGTCTCTTCACAGAATCGCAAGCAATGATCCTCCTGGGTTAACCATCCTTTCGACATAAGACTGAGTACTTATCTTCATCAACCTGCAAAACATATCATGTGTATCATTGCATTTAGATATCATATCATAAACATTTATTGCATTACATGTTATATCCATTGCATAAACATACATATTTCCATAATCATTACATCTGCATAACATTCATACATATGAAAGAAATCATCGCATTGCATTGATCCATACATACATTCTACACTACTCATAGCATTAACATCACATGATATCATCATACATAACAAAAATGACAAGTACACATGATGTCACAACCAAAAATATCAATCTCATCTATATATCAAAAATCTCAAATAGTCAGGGGTGCACTACTGGCACAGGGTACAAATGAATGAGCTCCGTAGAGCTATCAGACACAACAATGTATCAGTGAGAAAGTAACAGATGAAAAGAGAAATCAACTGTCAACATGCTCCTCTGCATCTGGTGGAGGAGGAGGTGGTGCATCTGGTATCACCTCCGCTCTCGGTGCCCTAGCTCCCTCTGATGCTGCCATATACTAAGAATAGGTAGGCACTCTCTGTGCCGCAGGGACTACTGCATAGTACGCAGATACATAATATGAGGCCCGCGCAGTCTGATGAATCACCTCTGCCTGTAATCTCTATATCTCTACGCGCTGCTCTGTACGCTGTCTATCTGCCTCTCGATGCCTCTCCTCTAATCTGGCCTACTCTATCTTCAGGTCCCAGACCTGGACTCTAAGCTGTCTGATAATCTCGGCTGAAGTAAGAGGAACTACAGGCTCTGTATCAGCTGCTGGCATATCTATGTCCTGTGCTGGCTGTGCTGGTTGATTTGCATGTGAAGGAATGCTCACCCTGTGCACCTTACGGCATCTAACCTCAGCACCCAAATCAAATGTGTCATCCACACTGGTCCCACCTGGAAACTACTCAGCTCCTAGAACATCATCTACAGATCCTACTCTGCCCAGTGTGCCACTCTCACCTCTGCTCCGTCTGTATGTGCCGGAAGATGTGCCCGTTGTAGATGTAGAAGGACGTGGAGGCCTCACATGTCCTGGTGCTCTCTGTAAAGGATCCATGGCTCTCTGTCTTGGAGGAGTAGGGTGTACCACCTGTGGTCTCGGTCCTGCTCTCATAGGAGCCCCTGTAACATCCATAGCCTCCTCCATGGAGGGTATCAGCTCTGTCGGATCAGAGAATCACTAAATCCGGTGATCAGCAAGCCATGCCACATATGCATCTGTCACACCTGCATCAACCACCTATGGAAGGTAGTCCCAATCCCTACCAATAATCCAGCTATACTCCTCAGCACATACAGTATAACTAAGCCGTGGTGCCCATCCGAGCCCTATCTCACACACAATGCGGGCATAAGAAGTATAATCCTGAGGGACATCCTGAATGCGTCCATAGTGACACCAAACTCTGGTAATCAAAAATCTCTCCAAGATGGTGGAGGTCCATCCTATCAATATCCTGCTCTGGAAAAAGAATAAAAACTGCTCTCTCGCAGTAGGCCAGGCCTTTATCTGTAAATATGGCCTCCAGATCACGAAGGTCATGTCATCCAAGCATCAGCGGAAATACTCGGTATGACCCATGCGAACCTAAGTAACGTAACTAGCATACGTATATATGATCGGCTCCTGTGGCTGTCGCTGACTCTGAAAAACTGGTCTCAAAACTGGGATATGCTCCCAAGCCCATATCTGCAGTACCAATGCTCCTGAAGCAAATGTCTTGCAGTCCTGATACACGACCTCGTGGATCTCAGAATACAAGTGCACCAACAGACACTGACCCCAGGCAAGTTCGGTAGGCGTAGCCATTAGCAATGCTACCATCGGTGACCATCCCATCAAAAAGCCGTTCTGCTGACGGCCAGGCATAATCAACTCTCTGATCATCCCCGCAATGATACACTCTAGATGATGTATCTGACCATATCTCTGCACAAGTGTCTCCTAGGATATAGACCCAGTCAGCTGGGTATCATCACCAAACAGTCGTCTGAACGCATGCAGTCCCCTCGATCCTCCACTAACATACTCGGGACGCCGCGAAGCATGAAAAGGAATGTGAAGAATCCTATACACGTCCTCAGGGGTCACAGTGATCTCCCCAGTCGGAAGGTGGAAAGTCTGGGTCTCAGAATGAAACCTCTCAATCAGGGCAGTCAATAAACCATGATTTACCCTAATATCAGGTAAATGAATCAGGTGCTCAAATCCACAGGCAGCGAGATGAACCCTCATCGGGTCTGGCAAGGCGACACACAATCTCTGGGTGGCCGAATAAGAATGGCGAACATGTACGTCAAGATATGTGACCTAAATCATAAAGAAATAGGGTGTTTTGTCAGAAATTCAGTTCGAAATCAGGCCAAAGTATTAGAATGACACAGTTTTGAAGTTTTAGAAGGTGGGGCAAAGTATCCGCAATCAGGCAAAAGGATCAGAAAAGTTAGATTTTGACCTAAAAATGTGTTTTTAACACTCTATTTTTCAAACGACATTCCAAATTGGCCTCAAATGTCATACGACATTCCACAACATACCAAATGACAATTCATAGTCGTACGATACTTCACCCGACTTCATACGAGTTTCAAGGGACCCGACGAAATGTCGTACGACACAAGGGTCCCTATCATACGACACTTGGGCATGGATGAAATGACAATCTAAACTGAAATGAAATGTCGTACGAGTCTGGAATGGGACTCATACGAGTTTCTACAGATGCAAAAATCAAAAACTAAAAACGCATATGGAAAAAATTAAAAATGCTATAAATCATCAAAAACATGCATTTTCAGGGGGGAGCAGAGGTCCACCTACCGGATGTCCATACTGTCGAGGTCTGTCATGTCTCCAGCTGCGCTCAAAATGGTGCGAACTCACAGGTACCTTCAGTTCTCGTTGGTCTGCCATTTTTCTCGCTCAGAGGGCTCCACAGAATCTCTAAAGTCAAAGGGTTGAAATGAATGGAAAATGACCCTTCCGGCCTTTATATAGCTTTTGACCTAATTTTTAAAAGTGCTCCGTTTTTCATGAAAATTGCACCCCTGGCTAATTTCGACATTTTGAATCCATTTTCAGGATCAAAATTGAAATCTGAGATCGTTTATTATGTCAAAATCGTGATTTAAAATTTTTGGAACCAGGATGGTCTACTGCTTGCATAATCGACCTTCAATCATCACAGAAATCCAGTATTCAACTCAACTGATTATCTTTCATCAAACTATCAAAATTTCAACTTGGTCAACCATGGTCAACTCATGGTCAAACGTAGTCAAATTTGGTCTCCAGGACCTTCCAAACGATGCAGAATGTGTTCTCGGACATATATAACCACTTCTCAAATCAATTAGCATGCTTCTAAACTATCAACGCTGACTTTTTCTTGTCAGATTTCAATTTTAATCCCAAAGGGGGCATGGTATTGCACATCATTGAAACTCTGTCAATCAAATCTATCAATATCTTTCATCAGTGATCAAGACAAACAATCACGTCTAGTTACTGACTCATTAAAAGTCCTCATCGCTTGGGGAAAATCTATCATCACTTGGGGCATATCAGATTCATCAAGATCCATATCAATCTGGTATTCTCCTAATCTTGTAAACTGTATCAGTTTTTGCAACCATCGGATCATAGTGTTCTTTCCTTGGTTCTTCAGCAACTAAAGGATTCAGATGTGATACTTGCTAGTTTTGCTAAGACAATCGAGTCTAGAATGGGTCACTCACTTCTTATCAATCCTAAGGTTCAGAATCAGGTATTTTGACACTTCTTCGCAATCATCGGTTCATTGCTACTATAGTAAACATTATCTCTGGTCATTCAGGACCTCCTATCTCAATATTTTTCAATCGGTTTCTATCTTGAGATCAGTTTATCTTTTGAATCAGTTTCATATCTTTATCAAACACAGACTACCTTTGAACCACTACGCTTCGCACAGTAATTCAAAGAGGGGCAAAATGTAATACCCCAAAAATGGGCTATAAGTTCATTAACCTCCTACATCGACAAATTGGACAAAATCAACATCAAAGTTCTAATCTAAGGCACATCTAAACATCATCGAATCATAATTGATTATCTTAAATTCTGCATCGGGGAATATTCCTAGCAATATTCCTAATTATCTTAATTATCTTTAATTTAATAATTATTTGGCAATAAATCACATTTATCCTAAGTTTGATTAATTGAATATTTTCATATTTAATTAATTAAACTTAATATCTTGCCAGTTAATTGTGTAATTAAATTTAATTCTATCTATTATTAATTGTATTATTTAATTTTGACAATAAATCAAAATTCCTATCTTTAATTGTTTAAATTCTTATTTAATTAATTAAAGCATGTTGTCATTATTTAATAATATAGTTTTTAATAAAAGTTTGAATAAATAGTTAATTAACCCATAAATTAATTATTTATTTTAAAAAATCAGTTGAGTTGAGGATAAATCACTTTATTTATTTATTTAATTCTTAATTATTATGCATATTCAAAAGAAACAGTTAAACTCCAAATCAGAAAATCAATGCAAGTTATTGACTTTTTGGAACTCAACATCCTTTTGGAGTTCAAAAAGCTGATCTAAACTCTAATTTGAGTTAAAAAGCTATTTTTGCATGTTTTTGCATGATTTTGAGAATTAACTATCTTTCATGATCAGATAACTCAAAAATCAAGATGAGTTAATTTGAGTGATTTATGGCTTTTATCCATGCACCTCCAAAGCCCTGGATTTCTATAAATTAAAGGCTTCAGCTCTTCACAAATCATCTCATATTTTGCACAATCACGCTGGAGAATTGGAATTGAAGAATCAAAGCTCTTGCGAATCAACATCTTTGTGAGATCAATTTTATTTTTGCATTCATATTGCATATCATTGTTAGATTAGCATTGCATATCAATTTTCAATAGCATTGCATATCAATTTCATCTGGCATAGATTCATATCGGTTTTTATCACTCTTATTGCATAGAAAAATACCAAAAAAATAGCTTAATTACATTCAAACTCATATCTAGATCAATTGCATTCAAATCTTTCATTTAGGTGTCATCTAGGTCACTGATCTCGATAAACAATCTGAGAACATCAATCTCACACCTATTAGAAGGCAGTAAATCGCTTGGTTAGATTAGATTTCAATTTTGCACGATTTTGATTATAGCTAACCTCTAATGTTTTACTGAAGTGTTGTGTCTACAGATCAGGTACAATTTTCACACACACAACTGGTACTTCTCTTGAATCCATAGCTTGACACCTACCATGAGGTGTATCCACTTTTAATCCTAATGACTTCATAACCTCAGTAGGCATAACAGTATTTGATGCTCCAGAATCAATCATGTAATTCTTTAGCAACTTTCCATTTATTTGCAAAGTCAAGAAAAAAGGATCAACTGATCCTATTGCAGTACTAACAATGTTTGTGTCCAAATAAATTTGAGGGATTTTAGAAACAATCTCCTCACTGCAATTTTCATCTTCTTCATCCACAAGTGCTACTTGTTTCTCAATTTTTTTTGTTCTTTGAGAATCAGTATGTACTACACTTTTTACCCATTTCAAGGCATTTTCCTTATGTTCTATTCTCATCATCTCTAATAATGGAACTTTGACAGTGATTTGAGACAACAATTTACTCATGTCAACTGGAACATACTTTAAATCAAGTACATCTAGTTTTGAATTTGCGATCTTTTTATCAGCTTCTTGGGTGGATGTATCTCCAGGTTTGTCAGTTTGGGCCTTATTTTTTTTTTGCAAAATTGGTACAACCTCAACAGTAGGCTTAGTTTTCACCTTGTAAACAATATTAGGCTTAGCAACTTTCTTTACCTTGACTTTATCAATAGGACTAGCATCCTTGGTCTTTTCTCGTGAAGTTTTTACATTCTTGTCTATTTTCTTGATAAAAATACCAGCTGGCTTAGGATTTGAATCACCAACAACTCTATTCCTTAAGTTATAATTTGCCTTTGCCTGAGTAACCAAATTGGCTATTATCAAAGCAATTTCCTCATCAGAAGGTCTTCTCAAAGTAGTTGTTTGTTCATTCTTTTGAACATTACACTAGATATTGTCAGGCTCAATATCTTCATCATCTGAAAAAACTTGCCGATGATAGGATTCATTTCTAGTTTGGGAATGTGAAACATCTTGATTTTCATCCTCTTTAGCAGAGTCTAACTCACTCAAAACATGAGAAGAAAACATCCCACATCCCTAGTCATCATAAGGTTGTTCCTCATTGCATTCCTGCTCCTCTTGAGGAGAGACACTTTGGGAGATGGCACAATAATTAGGATCATGTGGTGACTGACATGCAACACACCATGGGACTTCCTCCACCACATTCATTGAATTTCTTTGCAATGGATTAGGGGTCCTATCATTTGGTCTATCTCTTTTCTCAGGAATAAAAGGCCTCCCATCTTTCCATTGAGTATTGTAAGGGTAGTTCTACATTCTTGGTAATTTGTTGGAATTATTAAAGGGGGGCTTGTCCCCTCCTATAGCTTTATTACCTCTATTTTCACCAAGCTTCAGATCCCTGATTGCTTTCAGAATTTGTTTTAGGCTTTCATCATCTTTAGGTTTCACACCTTGAGGCTTTCCCAAATCCTTTCTATTTAACAATGGTGATCTGTCATCTTCTCTCCTTCCTAACTTTCTTGAGATTCTCCGATTGCTCTCTATGTTCATAGCTAGCTTGTAAGCTTCAACCAAGCTCCTTGGATTCTTATCTCTCAATAGGTAGCCCATCTTAGAGTCAAAAGTATTTAAATATGTGACAAGGCATACCCTGTCATCAAATTTGATAACCTGCAACAATTTATGCATGGCCTTTTGAAATCTAACATTAAATTCAATAACATCTTCATTGAAATTCTTTTTTATGTTATTGAACTCATTTAGCATAAAACCTTCATGAGTTTTGTCACCGTATTGTTCCTTAAAACAATGCCTAAGCTGATTCCATGAACCTATGCTACCATGTGGTAAGGCTCTAAACCAATCCCTTGAGTCCTTTGTTAAGGATTGCACAAATAGTTTCATGATAACATCATCAGGCACAATATTATAATCATCAATGAGATCAATAAATTTCTTTAAATGTTCTTCAAAAGTTACAACATTGCTTCCTGTGAATTTAGGAAGCTTCTTTCTAATTTCTTCAGGGATGGGGTTAGGATAACTAGGGATACAAGTAAAAACTAATTGTTTACATCTTTCATGTATAATCCTTGAATTAAAAACACCAGCACCCTGGGATGTAGATGCATCATTATTGGTGGTGGCAGAACCATTGAAACCTCCTGGTGGGGGAAAACCACCTGTTTGATTTGCTGTATTTGCAGCATCTGCTCCTTGTGTCATGTTAGAATTAGTAAAATTTGTAGGTCCTACAGACCTTTTAAGAAAATCAATTTTCTTTTTCATTTCTAATGATGCACCTTCTAATTTTGCTTTTTCAAGTTCCTTAGCTAGCAATTCATGTTCCCTTTTGGCCTTTTCAAGGTCGGCTTCCAATCTTAAGGCCTGGTCTTTAGGGAGTTTAGGGGCTATAGGTTCTTTAATTGAAATGCCTTTTTCTTTTTGTTTCCCTTTATCTTTAGGAACTCTTGTTTCAAATGTCTTATGGACAACAGGCAGTTCTTTTGTTTGTTCAGGAATGGGAACATGATTTATAGCCTCTAAATCTAACAACTGCCTTCTTAATTGATCAGCTTTTATCATGGCATGTCTGACCCTTTCTTTCTTCTCATTTTCTCTCCTTTTCCTAATAGCTGCTTGTTCTTGAATTCTTCTTTCCAATTCATACACTTCCTCAAATCTTTCCTTAGAATCAGGCAAAGTTGTTTCAGATTCAGCTTCCTGTGCTTGAAGCTCTTCTTGTTGATCTTGAGATTCATGGAGGCCTTGGGGCTTTGATGAATCAAGGTTTAAAGGGGGAACAAAATCCTATCAACCCCTGCTTTTGCTTCTAGACCTACTAAATTTTCCTAAAATGCCTCTATTTTGGGATGGTGTTTCACCCTCTCTTTCTGTGGGGGAAGAATAGTCTTCATATTGGTTCAGGCCCGAATCAACTGCCTCCTCATATTCCGAGGCATTTCCTTGCTGACTAGGAGGAGCAACATTTTGTTGTCTTGAGTTTCCTCTTTGTTTCCAAGTTGGAGACATATCATCAACACTTTTTTCTTTCCTAACCTAAGTTCTTCTTGATGTGGCAGGAAGCCCACCCTGCAAGCTTTCTTCTGGGTGTTCCTTCCTCCAAGACCTTGTGATTTTGAAACTCATAATTATATATTATAAAGTACTAGTTATAGAGATGCTCAAAGTCACCACTCACAACATGGTGAGATGATTTGAAACTTTATGAAACTGACTCTTATACTTTTCAATGAAGTCCACTGGATAAATGATAAGCTGGCTAGGAGTCTAAGCTCAACTTGTACCCACATTATCTATGCTGATTTGTAACACCAGAGATATCAAATGATTGAAATAGGTAGGTCAGGAGTCAAGCTCAACTTGAAACCTACACTATTTTCTCTTGACAGTATTTCTCTATTCCCCAGTAGAATCACTGATTTGATGGTGACCTAGAAGGGCTGAATCAATCTGAAACTTGATTTATCAATGAAAACACCAAAAATTTTGATTACTTTAACAAGACTTGTTTATCTGTCCCTAGTAGATTCACCATTTTGTTGGTTCCTGGATAGGATTTTACACTCCATGAGATACCAATATGCTTATGATGGATGTTAAGGAATGGTTAGCTCCAAATATGGGCAATATATAAGAAACTGGACCAACTATAGGGATAAGACTACCCTCTTCTACTTCTGGCTCTGTGAAACCAAGGCGGGTGCACCTGATCCAATAGTATTAACTCTGACTGATAGTTCTAACTCTGCTGCTTATTTCTTTATTGGATCTTTCAACAGATGGATACAGTGAGAAAGTACTAAACAAGAACCTATTGTTCATTGGCTCTCCATCACTGGGTAGGACAATACATAAATGTAAATAAAAGTAAAGACTGGTAGTGATTTGAATGATTTGGGATTATAAGATTTGAATCACTCTTCTCAACACAAAGATAGGAGAATATAGGCCAGTGCCTTATCTATTGGGCAAGATATCAAGGAAAAGAATGCATAAAAATGGTGTCTGAAATTGGTCTTTAGACATAAACACAAAGGGCCTCAAATCTTTCCTACTTATGAGAATCCTTCAAATAAACTCTAAGAACACATATCCCACTTTGAGCAATATTTAATCTAACCCTAGGTTGGAACTCAAAGCACCAATACATTCATATAAACCTTATGCAAAGATTTAAAGATTCAAAGAATAGAGCAAAGGAGAGAAAAGATCTGAGGTTTTTATTAAGTATAACCTTTCACCATATGCATACAGTATCCAGAATAGAAAGCTTACAAGATGAAGATAACCTGTATTTCTTCTCTATTGTTTGATAAAATGATATCAAAAATTACAATCCTTGACTAAAAAGCTAGGGTTTCAATTTTTTTTATCTTTTTAACACCTGAACTTCCAATCCCTTAGAATGATCATGAAAAATCTCTTTATACTAAGAGATGCAACAAGCAATCGATCATTCTAGGGTTACAAAAATTAACCCTAAAAAACAAACTTTTCAACAACCCCAAAGGGTTTACAATTAATACCCCAGTGAAATAGATGAGATATCTGCAATTGAGTCGACGTGCTTTATGTCTTCAATGCTATCCTTTTCTCTTTCTCACAAATCTGATTTTATTATCTCACTGTCAAACTGCAATGAATGCCCCTCTGCAAGAAATCAACCCTGATATTCAACTGGCTCGGCATCATAGGAAAAAAAATCAGATTCTAGCAATAAATTATGTCTTCTGTATCCTTTCCCAACTGCAATCTGTCTTGAAATAATAAATTCTCGGCCACCACTTCATTTTCATGACTCACTGGTTCAAAAACCCTAGCAAAACCCTACAGGATATTTGAAATTGAATAAAAATGGTAACTGGCTCAACTTTAAAACATGATCGTCAATGCATCTTATTCTCGGTAGATCGGGTAGCTTGTAGAATCTGACAACAGTCAACAAAACTATTTAAAAAATCACTTTCCACATCATCAAAAACTCTCAACCAATGAAAATGGAGCACGTCAATGATGAATCAGCATATTGGACCCACTTTTCATAAGCTCAAGATCGAACAGTTGGCATATAATCTCATAGCCCTGGCAGACTTCATGAGATCACACACCGACCGTTCGATCTTCCACACTGGCATCTCTTGGAATCTCTCAGGCCCACTGACGTGTCCACATTCCTTTCCAACTTAGCCAATCATAATATGACACCTCGGCGATGAATCACCATGTGGTCCCACTACTCGGCTAACCCTTAACCTTTTGACCCTTTAGTTATTCAGCGAATTGGCGACTGAAGCCATTCACTTACTCACCGAGAAACTTAGAACACTGCTAAATAAATCTGAGATTCAGCGAATAGACTATTCGCCCATTCGCGAGAAGATTTAGAACTTCACCACTTTATTTTGAGAATGCATGAACATTAAAAAACTTTATCAATGCCACTAAAGATTTAACCGCTCCGCCAAAACCTTAGACCAGAAACTGGGCCCACCTTAAAAGAGATCAACGGTTGTCAAAAGATCTCAAACCTCTGACATATTCCCTCAGATCTTATGACAACTGTCGATGAAGAATCTCACCCCTGTTCTGACAAATCTCTGACATAGAAAAGAGTCAATGGCCAATCCTAAAGCCTCATGAGTCAGAAAAAACCCTTAAGATCACACGCTGGCCGTCGATGCTCTGTCACTGTCAGAACCACTGAACCTCTAAAATCATTGGCCCCACTGACAATACTTTGAGTCACTAATACGTGGACTAATGAGAAAGTGCTGACTAAGCACACCTGGCATGTGGACCCATTACATTATAAAGCCTTTTGCCGTGAAAGAGAATCAACAGCTAGCGCAACTTCGGAAGCCTCTGACACACTTCATGAGATCTTACACCTATCGTTAGATGCAGATGTTGTCAGAGCCGGGCCCAAGAAAGGATAAAGGCTTGAAAATTTAGGAAATATTAAAGGGCCTGACTTAGGAAAAAAAAATACTACCACCGAACTTAGGAAAAAATAAAGCTGGGCACATGGAAACTTAGGAAAATAAAGGCCGCCAAGGTAATAAAATTTAACGCACATGCATTGATCAGTTTTTAAGTGACCCAAAAAGTAACATACAATGAGAACAAAGCATAGGGCACACTTAGGGTTTTTCCTGCAAATGGCTAGAATTTGAATTTTTGCCTAGGGTTTTGGCAGGAAAATGGAAAACTAACTGTAGAGGCCTAGAAAATATGATTCAACCATGGAATTTTTACTTGTGCTAACACCTTGTTAGGAGCTGATTGTTACATAGTGCATTTTCTTGTTAGAGGAATACAAAACCCTGTTAGGGGAAAACAAAAACCTTGTTAAAGGTGGTGAGCTTACAACTCTTACAATCACAATACTGTCACAAAGTGTTCTTCAAAAGTGAACAATACAAGCATATGTTATGCTTAGATAGTTCTAGTTATAGCTCTATCAAACACTGATCTTGCATTTTCTCTCTTCTCTCAGATTCACATCCATTACATCATCATCACCATCACACTTATTACTTCCACAAAAATACTTGATACTTATATTAATTCTGTCATCCAGTCAACTCTCAAAATACATTACAAAACATAAAAAATGCTTATTCAAATGATCAACATAGAGTCGACGATCATATACTACCAAATTTTTGGTAATATACAACATTCATATGACTTAGCACATTACTATACCAACTAACCTTCCCTCAATCATTGCGACTGTTCATATGCCCTGTTTCACTGATTATCTATCTTCGCATACCTTCATATCACTGTATCTTCCTGATCTCGTCACAAAAACATGTGCGACCTTAACTAAATCTTATACATATCCCAACATGTCTTCCTTTATCTTTGCAAGCCATAATATATCACATATTATCTTCATTGACCAAAACTATAACACAATGTACTGTTATCCTGATTTTGTACTTACCCATTTTCATGACCGAGTCTCCAAGACCAAAACTCTCTACATGCAATCATACCAGCATAAGTGTTACCATAAATGACAACCCTTAAGTGATCGCTAGTGCTCCCAAAACATCACTTGCCAACAAAATCTAAATTAGTCTTAACTATTATTATCAATTCAATCAAATCAAGTCTAAATTAGTCAAGTCTAAAATAATCCAAAAGCAACCAATCAGAACTGTCTATTGAAATCTCATAATTCTATCATAATTAACTACAATGAACCACAATTTTTGAATTCTCATGTTATCATAATTGGAGGAAATATTAGAGCTCACAATTGCAAAGAGGATGATAAAAGACTAGGAAGGATTTATTAGTTTGATGATTTTTTATGATTGATTTATTTATTAAATGCATTGGATTCTATCATTCTTTCTTGAATAGGAGTATTTTGTGTAGCAATCTAGGAGTATTATTGGATCTAACATTGGTTTTTGCAACTATATAGATTATTCGATAATTTACCCCTATTAAAAATGGTGAATTTGACTTGAAATACCTATTATTTATGATTTGTCATTCATTTTTGAGTTTCTGTGTAGGAATAGGATTTAACAACATAGTCTAGAATTATTTAACACATGTGCAGGTTTATTTGTTGCATGTGCTCTTTATTAGCCGCAATTGTTCCATATTGTTTGACAATGCTCTTGTTAGGGTTTTCTCATGTGTTAGTTTATTCACCGCATCCAAAAATCATTCGATGCAATTGCATGTTGCAGCAATGAGTTTGTTTATTATTGACATACTGATGCAGGGGCAGCTTGGGTGTAAGAGCAATCTTGCATCACCCAAAAATATTTATGGTTTTGTTTTCAATAAGGGCTATCTTGTGCAGAGCTGCTATTTATGGAAACTTACTATTTTTAGTAAGTTGGTCATACGATCTCGGAATGTTTCGATTTCACAGTTGGAGGTTCATCTTAGTCATTTCAGCCTACTAGTTGAGTTTCATTGCCACATCATCAGTATTGGTCAAGTTATTGAGGTTTTTGGGTACGAAATCTTTCAGGTCAATTTTGAAGGCCTTAGAGGCTCCGGATCACGATCGACCCCCGGCTGACTAGCGCTAGTGCGTGTCAGGCACTGTAGATATCGTCATGGCATTTCTGAAAAGTGGTTACAATAGAAAAATAGAGTTACGGTTAAAAAGTTATGGCCTCCAGAAGTTGGGTTACCTAAAATCATATTTTGTATTTCTTTTGAGCCGACCCTATTGTAATAATTGTGAAAAGTAAATAATTCTATGTTTAGTCATCCTAAAGGGCTAAATTTCTAGAACTTCTCGGGTGGTGGAAATCGTCTATATAAGAAAGGTCTGTAGTGTTGTCTTAGGCAGTTCAGAGTAGTTCTGGGTAGATCTGGGTAATGATTCGAGGCTTGTCCTACAGAATATTGTAAGGGGAATGCCCATGTGGCTTTGCATATTGTAATTCTAAAAATTTGTAATTCCACATTTGTGGAGATAATAAGAAGCCCATTTTCTGTTCTTGCAAATTGTTGTTGTTTCTCTGTTTCTTTTATGTGTTTGTGGTATTAAGGGGAGTAACCTTCATCACATACTGGCTTTTTGTTTTTTGGTGATATTTTATTATTTACGTGGCTACAAAAATATTCAATGCAACTAATAGGGATTGAATGCAATTGATAGTGATTCACCTAACTGAATATTACAGAGCCGCATCTATGGAATTGAAAGTCACATCTCCATAATATAGAGCAACATCTATGATTTAAACAACACAATTGCATTGTAAATTTGTACGTTTCAATTTGTTTCAAGTTTCTTTTATTTTCTAGTTTTTTGGATTTTTGTTTGGTTTTCTCTGTGTTACTAACTTTCAACGTGTTGTGGAGTAACTGAAAAAGGAAAAAAAAGGAATCGTGTTTTAGGTATTTTCCTATCTCATTTCTTGCTTGCAATAGGATAAACCACTTTCAAATTGGTGCTTATAATTTAATTCTCCTTACTATCTACACAAAGATCAAATAATACTCCAATTATTGGATTTAACAAATTTATCTATCTATCTGGTGCTCTTCGTGCATTTTCACAGTCTGTTATTAGAACCCTTTTCTTTTATTAGAAAGGCTTGTTTGGGGAAGTGATCACCTTAAAGGAATAGATCAAACTAGAAAATCCCTCTAGCTGGCATAAAACTAAGATGTGGAGTAAACTCATGAATGTCTTATACTTGATTAAGCTTGAGCAGGGGTGTTGTTGATAGCTCATATTAGGCCTACGTGCCTAAGGAGCCAACATGACCAATTAGAGACTTAAGTGTCTCACACCTATCATCCGATTGGGTAGGTGCCATAGATCTAACTAAAACATTTGAGCTAGATGCCACCCCTTCTAAATACTAAACATTATCTTATTTCAATGTGAGAGGAGAGAAGAGTCTCCCCCAAATATTCCCATAATATATTTCCTAGGAAATTGATTCATTTGGGGAGAAGTCCTCTTTGATCAAGATCAAGAAAAGGAAACTACACAGGTGCACCTTAAGGTGTAACATGGCTATGTGAGCTGACATAAACCTAAGCAATGGGTGTGAAACATTATAATGAATATTTTTGACCTTAGGATAATAGCTATTTGTTTATGCTTTTGTTTGTTACATGGCTAGTGAAAACTTGGTGGCTTGAAAAAGTCATTGGATATACACAAAGTGTACCAAAGTTCAATTTTTTCAAACAACCATACTTTTCATGTGTCTTTTCTATGTTTCCAATAATTAAAATTTGTCAAAACAATTTCATAGAAGAAATGACATAATTGTCATTGATACTAAAAAATTAAAAGTTTTAAATCACATCTATTATTTGAATAGACACAAATATATAATTTCCAATGTTGTAATTGCATACCATTTGACGTTATTGCCTATCATAATACTTTACCATTCAATTACCAATAACTAGAAAGGTGACATAATCTACAAATTCATTCAATGCAATTTCCTAGTAAAATTAGGGTTTTATATCATATAATTTTAGAATATAATCAGGGTCAATTCATAGATTTACATACTGTCCTGAAACACACTTTCTATACTTGGCATTAGAGAATTGATTTTTTATTTAGGATCTACATGTTACCTTGCATGTCATCATTCTAGTACTACCTTTTATCTCATTATTTTTAGGGTTACCTTGCATGTCATAATTCTAAGATTACCTTACATGTCATCATTTTAAGAGTCACCTTGCATGCCCAATAAATTTCAATTAGGTTTTGCATACCTTAGACTTGGATATCTTTGTCATTTAGGATTATCTCTTGAACACTAGAGAACATAACTCCTTTTGAATCTTTCTATAAGTGGTTGGTAGATTCTAATTGGCCTCTCCTATCAAAATTGTTCTTTTATCAAAATTGTTATGTCATTGTCAATACTATCTAGAGGTCAAAATGTTTCTCCCCATCTTTTAGGGTTTCTCCTAGAAATCATAATCTCAATATTTTCAAAAGGGTCCTTTAAGATTGACATGTCCATATTTAGTTGTCATATTTCTAGATCTTTCATTTTTATTTCCAAAAATTATAAAATCCCCAAAACATACATTTTCCTCCTAAGTTATTACTATAGTTCTCCTATACCAACAACTCATCTCATCTTTGCATATTTTTTGGTTGAATCCATATTCCTAATTGATACACCTACACCATGGAACTTATAATTTGATGGGACTTATACACAGGATGGATCCAAGGCCAGAATATTATTTATCATACCTCGAGGTGACTCAATTCCCTGGTCTTATAGGCTCAACTTTGAATGCATTTGTATCATCGTAAAAATTAAGTACTTTTAATTATGTGCTCATTTTAGCCCCATTTTAGTATGTATGGGTTCCTACGTTGATTTCATGTTCTCCTAATAGTTATTGGACCTTCAAACTAATCTTTTAAGTTGTATATTGATTTAGTTTCTTCAAAAATCAAGGTTGGCCCTTATTTCTAAGTGTGTTCCTCTATTTTTTCTCTAATAAAATAATTCATTTCATCTCTTTGGACCTATCTTACCATTTATGGCCTTTACATGCTCTCATGACCTCCGAATGAGTTGTACCCAAAAATCCAACACTTGTTAACTGTTTAGGACCCCTAGTCCAAATTTTGGGTCATTTTCATAGGTATAGAATGCTATTTTCAATATGTTCCTGTGATAGAACACCATTAGTAATCTGTCCCCTAGGAATTAGGCCTAGGGACCTATAATGGGGTATTTTCATGAGATTTAGCTTTGTGGTAAGCCTTCTTGAGTTTTAACCCCCGAAATGGTGAATTGAGTATATAAACCCCCTATCTCTCATGATTTTGGTATCCATTATCAAGTGCAAGCATTCACTATCAAGTTTTCAAGTTTTCATGATCAAGAAAGAAAATTGGAGTTCAAGATCTATTCTATAATTGAGCATCCTCAAGATCTTCAAGGCATTCTTCCTTCTTCATCAAGCATTGTGACAAACTACAACATCTATCATTAAAATAATTTCCTTCATGATTTCCTCTTAGATCATTGTATCAAGATTTTTGACATCCAAAGAGGTATTGCATCATTAAGGTATAAGTTGATTTACGATCTAGCTTCTATTTCATCTTTCCTTATGCAATTTACTTATATTTCAGGGTTGATTCCTAAACAAGGGTTTGACTAAGGTGAAACCCTTTAGCCAACCTTCTTCCTTATTTTTATGTATGTAGGAATAGGTTATGAAGCTGTTGGAAGAGATTTGAGAAGATCGGGACCAAACAAAGAAACCCTACAAATTTTAGACCAAAACCCAAGGAATAGAACAACATTGGTGATTTTTCCCTAGGTATAGAATGAGTTTTGGCTTTTCCTTAGCATTTTCAGCTCAAATTTGGTAGATATTCATGTTACAGTCTTCAAGGCCTAGATTTGTAATTACAGGTCATTCTAAAAGTTCATCAATTGGGAATTCGGATATAAAGTCTCAATTTTCCTATTTCATTTCCAGGTGCATACAAATATTCCTCCATTCTCTTTACATCATTTTTTAAGTTACATTAGATTAGATCTTCTCTTATTTAGTCTCTTACATACTTATTTATTTTCTCTCTTTCTCAATTGTAAGCAACAAAAGAATAAAAACCATTTAGACATAGATATTTCATTAGCATCTTTCAAGTGGTGTTAATCATACTTGTCTTCAAATGATTTTGCATTCCAATGTACCATATGAATTGGGGAAAATACCCCCTTTATGTGATCCCCTTTTATTATTGTACATTTTGGTGAATACAACTATTCTTACATACTTTTGATTTGGTGTCTAGATCTATTTTGTATGCATTGCATTGAATAACTATATTGTATGCATATTTTTCATAGTATCAAACAAAATAAAACAAAATATTCATTTCATGCATTATTTAGTAATCATTTTATTTGATATAGATCCTTTCATTTCTTGTGTATGCATTTTCATTAATAAAAAAGACAAACAAAAATTCATGATTTCATGTTATTTTTAGTTAAATTAATTTTATAATGCATACATTTTCTCAATTTGATAGTGGATTATCCTTCCTTTTATCACTTGATCCCTCTCTTAAGGACCCCCATCTCCATGAGGACATATCGGTGTGAGATGTTTTTAACCCTTCTCTCAATAATCTCTCTTTTGAGAGAAGTATTGAAGATTGATGTTAACTCTTCTCTTGATATGTGCTTCCCCTATGAGAATACCTTGCTGAATTTTTATAATTACCTTTGTGATACCCTACCTTATATTCATTTTCATAACATTCCCTTTAGAAATTAGGCTTTAGTGAATTGTGATTATCCTTCTAAAGTTTGTTCTACTTGCAATGATCTCCCTATTTGGGATGAATCACTAGATAACGATATTGATTATTCTCTCATTTATGAAGCCACCTTGATAAAAAAAAATGGATGATATTATGGTGGATATTTCTTCTACTCCATCTAGAGAGGACACATTCATGTGTGATTCATTCTCCTAATACATACCCCCTTTATGAGGATATTTTGGAGCAAGAGGACATTATAAATACCTTTCATAACATAACCTTACCTTATTTAAATGACATCCCTTTTAGAGATGGAGTAGTGATGAAAATCCCTAATCTCTATGCTAAATATTGTCCTACTCATGAGGATAACTTGGAAAATGAGGATAATATAATTATCACTTTCCTTAATGCTCTCCCTTCTAGTGATAAACCCATGAATAATCAAGAGCTTTGTTGTGGTTTCATAACACATACCGCACTTTGGCTACTTAGCCTAATGGGGACCCCCTTTTTTTGGGTGGTCTTTTGGGATTTTTGAATTTCACTCAAAATAGGTACTCGGTGGGTTAGATTATGAGTTCCTCATGGGACTCCCAATAGTTGGTTATCATTATTTTTTTGTGTGTTCTCTTAGGTCCCTTTTGTCCTTTTTGGGGTTTTTTATTTTGTTATTTTGTGTGATATTTTTTATTAGGGTCAAAATCCCTTTTATAGTCCCCCTTTTCAGAATTTTGAACTTTTAGTGTTTCTAAGGTTTGTCTACCTCTGAAATCCTAAAACCCTAAAACCACGAAAGACCAAAAGCCCGCAAGAGGCTCAGACTTTTAGAATTTCTCAGTCTGAAATATTTATCAGACTGTAAAGATCCAAAAATCTAAAACCCATGATTGTTGACATCATTTGGTATCAGGCCTATATTTAGGGTTCTTTTTGTCAATCTACGATTTTATTATTCTCAAGCTCCTACTAGCGAAAACCTTTTCATGACTTCATTTGCACTTCTAGGTGTTCACACCTTTTTTGTGGTTCTTTGAGCTCAATCAAATTTTTTTCTCCCTTTATTTTTTTCTTTTGAGGTAGTGTTTCTTTAAGTTTCCTTAGTTTTGTTTCTTTTTTTGTAGTTTTTGGGTTTTCTTTTAGGTTTTAGGTTTGGGATCTCGAAACCATTTGTTACAGATTAAATTTGAATCATCAAAGTCTTTCAATGTTGTCAGAGTTTTAGAATCTGACATGCCAAAAAATTCCCTCTCCAAATTAAATAGTTTTAAAACAAAAAAATAAATCCTTTCACAATTTTGGCCTTTTGCATACTACCAATATCTTTGCGTTCTATAACCCTGATCAAAACCCTCAAACTTGCCTTAACACTTTCATAGTTTTGACCTTTCATTCACCGACATACCCATCGCACACTGACACTATGATCCTTCACAAAATTTCTTTGCCTTAGCATTTTTTCTATTTTGGCCTTTAGCTCACCGATGGTTCCATTACACACCGACACTTCAAAACTACGATTCATAACTTTTTGTATTTTCAATCTTAGTTCTTCTGCACTCCAAAAATGAGTTCGCATGTTGAAATTGTGTGCTACCAAGACCTACCTCATGTTGTCTAATAATGTTTTTGGCCTTTTGTATCCCTATGATAGTTTCAAACTGTGAAGGTTCAAAACATTGAATTATCAAGGTACTTTTTTAGCTATTTCCTTTGGTTTTTGGTCAGTTTGCATGCTAAATTAGAGTTTAATGTTAGAATAATTTTACATTTCCAATAATGCATTGATAAATATTGCATATGCATGTAGGTTACAAAGATGTCTTCCCCACAACTAGTTAAGTACAAGTATACATGGTACAATACCCCATTCAAAATGGAGAGCCTCCATAATGAGATCGTAGATACTGATATCGGTCTTATGGATTGCTTTTCTAACATAATGTGCTCAACAAGACAACAAGTCTCTAGACTGTACTGCTCTATGCTTGGTTGGGTTGGTGAATGTTGCAGCCCATCCAGTATCTATCCTTTCACCATACCTCATTCTCACATTGGAAAACACTATGTAGAAGATGAAAAGGTGGTAAAGAATACATTGATTTGGATCTAAGGCCAGATATCATTGAAGATGTTTTCCATCTTCAAAAGGTAGATCATTATTGCCTAATTACTATTGATAGAGGTATAAGGTGGTTTCAAGATAACCCCAAGGTTTATGACTTCATTAAGGAAAAATACTTAATTAAGCCTCCCAAGAAAAAAAAGTTGAATAGAATTCATAAGAGGAGAGGCTACCTCATTGAAGATTGGTTGCTACTGTAACAATTCTAAGAAGGGTATATGGATTTTTGACTACAAAAAATTTAGAGCCATGGACGGTTCACATTATTAAGAAGATAAGGAGTAAGAAGGTCCAAATAGATTGGGCCACCATCATCAGCGAAAACCTACACAACCAATTAAGATAGGACAAGAATGACCCCAAGTATTACATGAGCTCATATATCATGTATCTACTAGCTGCAAGGGAAAATTATCTTGCGCTCACAAAATGAGGGTCCTTCTAGGATATAAATGTGTGGCCTTATACAGGGTATCCTCAACTAGTGAGGAAGGAGAAACTAAAGGAAGACAACCCAGAGTACAAGATAGTGAATGATGCTTTTGTTTTTGCGATAATAGGGTCTATTGAAGGTGATTACACCAAGAGGTTGTTAGAAGTAGCAACCAAGGTTTGCACAATTAGGGTGTACTATATTTAATTCAGAACCCTTTCTTATGTATAGGTAGCAAGAAACACCTTTTCTCCCAATAAATTGCCTAGGCACCCCTTTGATAAATTGGTTCTTATGGAAGTTTCTAGATAGATAGATGTTGCAAGGGAACACATCAAGACCAAGAAGAAACATTGTTGGGACTTCCCTATTTTTGTAGGGGCATATTTAGTACAAGATATAAAAGTTTGTAAATCAATAGGGTTAGAGTGGGATGAGTTCCATGTAGAGGAGTTCCATCTAATCAAACCCAAGTTTGATCCAATCAGCACTTATACACACATTGCAATGAAATTATATAGTCATGAACCACACCTGGAAGACCATTATATCAATTGTATAGATGAGTATGAGGTCAGAACCTTGGATTACTATAGAATGGAGCTAGAACTTGTACAATAGGTCCTCAAAGTTTGTATACTTCCCCAAGTATGGGAAAATAACACTGACAACATGCTAGATCCTATATACAATAAAGAAAAAGTTTATAATAATGGAATTTTAAATGATGAGGTAGGTCGGGATGAGAATAGTTATTTGATGCACAAATCCTATCGTATTATAGATCACAAATTTAAATGGATCAACAGTCCCTTCATACTTGACCTTGTCCCTATGAAGATGCAGTTGGACCCCCCGACTAAGGTAGATAATGGGAAGGAGAAGAAAGTTAACATTCCTACTTTCAAGGAAATGGTCCTTGTCAAACCATAAATAGTGTACAGGCATTCCAGGCCTACAACCTAAGGTCCTACAAAAAGAATAAGAGACAAGGATGAAAAATATCCCCACCCTCCCAATAAAATGGTTCCATAGAGTGCTCCATTGTAGTAACCCACAAAAAATAGGAATGAGGAATTTTCCCCCCTTTGAAACCTAGTCTCCTAAGGATACAAAACCTTCTGAAAGGGGAAGAGTATATAAAATAAAATGATATTCATTATCTCCTCATCTAGAGGCTTTACCTAAAGAAGAAGTGGAAGAGGAAGAACTACCATTGGTCATAAGGACTAGATAGGCTATTGTTGTTGGCAAAAGGGTGAGTGAGGAACATATTTCTCAGCCACAGGTGCATATGGAACCAATCGATCTGGATGCCAGCATTGAAGGAGAAAAGGAAAATGAGGAGGATATAGGATCAAATGAGTTTAATATATAAAAATTTGAAGATATCCCTAGCTTCCATGATCCTCAAAGCCATTTCACCTATCCATCCTTTACCTCTCCAACACCACTAGTTAGAACACAAGAATGGGCATAGACTGAAGCTACTACTTCTTTAACATGAATTGATAAAAGTAAAGAAGATAAAGTGGAGATAAAGTATTTAATAAAGATCCATAAATTCATATACATGTCCACCCATCCTCAGATAAAGAATTAGAAACAAAATAAGAGACATGTATAGACTATGAAAAATTGAAGAACAAGTAACTGGGATCGAGGAAGGGAAAATTGGTGCACAGAAAACAACTAAGGAGCCCAAGGGTAATGAATCAACACCAACTAATGAGAATCCATTTGATTTACCTCCTTTGCCACCTCCAACTTCATAGTCACAAACAAACAAATTTCCAAAGAAGAAGCGTAAGCTAGTAATTGGGATATGAGAAAAGATATTGGTTGACTCTAAGAAGGAAAAGACTCTTGAGAAAGAATGGGTCCAAGGTGAACCAAAAATAAAAAATGAGAAAGAGACAATTGAAAATTATGAGATGAAAGAGGATTTGGAGCAAGAAGCATAGGAGGAAGAAGAAATAAAAGGAGAGGTTCACGTGACAAAAGATCCTATTTTACCCTATGAACCATTGACATCCTCCACCAAACCTACCTAATTAGAAAAGGTTGTCCATCCTTGTAGAAAAAAATACACAGAGGAGGATGATTTATATATGTCCATATTGGGGAAAACCTTCCACAAAGGGGAATCAAACTGTACTTCTTAGAGAATAACTTATGAAACACAATATGATAGCAACAAATGGAAGGCACAGGTGGCAGTACCTCCCCCCATGACAAGTTCTATTGTTATAACTCTAGAAGACTATGTAATGGAAGAGGTGCATTTGGGAGAGTTCACACATGAAGGTGGAAAGGCGTAGGTAGCCTTGGGTCTTAAGAAATTATTTAAATATATGGATCAAGATGAGACTAATATATAGGGTTTACAACAACAAAACCATTTTTTGAAGGAGTTTGTATCTAAAATTATTAGTCCTATTGAACCAAATAATTTGGAGGCTTCATTACAAGACACACTTAGGAAGAGAGAATATTTGGACATTTTTTTAAATATTCATCATTCATTTGTTAAAGCTTACACAAAATGGAAGGCTATTTTTGAATCATTCGAGATAGAAAATTTGGAAATCATGCTGAGACATTATAGGAAAATAGTGACGAATAAGGGGGAACTGACAAATATGGTAGGTCTCCATGGATTGTATGATAACATTGAAATTTGGGAACAATTAAGGACCAACCTCAAAAGGATTAAAAAACAAGGGTTCCAAATTATTCTTAGGTTATATGAAGTTGGTGAGCTAGATAAGTTTGATGATTGGCTTAGTAAAGTTCAGCTGGCTACAAAAGATTTTGTTGCAATTTTGAAGGAGTCAAAAAGATGAGGGAGGATGTCCCACTTTGGTTGGCAGGAGGTGAAAATTTATTTGATGGAATTTATTTAAAGATTTACAAAAATGCAAAAAACACCCAACTATATTCCATTGAGAATATTATTCAACAATTTAAGGGAACCATCGAGGCAATATGTACATATGAAGACTTGAAAAAAATGTTTTATTATAAGGAAGACATAAGGAAGATGATGGAGAATATAGAAGATCTTTGGGAATTTGCCTCATGCATCAAGGACTTTCAGTAGGCACAAGAGAAAAGGTTGAGATCTGTGACATTTCCCAACCATGAAGAAGCCAAGGAAATCATTGATAGATTCCACACAACACATCCTGGAATCCTACCAAAAGAATAAGTTGGAAAGGGGGCCAAACATGAAATACAATTTTGTGGACTTTGAAAATTTTCAGATCCAATTTTTCAAAGTTTCAAAGTCTTGAAATGCTATAATTTTTTCATGTTAGTATGAGGACTTAGCTATTTTGTAACTTCAATTTTTCAGAGTTGGGGTTGGGTTTGAACTTTATGGGTCGTCACGGTAAATAAAGAATCTGCATGTTGAAGCTATTTTTGGGTAGATTGCACATGACTTTAGGGTCATTCTTGCATACCTTGGGAATATCTATCAGTCGCATAGAAAAATAGGAGTTGAGGTGAAGAATTGAATACATTCCAAAGTCAAAGTTAAACTCCAATTGAAGAACCGTGGAACTACAACTCCTTTTCTTCCATTTGGGGTGAATTGTGCTCCTGTTTTGCATACAATCTTAATGTAAATGAATCTAAATCCATGCACTTGACTTAGCAATTAGTTTAAGAGTATTTTGGATAGTGAAGCTATATATATTTAATGTTATTTCATAGTTTTTATGTAGTTGAAACACTAGCTATGGGTTTCTTGTTCTAGAAGTTGAAGCACTATATATGCTTCATAAAACAATGTAAACAAGGTCGGTGTTTTTTCTTCAATAAAGCTACATAAAGTTGGTGCTTCATTCATGGTGTGGATCTTCTACTATCTATGTAAATTTTTTGAATTAGTGAATTCTTTCTCATGAGTTTTAGAGAGCCAATTGTTTTATTGTGAATCATATCTACGATCAATTAATTTGGTGTTAATCATTGCTACAAATTATTATTGTGTCTAATCATTGGGATAATTATTCATGTGTTCTTTCAAGATAAATTTGTCTCATGTGTGTGTGCATTTGTACCAACTTCATGATCTGATAAATTTGTACAAATCTTGCATCTTCATAATGTTCCATTTTTTATTGCATTTACAAAGAGTGATTTGTGAGTAATTTTGATTTACTTTTTATGGGTTTTCTCTGTTCTCTTGGTGCTTTTATTCGCAAGTTGATATAATAATAGATTATGTCCATTAGGTTTTCATTTCAAAAAATTTGTTTAATTCTTGTAACCTTGTTCTTTTGCAATTTTTAAGAGATCAATCATAATAAATAAAGTTAAATTTGCTTGCTAGGAAATTATATTTCATTTAAAATTTTCAAAATACAAAAGGTTATTATAAAGTTTCTTTTGCAGTCCTCAAACGATCGAACCAACAAAGGCCTCCTCATGAACAATCGCATTTATCTTTAATTGAGCTATTCAAGAGGTTGACAAATAGCCTTACATAACCTTGGGAATAACTTCATTATTCTTTCAAGATAGAAATTTGAATCTCAAATTCCTAATAATTAACCTGTGTAAAAATGACACTCAACAAAAGTGGTGCTAAAAGGAGGGAATTCCTATGAAAGACTAAAAAACATTGGATCTTTCTCACTAGAAAGGTTCGAACGGGTAATTAGATCATCACCAAAAAGAGGAGAGTTTGTATAACTCACCCATTATCACAAAACTTGTAGTGATAAGGGGAATCCAAGGGAAACCCTTCTCACCAACAAAACAAAACCATTGAATCTTCCTTTCCGACAATCACCCGTAATTTCCCCAACTATCACGTTATCTTGTAATCAAAATTAGAATCATCCACCAACTCCTCCAATGGCCTTTCTTGAAAATGCACAAAGTTATACCTTGAAGTTCATTGGCCAATTGCACTAGTTACCCAAGAACCTTGAGAGATTTTGCAAAAAATTCATGTATGGAGAATTTAGGACAATGGAAGAGCACATTTGTGCCTTCAAAGATATATGCAATAGGAAATAAATTGTACATCAAGACGTTGTATGTCACTTATTCCCATACACACTAGGATAATTTTCATACAAATTATACCTAAATTTACCTTGGGGATCTATCACTAAATGGGATGAGTTTGAAACCAAGTTCCTCAACCAATTCAAGCTTTATGTAGATCATGCCACCTTACACCACCAGTTTCTCTTGGCAAAGAAAGAACCCAACACACCCATTATTTTGTTTAATCATTGTTTCCATAAGATGCATCAGAGATTGGAATCTTCTTACACCATACCTGTAGGTGCTACTATATAGGTATATCTATGGGCCTTAAACCCTTTACCAACAATATTCTTAAGAAGGATACCACCTATAGATATAGATACTTTGGAAAACATTTGTAATGAAGCTATAACTTTTACACCACAGATGGACCCACAAGTTGGTCAAATTTTTGGTACTTTGTCATCTTTTCCATCTTTTGGAAATAATGTATCTATGAATGGATTCACAGCTAGTAACTACACTTTGGTGAACCATGCCCCATTACTCAATCATGTTCCAACTCCACATCTCTCTTCCCTAGCATCAACTATCACATATCTGGGCTATGAACCCCATAAAACTACTTTTTTCAAGTAAAAGGTTATACCCCCAAGTGAACCTAATAACCACTTAGTATCAAAAATAGATGCAATGAGAAAGAATTTGTCCCAATTAGCCAATGAGAACACAAGGATGAAATTGAATCCATCACAAAATAAAGGTAATTATCAATGATCATCTGCTACTCCAAATACTTACTCTCAAAACTAAAACTGAAGTTACAACACTTATTTATGGTAGTAATAACAACAAAAAATTGCAAGATAAACAATTTGGAAAACAACAACCCAATAGGCCTTGGAACACCCGATCCAATAGAGAGAGTATACCTATTGATAATGCTAATTCTGATGACTCTGTTGATGTAAACTTTATAGGGATTATAAGTATAGGCTAGGGTGATAATGGATACAGGATTGATATAGGTAATTAGCAAGCTCAAGGTTTTGATAACCCTCTAGTACAGTTTAATGCAATGTTGTTTCAATCTTACAAAATAGAAAAATGAGGGAGTTCTAATAGTAATACAAAGATGAAGAGTTTTTTTTCCCTTTTCACTGAGAAAATCAACCAAATTACTCATAATTTCATGCTTAGAACAATAATTGAAACACTCATAATTTGAAAAGTAGGAGGGAACCATTGATTGATGGTATTCCTCTCAGTTTGCAACCAACTCCTCTAAATTCGTGAGCTAGTAATAATCCCATGCCCCCTAAAGGCCCAAGTGTTGATGCCCCGCCACCATAGAATACGCCCACTTTTCTCAAGAATCCAGCTTGGTCTATAGAAAAATATAGTGCAGTATAAGAACTCAAAAGGATTAAGGCAAATATGCCAATGTATGACATGTTGCAAAGAATCTCTACGCAAAGAGAAACTACATTTATTTTTGGAAAAATACTTGCACAATTATTTTATTGATTCCAAAGCTTCATGAAATGTTATGCCTTTGTCTATCTATTAGAAGCTAGACATGAGTCCTCAACCAACCAATAGGGTAGTTATTTAACTAGATAAGACGGAAGTTAAAGTCATTGGGGTTCTAAAAGATGCTCCTATTTAGTTAGCAACAAACCCTAAGATACAAGATTCATAGACATACACATAGTTGACATCATAGAGACATATGGAATGCTACTTAGAAAATAATGGAATAAGTTTTTAAGAGGTTGGATTTCCACCAACTTCTCATAGTTGTGGTTTCCATGCAGAACCAAAACTGAAGAAGATTATCATGGACTACATTGCACCTAAAGAAGTTTTATTCTTACAAGATGATTTAGGAGTGTATTGATTTGATAAAACCCTTATGTTTCAAATTGAGGAAAGGGATGATATTGATGACAGTATGGTACAGGGATTAGTACAACCTCTAGTTTCTAAGGGGGTTCTCTAAGATTTCATCAACAACATGAACAACATGACAAAGAACTTGAAGCATCTTGGGAAAGATGTTGACCTAAATATACTAATGTTACCATGATATTGTCACTTACATATTGAAATTAATTCCAAGTTTAAGTGTCCTAACTAACAAGACACCATATCTTGAGCATTGACCCAAATGGCTCAACCTATTGAACAAATCCAAAACCTAGAATTAGGAAGTAAACATGAGCATTATGAACCGATTAGTGATACCTCATCACATAGTGGGGGTTTACTTTCTAAAGATAAGAGCCCAATAAAAAAAGAATGGAGTTCTAAAGATGATGGCTTCTTACCACCTCTCCAAGAATTACATGAGGAAGCTAAGGCAAAGAAAAAGTAAAAGTGGAAATCCATTGCAACAGATAGATATTTAAATCAAGAGTTAGGTTCTAAAAATATTCCTCTCCTTGAGAATACTACTTCATCATACAATTCCTTAAAATCCAAGTCAAACCCATGCACTCCAAATATTTTAACCAAGCCTCAACTTGAACTATGACCCCTCAATGGTCACCAAGTTTGGAAGTTGACATTTGACAGTTCCAAATGTAATCATGGAGAAAGAATGGGAATCAAACTAATCAATCTCCAAGGTAAGGCCTATTATGCTTCTTATAGGTTACAATTTTTATGTAATAATAATTTCATAGAGTAAGAAGCATTAGTTTGAGGCCTTCTCATGGCACGTGAGAATAAATTCAAGGCCCTAGTATTGGAAGGTGATTCCCAACTGGACATTAGACAAATTTGTAGCCAATACTCCTATAATGACAAAAGGTTGATATATTACCATAATTGTGTTTTGGATTCAATCAAGGATCTTGAGGCATTCAATATCAAAAAAATTCCAAGAAAGAGGAATGAAGTCACTGATGCATTAGCAGTTTCAGCAAGCTCCCTGCATCCCATGGAAAGGTCAAAGTTAAAAATATTCTTAGTTGAACTAGTTGTTTCCCTAGTGAGTTTTGATAATATCACAAATTTTCAAGAGTTTAAAGACTACCAACATATACTCAAATTTATCATGAATGCTAGAGTCTTTGAAAAATAAATCATTGATGACGAAATTAAAGAAATTGAGGAGCTAGATGAGCCAGGAATTTTGAACTTAAAAACCAAATTCATTCCTAAAGGAATGGTGGAATTGGAAAGAATTTTCGATAAAGATGACTCTACCCAAGAAAGGAGAGAGGGCCCAATAGTAGGAGGAGATTATTGCAAGGTCTACAATCTAGGTACCAACGATGAACCGAGGGAGGTCCATGTTGGAGAGATTGGTACACATGAAGAAAAGCAGTACATGGTCCAATTGCTTGCAAAATATAAAAATGTTACAGCATGGAGTTATGAGGATCTCAAAACTTACGACCCATCAGTCATTGTATATAACATACCATTGAACCCAAATGCATAATTTTTCCACCAAAGGAAAAGGCTGGTCAATCTACTAATTGAACTAGTGATACAAAAAGAAGTAAAAAAGTTGTTGGATGCCAAGATCATTTTCCATATCCGACACTTGACATATCACTAGTGATGCCCTTTCTCGATGGTTATTCAAGGTATAATCAAGTCATGGTGCAAGAGGAAGATAGACCAAAAATGGCATTCACCGCCAAGTGGGGAACATTTGCATACCGCCAAATTTTATTCAGGTTAATCAATGTTGGTGCTATTGGTTCCTGGTTTGACAGGGTTGATACATATAAAATTATACCAAGATACACACCTAAATATCTAAGAAATGTCTAACTTATATGATGAACATCTAAATGGACATGGACCAACTAACAAGGTGCTCAATAAATCCCTTCTACGCTTTTGGCTTTGCAAAACCAAGGCGAGTGTACCTATGATCTTTCTTCAAGCTTCTTGCAAAAAAAAATGTACTATAAGATCACAAAAGAAGATATCTCATGTAAGCCTCAACATAAAAATGAGATACTACGTGGAAAACAATCACCCATTGAACATCAACTTGGATGGATTATGAGATTAACTTATCAAGTTTCTCAAACAAAAAAAACATAAAACAAAGATATTGTGTAATTTAATTCAAGATTTTCTGTGAAGAAAATGTAACTAAATGAAAAAACCCTAGCTTATATCAGTGTCGTGTTCATTGGGTAATGTGTCACTTAAACACAAGACATCCTACCAAAAGTTTGGGAAGTACAACTATGTGATTCATAACACATTTGTATTAGAAAGTTTTAATCTATAACTCTCAAATCAATCCTACTTATCACAATCCTAAAACAATTTCCTATGGGTTTGTAGTTGAGATTCAAGCATTTTAATTAATTATTTGAATGAAAGCATGAATCCACCACATACATCATAACAATGCAATGAAATAACATGATCTTTTATCCGATCATACCAAAACACATAATATTTGCAACAAACATAATATTTGCAACAACGGAGGAATATAAAAAGAAAATGTATCTGAGATTTCTTTAAACTTATCTATACTTGTGATACAATATTTGATAATGCTTAAACAACACAGAACCTGCAACAAAATACACTAATTCTTATTTCTCCACACCTTGCTCTGGTATTTTCAGCACATATACATCAAAAACCATAAAAATATGGACCAATGGACTCAAAAAACACTATATGAATAATAAATAATCAGACCCTATCTCATGGACTTGATTATACTTTTATAGGAAGAAGAGAAATAAAAAGCTACAAACTAGAGATGACACTAGTCAAAATTTTACATTCTTGAGCAGAAGGAAGCTTTATATAGTACAAGATAGTAGCCACAATAAAAAATTACTCTTTAATAATCTTCAAGAATGTCCCTATTGATGTAGACTTATGAATCAAGCCCATGAGGGCTTGATATCAACTTTAGGTGTTTCCTTAACTTTTCATAATGATGTAACACTAGAAAAAGTGTCATTATAATATAGTACTTTCACTCCTCTACATACATCTGCACCCACTTATTGTACTCATCCTCTTTTGGCTAATCAAAATTCATCACTTCATCAGACTTTATTCTGAATTTAGTGTATCCGAAGGCACATTGATTCACTTCCTTCTCAAATTTGTCAAAGAACAATCCTATGGCAATAATTTAACCCATACATTATTCCAACATTCCTTTGTCCATGTCATAAAAAATTTCCTCCACTAAAGCCTCTAAATTTTCCTTAGCCTCATCCTTCCATGTTTGTAGTATATTTACTTTTTCATCCTTAGCCAAAATAGAAGGAAGGAGAGTCTCTTTCATTTAATTAAAATTCCTTTGCAACTCTTTGATCCTACCTTCAATATGATCTGGAAACATCTGAAAATCCTATAGATTTTTCACAAAATTAAAGGTAGGTTGGATTTTTAGTGGCCCTTCCTTTTGGTACCTGGATCCCAAGTTAATCAGCCTCATTTTTTCTACCCTCTAGATCCATCTATCATATAGTGATCTTGTCACTTCCTTATCCTTATCAAAATTTTGAATTGCATCAAAAATAAAAGTGTAGCCAACATGAATGCCTACTAAATTTTCATCAACTTTTTAATTTAAGTGGTACAAAAATGCATGTACCATGCCCTTCTTCCTCTTTTCAAAATCCTCTTAGTATCTAGCTAAAGACCTCTCCAACTCATCAATTCTTTAGTAAACTTGAGCTTTGGTATCCTCAATTGAGCACTCTTCCTTTTCAAGAACATCCCATGCAAAAGGAGGTGGGGAAGTGGCCCTATCCATCATATCTATCCTAATAGTTAGTTTTTTATCCTTCTTACTGATGTGGATGACACTGGAGCATCTGACTATAGAATCTCTTCTAAATCCTTGATTCTTTGTTCCAATTATGAATTATGTGTTTCCAACTCTGTACATCTTTTAGAATTTTTGTCATATTCTTAGAAAAGGTGTTGATTCCTCATTACAAGTTCATCCTTTTCCTTCTCTTCATTTTGTTGCTACATCAAGAATAAACCACTTGTATCTACAACCCTTTATAGAATCACACTACCCTTCAATCTAGGGTTGATATCAAATATTTCCATTATTTTTTCTATAGGTGTGAGAGACCAAATAGCTAAGGTGGAAGTATTTACTATAGTAGGCCCCTTTCAAAGCCATTTCAACTTTCTTTGCCTCTATGCCATGTAAATTCATGTTTTTTCTTACAACATCAAAGGCCATAGCATCAACAATATCCCACTGTGGAAAAATTAACACACCAACCTCATGCATAATTTTTCTTCCCTCCTTTGGTGTTAAGGCCTAGAATTCCTGATGCATCTCCAGTTAAACTTCATTCACAATTTCTTGTCATGACAAATTAGGTCAATGGGCCTTTCTCTCTTCCAACCTTTTTTGATATTCCCCAATGTTTCTTTTCCACATAAATTATTAGAAAGCGGGGGTCTTAAAAAATCCTTGATCATTTAGAAATTTTGTACAAGCCTCCCTCCTTAAGTCCCTATAATCTCGATCTTGTATTTTCGAGGAATTAAAGTCTAGGAGGGGTGCAATAGGGAGATATGGGACACCAACCTATAAATTAGCCTCTAGTTTAACAATGATGTCCCTCTCATCAGTACCATCACATATACTATCACTAGATAATTGCACAAGTGGGAAAAATTATCATCTTTTCCCTTCTCCTTGCCTTTCCCTATCCCAATTTCATCAATCTATTCTAGAATCATCTCTGTAGGGGGGGATAGTGTCCTTGGAGATAGTGGAGATGGATCTCTCCTAGGGGGTCATGAGGCTCCATAATTCTTATTCCCTTCAATGGCCTGAGATGGGGGGGAATTGGCCTATTACTAGTTATGATATATTTTCCCTTTTTCCTCCTCAAAGTCAGAATCATTGACTTTCTCACCCCTATCTCTCTTAAAAACCTTTTTTGATAATGGGGGAAAATCTATAGCAGGTCTCTCTTCTTCCTCCATATCTCCAACAGACTGTTCTGGAGCTCTTGTAATATAAGATGCTAATTTGAAAGCTCTTATTCTTCCTATTTTTGTCTCAAAGTAGAAAAGATGTCATTGAAGAAATTGAACAAAATTGACATTTTTACTGCAAAAGGGGTCAGAGTCGTGAGGGGATCATAATATGGCTTAGATTTCCTAATTTTATCTCATTCTACCTTAAAATCCAACCACTTCCTCTTGTTTTCCTCTTGTACTTCCTCATCATAAATATTTCTGATATAGTCCTCCAAGAAGAGGAATTCATGAAGCACTTCTTTGACCCTAATTCTTCTTTTGAATAAATTATGAAATCCTTCTAGGTCATTGTTCCTTAGCACACTTACCCCCAGATTGTAAGGTTGTAGAATCATCATCAAGTGTACCCATCATCTCTTTATAAGTGAAAAGTGATGGAAGAAAGTGAAATGTGGAAATAGGGTACCCTTACCTTTGAATGTCATTTCACCGTCTTAGATGAAACCAATTTTCTTGATTATCTTAACAAAACCCAATCTCAATGTAACATGATATGGTAGAACAACATGATGGCCCCATAAACTATACACCCTAATTATAGTGCATACATGATATGGGACTATATCCCCGCAAATGTGTTCAATATTCAAATTAGGTCTTCTTTCCTTTGGCATCAAGAAATCTAGTTTCTCACAAGAGATTCTAGGAATGTTCAAAACTAACCTAGCCCTAAGTCTAGATGGAAATTATTGTCAAAGAGAAAAAAATTGGATCCCTCCCAATCCTTGGATATCAGTGTAGTCTAGTTATGTACAAGCATAGGTTCCCCAACTAGATCCCCATTCAACTTTATAAATTTTTCAAAGTAGTTAGCATTTTTAAATAGAAACATATGCACTAGGAAAGAGAATCATAAAACCATCTCACCACCCATCTTCTTCAGATCAATCAAACTAATATGAATCTTTTCTACAACATATGTTAGGTATTGATATACTGAGACAAAACTAGGGTGTTTGATGCAGGAGCATCTCGGGTCCTTGTCAATCCCGTGTCACCAAAAACAATTTGGAGTTTGTCTGTGTTGCTTAGTTTCTACTTTGACCGAGTTGGTCAGTTTCTTTTGGTTACCGAGTGTGGTCAGTTATCTCCTGGGCGGTCAGTTATTTCACTAGCACTCAACATTTCCTATCTGTTGCTCAGTTATCTTGCTTACCGACGGATTTAGTTTTAGTTCTTGTTGTGGCTGACTTATGCATTTATATTGGATCATGGATATAATGTTGGTATCCATCATTGGGAAGTGTGTGGTCCCAGATTTGACCATTCCTTTCATTGATTATGGATCTGAAGGCTGACTCAGCTTGATAGCTTCTTGTATAAATGTAGATGTTTGGTTGTAGATTAGAGGGCAGTTTTTGGGATAGAAGATAATAGACATTAGTTTGGATATTTGTAACAGATACTCACATGTTTGAGGACTTATAAGATTCATTTTAATATCAGGTGTTAACTAGGAAGACCTTACAACCTAACATGTATGGCTCTATTTGATGATAATATATGAAATTTTTTGCATTCTCTCTCTCATTGTTGTGTTTTTTGGCTTTCGCATGTGTTGCATAGGCTTGGATCATCAGAGTGAGACAATGTTTGGCCCCTCTTGCATCCTTTCCTTGCATCAGGTGGTATCAGAGTGAAGTGAGATCTTGATCTAGGTTTGCGCATCTAGGTTTGTAGGTTCCTCTTGAAGCCCTGGTTGATTTTTGTGGGGTATCAGATTGCTATCTGACCTGCAATTGCAGAGGCTGATCAAGATGGTTCATGGTAGGTGAGATGGAGATCCAAGATTGGCAGATATGCTAAGGTAGATTGCTGCTAGGTTAGAAGAAGTTGAAACAACCCAGAGAAGAGGCAGACATCTTGAAGATGTTAGTGATGATGAAATTGAAGAAGAATAGATGAATGCAAAACCTGCACCTGTTATGGATCAAGGTGAAGAAAGATTTTTGAAGGCTTTGACAAGTCTGAAGTCAACACCACATTTCAATCCTCCTGAGTATGGTGGAAAGCTGGATTCTGATGAATTGGTGGACTAGATCATCGAGATGGAAAAGTATTTTGAATATGAAAACATTCCTGAGGATAAAAAGGTGAAGATTGCAAGCACAAAGTTGAAAAGTCATGCATCCTTGTGGTGGGAACATCTACAGTTGGATAGAAAAAGGAAAGGCAAAGACAAAATCAAGGTATGTAATTGAATGGTGAACAAATTGAAAGGAAAGATCTTACCTTGTGATTATCAGATTAACCTAGTTCGGTGAATGCAAAGTTTGAGATAGAAAGATAGCTCGATAAAAGAGTATACTGAGGAATTATATAGATTAGATATCAGATCTAGACATGATGAAGATGATGTGGAAAGAATTGGCAGATACCTGAATGGTTTGAGAGTTTCCATCCAAGAGGAAATTAGTATGGTCAAGTTGGAGAACATTGAAGAGGCTTATCAATTTTATTTGAAGGCCGAGGAGAAATTGAACAAAAGACATAAGAAAATGCAAAGAGGTCGAGGTGGTAGATTCCCTAGAGGAAGAGGTATATCTAATGGTGAAAATGGTAGATCTAAACTAGAAAAGACAAATCTGGACAAAGGCAAGACCGAGTGGAAAGGTGAAAGTTCATCTAGGGGTAGAGGTGGTAACTACCGAGGTGGTTATGGCAGAGGAAATTTTTGAGGAACTTGTTATAATTATGGAGAAGAAGGACATAGATCTTTTGAATGTACACATGCTAGTAAGAAGGCTGGTAGCAGTAGAAATGCTTTGATGCAAGAAGAGTCACCAAATGAACCTAAGAAAGAAAATAACTTGATGGTAAGAAGAGCACCGTGGAATGAAAGCAAGAAGGAAGATCCAGTAAGGAAAAGTTTGTTCAAGACTAGATGTAGAGTTTTTGATAAATTTTGGAAGGTAATCATTGATAGTGGTAGCTTAGAGAATCTGGCATCTGAAGAGATGGTCAGAAAAATTACAGTTGGAAAGGTTGGTACATCTGAAGCCCTATTAGATTTCATGGATCAAAGATGAGCATACACTCCTGGTAAGTGAACAATGTTATGTGAATTTGAAGATTGGAAAGTACTATGATAAGGTGTTATGTGATATCATGTCTATGGATTGTTGTCATATTTTGTTGGGTAGACCTTGGAAATATGATAGACATGCTATATATGATGGGAGATTGCATAAGTAAACTATTGTGGTTGATGGAAAGAAACAAATCTTGTTGCCTTTGATGGAAGAACCTATTAGTAATGTTTTCACATCTATGAAAGTTTGTTTGATGGAAGGAAGAAATTTTGTTAACTCTTTGAAGAAGAATGATGTATGTTTTTTTGTGATCCCTAATAAGCCAAGTAATAAAAAAAAAGGATAATGTCCCTGAGGAGATTGATAAGTTACTCACTGAGTATAGTGATATCATTTTTGATAATGTACCTGATGGTTTGCCACTGAAAAGAAGCATTGATCATTGTATGGATCTAATCCCTTGAGCTATTTTACCGAATAAGGCACCTCATTGGTTGACACCTACCAAGAATCAGGAATTGAACCAACAGATTCAAGAGTTGCTAGAGAAAGTTTGAGCCCTTGTGTAGTACCTAGTATATTGGCACCAAAGAAGAATGGAGAATGGAGAATGTGTATTGATTCCAGAGAAATCAACAAGATAACAATGAAGTATAGGTTTCCTATACTGAGAATGGATGATATAATGGACAGTTTGATTGGAGCAAAGTATTTTAAAAAGATTGATTTGAAAAGTGGGTATCATCAGATCAGAATCAGAGAAGGTGATGAATGGAAGACTTCTTTTAAGACAAAGGAAGGTTTGTATGAGTGGTTGGTTATGCCTTTTGGTTTAACTAATGCACCGAGTACTTTTATGAGGTTGATGAATGAAGTTTTGAAAAAATTCTTGGGTAAGTTTGTGATTGTATATCTTGATGATATTATGATATTTACTAAGACCAAGAAGAACATTCGTTGCATGTTAGATAATTTTTGCAGAGATTGAAAGAGGAAAAGTTGTTGATAAATTTTAAAAAGTGTTCATTCATGAAAGATGAGATTGTGTATTTGGGATTTGTTATTTTAGCTGATGGTTTGAAGATGGATCTTGAAAAGGTTGAAGCTATTTTGAATTGGCCTACACCTGTGAATGCTAGTGAGGTAAGATCATTTCATGGTTTGGAAAGTTTTTACCGAAAGTTCATAAGGAATTTTAGTTCAATTTGTAATGCTATGACTGAGACTATGAGAGGAGACAAAAGATAATTCAAGTGGACACATGGAGCTGAAAAAAGTTTTGAGACTCTGAAGTAGAAGATTTTTGAATTACCTTTTTTGGCATTGCCTAGTTTTAGTAAGGCATTTCAAGTAGAATGTGATGCAAGTGGAAGTGCAATTGGAGCTGTGTTGAGTCAAGAAGGTAAACCTGTTGCTTTCTTTAGTGAAAAGTTGAATGATATAGAAGGAAATATTATGTGTATGATAAAGAATTCTATGCTATTGTTCAAGCATTGAAGAAATGGAGACATTATTTGATACCGAGTGAATTTGTGTTGTATATTGATCATAAGGCTTTACAATATTTGGGTAGTCAGAATAAGTTGAATCAGACACATATGAAATGGGTTGAGTATTTGTAGATTACACATTTGTGATCAAGCATAAGAGTGGAGTCACTAACCAAGTTGTTGATGCATTGAGTAGAAGAAGATATTTGATGATCGAGATGAAAATTGAAGTTCTTGGTTTTGATGAGATGAGAGATTCTTATGAGTTTGACCCTAATTTTTTTGAGCCATGGAGAAAGTGCAAATCACCTATTCAAGATCAACAAGACACTAAATGGGATGAATATTTTATTCAGGAAGGTATGTTGTCTAAAGGTATTCAGTTGTGTATACCGAGAGGAGTGATGAGATCTAATTTGATAAAGGAGAAACATAGTAGTGGCTTGGCTGGACATTTTGGTATTGATAAAACATGGAATTTTCTTAAGGAGAAATACTATTGTCTGTAGTTGTATAGAGTGTTAGGAATGAATGTTGAATGTTTGGCAGCTATTTTGTAGCAGTTGTTGTTGCATTCATGACTATGATTGTCATTGATGTCAACACAGTGATCTACCAGAGACTTGCAGAGAAGCAGACAATGTTTGGATTAGCGCACATGGGATATTTTAGTTAGAGCTATGTGATGTTGAGGATATACTTATTTATATGTTATATTTTTATGGTTAAGAGTGCATATAGTAATTAATTTATTCATGGAAGTTATGAGCATTTTGGTGGAAGCAGTATTCAGGCAGTGTTCCTAAGTAGCGGTTTGTGGAAATCGGATGATATCTCCTAATCAGGATGGAATCTAGTTTTGCATAGTTAAAGGGAAGTTGAAGAAACATTGTTAGTGAAGTGGATGACAGTGAAAACTTTGAGGTCGCACGAGTGAAGAATTATTTTAATTGGAAGCTGAGAGTTTTGTGTAATTTTGATGTAGCATGTGGAAACTTTTATTTTGTAATTGGATGCTGACTCATTTGTAATTACTTGAGTGTGGTATAAAGGAAGGAATGTTTTTCCTTGTTGTAATATGGTTGGATGTGTTGATGTATGCATGAAGTGAAGAAAAGAGCTAATGCAATTGTGAAAGAGAATTTGTGAAGAAGACATGCGAAGTACAGAGATCTGAAATTGAGATCTGGTGAAGCAGTGAGTGCGGTTTGGCATAGTGAGAGAAGAGGTAACATATTGTTGAGATCAATAATATTTTAGTATTATTATGTTGAGTAATACAAAGATCAGTTGGACAGTGTGTTCAATGATCTTACCTTGAAGCTATTTGGGCAATGGGTCCTTCTGTCTTCCATAACTCTTAACAGGGTTAGAATCTTTTAATAGGGATTCAAAATCTCCTAACAGGGATTCATATGTACTAAATTTATTTCATAAGACTCCTAACAGAGTCCATCCTTTCACAAGGAATATTCATATTAGTGCATCTTTTGTGGGCATCATTCCCACCGGGATTTACTCTTTGATCAAGAGGTTCCCTAGTCAACATATCTTGTGTCATTGTGTTACTGTGTATGAATATCTTTCTATGGTTGATAATTATATTGTTTATATTGTTTAATGTTGTTGAAGTTGATAAAAGTTATAATTATTAGATAACTGATCCACCCCCCCCCCCTCTCAGTTATCTTGGTGGACTTTACTTTCTAACAATTGGTATTAGAGCGACAGGTCCTTGAAAAAGAAGTTTAACAGCTTAAGGAGATCCATGGAAAATTTCAAAAAAGAAAGCCCTAAGTTTGATGGAGTAAATTTTGACAGCTGGAAAGAAAAGTTGAAGACACACCTACTGTGTTTAGGACCAGGTTATTGGTTGATTACAAAGAATGATAAGACTATCATTGAAGAGGACAATCTTCAAACATGTACTAGCGATGAGAGAGATCTATTCATGTATAACATACTTGCAAGAGAAGCACTTTTGACAGCTCTTCTGGAGAATGAGTACAGTTAGGTAAAATATTTGGAAAAATCTTATGAAATTTGGAAAGCTTTACACTCTACTTTTGAAGGTGATGAACATGCAAAGAAAGTTAGATTACATAATTGGATATGTGCATTTGAAGATATAATAATGATGGAAGATGAATTTGTTAGAAGCTATATTGGTAGAATGTCAGAAATTGTTATAGGCATAAAATCTTGTGGAGGAACAAAGATAGAGAATGAAGTGATATGGAAAAATTTGAGGACATTGACTCCTATATTTAAGAAGACAACACAGATGATTAAACAAGTTATACCTTGTACTACAAACTTTACAAGAGAGACTCTTCTTGGAAGATTGGAAGTAGCAGAGATGAACCTGAGGTTATCAAGAGACTTTCCTAGAAGGGAGACATCATTCAGTTCTCTTAGTGTTTGCCCTACTTTTTCAAGAAGCATCAGTGTGAGTGGAGATTATGCTGGCAGCAACAGATCTAGAAATGAAGAAGACAGGAAGATTGAAGAAGGTATTGCCTTGCTTGTGAAGAGAGAACTAAATGGTAAGAAGATTTTTAAATGTTGGAATTGTCAAGAATATGGTCATTTTGCATCTAAGTGTCCTAAGAGAGTTAAAAAGTACATAAAAAATTTCAAACCTAGAAGATCTAAGGAATGTTATTATGCTAATGATGAAGATCTTGAAACTAATGTAGAGAGAACTCTAAGTGAAAGTGATACTGAGAATAATGATGACATAGGATTTGTAGCAATTAAAGAAGAGAATCCTGAAACTGATGTTAAAGAAGAAAAAGCCTTAGTTTCTCAAGTTGAAAAGAAAGCTGATTGGATTATAGACAGTGGTTGTTCACATCATATGATTGGAGACATGAAAAATTTCATAAAGTTTAACGATTATGATGGAGGAGTTGTTAGAGTTGGAAACAATGCACCTTGCTTGATTAAAGGTATAGGATCTATTACTCTTGATGGAAAGACTAATATTGATGATGTTTATTTGTGGATGGATTGAAACATAATATTTTAAGTGTTGGATAGTTAGTTGATAAGGGATATCAACTTTGGTTTACTGAGAAAACTTGTGTGATAAAGGATAAAGATGGAAATCTGATTGGAACTGGATCTAGAACTAGAGGTAATGTATTTCAGTTGAATCCTACTAAGATGACATGTTTGATTATTAATATTGATGACAGTTGGTTATGGCATAGGAGGTTTTGTCACATAAACTTTGACAACATTGTGAAAGTGAGTACTACACTTGCAGTAAGGGATTTGCCTAAAATTATGAAGCCTACTAACATGATTTACAAAGAATGTGTGATGGCTAAATAGAAGAGAAGTTCTTTTCCCAGTAAGAAGTTTACATCTGTAGAAACGTCAAAGATTATTCATATAGATTTGAGCGGTCCTACCAGGACTAGAGGATTCTATGGAGAAAGGTATTTTATGATTCTTGTTGATGATTTTACAAGAATGATGTGGATTGCATTTCTTAAAGAAAAGTCTGAAGCATTTGATAAGTTTAAGATCGTTAAGAATAAAGTTGAGAATGAATCTGGAATGAAGATTAAATGTTTGAGATCTGATAGAGGTGGAGAATTTACTTCTAGAGAGTTTAACACCTTTTGTGAAGAAAATGGCATTAAGAGACAATTTTCAGCCCATAGGACACCTGAACAAAATAGTATTGCAAAAAGAAGAAATAGATCAGTGATTGAAGTAGCAAGAGCTATGTTATTTGAGAATGATTTGGTGAAGATATTCTAGAGAGAAGCAGTGAACACAACAGTGTATACAATGAACAGAGTACAAATCGGAGCAGACACAGACAAGTCACCCTATGAATTATGGTTTCGACATGCATCCTTAGTTAAGTATTTTAGAATTTTTGGAAGCAAATGTTATATAAAGAGAGATGATGATATTGGAAAGTTTGATCCTAGAAGTGATGAAGGTATATTTCTTGGATATTCTTTGAAAATAAAAGCCTATAGATGTTACAATAAAAGAACTAAGACTATTGTTGAAAGTGCAAATGTTAAAGTTGATGAAAAGTTCAAAATTCTGGAAAGAATGCTTGATTATGAATGAGATGAAGAAGCTCATCCTAAACCTCACAATGGAACTACTGAATTATTTTATGAAACTGAAAATAATTTTTTGAATGAAAGCCATAGTGAAGTCATTGAAGAACCTACACCTGAACTGAGATCTGAGACAGTGACACCTAACAAGAATTTATCAAGAAATCATCCTATTGGGTGAATTATTGGAAGCATTAAAAGAGGAGTTCTAACTCAGAATAAGGTACAAGAATAGTTATGTTTGATTTCTCAAATTGAACCTAAAACTACTAGTGAAGCTTGTGAAGATGAAAGTTGGATTAATGCTATGAAAGAACTATATCAGATTGAAAAGAACAAGACATGTGAATTGGTCCCTAGACCTAAAAACAAGAATGTTATTGGAACTAAATGGGTATTCAGAAACAAGATGAATGAACAAGGAGAAGTAGTAAGAAACAAAGCAAGATTGGTATGTAAGGGATACTCACAGTAAGAAAGAATTGACTATGAAGAAATCTTTGCACCTATAGCAAGAATTGAAGTAGTAAGAATATTTTTGGCTTATGTAGCTTATAAGAAATTCAAAGTATATCAGATGGATGTAAAGTTAGCATTTCTGAATGGAGAATTGGAAGAAGTCTACATTGAGCAGCCTGAAGGTTTTCCTTTGACTCAAGAAGGAGACATGGTATGTAAACTGAATAAAGCCTTATATGGACTAAAGCAAGCACCTAGAACTTGGTATGCAAGACTAGACAAGTATTTGTTAAAGTTAGGATTTACAAAAGGAACAATTGATAGCAATCTGTACACAAAAGAAATTGAAAATAGTTTGTTGATTATAGTTATTTTTGTTGATGACATTATTTTTGGAGGAGAAGATGAAGCTAGTGACAAATTTGTTGATGAAATAAAGACTGAATTTGAAATGAGTATGATTGGTGAAATGAAATACTTTTTGGGATTATAGATAACACTGAACAATGATGGTATCTTTGTAAGTTAAAAAAAGTACCTGAATGACTTGTTGAAAAGATTTGGAATGGAGAACTGTAAACCAGTTGGAACACCTATGGTAACTAGACATAAATTATCTAGCACAGATGAAACACTGGTAGTTGAATAGAAGAAATATAGATACATGATTGGAGGATTGCAGTACTTGACTCATACAAGAACTATTATAGCACATTTAGTTGGAATTGTAGCAAGCTTTCAAGCTGAACCTAGAGAATCACATTATGCAGTAGTAAAGAGGATACTGAGATATTTAAGAGGCACAATGGACTATAGATTGTGGTATGAAAAATCTGACGATTTTACCCTATGTGCATATACAGATGCTGATTGGGGAGGAAATGTTGATGATAAGAAGAGCACCAGTGGTGGAGCATTTTTCCTTGGAGGAAGATTGGTTTCTTGGCTAAGCAAGAAGTAGAATTGTATCTCACAAAGCACAAAAAAAGTAGAATATGTGGTAGCAGCAAACAATTGTAACCAGATAATTTGGATGAAGCAAATGTTGAAGGATATTGGAGTAAAGTTTGTTGAATCCATTGTCATACATTGTGACAACACTAGCATAGTTAGTATGTCTAAGAACCCTGTATTACATTCTAAGACAAAACATATAGAGATTAAGTATCATGTAGTAAGAGAGAAAGTTGTTGAGAAAGAAGTTAGACTTGAGTACATAAGTACAAAGGAGCAGATAGCAGACATATTTACAAAGCCTTTACCTAAGGATACATTTGAGTATCTGAGAGGTATGCTTGGGGTTATGCACCAACCTACTTTTGAGAAGTGATGCAGTTGGTTGCATCCATCCAGTGGTATATGAGCCTTATCTTTGTTCTGGACTGGATGTTTGTACTTCCTCTATGGGGGAGTATGTGTATCTGAGCTGAGTCATGAGGACTCTAGTGAATGTATTTTCTAAATAGTGTCTTTTGACATTGGAGTTGTTGTTGACATGATGATGAGATTTCTATCATTGATGTCAATGGTGGAGAAGTGTACATGAAAAAACCATTTGTACTATCTGAATAGGAAAATGAAGCAAGATTTGATTGATGAAGAGGACTTGAAATATTTTTCTAGAGCAACAGTATTGTAGTATTGGATTTTTGGAACATTGGATGTTTTTTCATCTATGTTGCCATCAATGCCAATGGGGGAGATTGTTAGGAATGAATGTTTAATGTTTGGTAGCTATTCTATAGCAGTTGTTGTTGCATTCATGACTATGATTGTCATTGATGTCAACACAGTGATCTACCAGAGACTTGGAGAGAAGTAGACAGTGTTTGGATTAGCGCACATGGGATATTATAGTTGGAGATATGTGATGTTGATGATATACTTATTGATATGTTATATGTTTATGGTTAAGAGTGCAGACAATAATTAATTTATTCATGGAAGTGATGAGCATTTTGGTGGAAGCAGTATTCAGCAGTGTTCCTGAGTAGCGGTTTGTGGAAATCGGATGATATATCCTAATCGGGATGAAATCTAGTTTTGTGCAGTTAAAGAGAAGTTGAAGACACATTTTTAGTGATGTGGATGATAGTGCAAACTTTGGGGTCGCATGAGTGAAGAATTATTGTAATTGGAAGCTGACAGTTTTGTGTAATTTTGATGTAATGTGTGGAAACTTTTATTTTGTAATTGGATGCTGACTCATTTGTAATTAATTGAGTTTGGTATAAAGGAAGGAATGTTTTTCCTTGTTGTAATATGGTTGGATGTGTTGATGTATGCATGAAGTGAAGAAAAGAGCTAATGCAGTTGTGAAAGTGAATTTGTGAAGGAAGACATGCGAAGTACAGAGATCTGAAATTGAGATCTAATGAAGCAGTGAGTGTGGTTTGGAACAGTTAGAGAAGAGGTAACATATTGTTGAGATCAGTAATATTTTTCTATTATTCTATTGAGTAATACAAAGATCAGTTGGACAGTTTGTTCAGTGATCTTACCTTGAAGTTGTTTGGGCAGTGGGTCCTTCTGTCTTCCATAACTCTTAACAGGGTTAGAATCTTTTAACAGGGATTCAAAATCTCCTAACATGGATTCATATGTACTGAATGTATTTCATAAGACTCCTAACAAAGTCCATCCTTTCACAAAGAATATTCATATTAGTGCATCTTTTGTGGGCATCATTCCCACCGAGGTTTACTCTTTGATCAAGAGGTTCCCTAGTCAACATATCTTGTGTCATTGTGTTACTGTGTATGAATATCTTTTTATGGTTGGTAATTATATTGCTTATATGCTTTAATGTTGTTGAAGTTGATAAAAGTTATAATTATCAGATAATTGATTCACCCCCCCTCTTAGTTATCTTGGTGGACTTTACTTTCTAAGATAGAGATGTTTAGAAATTTGTGAAAAGTTGTGAAATTTGTCAAGTTGCAAAAGGAGTAAGTCAAAATACTGCATTGTATACACTGATTTCTATTCTTGAGAAACCTTGGATTGACATAAGTATGGACTTTGTTCTTGGCTTACTGAAGACAGTAAGATGTAATGATTCTATATTTGTTATTGTGGATAGATTTTCTAAGATGGCACATTTTATACCATGTAGAAAGACATCAGGTGCAGTACATGTAGCAGATCTTTTCTTTAAGGAAATTGTCAGATACATGGATTACCGAGGAATATTATCTCTGACCGAGACAGTAAATTTGTTGGATATTTTTGGAAAACACTTTGGAATAAATTTGGCACTGAGTTGAAATATAGTTCTACATTTCACCCACAAATCGATGGACAGACTGAAGTTGTGAAGAGAAGTTTGGGAAATCTTTTGAGATGTTTAGTTGGAGACACACTGAGTAATTGGGATTCTGTGTTGGTAAAAGAAGAGTTTGCATACAATAATTCAATGAATAGGAGTACTAGAAAGACACCATTTAAGATTGTGAATGACATACAACTAAGAGGAATATCTAATTTGAGAGATATTGCTAATGAGAATAAGAAAAGTGTTGAAGGATTAAAGTTTGCTGAGTAGTGGTTTGGCTAGACATTTTGGTGTTGATAAAACATTAAATTTGCTTAAGGAGAAATACTTTTGGCCATAGTTGTATAAAGATGTTCAAAAATTTGTGAAAAGTTGTGGAATTTGTCAAGTTACAAAAGGAGTAAGTCAGAATACTAGATTGTATACACCGATTTCTGTTCCTGAGAAACCTTGGATTGATATCAACATGGATTTTGTTCTTGGCTTACTGAACACAGTGAGAGGTAATGGTTCTATATTTTTTGTTGTGGATAGATTTTCTAAGATGGCACATTTTATACCTTGTAGAAAGACATCAGATGCATTACATATAGCAGATCTTTTCTTTAAGAAAATTGTTAGATTGCATGGATTACTAAGGAGTATCATCTCTAAACGAGACAGTAAATTTTTTGGATACTTTTGGAAGGCCCTTTGGAGAAAGTTTGGCACCGAGTGGAAATATAGTTCTACGTTTCACCCACAAACCGATGGATAGACATAAGTTGTGAATAGAATTTTGGGAAAGCTTTTGAGATGTTTAGTTGGAGACACACCGAGTAATTGGGATTCTGTATTGGCACAAGAAGAGTTTGCATACAATAATTCAATGAATAGGAGTACTGGAAAGACACCATTTGAGATTGTGAATAGCATACAACTAAGAGGAATATCTTATTTGAGAGACATTGCTGATGAGAATAAGAAAAGTGCTAAAGGATTAAAGTTTGTTGAGTACATGAAAACATTGCATGAAGATGTGAAGTTGAAGTTGGAAGACAGTAATCAGAAATACAAAGACAGAGCTGATAAATCAAGGAGACATAAAATTTTTGATGTTGGTAATGAAGTGATGGTTCATTTGAAGAAAGGCTGATTTCATGTTGGAACATATGGGAAGCTAAAGATGAAGAAGTTTGGACCTTACAAGATTTTGAGGAAATTTGACAATGGAAATGCATATGAAATTGAGTTACCTGATGACATGGACATATCACCTATTTTCAACATTGCTAATTTGTATGAATATCATGAACTTGATGAAGAAGTAACAGTACCAACAAAATATCCTAAGAAGCAGAATGATGAAGTTGAATAGATTTTGAAGGAAAGAGTTGGCAAGAGCATAAGAGGAAAACAATATATGGAATATCTCATAAAGTGGAAGAATAGACTGATGTAAGACAGTTCATGGTCATAGTTTGAGTTGGATGCAGCTCAGACCAGACCTACCAAATGATTTAGAGAATCATTTCAAAATAACCCCAGGTGTCTAATGCAGGAGCATCTCAGGTCCTTGGCAATCCTGTGTCACCAAAAACAATGTGGATTTTTTCTATGTTTCTCAGTTTCTTCTTTGACCGAGTTGGTCAGTTTCTTTTGGTTATCAAGTGTGGTTAGTTATCTCCTGGGTGGTCGATTATTTCACTAGCGCTCGACATTTCCTGTCTGCTACTCGGTTATCTTTCTTACCGACAGGTTTAGTTTTAGTTCTTGTTGTGGTTGACTTGTGCATTTATATTGGATCAAAAATTTAACGTTGGTATTCATCATTGGGAAGCATGTGGTCCCAGATCTGACCAGTCCTTCCATTGATTATGGATCTGAAGGTTGACTCAGCTCGGTAGCTTCTTGTATAAATGTAGATGTTTGGTTGTAGATTAGAGGGAAGTTTTTGGGATAGAAGATAGTAGAAATTAGTTTGGAGATTTGTAATAGATCCTCACATGTTTGAGGACTTCTGAGATTCATTGTAATATCAGGCCATAACCGGGAAGGCCTTACAGCCTGACATGTATGGTTCTATTTGATGATAATATATGAAAGTTTCTACATTCTCTCTCTCACTGTTGTGTTTGTTGGCTTCCGCATGTGTTGCACAGGCTTGGATCATTAGGGTGAGCCATTGTTTGGCCCCTCTTGCATCCCTACCTTGCATTAGTGTTGAATCTGGATAGCCATATACATGTAGTCATGTGGCATGTTATGGCCCACATGTCTTCACAATAACCGACACACTGAATAATATGTATCATGTAAATGTTTATCAAAGGCCTCCATGTAAAAAGGTTCCTGGATGGATTGACCTACAAAATATTTTATTGATTGTTCCTTTTCCAAGTGAGTAGGGAGAAGCTTACCCCTGACTATATCTCTAGTTCTATTATACTAGGCCAAAAACCTATCTAGGTCCATGTCTATCAGGGTAGCAAATAAATCACTAGAGTAAAACACCTTCCTAATCTCATCCCCACTTATGGTAAGCAAAAATTATCCTTTGATATCCCTAATCACTGTTGTTATTTGATCATATATATCTACAATATTCAAGAGGTCCACATTTAAATACACATTCATAACAACCAGCCTACCAAGGTCAAATTGCCAAGAATTTGACTTAGAGTTAGAGAGATTAGCCTGATGATACCATTGTTTGAATAAATATAACCCTGATATTGAGAGACGAGCATCTACTGCATTTCCAAATTTATCAAATAATCCCTCATCAATCTTCTTCCCCCTGATTAACTTAGCACCTAATGTTCTATTATTTATAGAGGGCTTTAATTGGTCTAAGAAATCATCATAAGGGTTCCTTTTGAGGTAACTGATCTTTCCTCAATGCTCTCTAGCCTGTGAAATTTTGGAAACTAGGGCTTTTCACTACTTAAAAAAGACAATAAAGCCTTCCCAAATTTGCAACAAGACAACACCTAATGACTTCTCTTTACTAAACAAAGTAAATCCCCATGAAAAAACTTGCATAAAACACTTTAGACACACTAGAATGAGCTCATAAGAATGGGAACAACTTATGGATTTTTGCACAATTCTTCACTTTGTTTTGCCTGTAGAGAACTCCCTCAGATGACCCACTAGCTACAGAGCACTGAAAAATTCTTGGAGAAAGCACAATAAAGAAACAATTAATAGTTATATACCCTTTTAAACTCATTTACTTGTTAAGCATGAATGTTGAATATGTCCTATGGAGGAGTATTCTAGTAGTTTTGTAGTAGTTGCATGTTGCATTCATGATTGTGTTTGTCATTGATGTCAATGCACTGATCATACTAGAGATTAGTAGAGAAGAAGACAGTGTTTGAATTAGCGCACATGGATAATTTTAGATAAAGTTATGCGGAGTTGAGGACATGTTCCTTATGGTGTCCTGATATCATGGTTAAGAGAACGTACAAAAATTGAATTATTTGTGTCATTTATGGGTAATTTATTGGAAACTATATTCTATCAGTGTTCCTGAGAAGTGGTTTGCAATAATTGGATTATATCTCCTAACAGGGATAGAATATGGACATGCGAAGTTATACAAAGGTTGAAGACATTTCAGAGGTAACTTGGATGAGTCATCATAGTCAGAGGTTGCATGTGTGAAGATTTATTAAGTTTGTGAGCCGATAGTTTTATGTGGTTATGGAAATATTATGTAACGTATAATATTTTATATTTTGTAATTGGTTAAGCCTAATTGACCGAATCAATTATGAAATATTGTGCACAGTATAAAGGAAGGATTGTTTTCCTTAATTGAGATGATAGTATGCATGATATCAGAAGTATATGATGTGAAGGTGAAACAATGATTGATGTATGATGCAAATTGAGAAAATCTGGTGAAGCATTTGGTGTGGTTTTTGGCCACCGTCAGAAGAGAGAAGAGAAGTTGTTGAGATGAGTAATTATTGGTATTACTCTATTCAGATAATATAGAGATCAATTGGATAGTGTGTTAAGTGATCTTTCCCTTGAATTTGTGTGGACAGTGGGTCCTTCTGCCTTCCTTAACTCCTAATAGGGTTAGAATCTTCTGACACAAATTCAAATTCTCCTAACAAGGACTGATATGTACTGAATGTAATTCACAAGACTCCTTACAAAGTCCATCATCTCACAAGTAATTTTCATATTGGTACATCTTTTTTGGGTACCATCCCCGCCGGGGTTTACTCTTTGATCAAGAGGTTCCCTAGTTAAAAAATTTGGTGTCATTATGTATGATTATCTTTCTGTGGTTGTTTATGTTGATTAAATGTTTCAAATTTTATAAGGTTAATAAAAAAAAAATTATTAGATAAATGATTCACCCCCCCCTCTCAGTTATCTTGGTGGACTTTACTTTATAACAATTGGTATTAGAGTTGCATGTCCTTGAAGAAAAAGTTTAACAAGTTAAGGAGATCTATGGCGAGTCATTTCAAAAAAGAAAGTCCTAAGTTTGATGGAGATAACTATGAAAGATGGAAAAAAAAGATGAAGACTCATCTTCTATGTTTAGGACTAGGATATTGGTTGATTACAAAGAATGACAAGACTATCATTGAAGAAGACAAAATTGAAGACTGCACTAAGAAAGAAAGAGATCTATTTATGTGTAACATACTTTCTAGAGAAGCACTTTTGTCAGCTCTTCCTAAGAATGAATATAGTCAGGTAAAAACTCTAAAGACATCTCATGAAATTTGGTTAGCTTTGGAATCTACTTTTGAAGATGATAAACATGCTAAGAGAACTAGATTAAAAAATTGGATATGTTAATTTCAAGAAGCAAAGATGATGGAAGATGAATATGTTAGAATTTATATTGGTAGAATATCAGAGATTGTTGTAGGTATCAAAGCTTGTGAAGGAAATAAGACTGAAGATGAAATCATATGGAAGCTCTTGAAAAATCCAACCCAAGTGTTTAAGAAGAAATCATAGATGATTTAAAAAGTCATACCTTGTACTAAGAAATTCACCAGAGAGACTCTTCTTGGAAGATTAGAAGCAACGAAGATAGGTAATTTGAGACAATCTGGAGATTTTCCCAAAATTGAAACTGCATTCAGTGCACTTAGTGTTCACCCTACTTTGTCAAGAAGTGCAAGTGTCAGTGGAGACTATGCTAGTAGTAGCAGATCTAAGCCTAAAGAAGATAAAAATATTGAAGAAGGAATTGTCGTGCTTGTAAAAAGATAACCAGAAGGTAAGAAAATTTTTAAATGTTGGACATGTTGAGTGTCATTTTTACATGAGACAACGGTTAGGAATTTGGATGAAAAAATTTCCCTCTTGGAAGAATGATGAAATCAATCTCAAGATTCCTTTTGGGATGGGTCTCAACCATCTAGATAGCTCAATTGAAGATAAATGTGAAACTGTTCACGAGGAGGCCTTTGCTGGTTTGATCTTGGAGAAGCTACAAAATAATCTTAGAACAAGTGATATTTCTCCTTCTTCTTTTCTGTATTTTCAGAATCTTTTGAATGAAAGCAATGTAAATCTGATTTAATCTATTGTGATTGATTTGTAAACAAAGAGCAAGGTAACAAGAACTTGAAATGAAATTGTAGAAAGGAAAGTAATGGACATAAACCATTGTTACGCTACTTTACGAATTAAAATACCAAGAAGATGGAGAAAACCCACAAAATAGAGATCTAAACACTAGTACAAAAACAACAAAATTAGACTAAAAAAACTACTAAAAATCACATATAGATGACCAATTTTGATCACATGACTAGTAATAGTTTATTGCTAGTTATTTGTAACACCACCAAATTTGTGACTAAACAAATTTTAGTCATTTGTTGGTTGTTTTGAATGATCAATTTGGTAGTATTTTTACTCATTAATTTAGTCATTTGTTGTTGTTAATTGGTCATTCATTTAATCTTGATAGTCATTTATTTAATCATTAAAATCATTAATTTGTGTCAATTGGTAATATATTTAATCATTTGTATCAACTAATTTCCATCCATTGGTAGTATATTTGATCATTTTAATCATTAATTTAGTCAATGTTGTTAATAATTAGTCATTTATTTAATCATGTTAACACTTAATTGATATCGATTGGTAATATATTTAGTCATTTGTATCAACTAATTTCCATCCATTGGTAGTATATTTGATCATTTTAATCATTAATTTAGTCAACATTGTTAATAATTAGTCATTTATTTAATCACGATAACAATTAATTGATATCGATTGGTAATATATTTAGTCATTGTCACTCTTATGTTTCCATCTACTAAGAGTATATTTAATCACTATTATATTTTGGTTCTCATTAATTGGTATTAAATTTAGTTGTGATATAAATAATGTATTAAATTACATAAATTTAATAATGCAAAAAAGGCATATATTAAACTTGAAGTAAACCATAAAAGAAATTAAAAATATATTAACATATACAAACAATATTCAACATCATGAGAAAGAAAGGTAATCTGCAATTTTAAAATATAATATGTATCAAGTAATAAAATGTCAACATTGAGAGTATACATAATTATATCTAAAAATATCAAAGTTATTAAGAGTTTCCAACTCATTAAATACACCATGAATGTTTGGTATCTAGTGCATGATAAACATCAACTAATTCATTTTCTCCAAAAAAATTATTGGCCACCGTGCAAAGGATCCTTCTTTCTCTTTTAGACGGATTGCTCCATCTAGTTTGTCTTCATAAACAAGTGGTACGTTACTTGTGACCCTCACAAGTTCTACATTTTCATCACTCGTTCCTTTCAAGTTTTCTCCATGTATGATAGATAGTGAATGGATCCACCCAACACCAACAGCAGCACTATCAAATGGATCCAACACTCTGACTTTATCTCCTTCTTGGAGTTCATGAATATTTTTCTGCAAAAACAAAAGGTGCATAGGTAATTATGTGACTTATTAACATAATAATTATCACATAGGTAAACATTTGACTTATTAACATAATAAAACAACCATTACTTGCTCAAATAGTACTTGCATGTGTTAAAACAAATACCATGAAATACACAACAATAAATAAAAATCATCTTTCTTTTAACATGAAGTCTTCTTTGAATATCATATAGATCCTCATCCAGTTCAACATGTTCACTATCAACATCCTTCTCAAATTGTGGAGCTTTATAGATAGGTCTATTGAGAGCGTCTTTCCCTGTATGCACAGTAGACTAAAGAGAAAACAAGTACAAGTCATATGCTGCAAGAGGGTATGATATGTAAACCTTGGCAAGAAATAAGTACAATTCTAAATTGTGCAATGAAGATAGCTAATAAATATTGTGACAAATTAACTTACATCTGGAAAAATGCAAAATCTATAATTATTTGTTTAATATAACATTTCAAGCATGAAGATTAGGATAGATAATTGACAACTATTACATTACCTCAACTTTACCACAACTATAACTGTGTTGATCCACATTCATGTCCACTAATTCATCGCAATCGCTGTCAATATCAGCAGCTTTGTTGGCATCAAAGCATTTTTGTGTAGCTTTGATAGAATTTCTCTGCACGTGGTTAAATTGTTAGTAGATAGATCAATGCAATGGTAGATTAAATGCAATGGTGGTATTTTCTTCCATGTTAGAAACAACAATAGTGTATTGTAGACTGACCATCACTAGTCATCATTGCTACAGGATTATTACATCAGATAAGTGACAAATAACTCTTTAAGGTCTTATAAATATATCAGCATATTCCCCTCTCATTATTACACAGATCAATGAGGAGTATTATCACTATACAAGAAAGAATAAAATAAGGGGGCTAACATTATCCAAGAAATAAGTAATTGCTGTCTAGAAAGAGGAAGTCAGATCGCACAAAGGAAGAAGACATCTCATCTATAATTGCAGCCAAAGGAAGGAATTAATATGACCTAAGTTAGATAACTAACTAATGATATTGTTAGTTACAAGGAAGAGGTACAATTTGTTAAAATAGTAATTCAGTTTGAAAGAGTTCTGATCAAAGAGATACAACTTTTCACATCATGCCCTTTGTTGCTTAATAAGGGAAGATCATCCATTTCTTCAAGGGGCATATTTTATTGGCATATAGTCTTCATACTTGAAGCACTTAAAGGGATTTAATATAGCCAACTAAAGGAGGTATTTGTCCCCTATTGGGCAAGGTCAAAAACACATGAAAATAAGAAATTGACAAGTAGAAACAGCATCCCAGATTATTGCAAGAATAAAAGATTGTAATCAGACTAAGGCATAAACTTCTCACATAAAATTGCATGAAACTTGAGCCATTATTCAGCAACAGTGACAAAGATTAGACTCACAAGAAGGCATTAAAGAAACATAAAATTAAAGGATAATAATTTGAAAGAGGATCAAGTACAAGATCCTATTTCTCATACCAAATTATGTCTATTCCATTTGCATGATTATGAAAGACAATTTCAGAGAAGGTGATCAGATTATTGTAAGGATCAGGTGCTTTATTTCAACATAGTTTGTTAATAAGCATCTCAGTAAATCAAAGCAATATAGATCAAGAATCTAGGCAGAGCATCATCCTGGATTAGAGCAATATTAATCTGACAGCATTTTGCATTCCCCAATCTACTCTATAGTATCGATATCAAAGAAGTTTTGGTTCATAGATATTACCCTTCATTTTCAGATCAGAATTTATATCAACATTCTAGTTTGGAAATAAATCTCAGAAATTAAAGTAAACTTTATCCTCATTAATATAAAGATATTTTGAATTTGCATTGATTGATTTCTTTTATCTCTCACAAGCCATCAAACAAGGATAATCGATTTATTACAACATCGATCATAAGAGATAAGACAAACTTGAAGTAATTGCATAAGGGGACATTACAGTTTGTTACAACATGATAAGTTGTAACAACTCCAAAATATAGGCATACACTAAAATAACATAATAATTAAAGCATAAATGGCTTAGAAGATAAGCATACCTTAGTATTGAATATCCAGTTATTAGTTGCCTTATTAACACCTATATTTGGAGATAAGTGAAAGCAAGCACATTAAAAAGAGATTCCAAATATCTATTAAATTGAGTGATAAGCATATATAATAATTCAAATATAATAAGATAGTGAGAAATGACCTGTGGAGTCTCGTTTCTTCTTAACTGTAACATTCTCTTTAATTCCTTGACCATCTTTTCCCAAGCCTTCACCTTCTTTCCAAACCTTGCAAAGAACAAGCAGAGGGGAAAAAATGAGAAACTTACATAAGACATGTAAAAAACAATATGTACTTACCTTTTAGAACCCGTAACATAAACTTAAGTTCAAATATAGACAACAACATAATAGAAGATGGTCAGATTCGTGGGTTTCTGAAGTCGTAGATTACTCATCTCAATATGAAGTCGTAGAGATTACTTAGATTACTTGTCTCAATATAAAGTCTTAGAGGGATGTTGTTGTTTAGAAGTTGAGAAAGCAATTCAAACATACTAGCAGTAGACATACTAATAGACAAAAAGAGGATGAATCTTCTTTGCTTACCCATAATCTTCTTTGCCTATGAGCTCAGCCTTTGATGCAACACAACAAAGAATGCTATTGATATGCAATGAAAGATGCAAAATGAAGGTACTTTAAACCTCAAATGAGTAATCTACAACTCAGAATGGGTATCAACCTTTGTAATCAAACATATGTTTTCTAACTCAAATAATTTAAAAAGTTTCTCTGAGGTCCTCTAATATGACATGGTTCTCCAAGGTTTTGAATTTTTTATCCTGAAAAACATGTGATGCTTTCATCAAGATGTAAAACAATGATTAAATCCCCAAATTTATGATTGAACACATGGGTTTGCACTGATGTTTGCAACATGTTTCACAAAAAATACATAAGTTCAAATATGGTTCAAACAATCTCCAATACATCCACCTAGTCATATTATAACATCACATTCTTACTCCAGCCATCAGATCACTCCTGGTGCAGGGGCACCTAATGGACACATGAAGCTACAGGGTACACCAGGAGACCATGAAGGTACCAAGGGCAATAAATGCCTAATGAAGACATGTCAAGTCATTTGATGATGGATTATGGCTATTGAAGCCATCAAAATGTAAGGAATTTCATAAAGTTGTCAAATTGTAAGGTATTGCCAAGAATAGGCAATGTGATGTAAGGAGTCATTGTGAAGTCAATGTGATGTAAGGGGTCATTTGAAGTCCTAGAGTGTCCTAGGTAGATTTATAGGTTGATGGAATGAATAATAGTGTTTACATAATGTAATAAGGCTCTAAAATGTGTAAAGGGCACTAAAAGTGCAAGATTTTGTAACATTGTCAACATTGACAATATAGGCCAAATATGGCACACTAGAGGGAGTTAAGGGTAAAGGTGGAGTATTTAGGTCACTTAGGTATCATAAAGTCATTTAGATACAATAATAAATGTTCCCAATGTCTTAAGCCAAGAAAGTGGCAAAGGGAAAACAAATAAGTAATGACTGTCATTTAAAAGTTATCAAAACAGTTTGTTTACTGACATATGACAGTTAAGGGATAGTTATAAGGTTTTGATCGACTTTGAGTCAGTTTTGGGAGTTAGATTAGAGGTAAAAGTCTAGAAAGAAATGTCTTTATAAGACACAACAGGTAGTAGTCGAGAGAGAAGAATGTATCAAGGAAAAGAAATAAATAAAGGAATTCTGTAACTCACTGTCACAGTGACAGTTTTCTATTTTGCAAGATTTAGTTTGGTAATCCAATAAAGTTCTTTCCATTCAAGATTTACTGTTTTTCTCCTTGAAAAGATTTTCATGATTTGTTAACTTTGTGCAAAGATTTTGTAAGTTATTTTCAAGCAAAACTATTTTTGAGATCTCTGCTGTCACACGAAACGTGACAGCCTGTCACTGTTTTGTAGTCATTTATGGAGACAAGCCTCTCCCACTTTCTGTGATTGGAATGTAACTTGTGGGAGAGGTAATTAAGTGTATAAATATGATGTTTTTTATATGATTTTAATGCAGGAGGGTGTGTGACAGTGTATAGAGATAGAACAGTGTGTGTGACTGTTGAACCAAACAGTGAAGGTGCATTTGCAAGGCACCACATGGTGAATATGAGTAAATTGAGGTTGGAGTGGGTAAACGAGTGTTGAAAACATTTGAGAGAGTATTTTTAAAGGTGTCTAAACCATTAGTAAGGTTTTGTGTGTTGGATAAGAGACTTTTCTAGAAAGCCCTAGGTTAGAAACCCTTAAAAGGAGGGTTTGTTGAAAGAATGCTTAGATGTGAGTGGATGTCCAAAAAAATTTAGAAATCCTGATGTTTAGTAGATTCTCTAAGACTATTTCAAGGTTTGGAGTGTTGAGGATAAGAGCAAAGGGTAGTTGCTTTGGAATTGGAGGGCTAATTAGGCCTAGGTACATGTAGAGACAGCCATAGAAAGGTTCACCAGTCACAGGTTGAAGGACTGAGATTTACAGGGTTTTAAGAAATCAATAATGGGTATTTGAAAATGTGAAGGAGTTACTAGGGTGTTTGGGAAATTTGGGAGTAAAGTGCAATTTATCACCTTATAACCTCTACTAACCCAACTAGCCCCATTAAGCCCATTTGGCTTATATTGCCAACATTGGCAATTTTTACAAATATTGCACTTTTAGTGCCTATGACAATATTTAGAGGCTTTAATAGCCTTGTTACATATTTTAAGACCACTATAGATCATTTTCAACAACCACTAACCTAGGATCAACAAAATCTATTCCTAGGTACCTTCTAGACTCAATATTGCCTTTAAGGCTTACATTTATGATTTGTTTACAAAATGATCAATGGATGATCAACATAATATTTCAAGACCATGAGAATTCTTATTACATGTTTTAATGACCTTTGAAGGCCATTTGTCTTCAACACCTCCCAGGGATCCATTAGTGACCCCATTTCTCTTCCTGCCTCTTGGATTTGACCTTGGTGCTCCTACACCAAGACCCCAAAGGGGTGCCCTGGTGCAGGGAGCCTATGGCTCCATGGCATTCAAAATTGATAGGTAGGTTTAGTAGTTGGTCTTGGTCCTTGTTTGCATTGTAATGACCCATTTGTAAGGTGCTTGATCGCTAAGGTGACTTTATAAACCTAGTGGATCAATGCAACCATGTGGTCCATCTAGTTGATCTTAGTTGATTTCATGTTTTAGTGTGTCTAGATGATAGGCCTAAGTCATTATAGGGGTCTATAGGTCAGGAACAACCTTAGGAACATGTTTTAGGCCTAAGTACGCCAAAAAATACAAATGGCATTGTTATGTCTTAACAACCTTTTGAAAAGGTGTGTCTTTTGTTTTCAAAAGGTAGTTCCCAATGGTCAAATGGGAAAAAAAGGTCAGTAATTGTATTTAAACCATTGTAATGTGATCCAAGACAGAGGAGAGGATCATTTGTATGAAGGCTTGAAGTTAATAAATGCAAAAAACCCTTAAAATTCTGAAAAAAACCTGTGAGACAGCAAATTGTACAGCCTGATACGGATTGTTCATGATTGCTAATGTACCTTTTTGTGTAGAGAAATATTTTAGTCATCTTTTGGTTTTGGTTTGAATCCATTTTGATCAGGGAGTCAAAAGTTATCCTACTTTTTCTGGGACTGGTCCAGAATTCTGTCTAGAAAGAACAGTTTGCCTTAATGGAGGTCTAACTTGCAAACCCCACAGTGGAAAATTATAAAACTAGAGGGAATGCAAGTTATAAGTCTAAACTCTATGATTCCAGAGTTTCAGGGCATTTGGAGTAGGGTTAGGGCACTTTCAAGCTGGCCCTAGGTCAAGTTAATGAGCAAACTTGACTAGGAGAATGAGAAAAGTGGAGACAGTCTTGAAATTTGAGTTGTTCAAAGGTACCAGAGGTTGTTATTGAGTGATTTGGAGTTTTCTTGGATAGCCTTGAGGGTTTGGGGTCTTGGGAACCCATCTTGACATTTTCCATGATGCCCTAGCTTAGCCTGATCAACTAGGCCTAGGAGTGCAAGTGGGGTTTGGGGGTGCAGGACTAAGATCTATCCAAGTCCTTTTGGAATCCAACAAAACTACCAAATGGGTATCCTGAATGGTGATTAGTTTCCCTGGGTGTGTGTGAAAATTGTAATTTAAAGCCCAAAAACTGAGTTAGAAGGGCTAATTGGCCTATTAGGCCTAATAACTAGAAGTGAGGGTTTGAGACTTGGGGGGTCAAAACAAGTTGCAGAATATGAGTGCTAGGGGCAAAAATAGACTATCTCCAAAGGAATTTTCTTGAGAAGTGAAGTGTTTTGTAGTGTTGCTTCATAACCCCATTGTGTAGAGTGTACCCGAGTGAAGGGTAAGTTGCCAAATTTGAGTGTTGGTGTTAAGACCTGGTTGTGGAAAGGCCTTGGAAGGCTTAAGGAGGTCCTTAGCTGTAGACTCTGCATCATGCCCATTCCATCTAGCATAATCCTGACAATCCAAACTAGAGATAACTATCATCCAAATGGACTCAATCATACTAGAAACTCTTCCCTATTCATAATGTATGACTGTGCACTGCACTTTCCTACAAAAATAGAAAGTCTCTATTCTATCTCTAACAAGCATTGAAATCATAGATCAACCAGAGATCAAAAAAACACTAGAAGTAGAGATATACTAAAGCCAGAGTACCTCTTTTTAAACTATTAATACTTATGGTAAACTGAAATGTGATGACAAACCTGTAAAAAATTGTTAAAATTAAGAAGGAAAACATTTTTTATTTTATTTTAAAATATATGTTGGATTCTTTTATTTTGACGATAAATTTTGATGGTGCATTTTTAATTTTATTTTAAAATATATGTTGGACTCTTTTATTACCATAATAGCATACTAGTTGACAATGCTAAAAAATTCAAAATAGAATTAGATGAATAGAGCCTCTTACCTGATTTGAATCCATAAAATTATGGACATTCCATGTAGAAACTGTAGGCTTAACAGAAGTGGCCAACTGTGATACTATCTCAGCCAGTCCATCCATACGCACAGCAGAGGCAGCCAACTGGGATACTTTCTCAGTGAGTCCATGTATGCAATTCATTGTTTGTTCATACCTATCATTTGAGCTAAAATGATCTGTAGAGGCTATTACATGACATGCAATAGATGGCTGTGAGATCTCATTTGATGGACTAGATTTCCAACTCATATTGTTGTTCGATCTAGGATCCAATGTTTCCATATAATTGACAATTTCTTCTACACTTGCTTCTTTGTTATTATTTTCCATCTACAATACAACATTAATATCAACAAATAGTTAGTTCAATAAATAATTCCAATAAATATTCACATAAATTGAACCAAAAAATTAGGCACTTACTCCAAATTTGTCCTTTTTAGCCTGCAACCCGCCTAGGCCAAATGTGTATCCAACTGTTACATTATCTCTTGCTCTCTTTCCTCTACAACTTTTAATCAAATATTCTTCAGAACTCACTCTTTCTTTCAATGCCTCCCATTGTCTAGGAGATAGAGTAGATTGTAACCTGTCTTTCCCATCCACGATAGTTTTTCTGCAAGTGTATCTAAAATTATTCATCAAAATTCTCATTTTTTTCTTGTAATATCTTCGAGAGATTTTTCCACCAGTAGTCTCAAAATTATTTTCCATCTTTTGTATGACAATTTCCACATTTCGTGGATCTTGATCTACAAAGTTTGTCTTGCAAATATCCAAATGGGTTCTACATCGCATGCCCAGCTCAGAGGCCCACCTTGCAACATTTTTCCCAATGGGTTCGCCATCTCTTGGTACCTCAACCAAGAATGGCTTCTTGCCTTCTAATTTTCTCTATTTTGCATCCCTCTCTGTAGATCTATATAAATTTTGACTCAATCTTCTCCTTTTGACAAAAGCAGGCACATCTTCCATATTTAAACCGCTGCTAATATTTTTTTCTGATTTATTAGTTCCATCAGAAGATGTAATAGGTACATTGGATGAAAGCAATATCTCTTCATTCCTTTCAGCAACTTGAAATTCACCATCTTTACCCACATTAAGTGTGTCATGAGTAGTTATATCACTACCTATCTTTGTAGACTTTTTCTCAAAGACATCCTTTATCACTCTTGCAAAAAGCTTTTGCATATTTTCTGTTCCTTGACTCCCATGTTTTTCAATAATCTCTTTGAGACTTTGTGTTAAAAGATCTTCGTGATGTTGTGCATCACCATGTTCTATATCTAATTGTGCATCACCATGTACTTTATCAAGATGCACATCACTATGCATTATACCTGGCTGCACATCATCACAACTATTGTTTCCACCAAGTGCATGTGCTGTTGAATCACAAATTCGTTGGCTTCTACGAATTGTCGGCACTCTATCTTTAATTTCCTTTTGTTTTCCTTTTTCATTTCCTATGCAGTTTGTTTCTTTCCTATATAACCAAAAATATCATATTATATCTTGTATACATAAAGCTCAAGCCTTTAAATTTTCAGTAAACACTATTAAACAATAACATACTACTCACTGGATTTACAACTTACCTGTTTGTTAATCCAAGCTATGACAAATATTCATTATTCCTTGCCACATGTTTTCTACAAGACTTCTCGTACTCTGTCAATAGAATTTTAGCATTCTCACCACTATCATCTAATTTGGGCCTCACATTCTTTCTCCTCATTTCCTGAAATCCAAATAAGTGATAATGTATAAATCAGCAACTTGAATCAAAATGTAAACAAAGACAAATTTCAACAACTAAATGCTTGACAAGATACTAAAAAAGAGCTTTGTTTGACATGATCTAAATAGTCTACATAAGGACAGTCAGCCTTATAAGGACAGTCAAACAGTAGAATAAATCTAAACTTCCATCTCCTCAAGCCCATGGCCCTGATGTGCATCAATTTATGGACAAAGCCCATATTTACTGACTACAACAGTTCAAATATTTCATGTAACTGTTCAGTCACATTAATGGCTTGCCAAACATTGCATGAGACCTTGAAACCTCATGGTACAGTTAATGTACACCATCTCCTTCATCCTTGTCTAAGAGAGGAGGTTATTCATGCGTGCAAAATGAAAGGGATCACATTTTGTGTGCTCACTGCTTTCCCTAAGGAGGGTTTGAATCAGCTTTAATCAAATGAAGATAACTTTTTCTATACTCAATCAAATGAACTCCTTCAAAGCCCAAATTACTCTAGATTAAAAATATTAACATGTCCAAATAGAAAAGTTTCAAAACAAATCCATTAAGCCCATTGTAATCATATTCAAAGTTGACTGTTGCAGAAAAAGAACATGAAAATGAAGAACCTGAACACTTTTATTTGATTCACACTCCAAAATCCTGACCACCTACATTTCTTGGGCTATCCCCGATACAACCATATATCTAATGACTCAATATTTACACCAGCCAATTGCATTTTCTTGAAAGTTTCTAAAGCCTTTTCAACAAATTTATATTGTACATATCCTACAATCATAACATTCCATGAGACCACATTTCTTTTAGACAATCTCTTGAGCACTCATCATATAATGGCCATCAACAATATGTTATGATGCTTGATTCCACTATCTACTACTGTTGATGTAATGGCCTCCTTTAAACCATAATAACCAGTCAAAGTTAGTTTGCATAGGTCATTAGATTCATAGCCTAATGGATTTTTATTACAAGTATCTTTAAGTCTCTTCAATGCCCTATTTTCTCTTTTTCATGGTCCCTTCCAATTAGGGTCCTCTTCTCACCCACCATAATCTTGAGGCCAAAATTGACGGTGCTACCATTATTGATGGTTTGACAATTTCATAGGTAGTCATTACTGGAATTAATAAGGAAATGAAGGAAATGGTCTTAAATTTCCATTTTATGCAATGGCTTCCTAAATGCAAACAAGAGATATTTTAGTATTATATGACACTATCAAAGAATATAGATTATTGTTCTTATGAATTCACAGAACTTTTTAGATCATCAGTGAAAATTATCTGCAAATATCTATTACAGGCAGGGATTGGTGAATTCACACATCTTGTCATGAGACCATTTATCTTATACACTTTAGGATATTAGGAGGCATCAAACATCTATTACAATACTTTCCATCCACTTGGAATCACAATATTGGCTTCTCACTTCAATGAGGGTAACTAAGCCTACTAGCCCTGTCTACCTAGGTTTAGGAATTCAACATCCAATAACAGAATTTGGAGACCAACAAAAAACCATATGGGATACCTTTTGACATTTTATAATTCATATTCAAAGATGACACCAAGAGCAATTGAGACCTTTGATCACAAACTAACTGTTGCAAGGCTTTTAAGGCCTAATTAGGCCACTATTGCACAACAACTACCCCCAAATTACACCATACAACCAAACCAACACCATGGAGAGGTGGAAAGGAACTTTAAAACAAGGAATCCACAGGTTTACAATGCCTAAACACCTCAGGATTACACCAGGTTTAGAAAATGCACTCACAGTCATGAAAACTAGTCATTTTCCACCCCAAATCAGACCTAGGGCATCAAACCATTGTCACCAATCATCAAATCTCACTTCAAAACCTCCAGAATAAGATAGAGGACACCTAGACCTTCCAATTCTCCCATTTTGGAAATTTTCCAATGGTGAATTTAGGAAATATGAAAGATTTTCTATCAGAAACCTTGTTGAAGAGGGTTTTCAGACTGTTTTCACTAAAATTCTTCTAAAAAGTACTGTCCCAAAGCCTGCCAATGAAACCCAAGAATCTTTCAGCAAGCTTCAAGCAACTATTTTTCAAGGTTACATTACAAGTTTCATCCTTATCTATATAAGATTGTAGTCGTTATTCTTGTTGCATTACTACTGAATTTGTAGCATTATCCTGGTCTGGGATTTAGATGTTTATAGCTCTTGAAACATTCTGTCACTAATTGCACTTTCTACTTCTCTTTTGTAATAAAAGTCAACTTTTTCCCAAAAAACTATCATACTAATGAATTATAATATTTCAAGGCGACATTACAAGTTTTAAATTTTATATGTATATAATTATAGTCACTATTCCTATAGCATTACTTCTAAAATTTGGCATTATCCTGATTAACATTCCTTCTAGGATTCAATGTTTATAGCTCTTGAAGTAAATTCATATTTTGTCACTAATTGCACTTTCTTTGGAATAAATGATTTATAGCATGAAAACATATGATAACACTTCATAATCGTTCCTATAACATATGAAAACATAATCAACCACATTAGTCATGTCATTTCCCAGTTTCTTCCAAAGGAAGTGGTTCTGAATCTTTATATTTGCCAGAGTTGCTGCCAATTACATGTATCCAAAAATCAGATATCATATGCAATATGCCTAGATATGGCATGGATACCCAGTTCAAACATATCCATATAAATGCCTGTATTTGGGCCATATCTGACATGCGGGATACAATACCACGTAGTCCAGTGCCATATTCAATTTAAGGATATCAAAAAACATTCAGAAACTGTCCACATGTATATAGTGCTATATCAAATGTAATGAGCTCAAATATGCAATGGACACCATGTCCCAACACATCCAGACAATGGCCTGTATTTGAGCCATATTGATCTAGAAGCATCCAGGTCCACACACAATCCTGCCTCACCCAAAAAAGAATGATCATTCAATTTTGGTTTTTTTTGAATTGTGTGTGCTTGTGGTTTCTTGTCCTATTTTGTTTGCAGCTGATTGATATGAAAGACCTTGTTGGGTCCACAGAAGGCCTATATGGTGGAGTGATTGGGCTTGGCAATTTCAAATATTGGACTATTTCTACGAAGATTCTTGGGTTTCATTGGCAGGCTTTGGGACATTATTATTCTATTATAGATACCAGAGATTGAGAAATGAGGTTCCTTAATTTATAACAGGCTCAACAGACAAGCAACTTGTTTTAGAAACTCCAGGGGAGGTAAAGCACCAACATTTTCTATAAATCATGTTTTACTTAAATTTTATTTAAAGGCTAAAGAATTTTAGGCCCTAAAGCTTCTCTAGTCTATTGGAAAAGAGTATTCAACATTGTACCCAATACACATTTCCATTAAAATAATTAAAACGTAAAGAAATACTACTGTTGCTAAGATGTATTATGTTTTCATGCTTCCAAGTGTTTGCGTTGAGGAAACTGCTTCCTACAACATCTACTTATGATTTTTATATACATGTAAGTCCCACTGTAACTGGCTCCTTGATAAATCTCTAGATCCTTTGATAAGTTTTACTTTTTTGTATTATTTTCTTTTACATTATATTTTACAATGCAAAGTAAGAGAAACACAAATTATTGGATCCTTAGTTTCTGAATTCTAGCATCCTTGAAAACAAAATGAAGCTTAGATCATTAGAATCAGATGCCTAATTACTAATTAGAAAAGTAGTACATGATTCAGCAACAAAACCTACCATATACAACTCAATGAAGCAGAACAAGTCTCACAGGAAATCCCTGATAGAAGAGTAGTGACTGGGTAACATTTTCAATGGAACCAAAGAAAGAGTTTTTTGGACATTGACTATTGATGAGAAATTTTTCATTCTTGGCTTGAGTATCATTATGAAAATGGACTAAATCAATGTGTAAAGTTATTATAGAATTAAATGCTCCATCCCCATGGTGAAGTTATTGTAGAATTAAATGGTTTTCACAGATTTTCATGGAGAGTGGTCATAGTATTAGTAAGAAGGTCCATGTTCTCAAAACATAAACACAATTTTAAAACAACTTAAAAGACTTTAATAATAGTTCATGAAATGGGGCTCATCAATAATCATCTGCACTGCTTGCAAGGTCCAATTCTTGATCACTCATGTCTGCATCTACTAGATCTTCTTCGTCATCATCATCTGTGGCATGCAATACATTCTCTCTTACAATCTCTTCACTAGTAATCAAAATATCTTCTTGAAACAGTCCATCATCATCTTCATCCACTTCTTCAAATGTTTCTTGTAGATTAATATATTGCCCATCAGGAATTAAATCAACAACTTCCATGAATTTCCGTTTTGAACAAGACTCTGTTTGAATGACATATGACCATCCTGGGCTTCTTACATCATCAATTAGAAATGATTGGTTGATTTTAAAAGGGAAAACATATGGCTCATCCATCTCTGATAAGAATTGCCCTATATTAGCACGTATAAATCCATACTCATCAAATTGTACTACGGATGGTCGGATCCACTTACATTTTAACAATATAGGACTATTTTCACCAAAATCTACCTGAATAATTTCTTGGATGAATCCAACATAGAATTTCTTCTCGGTTTCATGATAAAACTCAGCACTAACAACACAATCACAATTTATCTTTCCTTTGTCTTTTTGCTCTACCCTTAAATGACTACCATAGGCCCACATGCCATTAAATCGCATAGCCCATAAATGTGGAGATTGTGAAAGCTCACTTTCCTCTATTGTTATATGTTGACCTTCTTCTTTTCCATCATGAACAGCACTGGAAATCCATTCTTCAAATTTTGGAAAAGTATCACCTCCAACCAAACTATGATGTTTGCACTTTTGAGGTCGATGTTGCAAGAAACTTTGATTTTCTTCCTCATATTTTCTACATACAACATTAATGACATAGTAAGATTAATAATATAAATGTGTAATACATTTGAGTAAATAAACAACTATGTAGAATGTTTTACCTATGCCATGTATCAAATGAAGATGTGTTTTGAAGAATAAATGCATGCAATGTACTTCTTTCCTAATGTGATAGCTTGAAGCAGCATCCATTGCCCTCTAATAATTCACCTGCAACTCTCTCATCTTCATCATCATCCCATACACGTCGATTCACATTTTCAAAATCCTTCATATATTCTATACAAAATCCCATGACCTCTTGCATTGAATATCCCTCAGCCATGCTACCTTCTGGTTTTTCCCTAGTACGAACAAATTGTTTCAAAACCTTCATATATCGTTCTATAGGATACATCCATCTTGTTCTTACTAGACCACAATGCTCTAGTTCATATTCTAGATGTATCAAAAGATGCATAGAGATGTTAAAGATTGTTGGTGGAAATTCCCGTTCTAGAAGACAAAGAACTTCAGCAACCTCCTCCCTCAAACTGTCAAAGTTTGATGGATCTGCTACATGTGAACTCATTCTCTTAAGTATTAGCCCCAACCTTATGATTGCCAATCTTGGCCCTTTTTCCAAACCCAATATATTAACCATAATTGGTAAAATTTTCTCGATTATCACATGATAATCATGGTTCTTTAGGCCTCTTAAGCTATTAATGTCAATTTGGCTTCTAATGGCAGTACTTACATATCCTGTAGGAAAGCGAGTCTGAGACATCAACTGTAAGAATTGTGCACATTGTTCTTTTGTCCAAACATAGGGAGCACTAGGTTTTCCATATTTTTCACCATCATATTTTTCAACCCAAAGATTTTGATGAATCTTTAAATCTCGGAAGTCTTCTCATGATAAAATAGTATCAAAAGCACCAAAAAGAGTTTCTATAATAGCATAGGCTATATTTTTCTCTGTATGCATAAAGTCAACAATGTACCTGATGGTTATATCCTTGAAGTATGGCAAATTATAGAATATGCATAGCCTCTTTACACCGCTTTGATTACATGGATCATATCTGCTACCAGGAACACCACCATTTGTAATAAATGACATTCTTTTTTTTCCATTGTCAACAATGTAATCACCTGTTATTGCCAAAGGTGCTTCACGATTCTCTTCTTGACCATTGAAACATTTTTTTGTTGACGATATGGATGATCCACTTTTAGATAAGCATGATGTCCACAATAAATACACTTACGCAAACTTCTTGAGTGCCTCACAAAATCCTTAAAGTTACAAGCTGGACAACCATGATATCCATGAACAGTGAGACTAGAAAATGTACCGTATGCAGGAAGATCATGAATTGTAACCAATAAGGAAGCTCTTAAAGTGAATTTGATTGAATGACCATCCCTTAAAGATTGAATTGCTTCAACTCCTATCCACAATTCCATTAGCTCATCAGATAGTGGCTCTAGATAAGCATCTATTGTATCTGAAGTCACACTTTTCTTTCCTGGTATAATCAATGATAACATCAAGAAAAATGGTTTGGTTACTAGCCATGGAGGCAAATTATAATTTAATAAAAAAATAGGCCAAGTTGACCATTTCGTACTTTGATCTGAGAATGGGTTCACTCCATCTAGAGCCAAACCCAACCTTATGTTACGAGGATCTTGAGAAAAATTGGGCCATTTGTTATCAAACTCCATCCACATATTAGAATCAGGCACATGTCATTGTTTCCCATCAATGCTCTTATTTAGAGCATGCCACTGCATAAGTTGAGCAATGTCTCTACACTGATACATTCGTAGTAATCATGAGATTATCAGAAAGTGGCGAAGAACTTTTCTAGGGACCACAGCTGATTTCAATCCTTTCCTGTACCTTGCTTCATGACATTTTGGACATTCAGTATCATTTGCAAGATTTTTGTGAAATAATACACAACCATTCACACATGTGTGGATATTATCATACCCCAATCCGAGCTTACTGATTTTCCTTTTACATTGACTTCATTTTATGGGAAATGTGGAGTCAGTAGGTAACAATGAACATAATAATGCCAACAACTGATCTACACTCTCATTTGTCCAACCATGCACCACTTGCAAGTTAAGAATTTGAAGGATTGTTGTCAAATGACTTAACTTGCAATCAGCATACACATGCTTTAAAGCATCCTCCATTGCCTTGGTCCAATCATCGTCTAAACCCTCATTCAACATTCTATTGACTTCAAACCCTTCGTCTAGCTTTATTGTGCCTTCATCTATGTTTGGTGCCACTTCATCTATGTTTGCTGCATCTTCACCTCCCACATTTTACAATTCTATCATATCTTTGTAATAGTTATAAGCCCAAGGGCTTATACCACTATGCCCATGTCTTATCATATGTCGATAAATAACATTTCTATTTTTCATTTTTCCACCAAGACAGTTATTACATGGACATGGATATTTTTCCACATCCCTCTCATCAGCTACTCTCTCATCATATGCATGATATTGATCTGTAGTCAACCTTCTTTGCTGATCCATTTGTAATATTTTGCATTCTATTATTAAATTAGAATCTGATTTCAAGATAGCGAAAAATAAATCTGAAAACAAAATCAAATAAAGCATAAAAAATAGTGATAAAGTATGTTTCAAAGCATAAAAAGCAGCAAAGTTTTGAATTACCTTTGAATTAATTGCAGAAGGCGTCCCCAAATTTGACCTTTCTTCAAAGAGGCCTGATGACATCAATTTTTTTACGAACAGTGAATTCTTTGCCTGTCTTTCAATAAGTCTCCGAGTCCTCTCCAAACAAGCTTTATCACCCATGCAAGTAGCCACTACAGTTATATGCACCTAAAATAATTTTTTTCAAATACACACATCAGATAATTAAAGACACTATAACCTATTAAAAAAACAACATAAATAAGAAGTTGAACAAAAGAAATTTTATGGTTATTAATATATATATATATATATATATATATATATATATATATATATATATATATATCACTAAACCATGTCAAGGATCATGATAAGTGTTCTCCATGATTTTGGCATGGGGTCTGTCGATTCTCCATGATTTTGGGATCCGGGTTACTATGGTTATTAGAAAACTTATGCTCCTCAAGTCAATGTGACATGTGTGTCTTTGGATGATATTCTTTAGCTTGATGATCTCTTCTATGTTTCTACTTTCTAGTTTAATTAGTAGTTTTTTTTTTCAGTTTCTTGTATGGCTGAGATATAGTGTATCATTGAGTTTGATGATCAGCAAGTGATCATTACAAAAATTAGTCTTGAAAGAAGAAATTTTAGGAGGTTTCCTTTATAGGCTACTTGCTGATCCAGTTGAGCAGGCATTACAAGATGCCATGATGGAGCATCCTTCCAACTTTGCAGGGATAGTTTTCAAAACCTACTGTGGAAGCAGCAATCGATTCTATGCATGGAACTGGTAGGAAAATTGAAGGATACACTGACAAATTTATTGTTTAAGATTAAGGAATACCCCAAAAATTTTATATAACACTGAAAGAGGGAGTTCACCTAAATGATTCTAATTAACCTAAGAAGATATCCTTAAATATGAGTTCTAGACATACAATTGATCACGTTGGCATGCAAACTAATAGTTAACAATCACATTCTCAAACGTTTGCTAGTCATTTGGGGGAGTTGGAGTTGGCAAGGGCCCAGGACTGCAAGATTTTTTGTTGTGGTTGTGGTGTCTACCTGTGTGTTAATTAGTCTTATTCTAGCTAGTTTAGTTTTAGCTCTAAAAAAATGGCTCAGCATAGCTTTGACAGGTACCACACGTGCAAATCAACTAGGAACCTTGAGATGAGTGTTTGAACATATCAAATACTACTCAACCTGCAACTTTGCTTCACACTCTAAAGACCCATGTGCTCAAATTCACAATCTACTAGTGCATTTGGAGCTCACTGTTACAATTATGCATACATAGCTAGGAGCTAGGGCTTGCTATTAAAAATAGGAGGAGGTATTGTATAGATCTGTAGCCACATGTTTTGGAAAGCTAAATGAGTGTACTTTATGATTCTAAAACCTATTTACAATTCCTTGGGTCATTTTTAAGTGATAAGCAATTTAACACTAGATAGTCACTTCTAGAACAACAAGTAGGTCATTTTAAGCTCATTTTTGTGTTGTTGTGATGTCATGTTCATAGATTGAAGCCATCGGGATGCCTATAAGGGCCAAATTGCCCAAGAGTCAAAGGAAGTCAACAGTTGGTCAAAATAGGTTTAACTCATGTAGAAGGGGTTTATTATGTTTACTTAGTCATTTCATGCATATTGGAATTGATTTGGGGTCATACAAGTAGTCCTTGAGCAAAAATGCAACTTGGTGCAAAAGTTGCAAAAGTTGCATTTTGCAACTTTTTCTTGCAACTTTGAAAAGTTGCAAAAGTTGCATTTTGCAACTTTTTCTTGCAACTTTGAAATTGAATTGGTTATGGCATGTAACCAATCCCAAATTTCTAGATGAGTAATTGGAAACATTTTTCAAATGGTTAATGAAGTAATTGAAGGATTTTTGTAATTACCCTATTATTGTACGGACTGTAACTGTGTTAATTCTTTGATGGTACGACTCTGTACGACCTATACGGATTGGGAGTGATGTTTTCATCTTACAGTTAGATAGAGTTTTGTACGGATTGGGAGTGATGTTTTGATCTTACAGACTAAGACCCAAAAACAGTCATACTACCAGTTAGGAAGCCTGTTAGTGTTTACACTATTTGGAATAGTATCAAGGGTACTTAATGTCTGCATGTACTTGCTAGAGAAGATGTCAGAGGTGGATTTGGGGATCAGTGAAAGGTGTTAGGGGTCTTATGGGTAACTTGGAAGTATAAACATAGTAGGGGGTAAAGGTACTTGAAGAAGGGTTGTAGAGTCCTTAGTAAAGAAGGGCTAGTTGATGAGATTGGGGTAAGAATCCACATTAAAGAAGTCATCATACCTTGGAGGCAAGTGACAGGGTGGGACTTAGGAAGTCCTTGGGTGGATGAATGAGGGATCCATTGGATGGACCTAGGAAGATTAGATAACAAAGTGTGAAAGGTAACCTGATGCAGGAGCATCAAGGCCAAGTGATGCAGGAGCATCAAAGACCAAGGATGGAGACCTAAGAAGACATTAGAGGCAACAAGAAGTCAACATGACCTATTTGGGTCATTGAATGTGATAAGACCTTGTAAAGGTCCTTTTAAAAATGTTTGTAATCATTTTGTATTAAGTCAAATTTGTAAGCCATCAATGGCATTATGAAAGGACAAGGGTCATTTATGTAATGTAATAATTGGTCATGGGAAAATGGGGTCCTAGAAGGTACTATGGTGGATAAATGTGGTCAAAAAGTCATAAAGAGTCATAATGACATATAAAATGCAATGTACTTACAAAATATGTGTAACATTGTCATAAAGGCCACATAGGGCACTATGGAAGAGTCAAGGAGTTAAAAGGGGTTTATAAGTTTTTTAAACATTAGAAAGGTAAATTAGTCTTGAAAAATGTTATAAGAATTGAGTCCTAAAGCCCGAGGCTATAACAATTTGTAAAGGGTTGTTATTAAAAAGCTATTAAAAACTGTTAGAAACTGTCCCCAAGACAGTTAGGTAGATTTGGTCATTGCTTGGGAGGTTTGGTTGGTTTAGAAGGGAAAGGAAGTCTATAAATGCAATTTATTTTGTGTCCCAAAGGGAGGAGTCGAAGATCATATTGTAAATGTTTTGAGAAATTAATAAAATTACAAGGATATCTCTGCTGTCACAGAAAACTGTCACTGAACAGTGATTTTTCATTTGTCTGTCTTTTAGTTTGATGCAAGTTTTCTTTGATTCAAAGCTTTAGTTTTTAATTCAAATGAAGTAGAAGACTTTCCTAAGATTCCTTACTTTAAAGAAGGTCATTTCTTGAAGGATTTTGCATAGCAATTAAAGGTCTGTCTGTGGTAAATAAGACTGTCACGTGACAGACAGTCACTGTCTGAGGCAAATTTAGAAACTTCACCTCTCCCACTGCTGTGTTAGTCATGTAACTCATGGGAGAGGTTGTAAAAATGTTGAATGCACTTATTTAATGATGTTTTATGCAGAGATTTGTAGGGGTATGGATGGATGAAGTCACTGTTTGAGAGAAAGTGTTGTTTGGAACACTAGATGAATAGGACAGTTATAGGTTTGGATATTCCATCTGAAGGAAGGCTATGCTTTATGGAATGGAAGGTCAAGATAAGACCAATTGAAGGTGTTGGATCCATTGGAAGGATCAAGAAATGTTTGCAAAGGTGATTTTGATAAAAACCCTTGGTTGAGGCACCTAGGAAGGAGGGTTTGCTAGTTGGGTAAGGAAAACTTGATGGAATCTCCAATAAATTGCAAAATCCTTTGTTTGGGGTGACAAGACAACTCTGTGTGAGGTCAGATAGTTTGTGGGATGTGATTCATTAGTACTTGCTTTGCAACAGGAGGGCTAAAAGAGGGCTAATTGTGAGGTAGCAGTCATGGTTCTGGTATTTGGTCCAAAGGAGTGGTATGAGATTTTGAAATATGTTGTGTAGAATGAAAAAGAGTATCTAGATCTTTGTTTTGATTTTAGAGTGTCTTGGGAAAGGTGAGAGAAAACAGTGAAAAATTGATTAGGCAGGGCTAATTGGGAAATAGGCCTAATGAAGGGCTTGTAGTGGATTTTGGTATCAGATGAAGAGATGAGGGTTTGGAATCCTTGAGAACATGTTAGTTGAAGTTGTTTAAGATGTATGAAGGTGGAGGAATCACCTGGTTGAAGTGAAGACAAATTTGAGCCTATTGAGGCATTGTGGGAATAAAGGATAGTTTGTTGAAAAGATTATTTAGATGAATCCAATGGATGGATTGAGAGACAGAGGTTATGTTTCTAAGATGTAGAGCCTATGGTGGCACAAGTGAATGGTGTGCACACTCTGATATAGTTGAAGTTGACTGGATCAAGGAGAGTGATCCTATGAAGATGCTTGGTTGTGTTGTGAGAATACCAATAAAAGTCCCTCTTATTATGAATAACTGAAAGTCCACCTAGGTCTCTGCATCACCAAGGATGAAGAATAAGAAGACACTAGAGGCAACAAGATGACAACATGACCATATTGGGTCATTGAATGTAATAAGACCTTGTAAAGGTCCTTTTTGATATGTTTTGTAATCATTTTGTTAAAGTTCAAAATTGTAAGCCATTAATGGCATGATGGAAGGACAAGGGTTACCTAGGGGTCATTCAATGTAGTACAATGGAAAATGGAGTCCTAGAATGTACTAGGGTGCATAAATGAGGTCAAAGAGTCATAAAGTGCATATAAAATGCAATAAATATGATGTAATAGCAAAAATATGTCAAATTGTCAAAATGTTGTCAAACAAGCCACATAGGGCACTAAAGTGGAATCAAAAGGATAGGTGAAGTTCTTAAGTCCTATTAGGAGTATTGTGTCATTTAGGAATTGTGTTAAAAGTCTTTGACTGCCTGAGGTTAGGGTAAAGTACTGTTGTTAAGAGTTATTAAAAAGATATTAAAAACTGTTCAAAACTGTCTCAAGACAGTTAAAGGAGTTTTTAGTCGTTGGACAGTTTGGAAAGGGAAAGGAAGATTATAAAACATGGTGTAGAGGAATGTACCAAGAGGTGTTGAGCATCTCAATGTAAATGCTTTGAAGAAATCAATACAATACATTAGTTCTTTGTTGCTTTAAGTCTGCTATAGAACAGTGAATGTTCTTTGTTCCTATCATTGTTTTGTGCAAAGTTTATTTGTTTTAATGCTTTCATCTTGATTCAAAAAATGTATTAGAATGTTTTAAGGTACTTTTCATCAGAAGAAAGTCATTTGATAAAGGTTTTTGCAGCAGTAAATTAATTGACTGTCACTGTCACGTGACAGAGATAACATTCTGATATAAATTCAAGGAATTTACCCCTCCCACTGCTGTAATGGATATGTAACTTATGGGAGAGGGTTTTCAAATGTCTAATGCATTTATAAAATGAGGTTTTGTGCAAGAATAAGTAGGAGGATGGACAAGAAGGTCTCTAGTTGAGACAAAGTGATGTCTTGGGAACACAAGGTGTTTGGACCAGGCATGGTCTGGAGATTCTACCAACATGAGGGGTATATTTTATGACATAGAAGGTCATGTTAGGACAGCACTTAAGAAGCCTTATAGGGTAAAAGGGTGGAATGAACAAGATATTTTGGACATCACTGAATGAGCATGTATTCCTTTCAGAATTGGTGCTTATGAAGATGTTTTGTGGTTTGATATTGTTCCAAAGATGGAATGCCATTTGATCCTTGGGAGGACATGGCAGATGGAAAAGAGGACAGTACATTATGGAAAGGATAACACATATACTTTCAGGCATAAGGGGCAAATGATAGTAATGAGTCCATTGAAGAGAGGGCAAGCAACATGGCAAGTGCATGGTCACATTGGTGTGATGGAATGGATAGGTTTTGTAGAACCTAGAAGGCAAGATGATGAAGCAAGAGTAAAACAAAGTGTTTGTGAAATCAGAGATGAGGAAGTGGATCAACCTGAGGTCCTAGTGAAAGAGGATATGGTGAAGGAGTGACCATTATAAGGACAAGATGTTGAAGGAAAGAACAAAGAGGTTGCAAGTGTGGTAGATAATTACTAGGGATATCAATGCTTAGTTTCTTGCTATTCATTAAGATACTCATGAAATACTTTCATCTCATTTCTAGTTATAATTATAAGCTAAGCACCTAGCCCAACATGCTAGACCAAACATTGGTAGCTAATTGAGTGTGGTGATGATGCTTTGACTGGCATATATAGTCCCAAGGTAAGCAAGATCCAGTTTGCACTTAGACAATTCAAATCTAACTTAAAGGTTTCCATATCTAAACATTTTGTTAGCTTTTTAATAAAATTAGTTGAATAAATATGAATTGATTCCTTTCACATATTAAATTTATCCTGGGCATACCAAAAGCCTCATGAAGAGATGAAACAGGCACATTTAAAAGTAACTAACATAATCTGATTTACATCCTTTCAGCTACTAAATTTAGCCTGGATGTACCAAAAGTCTCAAGAAAAAGTTGAAACAGACACATTTAAAAGTAAATGAACATAATCTGATTTGCATCCCTTCATGACTCATCTATTAAATTTAACATTAATGTACCAAAAGACTCAAGAAAAGTTGATAGAGACACATTTAAAAGTAAATGAAATAATCTGCTAAAAGCTAAATCATGTTTACTCAATAATGCATAAGTAGGCGAGTAATCTCCTTAATTCAAGCTATGCTTAAGGCATAATTTGCACCAAGTTATAAAACTATTTTCATATACAACCCATTACCACCTAGTCTAGAAGGAAAATTCTCATGTCAAGAAGCTCAACATGTCAATCATATTACACTGAAATCAATCAAATGCAACACATGCTCTAGGGAACTGGGACTAGACATCTGACAGGATAAATGTATGACAGCAGAAGAATGGCCGGATGGTTTTTTATTTAGACCACCTCGGTAACTTGTCTGGAATGTTCAATCTCTTTATGATCTTCTTGCGATGTTCTATTTGTGCCTAATGGCTAGGATGATTTTATAATTCAAATCCTTAAAAAATGAAAGCACAATAATTTTAAAAAGATACATGCAGGTGGTGAAGTGCTCTTCTTTGGAGGACATTTTTCACAACTGCAGTGGTTGTTGTAGTACTAAGAGCATTCATTGATTATTTTGGAAGTGGAAACTGTGGGCTTTTTGGAGGTGGAGGACTGATAATGTTTGATGTGAGTTCAGTGACTAGAAAATATATGGCTATTGATCTACTTCCAGTTGTGATATTAGGTGTCATTGGAGGAGTGGTGGGAGCAGTATATAATTACCTTCTTGAGCATACTCTGAGAATATATGCCTTAATCAATCAGTAAGTTCTCCAAGGCACAAAAAAAACAAACTTTGTATTAGATTGTGGCTAAAGCAATGAAAAATTGTATGTTCCCCTGTTCTTCATTTTTCTCTGCGGCATCTTTTCCCCTACATACATGTGGACTACTTTCTTTTCTGGACTTTTAGGTCTCATGCAGTCAAGAAACCTCCTTTATCTAATAGTACTATTTACCCCATTAGTATACTTATTAAGAGTACTTAACCTTATTTAAGAATTACAAAGTTTTCTTAATTTTGTACAGAACATGGCGATGAATGACATAGTTGTGTATTACTGATACAGGAGAGGGCCAATATCCAAAATACTCCTTTCATGCACTGTGGCTTTGTATACATCCTGTTGTATATTTGGACTTCCATGGCTTGTAGCATGTACACCATGTCCAGAAGGAAAGATGCTCAACCACGAATGTCCCAATGTTCGCAAAATAGGGAACTTCAAGCAATTTCATTGCCCTGCAAGCTATTACAATGACCTTGCAAATTTGCTTTTCAACACAAATGATGCTACTGTTAGAAATATATTTAGTTCTGGCACTGGAAATGAGTTTCATTTGACATCATTGATGCTCTACTTTGTTACAATTTTCATATTGGGACTAGTAACATATGGGCTTGCACTTCCATCAAATCTCTTCATACCTGTAATCTTAATAGGCTCTACATATGGCAGAGCACTTGGTAAGTTGATGGGATCATTTGCAAACATTGATTAGGGACTTTTTACAGTGCTTGGTGCAGCCTCTCTTCTAGGAGGGTCAATGAGAATGACAGTTTTTAATGGATCATGGCTCTATTTAGCTTTGATAAAGAGACTCTTCTACATGCATTATTATGTATGCCTGCTTAATCTTATCCTTAAATCCTTTGTCATTTAAGCTACAAGTTCCGATAGATAATAACAGTAGATATTCCAACTTGGTTCTAGGCGATAAGATTTGTCCATCTTAGTGTGAAGAGATGAGAGCAGGAGCTGTTCCCCTTAATGTTGATATGTTCGTAGATCTTAACTACTTTATGCATAATCTGCTTCATGGGGAAGACAACCACCATATAAAGGAAAAAGATATGAATGGACATCCCCCTACCCTACAAAACACCCATTTTCTCTTTATAATGGTACAGAATTGGCAGTATTCACACATTTGTAAAATGTAACATTTCTTTGGATTATTATGGTAGTCATAATCTTTTGTTAAGTTAATATTTTTGGTTAAAACTTCTGAAGTCTATAGAACCCAAAGAAATATGCTTTTGTGTTTGTTGGAAAATAATAGTTATAAGTTTGGAAATCAAATAAAATAGCCTGTAGATTATTGTATGCAAACTGTAAAAACATGATAGTCTTGTGTGCAAACTTTATAAATAACTGTATTTATATCTTTTACCATGTCTCTTATGATTAGCTATTTTGCAAAATGATTCAACATGTTTATTATTTCATTTTTCTAAAAAAAATTTGTTTGTGAAACGTGAACACCCTTAATTGCAACATTGCTCAGACCTTTTTAGATGTCTAACCTTATACTCTGGTTACTGTCTAGGGTTCATGGATTTGTTTGAGTTTTATCACTATAGTTTCATCCTTGACGTATTAGATGCGATCTGGTCGATATCTCACCTGCATTAAATGAAGCAGCAAGTGCTATAGTGGATGTGAGTGTCCAATGTCAATCTCTTAAAAATCTCAAGCAATCTGGATTTGTTTCTAACAGAATAGAACATATGGTTTTTGTGAAACTGCAAGCTTCTTGTTTGGTGATCGAAATTGTTTGTTTCAAATCAATCAAGTGAAATCTACATTTCTAAATGGAAATGTAAAATTTCTTGTGTGATTCATTGCTATACAGAGCAAGTTGCATGCATTGATTACAAGTAATTACTAACATATTCATAAGCACTTTCTATCTCATTAATGTTTAAATTTTACATAAATGATTGTTCTATATGGCTCCCAATATCGTATTAATGGCAAGTCCTATTTCACTTCCTCCTTATTGATGGTAAGAAGCAAGGATCTATTGTTGCACAGTATCCTTTAGTGAACAAAATGCAGAAAGTTTTTTGAGTTTTGGTCAATGAGACAAATTTTACTTATTAATTAAAGAAATCAGATTTTTTTTCCATAGGCTGTTTACCCATTAAAAATATATTACATTGCATGAAAATGACAACCTGTAGAAAGACAACCATCATGAGGTTTCACATTCATTTAGCATTCTAATGTGTATTTTCATTCTAATGTCTTATTTTCCTAGTTCTTTAATATCCTAAATTTTAAATACGAGGTTGTTTGTAATGAGATATACACCTTCCTGATACTATGCTAAATGGTTTTTAATGTCTAAAACTTAAACTAACTTTTCTTTGGAGTAAATACCTAACACAGTCATCCTGCACTTCCAAGAAGACACTTAAATGTCTTGAGCTTGACTTTGCCTAGCCAGTTAATGAAAATATATGCAGGTTTCTCTTTTTTTTTAATTGGTAAATTTAGTTTATATTAAATTATAAAAAATGATTATACAAAATTTTGAAAATGATAGTTTATGGTCTGAAATCACAGATATGTCTTTGAATCAAAGCAGAGCCCAAAATTCTAACAGTCTGCCCATGACATAATTACATTCTAGCCATTCTATCTGTATACTGAGTATTGAACCATACTAGTACACACGATTTAGTCAATTTCTAGATTCCATACCAACTACTCCTTCAAACAAAGTCCAGTACTTACAGATTATACAAACTTCTCATCACTCTCTTGCACCCAGCATTGAAGCTTTCTAATGCACAGCAATTGCTGTTTGTCGACACCGAACGGATTTGGAGATTTTATTGCAAAATCTGGTGGTTTCTTCCCGCTCTCCTGTGCCCAAAATGCATGCCCCGCTCTCCTGTGCCCAAAATGCATGCCTCCCTTATACGCGCGAAACTCAACCTATTCGAAAATGGATGTTTTTTTGCTTGTGTATGTCGATCCTCTTTAATATTTGCAGAGTTTTAAACTATAATTTTTTATATTTATTTATTTAATTATTTATACTTGCATAAATATATATATTATTCTAATTAATTTCTAGTTATGATAAATACATTTCAAAAAATAAGTGTGCAAACTCCAAAAAACATATATTCATATTACTACCCAAACTTTAATTCTCAGAGGGCTTGCGATTTTTAATAAGATTAATATTAAAAAACATTCATATTACTATTATTTAACATTTAAAACATATAGCATTTTATTAATAACTAAAATTATTAATATAATTATATATTTTAAAAAAATTTAATAATAGATTATATACTTAATTTTAAAATAATAAATTTATTTATATTAATAATAATTATATTATAATATATAAATATACAATTGAAAATATAAAATTATAATTAAAATAAACATTAAAAATAAAAAATAAAAAAATTATAAAACTTAAAATTTAATCTTTAAGTATTGATGTTCCCACATTATATCTTTTAAATATTAAAAATTTGAAGTTAAACATACTTTTAAATTAATTATTTTAATGATTAAAAATTTGGATGTACTTTTCTTTTATCAAAATGGTACCATTTTTTAGAATTCAAAATTGTGATGCGAAAATTAACTACTTTGACATATACGACATAATTGCACTGACATACTCAACATCCATGGAGAAGCGTGCAAAACTCCGATGCAAATTTTTGGCTCTATAGAAAGCACCTTTCTAGTGAGGATGAATAAAACTACTTAGTATTCATTGCATTTTGGTAATACTTGTACAAAGAAGAACATGTCTCCTATAAAAATGAATGGAGCAATTAGCACTCATTGCATCTAAGTGATGCTTGTAGATGAAAGTCTCCATACTTCACCTCTGGAAGCAATATCACCTGGATGTAATAAGTGCCAAGTGTTAATTGGTTCATTCTCAAAAGAGATGGGTTCTTATTAACCACAATTGATGAAACATCCAATTACTTTGACTCAAAAACTAAAAAGTGGAATTTTTATCACTAATGTTTTGGGTTCTTATATTGGTAGATATGAAATTAGAGTCTGTTAAGCTTACTAAGTTTCATATCTTGTCTTTCCTTTCGATTATCATTAATCACATCATATTCTATTTTTCTTGCAAATAAAATTTGATTTTTTTATAGATCCCATCAAATGTGTAATTTTTATAATTATTATAACAATTTTGAATGCATTGCATTCACTTTTTCAAATTTGTGGGAAATTTTAGTCTCATTTTCAAAAGTCTTTCAATAGAATATCTATATATACTTTTGATTTATGTTAATATCATATTTTCACACTTTACTTTATTATATAAAAATTTATATACATTCATGGATTTTTTTCCCCTTTTCTCCTATAATATATTACGTTGACCATGACACATCTATATATGTCAACCACCAAATATTGTACTATGAGGTGATTTGGATTCTCATGATCATGATGTAAGCAATATAATTGTACTAATTTTCAATCCTTATAATTATAATTAAGGAAAAGTACTGGACTAGACTGCAGTCGATTTTAATGTAATATTTAGAACTATTATTTGTTAATAAGACCTGTACAACAAATTTTGTTAATTATAATTTGGCTATTCCTTTTGATAACACTATCTCTAATTCTTGTTTATCAATCGGTTTTGAAATCACCAAAAACCAAGATTTATGGCATGATCAGAAGGATCGTGTGTAATATATAGTTGCTCACACAATAAGCCTATTGACGAGAAAGCATTAGTGGTCAATTGGAATTTCTAAGTCTATGATATTATATTCAAATGTTATAATTATAAATGAGGTATAATCATTCATTTAGTCATTTTGTTTAGGTGACTAATTATGTAGTCATTAATTTAATCATTTATTTAATAAATTTTGTTTGGGTAATGAGTTATTAGTGACTAATTATTTAATCATTTAATTAGTCATTTATTTGATCATCTGTTTAGTCATTTTTATTTGTCTACGCTTGTGGTTTTATCTTATGATCAAATTAGTCACGTATTTAGTCATTTATATTTGTGAAGTACAAAACATTAGTGGAATATGATCAATTTTAGTCATGTGACTAAAAGTTTTAGTCATGTAGTCACATATTTGCCAAAATGTACTAGTGAAATGAATCACAATCACAATTTTACAAATGCATTCATCAACGAAAATAAATGCAGATGTAAGATATATCAAAATTCATCAGATCACGAAGCCACTACGAATGTGCGCACACATGAGACAAATTTATCTTGAAGCACTGGAGAATAATCTTCCCAATAATTTGTCTCAACAAAGCAACGTAGCAGTGATAAACACCAAACTAATGTAATCCGAGATCAAAATCACCATACAATTAATTAGCTCTTTGAAAAAAATGAATGAGAAAACACACATCCATAAACTTCGCAAAGATAGCAGAAAAGATCACACCACGATTGAAGCACCAATTGTAAATATTGTATTGTAAAGTAATCCACCCTAATTACACTATTTTTTGAAAATTTATAGGGCTTCACCCTTTAGAGAAAGAAATTTCACAGTTAGGGTTTCAGTCTCTCATGCAACTTTGAGAAATAAATAAACTTAAGCTTAACTAAAATAAAACTACTCTTAAAGAAACCCTAAACTATCTAACACCATTTCGATCCACATGCATTACAATTTTGAAGCCTAAGATGCATTAAAGAACTCAAAATCTGGTCTCGAATTTCACCATTTCCTTTCTTATTCTTCTTTCAAAATTTGGAGTTCTTTACATGTTAGAGTAAATTATTAATTTTATTAATATTTTACTCCCTTCTTAAGATATCAACTCTTTGCTTTAGTCAACTCATGCACTAGTTATGCATTAGTTTTCTTTAGTTGACTCATGCACTAGTTATGCATCAGTTGATTTTTGCATGCATTAGTCTTGTAATAGTTTAACTGATTATTACATGCACTTCTTCTTTTTAGGTTTTCCTTTTCAAGGCCTTTGATCTCCTTTATATGGATGATCCATTGTACACTATTATTCATTCAGTTATTTGAGGATATTTTCTTCTTCATCTTCTGAGTCAAACCCTTCCCCTCTTCTTCTCTTGACTTCTTGTGACAGGTTTTTGTATGCAAGTGATCTTCAGGTTTCTGTGGATTTGTGTTGCTCAAATCCTACATGGTATCAGAGCCTAATCTGCTACAGCTTGTTTTCATTTAAAGGATTCAAATTAGGGATTTTTTGGCAGATTTGAGAAGTTTTGGTTATATTTCTCAGATTTGGTATTCTCTGGTATTTTTTATGTTTTTTTATTGAAATTAGGGGTTCCTAAATTTTGGTGCACTTTGAGCTCAAATGAACCTCACTGTTGAGCTCGTAGCACCCAAAAACCCCTGTTTTGATATAAAAGATGTCCAATTTGGACAACGTTGCAGGGAGAGGCACATTTTTTTTGCCCCAGGGCCGTACGACAGTGCACGCACCCTGAGGCAATTAAATGCGCACAGTACAAGAGGAAATTTCAAAAAAATATATATAAAAATTTTTTTTGGCTGCTCCACCGCCGCGCCACCACTGTGCCGCCCGTGCTCGGCCACAGAGCCACCGCCACCGCCAGGCACTGCCACCCCGTAGACCGCCGACGCTAAACCGCTAGTGGCTAGCACTAAACTACTAGTGGCTAGCGTGAAACTACTGATAGCTAGCTCTCTAGCGCCAGCGCCTGGAGTCTCATGTGACCAGGGGCTAGCGCTTAGAAAACAAATTTTTTGGTGATTTTTTTGCTTTTTAGAGGCTCTTCTACTAAAATTTGATTTTCGGGAGCTCCAGGCATTCGTTTTCGACAAATAAGATATCGTCAGAAAGCTGGTTCTAAGCCCGACACTCTCATGGAGGACTTTTTGGCATTTTTTGCCATCTAGCTTGCTGATTTTGTAGTCAAAGCTAGATTTTCCTTCTTGCACTCCGGGGGGGCTATTTTGCACATTTTTGCTCCATTTTTTGATCCGTAAGAAGCGCTGGAAAGCTCTTCTCAAGCCCCATCCAGATTTCTACCTCTCATCATTAGATTTTTTTTCAAGGTACACAAGATTCAAAATTGAAGTTTTTTTCTCTTCTCTATGTCAGGCATATCATTCTAGACTAAGGGGTCCAATATTTGGCTTGTGGGGGGTGTTGATTTCTAGTTTCTATCAGTTAAACCAGATATTTGTCAAAATCAAACCCTTCTAAAAAATATGGCCGAGACCTCTTCTTGTCTAGAACTTCTGACCCCACATAATTATCACACATGGAAAACCCTGATGACATGGCTTCTCCGTTCAAAAGGGCTCTGGTCTTGTCTAGATGCAGTGCAGCCAATATTATAGAGGCCCTTTGAGATCATGCAGCATCGAAACAAGATGGATGAGGCTATGGGGTTGATTGCTTTATAGGTATCAGATAGCTTGCAGTTTCATCTTGATGGGTGCAATACCCCTCTAGCTATGTGGACCAAGCTTAACACTTTGTTTGGTACAGTGAATGAGTTCCGAGCACTTCAGATTGAGGCAGAGCTTACCTCTCTTGTCCCTGATTCTTTTCCCTCTATTGAGGACTTTCTGATGAAGTTCAAATAGCATAGATCTTTGTTACACAGATGTGGAAAGCAAAAGATTGATAAAGAGTGCATTTATCTGATTCTATCTAAGCTTAGCGGAAACTTTCAGATCTTCTCTTCTACCTTTCATTCTACCATGGACGCTTTGGGACCTACATTCACCATGCCCACTTTTGAGGTGTTCTATGATCATTTGACTAGAGAGCAGGCCAAGCTTACTCAGTTGGACTCTCTAACAGGATCAAAGAACCATGCATTGGTTGCCCAACCATCCAAAGAAAAGCAGAAGTAGAAGCCAAAATAGATATCAGATTCCTCTTCTCAGCACTCTACTGGTCCACCATCTTCTTCTAAGAAGGAGAAATAGAAGACTGAGAGACCTACATGTTCCTATTGTCAGAAGGGACCTCATGATGAGTCACATTATTTTCAGAAGAGATTTGATGGCTATGAGAAATAGATTGTAGATTTGCAAGTTCTTCTTCAGAAGAGCACTGTTTCCTTTCCATCCTCTTCTACCTCATAGGGGTCTGCTTTTCAATCTTCCTCCACATCTTTGACATCTGGACAGGATTGAGGAAAGGGTCATGCATTACAGGCATCCATTGCATCCCCTTCATAGGTCCCTTGGATACTGGATTCAGGTGCTTCTCACCATATGGCATCTTCTAAAGGGGTCTTCTCTATTGTTGAGGCTTCTCCCATTCCTCATATTATCATGGGGAATAACACTATCCTGATAGTCTGCGGGAAAGGTTCAGTCAACATTTAGGATGGCACATTCAATGATGTATTATATGTTCCATCTCTATCTGTAAACCTTCTCTCGATTTATCAGATTACACATAGTGGTTCAGGGAAGATAGTTGAGTTCACTGCAGATTCAGTCTTCATTCGAGATAGTATGACAAGAGGTATTGTTGCTACAGGGACAGTTGATCATTCCACCCGTCTCTACACCTTCTCACACTTTGGTCCACCATCTCCATTGTCGGAGCACAGCTCTCCTCTTTCACGAGAGCCTCATGTGGTGCAATCAGGTCACTTGAACCTTTGCATTATTCCTGAGATCACTACTATGACTGCCACACCACATCCTGTTGAGGTCTTTTCTCTTCAGCAGGATTCTTCTTCAGCACTACCTGACCCTCCAACTCCATTCATTGAGCCACCAGGGGTAGTTGTTGAGGATTCTATAGAGGACACTCATCTCCTCTCTCCTGACAGTGTTAGCACACCAGTCACACCACCTACATTGGGGATTCCCTTTTAGGCTCCTCATGTTTTCTCCTTTGAGCATCAGTTAGACCTTCCAGTTTCACCTCTCATTTAGGAGTTTCCTTGTTTTGTGCCTTAGTTTATTCCGCATTGGAGTTCCATTGGTTTGATCATTTCCACATAGGTTCCATTATTCTAGGGGGGCTTTGGTGACTCATCCCTCTCTCATGGGGGGGCTGGTTGTACTTATGGTTTTGAGAGAGTCTCTTGAGCCATTTCTTTTTCAACATTTTTCTATCTCTTTTTGGAGTAGGGTTTTTTCCCACTGTGTTTTCTCTATTTCTCCATTTTACAGAGATTTGGTTGTGTTGGGTACCTCATCAGGCCATGTTGCCAGGACCCATTTCTACTTTCAGCATTGTAGTTTCCTTTGCTTTCTTCTTGCATTGTTTGTAGCTACATTGTTGCTCATCTTAAGGGGGGGTGTTAGAGTAAATTATTAATTTTATTAATATTTTACTCCCTTCTTAAGATATCAACTCTTTGCTTTAGTCAACTCATGCACTAGTTATGCATCAGTTTTCTTTAGTTGACTCATGCACTAGTTATGCATCAGTTGTTTTTTGCATGCATTAGTCTTGTAATAGTTTAACTGATTATTACATGCACTTCTGCTTTTTAGGTTTTCCTTTTCAAGGCCTTTGATCTCCTTTATATGGATGATCCATTGTACACTATTATTCATTCAGTTATTTGAGGATATTTTCTTCTTCATCTTCTGAGTCAAACCCTTGCCCTCTTCTTCTCTTGACTTCTTGTGACAGGTTTTTGTATGCAGGTGATCTTTGGGTTTCTGTGGATTTGTGTTGCTCAAATCCTACATTACATTATTCCTTATCATGGCTCCCCTTCATAGTTCTGACTGAAAGATATCTCCAAATCATGCAAAAATGACCCAAGACATGTGGTCAATCAGATTGGAAATCCACCGTAGCAGACTGGAAGTTCATGACGGTGATGGTCTAGAAATTTTGAATCCTGACCCCTACTTCGAAAAATGACTTGAAATTTTGACTAAGCTCAAAAAAACCACGCCGCGCAAAATTTCAAACTTTCGAAGGCCGAAACTCCGAAAAACATGAGGGGAAAAATTTTCTAAGTCCACAAATTATTATTTTTCAAAAAATTTCTAAGTCCACAAATTTTTTTGGATTTTTTGGAAAAATGGCTAAGTCCACAACATTTTTTAGCCTTTTGAGGTTTTGTGAAATTTTGACATTTTGACAAATTTTAGCCTTCGAAACTTCGAAAAACTTGAGGGCAAAAAATTTCTAACTCCACAAATTTTTCTCTGACAAATTTCTAAGTCCACAAAAACTTTTGGATTTTTTGGAAAAATGGCTAAGTCCACAACATTTTTCAGCCTTTCGGAGTTTTGTGAAATTTTGACATTTCGGCATTTTCGGGCTCTGAAACTCTGAAAAACTTGAGGGAAAAAATTTCTAACTCCACAAATTTTTCATTGAAAAATTTCTAAGTCCACAATTTTTTTTGGATTTTTTAGAAAAATGGCTAAGTCCACAACATTTTTTGACCTTTCGGGGTTATGTGAAATTTTGACATTTTCGGCCTCCAAAACTCTAAAAAACTTGAACTCCAAAATCTGAACCTCTGAACTCTGAACTTTTGAACTTCAAACTTTGAACTTTGGACCTTCACACTTCGAACCTCTGATCTTTGACTTTTGAACTCCAAACTCCAAACCTCTGAATTTTGAACTTTTGAACCTTGAACCTTCGCACTTCAAACCTCTGAACTTTGAACTTATAAAAATTGGGCAACTTCATAACATCCAACTATTTTTTTTGTCATTTCATAACATCTTCATACAGCTACAATTCAATCTCATCAAAGAATTTCTCTTGACTCTTTGGTTCATAACATGCCACATTGACATTCTCAATTCTGCAAACACAAAGGATGTCTCATCAGCAATCTTTATTTTTAAAAAAAATGAAAATTAAACTAAATAAACTAAGTCTATAGGAAAAGAAAAATTAAATCAAAGAAAAAACTCACAAACAAAAAATAGGCCAAAAAAGGGAAAAGAAAAGAGGAGGGAAAAAGCACCAAAAGTCAACTCAACTGACATCCAACTATCAGAAGCACACAGGCCCACAATCTGACTCACTGAGTGCCTAATCAAATTGACCATAAGGGTCCCTCAAAGAAACTAAAAATGAAAAAAATGGGGTCCCCATTAGGGCAAGTGGCCAAAATGGGGCGTGTGTTGTGGAACTACGACAAATAGCCCCGACAAAAGGAGAAATGACCAAAGCATTTCTTTACCAACAAGCATTCTCTAGAAATTGTCTTGTAATAAACTGAACACAAGCACCATTCATGAAAACATTCTTCCACCAACTTTTCAAAATTAAAGCCATTTGTTGTTTCATCTAGTGTGTGCATCTGTGTGTTCATTCCTTCGACACTTCGACAAAGACTACCTGAATAATAAACACTTAGAACCAATCTTTGCTTATTGTCACAGGTTTCTACATTCTCATTCTAACCTTGCTCTACTGCCAGCCAGACATTTATAGCCCTAGTAGAGGTTTCTAGAGTCACCCTTCTCTATCTTCTAACAAGATCTGAGATTCTTTTATTTATTGGAGGGATCTTTTAGAGTCAACACCATTTACATAGAAGGTGGCTTTTCTTGAGCCATTGTGCTCTGAATATTGTCACGTTTTCAATTGTCTTCAATTTAGCACTTTTGGCACACTAAGGTAGCACTTAGGCTATGCTACCTTAGCATTTGCATTTTAGATCTCTTTTTTTATCTCTCTTTTTTTTTAAACCCATGTAGTGATTAGGCTGTGCTACCTAGGCATTTGAACTTTGATTTTCCCTGTTGACATTTTATTTATGCATTCCTCCTTTTGATTTTGTCTCTTCAAGTCAAGATGTAGATGGAGAAGGGTTCTGAGATCTGAGATCACCCACAACAATAGGATCTAATAAACTTCAACTGATACTTACCCAAGAAACCAACAATCCCAATATCATGCTTAAAGTATGTAATGTTTGAGGATGATCAACTTTGAACATCAGTTTGATTTCCCATGAAAGGTATCACCATTTATGATCCATGTATACAATTTCTTGCAAGACAAATTCCTTTAATAATTTTGACTAAGAAATACCTTTGCCTCCTATCAAAGACCACCTAGGATGAACCACTTGTCAGGAATAGCCCTGACAAAAACTCTCTTTTCCCTAGACCGACAAACAAAAAGAAAAAATACTCAAGCAACAAGGAACAAGATTGAAATACTAACAAAAAAAACTAACCACTAAAACATAAGGGAAACTAACTATCACCTACCTAATTAGGACTAAATTTAAATTATATACAAAAAACATAGAACAAGCATATGAGTTTCTTATTAATTGATTTTTCTTTCCATGTAGTAGCAATAATGCACCTTATATAGTTCTAAAGAATTCAAACTCATCTTTGTACTCAGAAAAATAAAATTTAGACAAGTTTTGTTCAAATTCTGAGTAGAAATTACACAACATCATAAGTTGTGGCAACTCTCCATAATCATGATTAATCCATAAACAAGTTTTTTCACCTTTATCATACTCAAACTAAAAATTATCAAAAAGAAAGGGATAATGGACAATACAACCTGGTTTAGTGAGTTCCCAACCATGGGCATATACTCATTTAATGTGATTTCTTCTTCTGGAGGTCATATCTCATGGTACACCATGCCATCCTCCTAAAATTCATGCAGACCACAAGAAAACATATTCATTGGTGATGTATTATACCTCTCATTACAACAAGGTTCAAAAGGCAAAGAATCTATACTGTGATCCTTGTTATAATTATCATTAGTCCTAAATAATAAATCATCACATTTGAACTCATTAGGACTAATCATTTCACTCATAAGGATGTCTTCAAAACTGAAAGAATCGTTAGTATCAACATTTAAATCATTTTCTCTCTCATGCCTCAAAGAAACACGTTCAAAATCATACTTAACTTCTAAGGCAATCTCCCAAGCTAACAAGAATTTATGACAACTTACTTCTGAATGTACCTCAAATGGATGAATCTGACATGAATTGGCTACTACAAGGTTTGATATGTGCATGGAATACCCATAAATGGACATTTCTTTACTCAAACATGATACCAAATCAAACACTTTGTCTACCTCCTCTGATGACAAAAACTGAGATTCATGTTGTTTGTTTATTTGTAAACATTGAGAGTCCTCTACCTCATGGAACACTTTTTCATCATCATCATCTTCCTTTTAATCATCCTCTTGAACCTCTTGTATCTCCTTTATTTGGGTTAAATCATGATTAGCATTCAAAAAAGGCAGTGCATCATCACTTATGATTTCATTAGAAGTGACCTTTCCACTTTCAACTTTCATGAAGATGTCTATGAATGTATTTATGATTTTATTCTCTTCATCATTTTGAAATGTCTCACCATTATTTTCTTGTATTCTGATCACTTTACCTCCCTCAATAGGCCAATACATCTCTTCCATAGTCTCTTGGGTTTGACCATGTTCATCTTCTTCCTTCCTTGATTGACTATCCCAATGATCTGCTATAGGAATTAATACCTCTTCAATAGTCATCTTACCTTTCAAATAGAAGTCCATCTTTCCAAGAAAAATACGTCAATCCATGACATAGGAATACCCAATTCTTGCAACTTCTCATTTAGTCTACTTTGTTCAAGTGGAATGTCAACCCAACAATAACTATGTGTGTCTTTTTCGGTATCAAAAGAGACATCAGAATTATTTTGTGAAGATGTCAAAGATTTTGTATTTGTTGATCTTTCATGGAAATACTTATGGGGAAGCATTGAATATCTCTCATGCTCTTGGATTTGTTCATCGTGTCTTGTAATCCCATGACTGATTTTTGTGGAAAAATCATTTGGTAACTTGGATTCTCGATTACAATAAGCATTTAGGATAACTTCACTTTCATTGTTGCACAATTTATCATTCTCATATAACTGACCAGCAAGCTTTCCATTTGAAGTATCATCATGATTTGATAGATTGAGCAATGGATTATAGAAAGAATATGACAAGACATCTATAGGAGCATCATTGGGTGGAAAATACTTGTGTCCAAGGTTGTATCATGGGAATTTTGACCCCAAATATGATCTTGAAAGTGATCGATATGATTCTTTTGATTGGTTTATTGCATCATCTGGATATCAGGCATGTAATTGGTTGAATGAGATGATTGCATCTGATTTGATGTATTCACTGGGTTGACATAGAGCTTCAATGATTGGAAACATTCAATAAATTGCATATTGAAACTTCCATCGGGACCATTTGTAACATCACATCCACATCATTCCAAGAAAAGAGCCTTGTTGAATGCATCATGCAAGGTAGTAATCTCACCAAAAGATCTAATAATGCTTGCAAATGAGACATCCAAACACCATAAATAATGCTCTTTCAACATTGAATCATGCACCATCCTTTCTGAATCTTGAACCCTTTGATACATGAGAAGAAATTGATGATTAAATTGGGCAATGGACTCTTGAGGTTTCCTTCTTACATTAGCGAAATAAAATAGAGAATCTTGTGAACTCACATTGGGATCAAATAGAATTAAAAATAAATCCTTTAATTCAATCCATGAGCAAATAGAATTGGATGGGAGTCTCTCATACCATTGAAGTTCTACACCTTGAAATGTCTTGATAAATAGATTGCAAACAACATCTTCATGTTCAATTTTGAGAAAAAACATTAGATCCTTGCAAATCCTTACATGATTTGTAGCATTTTGTCCATTATTGGGGAAGAATAAAGGAAGCCTATTATGTGCATGCAAAAGAATCTCTTGGAGACTTCCCAGTATACACAACAGACTATCCATTGAAGCTAGATTTTCCCAAGATCCAACTTATTTAGTGTGATTATAACCATGAAAACTTTTGGTTTAGGCCCTTCTTCTAGTGCCACTTTTGTTGAACGTCATTTTTACATGAGACAATGGCTAGGAATTTGGATGAAAAAATTCCCCTCTTGGAAGAATGATGAAATCAATCTCAAGGTTCCTTTTGGGTTGGGTCTCAACCATCTGGATAGCTCAATTGATAAATGTGAAACTGTTCACGAGGAGGCCTTTGCTGGTTCAATCTTGGAGAAGCTACAAAACAATATTAGAACAAGCGATATTTCTCCTTTTTTTTGTATTTTCTGAATCTTTTGAATGAAAGAAATGTAAATATGATTTAATCTACTGTGACTGATTTGTAAACAAAGAGAAAGGTAACAAAAATTTGAAATGAAATTACAGAAAGTAAACTAACGGACATAAACCATTGTTACGCTATTTTACAAATTAAAATACCAAGAAGATGGAGAAAACCCACAAAATAGAGATCTGAATGAATCATAATCATGATTTTGGAGATGCATTCATCAACAAAAATAAATGCAGATGTAAGATATATCAAAATTCATCAGATCACGAAGCCACTGCTAATGTGTGCACACATGAGACAAATTTATCTTGAAGCACTGGAGAATAATCTTCCCAATAATTTGTCACAACAAAGCAACACAGTGGTGATAAACACCAAACTAATGTAATCACAGATCAAAATCACCATACAATCTATTGGCTCTTTGAAATAAATGAATGAACAAACACACATCCATAACCTTTGCAAAGATAGCAGAAAAGATCACACCACGATTGAAGCACCAATTGTAAATATTGTATTGAAAAGTAATCCACCCTAATTACACTATTTTTTTACAATTTATAGGGCTTCACCCTTTAGGGAAACAAATTTCATAGTTAGGGCTTCAACCCCTCATGCAACTTTGAGAAATAAATAAACTAAAGCTTAACTGAAATAAAACTACTCTTAAAGACTATCTAGCATGAATTTGATCCATGTGCATTACATTTTGAAGCCTAAGATACATTAAAGAACTTAAAATCTGCTCTCAAATTTCACCATTTCCTTGCTTATTCTTCTTTCAAAATTTGGAGTTCTTCACATTATTCCTTATCATGGCTCCCCTTCACATTTCTATATGAAATATATCTCCAAAGCATGAAAAAATGACCTAAGGCATGTGGTTAATCAAACTAAAAATCCACCATAGCAGATTGGAATTTCATGACGGTGATGGTCCAAAAATTTTGGATCCTGACCCCTACTCCAAAAAATGACTAAGTTCAAAAAAACCATGCCGGGCAAAATTTTGGACTTTCAGAGGCCAAAACTCCAAAAAACATGAGGGGAAAAATTTTCTAAGTCCACAAATTTTTTTGGATTTTTTGGAAAAATGGCTAAGTCCACAACATTTTTTGGTCTTTTGGGGTTTTGTGAAATTTTGACATTTCAGAAATTTCGGCCTCCCAAACTCCGAAAAACTTGAGGGCAAAAAATTTCTAACTCCACAAATTTTTTTTCAAAAATTTTTAAGTCCAGGAAAAATTTTGGATTTTTTGGAAAAATGGCTAAGTCCACAACATTTTTTGGCCTTTTGGGGTTTTGTGAAATTTCGGTATTTCTGCATTTTCAGCCTCCGAAACTCCGAAAAACTTGAGGGAAAAAATTTCTAAGTCCACAACATTTTTCAACCTTTCGAGGTTTTGTGAAATTTAGCATTTTCGGCCTCCGAATCTCCAAAAAACTTGAACTCCAAACTCTAAACCTCCAAACTCTAAACTTTTGAACTTCGAACTTTGAACTTCAGACCTTCATACTTCGAACCTCTGATCTTTGAACTTTTGAACTCCAAACTCCGAACCTCCGAATTTTGAACTTTTGAACCTTGAACCTTTGCACTTCAAACTTCTGAACTTTGAAATTTTAAAAATTGAGCAACTTCATAGCATCCAACTATTTTTGTTGTCATTTCATAACATCTTCATACAACTGCAATTCAATCTCATTGAAGAATTTCTCTTGACTCTTCAGTTCATAACATGCCACATTGATATTTTCATTTTTGCAAACACAAAAGATGTCTCATAAAAAATCTTTATTTTTAGAAAATGAAAATTAAACTAGAGCAACCAAGTCTATAGGAAAAGAAAAAACTAACTCAAAGAAAAAATACACAAACAAAAAAGAAGCCAAAAAAGGGAAAATAAAAGAGGAGGGAAAAAACACCAAAAGTTGACTCAACTGACATCTAACTATCGGGAGCACATAGGCCCACAATCTGACTCATCAGGTGCCTAATCAAATTGACCATAAGGGTCCCTCAAAGAAACTAAAAATGAAAAAAAAAGGGGGTCCCCATTAGGCCAAGTGAAGAAATACAAGAACTTTAATCCTAGAAGACCTAAAGAATGTTATTATGCTAATGATGAAGAATTTGCCTCTAGCATTGAGAAATTCTAAGTGAAAGTGATAATGAAAGTGATGACAGAATTTTTTGCAATAAAAGAAGAAAACTTTGAAACTGAAGTTAAAGAATAAAAAGCTTAAGTATCTCAAGTTGAAAAGAAAACTAATTGGATCATAGATAGTGGTTGTTCACATCATATGACTGGTGATATGAATTTTTTTTATAAATTTTAATAATTATGATGGAGGAATTGTTAGAGTTCAAAACAATGCACCTTGCCAAATAAAAGGAATATGATCTATTACTCTTGATGGAAATACTAACACTGATGATGTTTACTTTGTGGATGGATTGAAACATAATATTTTAAGTTTTGGATAGTTAATTGACAAGGGATATCAAGTTTGGTTTACTGAGAAGACTTGTGTGATCAAGGATAAGAATGGTAAGATGATTGGAATAGGAGCAAGAACTAGAGGTAATGTATTTCAGTTGAATCCTACTAAGATGACATGTTTGATTGCTAAAGTTGATGACAGTTGGTTATGGCACAAAAGGTTTTGTCACATAAAATTTGATAACATTGTGAAAGAAAGTACCACATTTGCAATAAGAGATTTTCCTAAAATTGTGAAACTTGCTAACATGATATGCAAGGAATGTGTTATGGAAAAGCAGAAAAGAAGTTCATTTCCTAGTAAGAAATTCACCACATTAGCAAAATTGGAGATTGTTCATACAAATCTGAGTGGTCCCACAAGAACAAGATGATTCTATGGTGAAAGGTAGTTTATGATTCATGTTGATGATTTTACTAGAATGATGTGGGTAACATTTATTAAAGAAAAATCAAAAGCATTTGATAAGTTTATATTGCTTAAGAACAAAGTTGAGAATGAATCAAGAATGAATATTAAATGTTTAAGATCTGATAGAGATGCATAATTTACTTCAAAATAATTTAATACTTTTTGTGAAGTGCATGGCATTAAGAGACAACTTTTAGCCCCTAAAACACCTGAAAAAATGGTATTGTTGAAAGAAGAAACAGATCAGTAACCAAGGCAGAAAGAGCTATGTTGTTTGAGAATGATGTAGCAAATACATTCTAGAGAGAAGCAATGAATATAGGAGTGTATACAATGAATATAGTATAGATCAGAGCAGATACATACAAGACTCCTTATGAATTATGGTTTGGACATGCACCATCAGTAAGATATTTTAGAATTTTTTGAAGTAAGTGTTATATTAAGAGAGATGATGATATTGGTATGTTTTATCTGAGAAGTGATGAAGGTATGTTTCTTGGTTATTCATTGAAAATTAAAACTTATAGAAGTTTTAATAAGAGAACTAAGACTATTGTTGAGAGCACAAATGTTAAAGTGGATGAAAAGTTCAGAATTCGGGAAAGAATACTTGATTATGATTCAAATGAAGAAGTCTATCCTAAAATTGATCAAGAAAATGTTGAGTTGTTTTATGAAACTGATAATGATTTGCAGAATGAGATTCATGTTGAGGAATCAAGAGAAGAACCGAGACCAAAACCTAGAATAGAAGAAAGAATTGAGATGAGTAACACCTAATAAGAATTTGATAAGGAATCATCCTTATGATCAGATTATTGGGAGCAAATAAAATGGAGTTATGACAAGAAATAAGGTACAAGAAGAACTATGTTTGATTTCTAAAATTGAACCTAAGACTACTGATGAAGCTTGTACAAAGATAACAGTTGGATTCAAGTAATGAAGGAAGAATTAGATTAGATTGAAAAGAATAATACTTGGGAATTGGTCCCTAGACCTAAGGACAAAAATGTTATAGGAACTAAATGGGTTTTCAAAAACAATATGAATGAACAAGGTGAAGTTGTAAGAAACAAAGAAAGATTGGTATGTAAAGGATACTCATAGAAAGAAGGTATTGATTATGAAAAAAAATTTGTACCTATTGCAAGAATTGAAGTAGTAAGAATGTTTTTGGCCTATGCAACTTATAAGAAATTCAAAGTGTATTAGATGGATGTGAAGTCAACATTTCTAAATGGATAATTGGAAGAAGAAGTCTACATTGAGAAGACAGACACTTTTCCTTTGACTTAAGAAGGAGACATGGTATGTAAATTGAACAAAGCCTTATATGGACTAAAACAAGCACCTAGAACCTAGTATGCAAGATTGGACAAATATTTGATAAAATTGGGATTTTCTAAAGGCAATGCAGATAGTAATTTGTATCTGAAAGAAATAGAGAATGGTTTATTGATTGTAGTTATTTTTTTTTATGATATAATCTTTGGAGGTGAAGATGAAGTGAGTGATAAATTTACTGATGAAATGAAGACAAAATTTGAGATAGCATGATTGAAGAAATGAAATTTTTCTTAGTATTACAAATTATGCAAAACAGTGATGGTATTTTCTTATCTTAGACTAAGTATCTGAAAGACTTATTGTAGAGATTTGGTTTGAAAAATTGTAAGCCTTTTGGTACACCTATGGTAACTGGCCATAAGCTATCTAGCAAAGATGAGACTCCTCCAGTTGAACAAAGGAAGTACAGATCTATGATTGGAGGTTTGTAATATTTAACTCATACAAGACTAGATATATCACATGTAGTTGGTATTGTTATGAGATTTCAAGTTGATCCTAAGGAATCACATTATGTAGCAGGTAGAGAATATTCTAATATTTGAAAGGTACAAATGATTATGGGTCGTGGTATGATAAATCAAATGATTTTACCCTTTGTGCATGTACAAATGTGGATTGGGGAGGTAGTGTGAATGAAAAAAAAAGTACAAGTGGTGGAGCATTTTTTCTTGGAGGAAGATTGGTTTCTTGGCTAAGAAAGAAACATAATTGTATCTCATAGAGTACAACATAAGTAGAATATGTAGCAGCAAAAAATAATTGTAATCAGATAATATCGATGAAACAAATGTTGAAGGATATTGGAATCAAGTTCAATGATCTTTTTATCATACACTATAATAACACAAGTACATTAAGTATGTCTAAGAATCTTATGTTACATTCTAAAACAAAATGTATAGAGATCAAGTATCATGTTGTAAGAGAGAAAGTTGTAGAGAAAGAAGTTAGACTTGAGTATATTAGTACAAAGGAGAAGATTGCATATATATTTACAAAGCCCTTACCTAAAGATACATTTGAGTATTTGAGAGGTATGCTTTGGGTTATGCCTCAGCCTACTTTTGATTAGTGATGGAAAAAGTTGCATCAGTCCAGTGGTATAGAGCACTATCTTTCTAGACTATCTGTTGATGCTTCCTCTATGGGGGAGTATCTATGTTTTTGAGTTGAGTCATGAAGGACTCTTTGGTAAAAGGTATCTTCAAACAGTGTCTTTGGACATTCAAGCTTGTATTGGATTGACATAGTGATGTTTGTTTTGTCATTGATGTCAATGGGGGAGAAGGATACATGAAAAGCATGTTAGAAAGTAAAGATCCCCAAGATAACTAAGAGGGGGGGGGGTGAATCAGTTATCAGATAATTTAACCATTCAACCACTTTAAACAATATAATCAATGTACTAATCAACCATAGAAAGATAACCATACACAATTGCACAATAACACAAGATATGTTGACTAGGGAACCTCTTGTAAAGAGTAAACCCCGGTGGGAATGATGCCCACAAAATGATGCACTAATATGAAAGTTCCTTGTTAGAGGATGGACCCTGTTAGGAGTCTTATGAAAAACATTCAGTACGTATAAATCCCTGTTAGGAGATTTTGAATCCCTGTTAAAAGATTCTAACCCGGTTAAGAGTTTATGGAAGACAGAAGGACCCACTACCCAAACAGCTTCAAGGCAAGATCTCTGAACCCACTGTCCAAAAGATCTTAGAATTATTTAACAAAATAATATGAAATATATTACCTCCTTCACACTATGCCAAAACCGCACTCTCTGCTACACAAGATCACAATTCCAGATCTCTATACTCACAAGTCTTCCTTCATCACTGAATTAGCTCTTTTCTTCACTTCATGCATATATTCGCATCTCAACCTTCATAGTACACATAAAAACAAGGAAAAAATTCCTTCTTATATACCAAACTCAAATAATTATAAATGAGTCGGTCCTCAATTACAAAATAATAAATTCTACACGCTACACACAAAATTTCACATAAAATTGTCAGCTTCCAGATACTGTAACTTTCTCCAAACATATTTTCAAAGTTTGTGCTATGAATTTCTTTTTGCACTATTAACCATAGGTTAATAACACACCAAAGAACATACCATCAACTACACAAAAGCCAATTTGCAATACAACATGTGTGCAAAACAAAACTATACCTACTTTCCTGCTAATATCTAGAATATCACTATGTTGACATCAATGACAATCCAAGTCATGAATGCAACAACAACTGCTACAGAATGACTGCCAAAATACTTTGCATTCATTCCTAACAAAACATTTGATGATTTGATGATTGATGAAGAGGATTTGAAAAGTGAAGTATTGGAAAGAAGGATACATTTGATGATTGATGAAGAGGATTCGAAAAGATAATGCAGAACAATAGAGTTGCACTTTGGTATTCATGGAACTTGGATTTTTTTCATCTATGTTGCCATCAATGCCAATGGGGGAGTATTCTAGTAGTTCTATAGAAATTTCATATTGCATTCATGACTATGTTTTTCATTGATGTCAACGCACTGATTATAATGGAGATTAGTAGATAAGCGGACAGTGTTTGAATTAGCGCACATGGATAATTTTAGATAAAGTTATACAAAGTTGAGGACATGTTCCTTATGGTGTCTTGATATCATGGTTAAGAGCGTGTACAAAAATTCAATTATTTGTGTCATTTATGGGTAATTTAGTGGAAACTATATTTTGTTAGTGTTCCTGAGAAGTGGTTTGCAATAATTGGATTATATCTCCTAACACGGATAGAATCTAGACATGCGAAGCTATATAGAGGTTGAAGAAATTTTGGAGGTAACCTGGATGAGTCAGCATAGTTAGAGATTGCACGTGTGAAGATTTATTAAGTTTGTGAGCTGATAGTTTTATGTGATTATGGAAATATTATGTAACGTATAATATTTTATATTTTGTAATTGGTTAAGCCTAATTGGCTAGCTATATTACAAAATATTGTGCATGGTATAAAGGAAGGATTATTTTCCTTAATTGAGATGATAGTATACATGATATGATAAGTATATGATGCAAAGGTGAAACAATGATTGATGTATGATGCGAAGTGAGTAGATCTGGTATTAAGATCTGGTGAAGCATTTGGTGGGTTTTTTGGCATAGTCAGAAGAGAGAAGAGAAGTTGTTGAGATCAATAATTATTGGTATTATTATGTTTGGATAATATAGAGATCAGTTGGATAGTGCGTTGAGTGATCTTTCCCATGAAGTTGTTTGGACAGTGGGTCCTTCTGCCTTCCTTAACCCCTAGTAGGATTAGAATCTTCTCACAAGGATTCAAAGTCTCCTAATAGGAACTAATATGTACTGCATGTAATTCATAAGAATCCTTAAAGATTCCATCCTCTCACAAGGAATTTTCAAATTAGTACATCTTTTGTGGGTACCATCCCCACCAGGGTTTACTCTTTGATCAAGAGGTTCCCTAGTTAACAAATTTGGTGTCATTGTGTATGATTATCTTTATGTGGTTGTTTATGTTGATTACATGTTTTAGATTTAATAAGGTTAACAAAAGTTTTTTTTATCAGATAACTGATTCACCCCCCTCCCCTCTCAGTTATCTTGGTGAAATTTACTTTCTAACATTACTATGGTCATTTCCACCATTAAATTCATACGGGCAAACAAATGGCTCACAAAATACAACTTCTACAAATTCAAATTATAGTCATCAATCTTCATCTACCCTTCTCAATTGGATAGTAACAAGATGTCCAAATACCTTTGACTTATAACATGTCACTTGGACCTTCATATTATCAAATAGAAATGTTCCATGGTAGTAAAGTATTCATGGAATCAACTTGACCTACCATCCTTTGTTTTTTGGTGATGAATAACACATGGAAATATCTTTTGATCCCACGGTGAATAATAATTGAGAATCTTGGTTCATAGGATCACAACATTCGTTGATCTATGTAGGAAATTAACTGGAATGGAGGATCAAAGGGATACTAATTGTCGAACAACTTTATTTTCAATTTAAAAGTTCTTTGTTGATTAAAATTATGCGATGAATGATAAGCCATTTAGTTGCATGATGTTTATACTTAATACAATCTCACAGTCATCTTCTATCCAGATACACATGGTGCAATCTCCTATTCCTATGGTAATTAACAATCGATCACTTTTGACCATGAGAATGCTCCAACTATTGATTGTGTTCCATCTTTAATCTCCTAGTAGTGCTAAAGGAAAATATCTTTCGTGCAACTATTTTGACAGGATATAAGGTCTCTGTTCAAATTGGACACATGTTCAAAGGTAAGACCATTAGAAAAATGGGATTTAACCAAGAAGACTACTTAAAATAATATTAACTTGGAACGCAAAAATTGGTCCCATAGGAAGAGACAAGTAGTAGCACTTCACGTTCCCATGGTCGGCTTGGAACATTGGGTGGCATCATCACAGGAACATGAAAGCATGACATGTGGCCCACACTTAGAAAAGGTAAGAAACCTTAGCTTAATGCATAACAAAGGGTAGTTGACTTAGTATAAGGACATAAGACTTAGGAAAATAAAGGGGGTAGACTTAAATAAGATAGAACATTAATATTATAAAGACTACAACCCCTTCTCATGATAAGAAACCCTTCACTTAAGTTACAAAAAGTAACAATGAAACACAACATTTACCAACAAAACTAGGGTTTCTAATAATTTTAAAGAAAATAACTAAGGAACCCTAGGGAAAATTGGTCAATCTACAAGACAAGACCCAAAAATTTTAACCTAAAAAATCCCTACCAACAGTGGCTTTTTCTAGGGATGATCATGAAACAAGAGTGAAATGAGAACCACATGATCACTAGGAGAGAAGACCACAAGCAATAGAGAAACAAAACATGAAAAATGATAGACAAAACCCTATATACATGAATTTACATATGATATAGACCTAAAATATACTACTCATGGAAAATATATATTCAAGAGAAGTATTATTTTAGGAATTTTCCATGAACATACAATTCTATAATGTCTCCAGCCATTTACATGAGGAAATATGAATTTTCACCCCATTGCTCATGAATCGCATATGGTCCTAACTAGATGGGATAGAGTTTTCCATGTTTTCCTTTATCTTCCCCTTTGTCATTCCACATTAGCACAATATTACTAACATCAAAATTTCTCTCAGTTTTCTTCATGTCATACAAGTGTTTAACCTGCAATTGGACTTTTGACACTTTTAGCATTAGCTTCTCTCTTGTTCTCATCTAACTCCATGAGGTCATCCATCCACAATTTTTTCATCATAAATTTGAATGAATCTATACATCTCCATCATGTTGTTTTGTTCCAATCTAGCATGGATTCTATACACCAAATCAAGAGGTGCACAACCAATGGCCTTCTTTACACTTACCATGTCTTTCCAAATTGCTAATGATAATTTTTAATCCTAAGACCTCTTATTTTTGTCTAGGATTCTCTTGATTAATCCAATAGACTCTTATTACTTGATTCATCTTTTCCATTTCCATGTGGGTGGTAGGGTGATGACTATGATGTTTGGATACCAAACTTACTACACAATTCATGATATTCTTCTGATCTAAAACACATTGCATTGTCAAACACAATTCTCTCTAGACATCCAAATCTGGTAATGATGTTGTTTAGAAAAATATTGTCACCACCTTACTAGTTTCTCTCTTTCTTGGGATTGATTCCACCCACTTAGTAAAATAATATATTGCAACTAAAATTCATGAGACACCACCACTAGATTTTTTTGTGATTTCTCCCACAAAATCCAATCCCACTGCTGAAAAGGAGCCTGCAATTAAACTGGCTTCAAAGGCATATTCCCTGAAAACTTCAATTTTCTAGAAAACCTCTAACATGTATCACACTATCTAACCAAATGATGCACATCTCTAAAAAGTGTTGGCCACCAAAATTCTTCTATTAAGACCTTATGTGCAATTGTCCTTGTCATGTAATGACCTCCACATAATCCACTATGCATCTCTTCCAACACATTTGCAGCTTGGGTTTCATTCACACATTTCAACATGGATCCATTAAAATTCCTCCACCATAACTTACCAATTATAATGGTATACTTAATAGCATGTAGCTTCATGCTTCTTCTTTTTCTTTCATTTGTTCTTGGTGGACACTTAATTTTTGTAAGTAGAAAATGGCATCACCATACCAATCACCTCCTTCCATATGATAAAGATATGCTTTGTTCTCTTCTTCAACCAAGTTAATATGATTGGCATCAAGATTTGTATCAACCATTATTTTTTCCAACCCTTGGACTCTAACCAATTTAGTAATTTGGATCTTAATATTGAATTCCTGAATTCTGTTGATCCATCTGCATCTTCTCGCTAAGACCTCATGTTGGGTGAAGATGTCTTTAATAGTAGAACTAGGCACATAAGCTACAACAATATTTCCCATAAGGTAGCATATAAAACCCTTCAATTCCTTCACTAGTGTGTAGGCCTTCTTCTCATTTATCTCATACTTCAACTCTACAACTTGCGTGGATTTACTAAAAAATGAAATTGGTTGCTCAAATCCTTTAGTGTTCTTTTGTAGTAGTACTACATCAACTGTGTAAAAAATGCAAAGGAAAAGATATGCATCAGCTTGGTATAATTAGGTGAATTTAAAACTAGGGCTTCCTTAATGGCCCTTTTAATGGCATGAAATGTAATTGTGGAATCTTCATCTGAATTTATCTGATCACCCTTTTTTAGCATTTTGGATATGGGCCTGCTAATTTCTGCAAAGTTTGTCACAAACCTTCTCAGGAAATCAACCTACCTAAAGAATGATTGAATACCCTTCACATTTTTTGGTTTTGGTATCCTATCAATTATTTCTACTCTTTCACAATCTATCATTTCCCCCTCTTTTGAAACCAAATGCCCCAACAACTTCCCTTCAGTAACCACAAATGCACATTTCCTTAGTGTTGAGCGTCATTTTTACATGAAGACAACGGCTAGGAATTTGTGTGAGCAACTTCCCCTCTTGGAAGACTGATGGAATCAATCTCAAGGTTCCTTCTAGTTGGGTCTCAACTGCTTGGATAGCTCAATGGAAGACAAATGTGAATTTGTTAACAAGGAGGCCTTTGCTAGTTCTTCTCTTAAGGGAAACTACCAACAAAAAAATTTAGGAAACCAAAATTTCTCTTCTTTTTTTATATGATTTTCAGATTTAAGAATAAAAGCCATGCTAATTTAATTAATCTATAGAAAGTAACTTTCAAAGTGGGTTAGGAAATGTAGGGTAACAAGAGATTTGAAAGAAATTGCTGAAAAGAAATCTAATGGACATATGCTAGCATCACACCACCATGTGAATTAAATAACCAAGAAGATGAAGAAACCCACAAAACAAAGATCAGATCATGTCACAATCTTCATCTGAATGGATGCAATCATCAACGGAATCGAACAAATGCAGATGTATGATAAGTCAAAACTCATCAGATCACAAAGCCACCCCAGATGTGTGCACACGTGAGACAAGTTAATCTTCAAGCACCAAAGAATAATCTTCTCAAGGAATTCGTCACAACACAACAATGTAATACCAGCAAACACCAAACTAAAAGATCACAGACTCAAAATCATTAAACAACCAATTGGCTCTTTGAAATAAAGAATGAGCAAATCACACATTCACAAATTTTGCATAGATAACAAATAAATAACACCATGAATGAAGCACCAATTGTATTTTTTGTATTAATCATCAAGTCCACCCTCATTACATCATTTTATTACAATTTATAGAGCTCTACTCTTATTTTCACAACTAGGGTTTTGCTGTAATTAAAACATGGAAACAAATCTAAACTAGAGATTGCATTAAAGAAACTACCTCTAAAACTTAGTTAAACTACCCTAGCACAGAATTAAATCTCATGCATTATAAAAATTTGATCAAATCATGCATTAAACATCTCAAAAGTGGAGTTGGAATTCATGCATGCTCTTGATTATCTTCATGAATTTGCCCTTGATCTTTGGTTGCGCCTTCTCCACATGGACTCAACTAGAAGAGATCCCAAAATCATGCAAAAATGACCCCCAAAAAGAAGCCCACTTGACTGGAAAATGAACTTTGAGATAACTGGAGTCAAACTTCGGTCATGCCAAAAAATGCCCAAATCCCGATAGTTGGTCCAAAAAAACCAAGCCTCAAAAATGACTAAGTGTCATGTCCACCTTTCCCATATTTCAAACTTTAGACATTCTGTATGCAAATTAGATGTCTAACTACTATAAATGATAAATTAACTATTTTAAGATTAATGAATCTAACTAATTAGAAAACAACAATGAAGAATACACCAAATTGAAGCTAAAATAAGATTTTACCTTCACTTACCATGTAGCTTGTCTCCATTGTCCTCCTATGCTCTGATTTCTTGGATGTGTTCAGCTCTCAGATTTCCAATTTGAAGCTCCTTGCCCAAGATGATACCAAAGTGTGGAGATTGAATGTTTGAATGCAAAACTAAATCCTAATTATGCAAATGAGATGATGATAGTGTGGATACTTCACAAAATGATATGAATATGCTTGATAATGAGTGTTTGGATGCTTGATTGCTTGATTGCTTGATTGCCTATTGCTTGAATGCTTGATTACAAAAATACCTATTAGCTCACAAAGGGGAAATTAGGCTCCTTTTATAGATTTTTGGAGGATCTAAGCCTAGGTGGCACAATCCTACGGTTGAGAATGAAAGGTGGAAGATCCTAGGGCTAGGATTGACTTGGTTGAAGGAGTTGAGAGAAAGGGGGATGTAGTTGGAATGTGAGAGGAAGAATAGGGATGATGTTCCTCTCACATTGACATGGAGGAGAACAAGGTGGAAGGGAAAGACACATGTCAAGTGTCTCACAAAGACCCAAGAGAGAAAGAGGGAGAGACCTTTTCCTCATGAGGACTCTTTGTACAAGTGTCCCATGAGTCACCTTTGACCCTTAGAGATGGCTTGAGAAGCCCCTTAGGAATAGGGCATGTCTCTTGACTTAGTTTAAGAGAGGACATGTGGTCATGAGAACAAGTCTTATGAGGCCACATAGCCCTTAAGAATAGGACATGTGTGGGTGAGGATAATTATCAATAAATAATTAATAATAACTATTTATTTTAGCCAAAGTGATGTGTCAGATGACTAGGTAGGTGAGATGGACTAGGGGACTTAGTCATATTTAGGTGATTGTGTATTTAATTAAATCACTTTAATAAGACTAATTAGAAGACTTAGGATAGAGGAATAAACTATAGTGAATTAACTAAATAAATTGATAATCTATTTAATAAATAGAAGAAATAATTATTAATTAAATAATAAATATTTAATTAATTAATGAAGCTATTTTTAAGTGTATACATTTTGCCCCTCTTTGAAATAATGTGCATGCCACATTGTTTCAAAGAAAATTTTAAGTATTTTGCCCCTACCCCAGACAATGTCTGAGATGACCTAAGCATGCCCACTTGAGAGATTGATTAACAAGATTATTTGAATTTTATGATGATGATTTTTTTTTTCAAGTTGGATAATTAATCTCATGAAAGAAATAGGAGAAAAGATGGGTGAAAACAGTGTGAAATGGAATAAAAATGGGAGGTAGGGTCCAGACACCAAGCACATAGGGTCCACAAGCTATAAATAAGGCAAAGGGGTCCACAATAGGCTCATTGTGCACACTTGTCATTTGGAGATTAGAGCATGAGAGAGAGAAGAGCAAAGCCACCAGGATGTCATTCCCATTGTCAGATCACTGCTTCGAGAGGACTAGACGCTTCTAGAGACCACTTGATTCAGGTGAGCCAGTAGGTGATTCAATCCTCTTTGTCAATTTGTGATTTTCAGCATGATAGAATAGAATTTAGTATGTGTAGGTTAGGTCGAATCGTAGGTTAGTTTAGAAAAAAAAAATTGTTTTTGGGTGGAATATGAATGCGTAGTTGTGGCGCATGTATGTGCAGCAACTTGCAACGTTTGCGCAGAAAATTCAAACTTTATGCGCATATATGTAGGGCAACTGCGCATTCATGCTAGAATAAAATTTTGTCCACGCAAATGAAAATGAAAAGTGTGCATCAGTTCTTTTGGCACATTTGTTCAAAAGTGTTGCGCATATGTTAAATAAATTTGCACATATATGTTTTTCTATGCAAATGTGAAAATATACTATGCATGCATTTTTCTGTGCTACGCATGTGTTTGATTTGATAGAATTTGGTCAAATTAGCAAGTTAATTAGGTCAAACTAGATGTCGATAAGCCGATTTGATCTATCGGCAATTAAATTTGATCAATTAGGTCAAGATAGGCAACATTGTAGCATGGTAGCTAGTTAACTAGTCTTGATGCTAGATAATTGATAAAATTATCTGTTAAAACATGTGATGAACATGTTTGTAATTGATATAATAGGATAGATAGATGTTGTATATCAGTGTATCAAAATCTGATAGGTTGATTTTGTTGATTTGGATAGGAGGATATTATTGATATTCTGATGTTACAGGAGACATATCCCATCACACAGAATCTGAGACTGGCACTGTCAGAGACTGATAGACTTCTGATTGGTGCATCCAGTTTATATCATGTTATTTACACGCCCGAGATTAGGGCAAACTGGAGTATGATGACGGCATTGGTAGAGTGGTGGCACTCAGAGATGAGTACCTTCCATCTTCCAATAGGGGAGATGACAGTTACTCTAGAGGATGTATATCACATCCTCCAGCTTCCTATCATAGGGGAGTTAGTGCATTATGATCATCACGTCAGAGTGACGGAGTGCAGAGCCATCTTTGAAGATGATGACATTGAGGATGGAGATATTAGTTGGGAGGACATGGTGGACTTGTATGAGCCTCTACCGGTAGTAATAGCAGGAGCGATTGGGGGTTTTGTATGCCCTGATCAAAGATCACACGGATTTGCAGTTGGATGGGACCCATTTTGCTTGGGGTGTTTGTTTATTAGCTCACTTATATCATGATCTTCATTAGGTGGTGTATCATAGGGGTGCATCACTATTAGCAGGCGTCACCCTACTCCATGTTTGGGCATGGGAGCACATTGCAGTGACACATCTAGTAGCCATTAGATTTTGCAGCACAAGATAGTTGTACATACATTTATATGCATTAGTTTTGTCTCAGGAAAAAATTGGTCATTTAGAGTTTTGGTGGTACACCTTTGATACTTTATATACTGTGACATGGAGACCATACCTAGGTTGTGAGCCCTAGGATGATGAGTGGCAGCTGGGATTTTTCTTTGAGTCATGATGGCTTATAGGGTGGATGCCCTTCATTTTGGAGAGACAATTAGTTAGTCGGGAGTTCGGCAGGATCTAGGGCATGCCCCAGGGAGTTACAGAGTTCACTAGGACTCATCAGGAGAGATAGGACTAGGGGCCTATGGCTTCTTTTGATATAGCTCGATAGGAGTTTGTGGACATGTCATTCTAGGCATGGATGATTGGACAGGGTGTTGTGGACCCAGGTATGACTGTAGACCTAGAGCAGTTCTTGAGAGATTTTCCTGTTCCTCAGTTGACTGATCCAGCAGCTAAGCCACCAGAGAGAGATCTAGTAGATAGATGTCATGGGAGACACCGAGGGTGAGATAGGTGAGGATGAGGGAGAAGAGATGGTGGTGGTGATGGAGGAGGAGATGGAGGAGATGGAGGAGATGGAGGGAGAGGGCATAGGGCTGGTCCACGGATGAGAGGAGGTGGTGTGAGGCAAAGGGGATTGATGCCACCCCTAGCTAAATAGGGATGGAGATAGCCTCTGGCACAGCCAGCACAAATAGTTATAGGAGCTCCACTACAAGTACCAGTGGCTCAAGTATAGATACCAGCTACCCTAGTATAGGGACCAGTTGTATAGGCATAGGATGAGGCAGATGTTCTATTAGCTCAGGGTGGAGTTGTACAGGGTGGACAGATCCCTAATGATGGATTGGATGAGTAGGATGTACCTATGGCTGACATAGATGCTCAGGTGGAGCCAACAGAGATGGATATCAAGGGACAAGATCCCTATTTATAGAGAGATGTTGTGGAGGAGGAGAATCCTGATATTGATTCATTGCTAGTTTGACTAGAAATGACACAGGTGCAGGAAGACCGCGTTCCTAGTCTGGAGAGGTAGATTGAGAGGCTAGAGAGCTAGATGAGATTACTGAGACATGAGTAGGATGCAATGATTGAGAGACTTAGGGAGTCATAGATGTTTTTAGATGAGATATAGTGTACAGAGGATTTGGGTCCTCATGGAGATAGTTTGAGAGCCGTGGTACATGCCGGGAAGGAGATATCCTACTGGCGAGAGGCTTACAAATAGGCGGTCCTAAGGGATCGGTGGATTGGGAGCTACAGAGAGAGCTCAGTGGCTATTAGGACTATAGTGGATGATAGATAGGAACTAGCTAGTAGTGGAGGTGTTTCATCATGCCCTCCAAGAGCACCGATAGGTTTAGGAGATCAAGGTGGATCCTCAGCATCAGGTGATTCAGCAGCACAGGGCCTCATTGCATCTCGCAGATAGAGACAGACAGAGTTTGGAGGCAGCAGATCATAGATCATAGAGACCATTATATACACTGTTGTATCATGTTATCATTGTATCATTATATTTTTGACTTGATGGACACTGACTTTGGACACATTGTTATATTTCTATATATCATTGGACATTTGGACAGTTTTGTTGTATTTTTATGGACTCTATATGATGGACTATATATTTTTAGTGATGCAGTTCTATCATGATTTACTTTGATGATTGTATATATATGTGCATACTGACATATGCAGGATGTGATGTCTTACTTTAATATGCATAGAATGTATGTCTTAGAATGCAAAATGCTTCATATTCTATTTGATATTATTAATGCTTAATGATCTTTCATATGATATTGATATAAATGCATGTCTTAAATGAGTTTACTCTTATACAATGCTATGTGATTACTAATGAAATGATGTAAAGAACATTGTGGATAATGGATAATGAATGGACATAAATAAATGATATAAATGAATAATAATTTGAAATACATGCAATGGATAAGAAATGAATGATGTAAAATGCATATATAGGATAATAAATGAATGATATGTAATGCATATAATGGATAATAAATAAATGCATGATATAAATGAATGATGATTTGAAATACATGCAATGGATAATAAATGAAAATATTCATAAGATTACTAAAATATAACAATGTTCACCCTAATAATAAAAAGATAATGAGATGTTATGGAATTTACACACGTGAAACATGCATGTAATATAAATGGATAATATACAAATGAACACACCTAATGAAGATAATGAATGGCCTAAATGAATTGATTAAATGTTTGTAAGATGCGAGATAAAAACTCAATGTTTTTGTTGTCCAAATGTCCTCAACTTAAATAACAATGTATCTGACACAAGAAGAATGGACTAGGAGAACAGATAACCTAATAAGAAAGATAACCTACAAATCCCTATAAAAGGAGCACTGATATGAAAGTCATGAACTGTTTAAATGAAATGCAATATGAAATGAGTATATCTCCACAACTTCATGTAACATCTTAGAACTTCATAATAGCTGGAATTTGATTTTCATCATTGAGCTTGTTATGTTGCAAGAAAATGCAAGCATCATGGTATAATTAAACTAGGATGACTTGAGCACTTCTTGCATGGAGTTTAATATAGAAAACTTGACAAGCATCTAGTTATATTTGAACCGAGATTACCTGAGTTTCATTTGCATAATAGAAAATGAATATCCCCCCTCCATTGGGGACCAAATATTTGGAGTTGAGGTATGTGCTGGCATATACCATAAATAGCATTTGTAGAGCAACATGATTTGTATGTTGTCAATACTGTTAAATTGATGAAGGAACTTATGCACAGACACCCCAACTATTTGTTCCTTCGATTTCATCAGAAAATATCCCAAAAATAGCAATCAAATAAAATACCATGCCCCATCCTAGCTATCCTAATCAATGACATATGGGAGTTTCAAACTCATGTCAAAGATATCACAGAATAGCATAGGAAACATGGTAACAATGAAATCCAGATGTGAATGCATAATCTACAACAAATCATTCTAACATGCCTACCATGAATACACATTTCTTTTTCCAAAAGATAGTGTAAGGTATAGTGATTAGTTCAATTGATGATGTATAGTCAAGAATTGATAGATAAATAGCCATGTTTCGAAGGATAGATCACAGATTCTGATTCATCATAAAGATATCATTGTGAAAGAATGTTTGATTATGTTTTCTTGTCTGTTGAAAATACTCCATTCTGTCCTCTTAAGATTCATGACTATCATAGATCCACTTCCTGAACTAGGTCGAGGACATGCCCCCAGCTAGGTGATGGACTGACTTATTATGGATGAAGAAGGACATAACAAGACTAGGATGAAGACCATGACAAATGATCAAGCTATGATGGAGTTTTATTATGGGTATATACAATGGATGATGTATGAACTGACCATTTTATTATGATATGTGCATGGCGGGTATGTGGACTGACTAGTCATTTTATTGTGGATATATACAATGAATGGACACACACTAGAAGAATCCTAATAGATAAAGGAGCTAACTTAATATACATGGTGCCTATTTCTAGGTTTTCACCACATACTTTTATTGCAATTTTCTTTTTATTTTTTTATTTTTTTGTATTTTTAAGATTTTTTGTATTTACAAAATATATACAAAGCCCTTGCATTGGGATTTCAAGGATAGAACTTCTTGGGATGTATGTTGTTAAGAGGTTCATCTAAAGGATCTCCCTCAAGCGTGGACAATTGATAAGCCCTAGAACCATAAACTATTATAATTACAAAAGGACCTAACCAATTGGGTTCAAACTTGCCCTTCTTCTCACGATGCAATTGATTCTTTGGATTTTCTTGAAGAACTAGGTCACCCAACTGAAAGTCTCTGATCTTTACCTTGTCGTTATACTGACAAGACATACGTTGCTGATAGACTTTCAAATGATCATAAGCTCTATGATGGTGTTCATCCAGTAGCTCTAGTTCATTCAACCATGCAACTCTATAGTCTTCATCAAGAATCAAATCCTTGAGAGTGATACGAAGTGAAGGCAACTCAACCTCGAGGGCCAGGACTGCTTTGGATCCATAGACAAGGGAATATGGGGTGGCTCTAGTGGGAGTACAAATGGAGGTACGGTAAGCCCATAAGGTTGGATTCAGTTGGATATGCCAGTCATGGCCAGCATCATTGATAGTCTTTTGTAGGATTTTAACAATTGTTTTATTTGATGCCTTAGCTTGGCCGTTTCCTTGGGGATAGTATATGGTGGAATAGTTATGGGTGATATGGAATTTTGCACACAGTTCATCCATGTCCTGATTTTGAAACTGTTTCCCATGATCAGTAATGAGATACATAGGAATACCATATCTACAAATGATATAATTTAGGATAAACATGGATATTTGTTTCCCTGTGGTGGTAATCAATGGAACGGCCTCAATCCATTTAGTAAAACTCTATTGCAGTGAGAATCCATTTGTGGCCATTGTAAGATGGAGGGTTGATAGTGCCCACAAGGTCGAGTCCCCATCGACTGAATGGCAAGGTAGTTGTAAAAGGATGTAACTCTTGTGCTGGAGCATGAATAAGGTTTCCATGTATCTGACATTTATTGCATGCTCTATAAAAATGAAACGAATCTATTTCCATGGTAGGCCAATAATAACCCATACGCATGAGTTTCTTAGCCAAAGAGGGACCACTTGAATGTGTCCCGAAAATACCCTCATGTACATCTTGCAAGGTAGTTGAGCTTCATCATGCTCAAGACATCGTAGGAGAGTACCGTCAAGACCTCGGTGATAAAGGGTATCAAATATTAGGACATAGTGGGAGGCTTGGCGAAGAAAAGTTCATTTTTTATTTTGGGATAGGTTAGGGGGTAGGATGTCATTTTTTAGATAAGAATATATTTTTCCATAGATTGGGGAGTCGTGTCCAATTAGATAACATATAATACTTGTATTAGGATCATCATACGTAGGACAAGTCAGGGATTCCACCAAGAACTCAAAATGGACCTTGGTATCTTCTATATCAAACAAAGAATCAATCATTGCCATTGCATCAATAGCCTTGTTATCATGCCAAGGAATATGCTCAAAAGTGATGACTGAGAAATATTGTTTGAAGTCATCAACCATACATTTATATGGTAATAACTTATCATCTTTAGTTTGATAATCATCATTAACCTAGTTTATAATCAACTAAAAATCCCCATAGACATTTATGTCAGTTACCTTCCTTTGTAAAGCTATCTTTAATCCAATCAGCAAAGCTTCATATTCTACTATATTATTGGTGCAAGGAAAGAGCAGCTTGTAAGATTTTGGAATTGTGTATCCTTGCGGCGTGACAAAGAGAATACCAGCTCTTGAACCCTATTGAGTATATGATCCATCAAAATATAGTTTCCATCTTTGTGTAGATAAAGCTAAGATGTGTGCATCAAGAAACTCTGTGTGTATAGGTTGGTCATCCGTTAATGGAGCATTTGCTAGCTCATCTACTATCACTTGACCTTTGATAGCCTTCCTATCTACATATTCAATATCAAATTCACTAAGTAGCATGACCCACTTAGCCAATATGCCTGTCAATGTTGTCTTGCTTAATAGATACTTTAAAGAATCAATCTTTGTGATTACCTGGATAGAATGTGACAACATGTAATGTCACCACTTTTGTGAAGCAAAAAAAACATCCAGACATGCTCTTTCTATAGGATAATATTTTAGCTCATATCCCACTAGAGTGCGACTGATATAGTAGATGGCTTTTTCTTTTCCTTCATGATCTTGTTGAGCCAGAAGAGCACCTAGTGAGACTGTCATAGCTGAAATGTAGAGCAAGAGTGGCTTGCCTGAAATTGGTGACATCAGAGTTGGAGGATTCACCAGATATTGCTTGATTTTTTTAAAAGCTTCTTCATACTTATCATCTCATTGGAATAAGATATTTTATTCAATAAATGTTGAAAGGGATGACTTCAATCTACTAGTTGAGAAACAAATCTTTGGATGGATTGCAGATGTCGCTATAAAGATCTTAACTGACTGATGTTAGTGGGGGAAGCCATCTCCATTATTGCTTTAACTTTTTCTGGATCTACTTTGATTCCTTTGGCTGAGACAATGTACCCCAACAGTTTACCAGATGTGAATCTGAATGCACATTTCTTTGGATTGAGTCGAATCTGATACTTTTCCATCTGGGTGAATATTCTATTCAACACTCTCAAATGACTAGCTTTGTCTTTGGATTTTGCTAAAATGTCATCAACATAATCTTCCATAATGGTATGCATCATGTCATGAAAGATTGTGGTCATAGCCCTTTGGTAAGTTGCTCCAACATTTTTGAGGCCAAAAGGCATCACATTCCAATAGTATGTACCCCATGGACAAGTAAAAGTTGTCTTTTCCTAGTCTTCTGGTGCTATCTTGATTTGGTTATAGCTAGAAAATCCATCCATTAATGATAACATCTCATGCCCATCTGTTAGATAAAAAATGATGTCAATATTTAGCAAAGGAAAGTCATCTTTTGGACAAGCCTTATTAAGATCTTGAAAATCAATACAAATTTTGATAGACTTGTCTAGTTTGGAGATGGGGACAATATTTGAAATCCACTCAGCATAATCAATAGCATGAATGAATCCAACATCTAGGAGCTTCTTCAATTCTACTTTTACCATTAGTGCAATATGGGGGTGCATTTTTTGGAGCTTCTGCTTAACTGGTTTTACACCAAGTCTGATAGATAAATGATGCATAATGAGATTTGGATCCAGGCTAGGCATATCAGCATAGGACCAAGCAAAGTTGATTTGTCTCTCTTTGAAAATTTTTGCAAAAACTTCTTTCTCTGATTCTGTCAAGGATGCTGCTACTTTGAGGATGCGTGGAGACTCTTCTATTCCAATGTTAAGAGGTATTGTTGGCTCTATAAGAATAGTAGATTATTCTCGACATAGATAATTGGGAAGAGTGTCAATCCTTCCATTGTTAGGTGCCTTAGAGAGGTTTTCACCATCAGATGCATCATTTCTTTTTACTATTTTTGGATCTAATACTGCCACTGAGTGGTTTTCACCATTAGATCTATTGATTATTTTTATATTTTTATGACTGAAAGGATTGGCACTCTCACCAAAGTAGGCCATGTCATTGAGTTCTATCAAAAATCCTAACTTCTGATCTCCTGGTGGTAAATGATCTCTAATTCCAAGATAATCAATGATTGCATCATCATTATGGAATACATCAAGTTCTGGATGATCGGGAGAATCCCAATCAATAAGCTCATGATGTACAAGGGGCATTGGATCATTTGGGTCAGTTTCAAAGGCAGAGATGGTATTGATGGAAAAGTTGTCAAGTTTTATGATGGTATCAGCGAGGTCTATTTCCATACTCTCATCTGATTTGTCTATCGCAAAATAAAGGTCACTTTCCTCACAATTGACAAAAGTAGTATCACGTGGGACTAATCCTAGTGAGTCAGTCTTTGAACTCTACCCCTCATGGTAATCGTTACTATGGTGATGGAGAACATCAACTCCTATCTCTTCAATATAATCGGATAGGGAGTCCCATTCATAATCATTTGAGTCAGAATCATCATTATCCCCAAGTCTATCAATGATTCTCTGTACTATCCTTTGTTTCTCTGGATCTACATACATACCATTCTTTTTGAATTGTAAGGCAGGAGCTTTAGATATCTCATGAAAAGGTGTGATCTTTGCTTTTCCTTTTGGTTCCTTTAGTCCTTCTTCTTTGTATCCTAATCCTGTAGTGTCTCTTTGATAGTTTGGATTTTGCAAAATTGGTTTGATAACACCTTCTCTTTGTAACCCTATAGGTCCAGCACCTTGGTATCCCATCTTTTGTAACAAAGTATACCCTTTACCATAGACATCAGGTGATATATATTCATGTTTGATATCCTCTTCATTCTTCTGTGACTTAAGCAAATGATTAGCATTACACTCAGCTGCCTCTTTGGATATTGTGCCCCCACTTATAAATGTGTCATAAACTAGTGTTGAAGGGGGTTTTGATTGTTTTTTAGTGATCAAAGATCTACCATATGATCTAGGAGATAAAGGTAACTCTGTGATGCAAAGAGCTTGACCTAAAGTGTATTCTCCCATAATTCTTTCTTTTATGTCTATCTTGATCCCATTTGATTTAGAAGTTGATGCTATATTACTAGGATCACTGGGTGTAGTTGTAGAAGATATAGTATGGTTATAAGGTATCAAAGAATCAGATGTCTTCATAGAGCTACAATACTAGAATGAATTAGTGTCTCCTTTAATAGTGACTTCTTGACCATTATGAGGGAATTTCAAGCATTGATGATAAGTTGATGGTACAGCTTGCATGCAATGAATCCATGGTCTTCCCAAGAGAATGTTATAAGCAAGATCCATGTCTAGAACTTGGCAAGGTACATCTTTAATTATAGGACCTACTCTGATTGGTAGAACAAAAGACCCCTTGGATGACTGCTCTTCCTCATCATAAGCTTTTATAATGATTTTCTTCTTGGGATCAATGACATTTTCAAAAAATCCCAATGCAAGGACTAGTTTCAATGTACAGATATTTAAGCCAGCTCCTCCATCTATTAGTACTCATTTGATTTTATGACTCTGGACAAGGACTTTGATATGTATGGGAGCATTATGAGGTTGGGTAATAGCTAAGTCATCATTTTCAGTGAAGGATAGGTAATGCGGGCTTGTTAAATGGCTCACCATAGCTTGAAATTGATCATGATCTAGATTTGTGGGGACCTGGGTCTCTAAGAGAGCTTTTTCAAGGATATCTTTGTGAGATGGGGATAGACACAAAAGCTCTAAGCTGGATATCTGGGCAGGTGTTTTCTTGAGTTGTTCCAAAAGATTGTACTAGTTGGAAATATTTGGTGTAGACTTTGGGACATAAACCGACTTGTTTTGAGGTGCATTTGGTTTAGACTAGACTCCTTGGAGAGTAACTTTGGATTGAGCATGAGTGGTAACATGAACTGGTTGAATCTTTGATTTTCCTTTGATGGTAATGACATTGACATAATACTTAGAAGGATGACATTCAGAATTGTTACCAACATATGGATAGGGAGTAGAATTATAATTGGCTTGATTATCACTCTTAGTGTTGGAAGAACCTCCTTTTTCATGCTCGGGAAGTGGATCTTTGAAATTCGTATGTGATTCATTTGAGGTATGTCCATCAACACCAATTTCACTGCTTTCAATTAAGTCTACATTTTTGAGTCTTAGGCAGTCATTGGTTTTATTTCCATTTCCTCTGTGAAACTCGCAATAATCATTCACATTCCACCAAGAAGGTTTTAATCTAGGTTCAAAGTCTTTCATTTTAGGAAGCGTAATGAGTTTCTTTGTGATTAACTTCCATAATGCTGATTCGAGAGATTCCCCTAAAGGAGTAAAATTTCTTTGAGGTGACATAAAAGGCAATCTTGGTTTAGATGAATCTTTGTTGGTGTTTTGATTTGATGATTGATTGTTGTAGGTTCTTTGAGTGGCATTGGCTTGACTTGTGAGATTGAGAAGGGGTTGTGTTGGTTTGACATTACGATTATCAACAATCCCATCACTGACAATGTTTTTGTTTTTATTCCAAAATTTTGATTTGTCATTGTTGTAGTTGTTGGGATTGGAATTTGAGGATCTAGCATTGTCTTTAGAATAAAGTTTTATCTCACCTTTTCTGACCATGGCTTCCTCAATCTTGATACCATTTTCTATGAGTTTATTGAAGTTTGGTGGACATTGCAATTGTAACCTATAACTCATTTCTAGTGTAAGGTTATGCACAAAAATATCCATCTTTTCTTGTTTAGGAATCATTCATGGATATTTGGCAAACAATTGATGCCATCTTTGCAAAAAAGTAAGGAAGGGTTCTCCATTCTTTTGATGTGCATTGAAAAGATCAAGCATAGTGACTTCATGTTTGATGTTATATGAATAATGAGTCACAAATTTGTCAAGAAGCTCATTGAAAGATTTGAGGCCTGGGGGTAGTTTAGAGAACCATTTCATGGCTTGTCCTCCTAAACTTTATGGAAATAGTCGCATAAGATAAGTGTCATTGTGAGAAACTTCAATACAAGCAGCACAAAACTCATGAATGTGGTCTTGTGGATCCGAATTCCCTTTGTATTTGTCAAATTTTGGTACCTCAAAATGAGGAGGGAATGGAATCATTACTAAATTTTTATCAAAAGGATAAGGACATATATCATCCAAGGAATACTTCTTAGTTTATCATCTAGTTTGGATGTCACAGATTTGTTGTTGAAGCATCTGGATTTGTTGTAGAACAAGATCCAAAGATAACGTGTTTCCTTGAGTGTTTTGGGAAACATTGTTGTGAGAAGCATTTTTATGGGAAGCATGGTTATGTTGATCATTTTGAGAAGCATCAGATGGTTGCTTGGTTTCTTTTGATCCATGAGTATCTTGAGAACTACTAGGAATTTCTTGATTGGTTACAATAGTCAGTTCTCGAAGATGAGAAATATCAAAATCACTTGGTAGTTTGGCTCCTTGTTGAGCAAGCAGGAGGAAATACATCTCTCTATCTAGGTCTAGGATTCTTTCCATGACATGATAAAATCTAGGATCTTGTGTAGCATCCCTAAGTTCTTGATCTATGGGTTCCTCTTTGGATGTAAAAAGTAAAGTTTTCTTAGGAGCTTCGGGCCAAGGATTTTTCTCATTACTTTTGTTTCCTTCCATTTTATCTAGGGATTCTAAATCAACGGGTTGTTTTAGTTTTTGAGATCAAGTTTGAACCATAAAAATGGGAAAATTGATTTGTGGGATGAAAGATGTTTGATGAAAAGATATGGAAAGAGTAGTTGATAAAATAAAATAAAAAGATAGTGAAAAGGTGTTGAAAAATGATGAGACAACTTGATAAAATCTAAGTCAATAGGAAGTATAGGTTTCACTATGATATGACAAAGAAAATCAAGAGACAGTAACCTAGGTAAGTTTGATTGAGGATGATAGATCCTGATAGGATAAACTCACAACAATCAAAATCTGATAGATAAGGTAATGTTTCAACACTAGATTTGGAATTTCATATGATTTGATGATTTTTGATGAAGAAATGTTGATGAAAATTGATAAAGAGTGATGAAAATGGTCAAACTAAATATCATAAGTGTGTGTAATGCAAACGTTTTTCCAGAATCTTACTAAGGACAAAAATGGGTATCTAAAAAAGTGATTTTGAAATGTTCAAATTTTGTGGAAATGCTCACTATTGTAAATGCGCACCAACAAATGCGTAGGACAGATTGATAAATGTGCAACAAAATGAAACAAATGTGCAGCAAGTTTGAACTGATGCGTGGGAAAATGATCAAATGCATAGAACAGTTTAATGTATGTGCAACATATTATGATGAATGTGCAGGTTTGTATTTTTGAAAAATTGAAACTACAAGATTGGAAATTTGTTTGATTTTCTGATGTTTTCTAGTTTTTGGAAAATGGAAAATGCATAAACACACACATGCAAGATAGAAATGATTTAATCTAATTATTCTAGTATGAATGCACAAACACACTTACAATCCTAAGGTTGGCAAGGACAATATTTGCTGAATCCCCACTAGGATAATAAAATCCAGCCCCGCAAATCCACAACAAACAGCCTAGGAACTTGGAGGCACGAGCTCCTTCTTATAGTGCACTCACTTCTTAGGCACACCAAGTTTCAAATTCAATGGGTCATTACTTCCCAAATAACTGCTATCTCTACTATGAACCATGAGTAATGTGGGGTGTCTTCACGGGCTTGGGTGACCCCTTGAGCTAGCAAATAGAAGGTTTTTGGCCACTAAACAAAAGTTTTTAGTAATGACATCCATTCAAGTGGTTGTGATCAAGTCATTTTCCCAATTAAGGGGGCTCTCCCAATCCTTTCAAAGCAAGGCTTTCACCTCTACTAAGTAGGACTTTAACGCACCACTGGGGTACTGGAGGAGATTTTGGTTGCCACAATGAATTCACACCTATCTAATGTGAGATTAATCACACTAGCATTTTTTATATACCGGTTTGGAAGGGCTTGGCTTTAGCCTATTACCGGTTGGGTCGTTCCTTGGGGTGAGTACCTTTTTTCCCACCAAAGACCGCCCTCTAAAAATTATAACAATTTCTCTTACACCCAAGGTCCATGAATGGTGAGGGGAGAGGATACGTTGTTATAATTTTGGGATTACATATAGCTTAATAAGAAAAACACAATAGACACTCAAATCTATGCTAAAGAAAACACACAAAGCAAATGCATGTCGTATTTTAAGCCCAAACAAGATTTTAGTTTCTTTTGCAAACCCCTTGGAAATCTATGAATAAACCATTAGAAATTTTCTTAGCAATAAGGTCTTCAAAATATCGTCCTGCAAAAATAGCCTAAAATACTACCAGAACAAACAGAAAATTGTCAAAAAGTTAGGTAAGATCAAATCTAACAAAAAATTGAATTTTACCACAGAAATTAACGAATGCGCAAAATAGTTAAATAAATGCACAACAATGATGGATTTACACACAAAATGTATGTATGCACAACAAAATGAAATGGATGCGCTAGGTGATGGTATTAATGCGCAGCTTTTACACATGCATAGCAGAGTATGTTGTAAGCGCAAGACAGTGAGATGAATGCACTGTTGTTTACCAGTAAGCTAAAAAATAGAAACTAAAAAAAATGACAGATTAACAGATAATTAATGTGTAGCACAGAGTGATGAATGTGCAACAATCATAGATGAATGCACAGAAAAATCCTAGAAATGTCTGCACACGGAAAACTGCAAAATAAAATGTTAAAAACATGGGGAGGCCCCACGGTGGGCACCAAAAATGTATACAAATTAGATGTCTAACTACTATAAATGATAAATTAACTATTTTAAGATTAATGAATTTAACTAATTAGCAAACAACAATGAGGAATACACCAAATTGAAGCTAAAATAAGATTTTACCTTCACTTACCATGTAGCTTGTCCCCATTGTCCTTCTATGCTCTGATTTCTTGGATGTGTTGAGCTCTCAGATTTCCAATTTAAAGCTCCTTGCCCAAGATGATACCAAAGTGTGGAGTTTGAATGTTTGAATGCAAAACTAAATCCTAATTATGCAAATGAGATGATGATAGTGTGGATGCTTCACAAAATGATATGAATATGCTTGATAATGAGTGCTTGGATGCTTGATTGCTTGATTGCCTATTGCTTGAATGCTTGATTACAAAAATACCTATTAACTCACAAAGGGTAAATTAGGCTCCTTTTATAGATTTTTGGAGGATCTAAGCCTAGGTGGCACAATCCTACAATTGAGAATGAAAGGTGGAAGATCCTAGGGCTAGGATTGACTTGGTTGAAGGAGTTGAGAGAAAGGGGGATGTAGTTGGAATGTGAGAGGAAGAATAGGGATGATGTTCCTCTCACATTGACATGGAGGAGAACAAGGTGGAAGGGAAAGACACATGTCAAGTATCTCACAAAGACCCAAGAGAGAAAGAGGGAGAGACCTTTTCTTCATGATGACTCTTTGTACAAGTGTCCCATGAGTCACCTTTGACCCTTAGAGGTGGCTTGAGAAGCCCCTTAGGAATAGGGCATGTCTCTTGACTTGGTTTAAGAGAGGACATGTTGTCATGAGACCAAGTCTTATGAGGCCACATAGCCCTTAAGAATAGGACATGTGTGGGTGAGGATAATTATTGATAAATAATTAATAATAACTATTTATTTTAGCCAAAGTGATGTGTCAGGTGACTAGGTAAGTGAGGTGGACTAGGGGACTTAGTCATATTTAGGTGATTGTGTATTTAATTAAATCACTTTAATAAGACTAATTAGAAGACTTAGGATAGAGGAATAAATTATAGTGAATTTACTAAATAAATTGAATAATCTATTTAATAAATAGAAGAAATAATTATTAATTAAATAATAAATATTTAATTAATTTATCAAGTCAATATCAATTAAATAATAAATATTTAATTAATTAATGAAGCATTTTTAAGTGTATACACTTTCGAAGGCTGAAAATTCTCTAGGGCCGAAAGGCTGAAAAATAGGGTCTTTAAAAAATGGCTAAGTACAAAACTGCTTCTCCTCCAACTTTTGAACTTTCAAAGGCCGAACATTAAGGAAGGTCGAAAAGGCCGAAATGCCAAAAAGGCCGAAATGCTGAAAAGGTCAAAATGCTGAAATGTTGAAAAGGTCGAAATGTCGAAAAGGCCGAAATGCCAAAATGCTGAAATGGCCAAAATGCCAAAAAAATAGGAAGACAAAATTTTCTAAGTCCAAAATGAAAAATAGGGTCTTTAAAAAATGGCTAAGTACAAAACTGCTTCTCCTCCAACTTTTGAACTTTCAAAGGCCGAACATTAAGGAAGGTCGAAAAGGCCGAAATGCCAAAAAGGCTGAAATGCCAAAAAGGCCGAAATGCTGAAAAGGTCAAAATGCTGAAATGTCGAAAAGGTTGAAATGTCGAAAAGGCCGAAATGTCGAAAAGGCCGAAATGCCAAAATGCTGAAATGGCCAAAATGCCAAAAAAATAGGAAGACAAAATTTTCTAAGTCCAAAATTTTTTTCTCCAAATTTTTTTTGGAAAAATGGTTGCCCACAACATTTTTCGGCCTTTCAGGGTTGTGAGGAATTTTGGCCTTTCGGCCTTTCCGATCTCCAAAACTCTGAAAAACTTGAACTCCAAACTCAACCTCTGAACTCTGAACTTTTGAACTTCGGACCTTGAACTTTTGAACCTTGGGCAACTTTATGGCATCCAACATTTTTGTTGTCATTTCACATCTTCATACAACTCCAATTCAATCCCATCGAATAATTCCTCTAAACTCGTCAGTTCCTAACATGCCACATTGGGATTCTCAGTTCTACAACCACAAAGGATGCCTTGTCATCAGTCTTTATTGATAATATGAAATTAAACTAGAGAAACTAAGTTTGTAAGAAAAATAAAAAAATAACTCAATGAAAAGAACACATAAACAAAAAAGAAGCCAAAAAAAAGGAAAAAGAAAAGAGGAGGGAAAAAACACCAAAAGAATCAACTCAATTGACATCCAACTATTGGGAGCACATGTGCCCACAATTTGAATCATTGGCTGCCTAATAAAATCGACCATAGGGGTCCCTCAAAGAAACTAAAAGTGAAAAAAAAGGGGTCCCCATTTGGCCAAGTGGCCAAAATGGGTTGTGTGTTGTGGAACCACAACACTTAGGTTTAATGATACTTATACTCCAATGCCTTGATGAAAATATTATCTAATTACTCCCAAAATTGTTCCTCCCTCTTAGAGTAAGAAGTCAAGTCATCCTGATAAACCATAAGGAATTCATCAATGAACTATGCAAAAGCCACATCCATGACCCTCTGGAAAGTTTCCCCAACATTGTCAAATGAAAAGGCATCCTCACATAGACATGTTCGCCAAGGTGTGGTGAATGTGGTTTTATATTATACTGACTCTTTGACCACCACCTGGTTATAACCTGAGAACCCATCCATCATTGGCATAAGTTCTGAACTAGTTACCCTATGTAGCATTGCTTCCATGTTGGGAAGCCTATAATTATCCTTCAATGAAGATATGTTTAGGTTTCTAAAGTCCACACATAATCTGATATCTCCATTCTTATTTCTTATTGGAACTAAGTTAGAAACCCATGATGAGTGTCTAATAGGTTAAATGATTCCTTCAGCCCTAAGTTTCATTGGTTCTTCTTGCATTTTAGGTGCAAGGGTTGGATTTATGGGCCTTTACTTCTGTTTGAAGGGCTTAACATTTTCCTTCAATGGAATGACATGTTGAAACAAATCTTCTTTATATGCTTTTAGACCATCGTAGGACCATGCAAAAGCATTCCTATATTTTATTAATAGATCAATAAGAATCTTTCTAATTTGTGGGGACAACCACTTTCCAATGTAAATCTTCCTAGGTGCATCTTGTGTCCCTATAATAATATCCTCCAAATTACTAGGATTTGTTGTAGTAGCAACACTTTTCACTTTGTCTTGATTATCAAATACCTTCTCAAGTACTACTAGACCCTTTGGTACCTTATTAGTCTTCAACTGTATGACCTCATTACCAAAAATTATTTCTTTCCTATTCATCACTTCAACATAAGTGCTGAAATCAATTTCTTGGCCAAAATATGTATCCTCACAATTCAAACATCTTAGAATTTGGTCATCATTAAATACCTGCCAGTTTTCAATGTTATCTAGGATGGATGGTCTAGACTAGACTTCCACTTTAGAGATCCCAACAAAGGTGATAACTTCTTGCCTCAAAGTAATGTTGTCCAAGAGATATTCCATTTGTTTGTTGCTTCTATCCATCGAATCTATCCCAAATGCATAAAAAATTCCAAGTTCATCTCACACTGCATTTTTGTATTGCTTCAATCTCTTATACTTTGATGCATATTTCACTCTAATCTAGGAGATTACTAACTCTAAATATCCAGTCACTCTGATATTTATGATTCCATATTTCTCTTCTATTCTTAGACCAAGTAACAGAGCCTCGTATTCTACCACATTATTTGTACAATTGAAACTTAGAGTAAATGAAAACTTGTAAGTTCTTCCACTGAGTGAAATCAATAATACTCCTACACCTAACCCATATTTTGAACTAGCACCATCAAAATACATAGTACATAATTAACCATCATTATATCTATTTTCAATCTCTTCTATCAGTAATGCATGTTTATTTTCTCCATTTAAATAATTTCTTCAGCCCTAAATGTTTTTATATCAGTATCCATAAAGCAATTCATTTCATCATCTACATTTTTCTCAATCATGTGAGATACTCTTGTCTCCAATTCAACTTTCACATATTTTTCATCAATAAATAAGGTAGAAAAAGACAAATCACATTGTAAACTTCCCCCATGGAAGCACTACATTTCCTTGACAACAACATTATGTAATGAGGGGTAAAGTCCACAACCAATACACTCATAGTTAAGTCCTTCTCAGGGAATAAAGCCAGCTTATATGGTAGGGCCTTAATGCTACCAATCACAAGAACCTCCCTAGAGTCTAGAGCACAACACCTACCTTGGGTAGTATCTACCTTTAAACCCAAAGATTCCATGATTTTATATGGCATTACAGTATTAGATGCACCTTAGTCTATCATGAAATTCTTTAGATTTTTGTCATTTATAATAACACTAAGAAAAAGGGATCAATATTGTCCAAATATGCATTCATAATATGGTCTAAATATATCTAAGGAATTTGAGAGGCAATTACCTAAATTTCCTTATTTCTCTTCTTTAGCTCCTTATTTTATAAACAAGACTCGCCTATTGGCTTAATTTTATCAGATGAAACACTATTTACCCAATCCATGGCTTTTCTTTTATGTATCCTCATCATTTCTAGTAAAGGAACTTTAACAATAATTTGTAAAAGTAATTGCAACATGTCAACAGGTGTATAATTTGGAAGTTCAAAATGCATACCTGGCATCTCCTTTTCATCTTTCACCTTCATGTTTTGAGTAACAATCTTCTGCTATGAGTCATTTTGAGAAACTGTATCAGGTTCAACAACTTCTTTATCTTTATCTTTGGATACTACAATATTAGGCCACAAAATATCATCCTCCTTTGGTTCCCATTTCTTTTCTTTGCTTTCTTTAATTTTGACCAAAAAAAAATGTTTCTCATTTTTGGTAGCATTACCCTTATCTTTCTACTCCTTAATAAATATGCTAGTAGGTTTACCACTGTCTTCTCCTACTATCCTATTTCTAAAATTATAGTTGCTCTTAATTTGAGCAACCATAGTAGAAATAATTCTTGCAATCTTTTTCTCAAATGGTCTTTTTAGATTAACCATGTCAGCTCAGTGTTCAACATTGCACCTTTGATCATCAAAATCATCCTCATCATCAGAAAATACCTATTGATAGTAATATTCACCCCTTATTCTCTATTCATTCTTATCAATTTATTTTGATTTAAAATTTGATATGTCACTTATTAAAGGTAATAGTTTTCCATGTTGCAACTAACATCATCATTTCTCATCCCTGATTCCTCTATTTCTTCACCGACTTCTTCACTAGCAGAAATAGAATGTGCAACTGCACATAATTCTAGTACAAGGGGTGATTGACAAGCCATACACCATGGTGAATCCTCAAGTACATTAACACTATTCCTCTATAATGGATCTAGGGTTACTTTATCATTAGTGTTACTCACTTGGACTGGCTGAATGGGCTTGACATCTTTTTAATGAGTATTATAAGCGTAGCTCTATAATCTGGGCTGCCTATTAAAATTATTGTTGAACCAAGGCCTATCCTATCTAACATTCTTATCATTCCTTAAATTATTTCCTTTCAAATCCTTTAATGCACTCGGTACCTTATCCAACTTATCATCATCCTACTTCTTTGATCCTAGAGTCTTGTTAGACTCTTTCTTTCGAGTTTTGTTATTGAACAATTTGGGGTCATCGATTCTTCTCCCAAGATTACTAGAATCCCTTTGATTACTCTCAATGTTAACAAAAACCCTAAATGTATCTCTTAGAGTGTGAGGATCCTTATCTCTCAGTAGGTATTCTATCTTTCCATCAAATGCATTAAAATATGTTGTCAAACAAACATTCTCATCAAGTCTCATAACTTGAAACAATTTGTGCATACCCTTTTGGATCCTTATATTGAAATCTTCAACAACCTCATTTGGATATTTCTTAATGTTATTGAATTCATTCAACATGAAACTGACATTATTTGCATCACCATACTGCTCCTTGAAACATTTCTCAAAGTTCTCACATGACCTAATATTTTCATTAGGCAATCCCCTAAACAAATCCCTTGCATCCTCAACTAGGGATTGCACAAACAATTTCATCACCACATCCTCATGTTCCACCTCATAATCATTCAACATATGTGTAAATTCTCTGAGATGCTCTTAGCCTATGATAGCATTGTTTCCTACAAACTTTCTTGTCTTATCTATCAATTCATTTGGAATTGGATTAGGATATCCAGGAATCCCATCAAAGTACAATTTCCTATTCCTCTCAATATGGATAGGATTCCTTTGGAATGTTGCTCCAATATTTTGACCATTGATACCAACACTAGCATTGGTTCCACTTTGTTTTTTAGCACTCCCAAGGTCGATTCCTCAAGAAACACCCAAACCTCCTAAATTTGTGTTAACAAAATTATAAGTAGGTCCTAATGCTCCTTGAGATGAGGAAGAAGCCCCTAAAGAAGTTTTGGTTAATGAAAAATATTTTAATAAATAAATCTTCTTCTTTATCTCAGTAGTAGCAACCTCAACCTCTATTCTTTTGAATTCCTTAGATATATCCTCCTCTTTCCTATCTCTTTCCAATTCCAAATCAGCCTTTGACAAGCATTGAGGGATTTTACCCAATTTTATGGGATCGTCAATATTAATATCAATGACCTCCAATTTTCCTTTGTCTTTATCAACCTTAGTCACATGTGTCATTGGTTTATCTTGATTGGAAACACTAGGTCTATAAGTTCTTTCATTTTCCCAATCAATGATCTGCTTCAACATAGGGACCTCTTTCTCAAATTTGTTTCTATGTAAAATAAGTTCCCTCTCTTAGCACTCATTTCTCAATGTGTTCATATCTCCAAACACATCCTTACTCAAACCTCTAGGACTTGCACCAGATCTTTGGTTCATAGCTTACAATTCTGCTATTCTTTTTAGTAGATTATCCCTTTCTATAAGAGTATTACAACTTCATCTTCTCTTTCCTTTTTCTCTTTGTTTCCTTATTTCCATTTTTTCTTGTAGATATTTTATAAGGGCATTGAGATCTCCAAATAACTCATTGGGATCTGGTAAAGTAATATTAGAACTATAAGAATCATCTAGATTTATTAGATCTACATCCCTTTGACCCCCAACTTTTACATAAGGATAGTCAACAGAATGAGGTGGAGTAGGCCTTCCAAATACATTTCTTTCCTGATTACCTCAACTACTGCTCCTCTCTCTTCTCTTTTTAGTGTATTGAACCTGAGTAACTCCCTTGTCAAGTTGTGGTACCTCATTTTGTATGGGTGTGTTAAACAAATGATCAAACAGACCTAGACTAACTGATTCTAAAATTTTAGAAGAGGTTTCATTTATTTTAGGGACTGGATGTAATGGTGTACTTGTATTTGAAAATTTTGGTCTCCATGATGTAGAAGCACTATTACATTCTCTATCCTTCTTGGTCCAGCTTTTCTTTGAACCTTTTGGAAGATCACCCTCTAAGGTGACCTTGGGATTATGCTTCATAAAATCCATACTATTCTTATGCTTACTCATTTTGTGTATTAACACATAAATGATTCAAATGCATGCACTAGTATAACCTATGAGTTGCCACCCAAAATATTTGTGAAAATGTCAAGTAGATCTTATTTATGATTTTTCAAGACTATTATAGAACTGGCAATATCAACATGAAGTAGGACACAAAGAATTCAAATCTAACTATTTGACAATAATCACTGCAAAACAAATCAAAATTTCTCTAAAAATGTCCTAACAGATAGACTCAACTAGGTAAATTTTCTTCACATTCAAAGAAATCTCTACTCAAGCTTATTGTGGAAGAAGTTACCTGCAACTCTCCCCAATAGAGTCATGACTTTGTTGGTTCCTGGTTTGACGAGGTTTACACATATAAAGTGATACCAAGCTACCCACCTAAATATCTAAGAAGTGGATAACTTCTATTATGGACATCTAAATGGACTTGGACCAACTAAAAAACACTTACTAAGTCTCTTCTACACTTTTGGCTCTACAAAACCAAGGTGGGTGTACCTATAATTTGTACTACATGATCACAAAAGAAGATATCTCATGTAAGCCTCAACATAACAAAGTGATAGTAGGTAACAACCAATCACCCATTAAACATTGACTTGAATGGAGTATGAGATTAACTTATCAACTTGCACAGACAACAAAAAAATAAAATAAAGATATTATGTAATTTGATTTAAGATTTTTTGTAAGGAAAATGTAACTGAATGTAAAGAAAACCCTAGCTTAGATCTGTAGACTACGATTTATCTGTTATCTATTTTGAAAGGCTTAAACATTCAAACATTAGATTAATCTAGCATTTATCAGTTCAAAGTATAAAACAAATAAAATCAAGCTACCTTAGATTGAGCCAAAATGAATGCTTTCAAAGCATTGTTTGATTTGCTCTGATTATGAGGGATGTGGGTGTGCTCTCTAAGCACTTGGAGCTTGTTCCTAATGCATACTAAAAGGATTTGATATGATGCATGAATGATTAGAGAAGTTTGAATAACAACTAAGTTCAATCCATTAAGCTAGATTTAAGATGTGTTTTTAGAAAACATGAGATCTAACAATATTATCAAAAAGTTAAAATCTAGGATGAATTTAGCATGATAACAATGCATGAGAATAAAAGCTAACTAATGGATTACTCTTGGAAGAGGAGGGTATTTATAGATTTGAGGGAGGGCTTGGTGTAGAGATAAGGATTGACTTTCATGGGTTGAAGGCTCAAAGGTCAAATTTAGGATTTTCTAGAAGATTCTAGAGGTTCTAGGGTTTTCTAGAGAATATCTAAGATTTTAGGATTTAAATAAATGTTAAATTTATTTAAAGGGGTTGGTTGAGGACTTTATTTATCAAATGAATTTAATAAATAGGAGAGATTATCATGGTCAAGGTTGCTTACACATGTGTGAGCAATAGTAGGGAAGTGTGCAAGGGAGACCAAAGGGTAAGAGGAGACATGGACTTCATTAATGGCTTGTAAGAGTCATTAATGAGGATGTAAGAAGCATTTATGAGGGGTTTTGACCCAAAGTCAAAGTTTGAAAGGTTTAGGCTAAGAAATGTAGGAATCACTTTTTAATTAGGTTTAGAGTGAGATTAGGAAATTATAGAAGAGGTTAGGGATTTCTAGAAGATTTCCAAGGTTTTAGGATTTAAATAAAAATATTATTTATTTAAAAGATTTTTGGTCAATTTATCAATTAATAATTAATAAATAGAGGAAATTCATTCAAACTTGATTTAAATTATTTTGGAGAGGGATTCTTTAATTAAAGATGTTTAATTAAAATATGAGGATTTAATGGCATAAACATAAATAAATAAATTAAATAAATAGTTAATTAATAAATGATGATGTCATCAGGAGTTTTCAAAAAATAAAAATTCATTTATTTTCTAATGAACTTCTACGTGTCTACATTTTGGCCCTATTTGATGCGATGCCACAAGTGGTCTGGCGTCAAAGACAAGAAAATAAGATGCCTTAGGCTAGAATTTAGAGGAATAAGGGGTTGTGCCCCCTCAAGAAAATAACACAAAGAGGAAACTTTGTAGAATTTTCTCGAAAGGAAACGGAAGGAGAATGAAAAGGATGAAAGGGGGATAAATAACCAAGCTTCCAAGAGAAAAGATGGATGAATGCAAGATGAGATGGAATGCAAGATGAAGCAACATGATGTTGGAAACTGCAATTGAAGCAATTTTTGTATTGTCATTGATGTCAAACCTTAACTAGTAAGATTGTTGCTATTTAAGAAAGTACTATATCTATTTGATTATTTCCAAGGGGTAAGGCAAGGTTGGTAACAATAGCACCTAAAGAAAGGTTGAGTTATCTTGATACTTCAAATAGTACTTGATTATGTGGCACAATGATAAGACAATGAATTTTTTATCTAAGTAAGAATGAAGACTAAATTGGTAGGCTTAACCAAGCAAAAGTGAAGAAATCTAGTTTAAGCCGAGTGTTGTTAGTGTTGACCAAGCTAGTATATGCTGAGTAAATTTAGTGTTGACTGAACACCAATTAATTGCCAAGGAAGATAGTGTTAGCCGAGGAAATAGTTTATGAGGTGACCGAGCTTTCTAGTGAAGACCGAGAAGTTGAACATAGTATTGACCGAGTCAGTATTTTGCATTTGAGGAAGAATTCAGATTTCCAGCCGACATCGTTGAATTCTTGGATTATGTAAAATGTGTTGACTTTATTTATTGATTGTATAAAAGCATTTAATGCACTGTAAAATGTTTTATTATAAATATATTAAGAGATTTGAGATATTTCTAGAAGGATAGCCGAAGAACACAATGTAGGACGGATTCAATGAATCTTACCTAACCCTAAGATCTACGAAGGAGATTAAGTGACATAAGATGTATTGACCTAATGGAGGAAGTATTAAGGAAACCTAAGCTAGAGGTTGTGAGAGAGAGTGGATGCTGGAAGTGTTGTTGATGTTATTGATTGTCTAAGTAGAGAAGCCTGAAGGAGAAGTGTTGTGATTTCTTGAAGAGAGATCCGAGTAGATCAGTGATGGAGATGGTAAAGGTTCATAGTCAGTAAGCCAGCATATGTGTATGGAATTGGATTTGATATTTGTAAAGTGAGTTGTATGTTTTTCAGATCAATACTACTACTACTTTCTAACCATTGTAACAGTCAAAATCCTTTTAACAAAGGTTGACCTAACAGTCATAGCTATAAATGCTTTGAACAAGATTGCATTCTAATGGAGTGTATGTAAGTCCTATAACAAGGCACACTTTTAATAGAGTGGTTTAAATCCTTTAACCGGTTCACACCTGATAGTGTGTTTGTAACCTTTGACAGGGTTGGTTTTTCACCGAGCTCACTTCAGAAGAGTGAACATAATAGTAACATGTTACAAAGTGGTTTTTCCCAAATTGGGTTTCCACTATAAATCCTGGTGTTGATACTTGTGTTAATGTTTTGGTTTGAATATTTATGTGTTTTACAAGTTATATGCTATTGGATAAGTGGACTGCATTGTTATACGTTTCTTTTATGCAATCAGTAATGACCAAGTAGCTGCTGGTTATTAGATCTGATTTGTTGAAGAGTTTTAAAGTTTGTTTTATACATCTGGACCTGAGAATAACTCATTCACCCTCTCTCTCTATTGTTCTAAATTATATTAACAATTGGTATCAGAGCTATTGGTGCTTATAGAGAACAATTTTTAAGGTACTTGAAGCAAATGATCAGCATGTATAAGGAGGTACCAAAGCTAAATAAGGAGAACTTCCCTGCATGGCAAAGCTTGATGAAGCTAAATCTAGCTGGTATTGGTGATTCTGCAAAGTATTATATTGAACATGACTATGTCACACCTATTGCACCTCTGACTGCCGAGGAAATGAAAGCTAAATAAGAGCACAACCAAGCAATGTTGGAAATTGTGTCTGCCCTAAGTTATCCAAAATTTGAAGACATCAAAGACTATAGTAATGCAAAGAAAATGTGGGACACCCTTGCAAACATTTATGGTGGTGACATAAATGTGTTGAGAGCAAAAGCTAAGAGGCTAAGAGGTAAATTTGATGAAATGAGAATGCAAGAAGGTGAGAATATTGCACAATATTGTGGTAGAATAAAAGAAGTTGTAAATGCTATTAGAGGAGAAAATGGAACTATTGAGGATGAAACTATAATAGGAAAAGTATTGAGAACTCTATGTCCTATCTATGAAATCAAAATTTTTACAATTCAGGAATCTAGATGTAACTCTAATAATGCTATTACTTTGAAAATTTTGGTTGGTAATCTTACTACTTTTGAACTTTCTAACTATGATAACTTCACTGTTGGTAATATTGAATTTGCTTTTAAGTCACAAATGGTTTTGAGTAAGTCAAAGAAGAAAAAAGAAAGATGCATCGGTGAAAGTGATAGTGACACATCTAATGAAGAACTTGAGGATCTAGAAGCTCTTATGGCTAGAAGACTGAAAAGGGGAAAAGGAAGGTACAAAGGTAAACTCCCTATTATATGTTTTTCATGTAATAAAGTTGGTCATATAGCTACTAGATGTCCTGACAGGGATAATAAGGATGAAGAAAGAGATATCAAGCACAAAGAAAAAAGAGAAGATAGAGGTTACTAAAGATGAAAAGATTACAAAGGAAAAGGTAAGAAATCCTGCTACATTGCCAAAGAAGAGACTAACACTGATAGTGATGATTTTGAAATTAAGGTTGTCTATGTTGCAATAAAAGATGAATCTGATGAGGATGAGAAAAATCCATTGATATCTTATGTGAACAAAAATGATAAATGGATTATTGACAATGGTTGTTCACATCATATGAATGGAGATAAGAGAAAGTTTGATACCTTAGATCATTATAAAGGTAGCAGTGTGAAATTTGGTAATGATGCCCCATGTCCTGTAAGAGGAAAAGGATTGATTAAGCTGATTGATAAGATCACTTGTGAAAATGCTTATTAGGTTGATGGTCTTAACTATAATCTATTGAGTGTTGCACAGCTTAATAGCACTAGCTACTGAGTGGAATTTCATCATAGAAAGGCCAAAATATTTGATGCCACTGGTGAACTGATTGGAAGTGGAGAACATACAAGAGGTAATTTGTTCTATCTAGACCTATCTAAAGAAACGTGTATGATTGCACAACTTGATGATATTTGGTTATGGCATAAGTGGCTATGTCATGTAAACTTTGATAATCTGGTAGAAATTAGTAAGAAAAAGAAAGTGAGAGGTCTACCTAGATTGAAGAAACCTAAGAATGTAATGTGCAAAGAATGTCAATTGGGTAAGATGACAAAGTGTAGTTTCAAGAGAAAAACTTTTACTTCTGAGAATATCTTAGATTTGGTTCATACTGACCTTTGTGGACCTATGAGTGTACAAAGCTATTGTGGTGCTAGATATTTTATCCTATTTGTTGATGATTATACTAGAATGATGCATGTAATGTTATTAAAGGAAAAATCTGATGCTTTTCAATTTTTTAAGTGGTATGTGGCTAAGGTTGAAAAAGAGATAGGTAAGAATCTGAAGTGTCTAAGATCTGACCGAGGTGGAGAATTTATATCCAATGACTTTAATCTGTTTTGCAATGATAGAGGGATCAAAAGACAAATGTCTGCACCTAGAACTCCTCCACAGAATGGTATAGAAAAAAGAAGGAACATATCTATTTTGGACTGTGCAAGAACAATAATGATTAAAAAGAATGTTGCACATAAGTATTGGAAAGAAGTTGTAAGTACAACTATTTATACTCTTAACTGAGTACAGATAAAAAAAGGTACAAATCTGACACCTTATGAATTATGGCATGGGTATGCACTAAATGTAAAGTACTTTAGAATTTTTGGAAGTAAGTGCTACATATTAAAGGATCGTAGAAATGGAAAATTTGATGCTAAAAGTGATGAGGGTATATTCCTAGGCTATTCCACAAAAATTAAAGCTTATAAGTGTTTGAACTCTAACACTAACAAAATTGTGGAAAGCGTGAATGTCAAAGTTGATGAGTATGCAGAGAAAAATGAAGCTGACAGTAAAAGAGAACCAGAAGATTACAGATCTTTTGTGTATATAGAGGAAGAAGAGGCAAGTGACAGACCTACACCTGATGCTGAGTCTTAGGTAAGCAATGTCGAGCATCAGGAAAATAATGCCAAGAGAGAAGAAGAACGTGCTGAGTGATAGGAAGAAGCTGCTGAGTATCAGGAAGAGGTTACCGAGCATTCAGAAGCTAAATCTGACAATCTTGTTGGTGAGCCTAATGAGAAAAATGAAAGGAGAGCAAAACCTATTCTAGCACAATATGTAAGGAGACATCACAAGCCTGAACAAATTATTGGAGATAAAGATACTGGAATTTCGACCAAAAGAAAGGCAAGAGATCCAACATGTTTACTATGTGAATTTGAGCCTAAGACAACTAAGGAGGCATTAGAAAATGAAGACTGGATAGAAGCAATGAATGAAGAGATAGACTAGATAGAGAAGAATGATACCTAGACTCTGGTGCCAAGACTAGAAAATAAGAATGTCATTGGGACAAAGTGGGTATTTTGTAATAAGCTAAATGATCATGGTCAAATAAAAAGAAACAAAGCTAGGCTAGTATGCAAAGGCTATGCACAAGAAGAAGGAATAGATTATGGGGAGACATTTGCCCCTGTAGCAAGATTGGAAGGAGTAAGAACTCTACTTGCATATGCTACCTATAAATATTTCAAGGTATACCAAATGGATGTTAAATTTGTATTTTTAAATGGTATATTAGAAGAAGAAGTGTATATTGAACAACCAGAAGGATTTTTTGATCCAAATAGAAGACACATGGTTTGCAAACTAAATAAAGCATTGTATGCACTGAAGCAAGCTCCTAGAGCATGGTATGAGAGATTGCACAACTACCTAATATAGATTGGATTCTCAAGGACAAATGACACAAGCAATCTGTACATGAAAGATGAAGAAGGTAAAGGAATCTTGTTAGCTAAGATCTTTGTAGATGATATTATATTTGGTGGACAAGATGCCCTATGTAAGAAATTTTCAAATGAAATGCAAACTAAATTTGAAATGAGTATGTTTGGGGAGATCAAATTTTTTGTTGGTTTACAAGTATATCAGATGCAGAAAGGAATTTTCATCACCCAGTCTAAATATGTTCATGAGATACTAAAAACCTTTGGTATGGAAGATTCAAGGTCAGTAAGTACTCCCATGGCTACTGGACATAAGTTATCTAAAAATGATGATGTTGTAGAAGTTAACCAGACTTTGTATAGATCTATGATAGGAAAGCTATAGTATGTTGTACATAGCAGACCAAATGTTGCATTAGCTATTAGGGTTGTGGCAAGATTCTCTGCCAATCCTAAGGAAACTCACATGATGGCGGTTAAAAGAATCGTGAGATATTTGAAGGGAACTGCTGACTATGGATTGTACTACAAGAAGCATGACAATTTTGAGCTGAGAGTGTATAAAGATGTTGATTGGGTAGGAAATGTAGATGAAAAAAAGAGTACTAGTGGTGGAGCTTTCTTTCTTGGATAGAGATTAGTTTCCTGGATGAGAAAGAAATAGCATTACATTTCCCACTCTACTGTTGAAGTTGAGTATGTGGCTGCAGCTATGAATTGTTCAAATTTGATATGGATAAAGCAATTGTTGGTAGGCATAAAAGAAGAAATCACTAAACCAATTGTCATTTTCTATGACAACACAAGTGCTATCAACATCTCTACGAATCCAGTAATGCACACAAAGACCAAACACATTGCCATCAAGTATCATTACTTGAGAGAACTAGTATAAGATAAAGAGGCCTGAATGGAATATGTGAATACAAAGGAACAATTAGCAAACATATTCACTAAGGCTTTACCTAAAGAAGCTCATGAATACCTGAGAAGTCAATTAGGGGTCCTTCCCCTAACTGAGGCTGCCTAGTCAAGCTAGGAGTACTACATCAAATGTGTTGTATAGAATATCTAACAAGTTGATGCAGAGAAAGGTCACACTTTAGGAGCAGTCTAGAGTTGTGAAAAGCACAACAAAGCTAAGAATCAGTCATAAGAAAAGATGAAAAAGGGAGAAATATTGTTACTGAACAGAAAAGATGATATCTACATTTGTAGGATGTATGTTTTTGTTGCTTCTTTGGTATTTTTGTCAAAGAGGGAGATGATCACAGATGAATAGACAGAATGAGAAGATCAAGACAGAGGGAGAAATTCAGTGGACAGTAAAGCATGGCTAATTGAATCTATATCAAAATGAAGCTAAGGATATTATTAATATTTCTGATGGACAGATAAGTTTTTGGATTGGTTGGTAATTCATGTGATATTCATATGGTGTTGCCATCAATGCCAAAGAGGGAGATTGTTGGAAACTACAATTGAAGCAATTGTTTTATTGTCATTGATGTCAAACCTTAACTGGTAAGACTGTTGCTATTTAAGAAAGTACTATATCTATTTGATTGTTGCTAAGGGGTAAGGCAAGGTTGGTAACAATAGCACCTAAGGAAAGGTTGAGTTATCTTGATACTTCAAAGAGTACTTGATTATGTGGCACAATGATAAGATAATGTATTGTTTATCTAAGTAAGAATGAAGACTAAATTGGTAGGCTTAATCGAGCAAAAGTGAAGAAATCTAGTTTAAGCCGAGTGTTGTTAGTGTCGACCGAGCTAGTATATGCTGAGTAAATTCAGTGTTGACCGAACACCAATTAATTGCCGAGGAAGACAGTGTTAGCCAAGGAAACAGTTTATGAGGTGACCGAGCTTTCTAGTGAAGACCGAGAAGTTGAACACAGTATTAACCGAGTGTCAGTATTTTGCATTTGAGGAAGAATTTAGATTTCTAGCCGACATCGTTGAATTCTTGGATTATGTAAAATGTGTTGACTTTATTTATTGATTGTATAAAAGCATTTAATGCACTATAAAACATTTTATTGTAAATCTATTAAGAGATTTGAGATATTTCTAGAAGGATAGCCAAAGAACACAATGTAGGACAGATTCAATGAATCTGACCTAACCCTAAGATCTACAAAGGAGATTAAGCAACATAAGATATATTGACCTAATGGAGGAAGTATTAAGGAAACCTAAGCTAGAGGCTGTGAGAGAGAGTGGATGCTGGAAGTGTTGTTGATGTTATTGAATGTCTAAGAAGAGAAGGCTAAAGGAGAAGTGTTGTGATTGCTTGAAGAGAGTTTTGAGCAGATCAGTGATGGAGATGGTAAAGGTTCATAGTTAGTAAGCCATCATATGTGTATGGAATTGGATCTGATATTTGCAAAGTGAGTTGTATGTTTTTCAGATCAATACTACTGCTACTTTCTAATCATTGTAACAGTCAAAATCCTTTTAACAGAGGTTGACCTAACAGTCATAGGTATAAATCCTTTGAACAAGGTTGCATTCTAATGGAGTCTATGTAAGTCCTATAACAAGGCACACTTTTAATAGAGTGGTTTAAATCCTTTAACCGGTTCACACCTGACAGTGTGTTTGTAACCTTTGATAGGGTTGGATTTTCACCGAGCTCACTTCAGAAGAGTGAACATAATAGTAACATGTTACAAAGTGGTTTTTTCCAAATTGGGTTTCCACTATAAATCCTGGTGTTGATACTTGTGTGAATTTTTTGGTTTGAACATTTATGTGTTTTACAAGTTAGATGTTATTGGATAAGTGGACTGCACTGTTATATGTTTTTCTTATGCAATTAGTAATGACCGAGTAGTTGTTGGTTATTAGATTTGATTTGTTGAAGAGTTTTAATGTTTGTTTTATACATCTGGACCTAAGAACAACTAATTCACCCCCCCTCTCTATTGTTCTAAATCATATTAACACATGAAAGATGCAAGATGCAAGATTAATCTATATGATCCAAGATGGGGGATTTTGGGGAGCTCCAAGTGTAAATGTGGAGAGTGCAACCTAGTTTGATATAGAAACATTAGAAACTTTCCAAGGATACCAGGATCACAAGGCCTTGTCACCAGTGTTTCATAGGACTGATGTGAAAAAGACATGCAAGATTGCCCCAGCATCATGCATGAACCCAAGAGGAAGCTTGGTAGAAACAATGTTGGAGAAACCACAAAGAAATGACATTTCCAAAGTGCACCATGTAACCCAGAAGATCACATGTAAACCATGAAAGGGTCACGTCCAACTGACTCATAGGCAGAAGAAATAAATCCAAAGACCTTGCCCCAAATTTCCCTCATTCGTAGCACGCCATGATATAATGGATTGTGGTGACTTTGAGTAGAGAAACAATGAGAAGCCATAAAAGATTGACAAGATCAAAAGGAAAAAATCCAAGACCAAAATGATAACTCCAAAAGACATCCTTTGCCAAGGAGAGAGTTTGATTTGATTGGTGGTGGGAAGATTGGTTTGAACATGAGGAAGGATACATCATCATGGACCTAGTGTGATTGGGTGGAAGACTAGTATGTACAAAACAGAAGGATACACCCATGTGGACCCGTGATTAGGCTTAGGCCAGACAATACAAAAGCATACAACTATGCAGATGCACTGAGTGATGAGGAGAATGAGTGTTTTTGTTCACTGGAAAATGATGAAGTTCAAGGATAACCATTGTGATCAAGGATAGTCAACAATTGATGTTGCTGAAGTAGAAGGCTAAGTGGGACAAGATTGTCTAATCAAATGTTGATGTAGGACTGACAAGGATATGTACAACAAGATGTGGTGGGATATGTATAATGGATGGGGAAAGATTTAAAATGGCTATGTACAGAATCTCAGGATTTCAAATAGGAAGATCTCGCTATACAAGATATAGATAGGAAGGATTGGGTTAAAAGATAGGGTACAAGATATGGTACAAGATATGTGCAAGAAGGATTGTGGATTTTCTTGAGAATTAAATAGAGGAATGTTGGGGGATGGGTATGGTAGAAAAAGGATTGGTTAGATGTGGAGGATGGGAGTTTGATAGATAATGACTCAATCCACTATGTATGGCACATGTTTGCCTAGTTTTCACCAACATACTTTTCCAAGGCACTTGAATTGCCAAGTTTTCACCATTGGATGATTATTTTTCATTGTTTTTTTTCTTTTTCTTTTTTCTTTTTTTTTGTATTTTTATGCTTTTACAATTTTTATGGATTTTTTGAATATGTGGGATCTGGTTCAGGCATAGAACCTCTTTAGATGTATGATGTTGATTGGATAATTCAATGGCTCACCTTCTGGTGTAGATAGCTAATAGGCTTCGGAGCCGAAGCATGCTGTGACAACATAGGGGCCCAACCAAGTAGGTTCGAACTTGCCTTTCTTTTCTCAGTGTGCTTGAACTTTTTGATTTTCCTTTAGGACCATGTCGTCATCCCTAGAACTATCTAGGATGGACCTTCTTGTTATAACTCCCTTTGAGTCAATTCTGGTATGCAACCAAATGATCATAGGCTTGTTGTCTCTTTTCATCTAACAAGTCTAGTTGTGTGAGGCATGTCATGTGATAGTCTTCATCGGTGGTATAGTTCTTCATGGAGACACGCAATGATGGGAGCTCAACCTCGATTGGTAGAACGGCTTCAACACCATATACAAGGGGATATGGAGTGGTGCCTTTGGGATTAAAAAAGGAAGTACAATAGGCCCAGAGGCCAAGATTTATTTGGAGGTGCTAGTCATGACCAGAATCATTGAAAACCTTCTTGAGGGTTTTTAAGATTATTTTATTGGTTGCCTCAGCTTGGCCGTTTCCTTGGGGGAAGTATGGACTAGAGAAACAATGATGCATGTGGATTTTGGCACATAGATCATCCACATACTGGTTTTCAAAAGGTGTGTCATGGTCTGTGAAGATGGTAGATGGTATGCCGAAGTGGCAAACAATATGGTATAAGATGAACTTGGATATTTGGATTCCAGTAGTAAGGGTGAGCGGAATTGCTTCAACCCATTTTGTTAAGTACTCTACGGTAGTGATTATGTATTTATGTCCATCTGAGGAAAGGGGGTGATCAAGCCAACGAGGTCAAAGCCCCAAAATGAAAAATGGCCAAGGTGGCACAATGGGCTACAAGTCTTGTGCTGGTGCATGAATTAGATTTGTATGCAGCTAACATGGTAGACATTTCCTAATGAACTCACAAGCATCATGTTCCATGGTTGGCCAATAATACCTGACTCAAAGAAATTGTTGTGCTAGAACCATGCCACTCATGTGGGCACCCCAAATTCTAGCGTGGACCTCTTATTAAGATAGGACGGCCTTGTTTGAGTCTAAACACCTAGAGAGGATATTATGATATTCGCAATGATAAAGGGTGTTGGCCACAAGAGTGTTGTGGGAAGCTCTTCAAATTAGGTTTTGGCATTGGTTATTGGTGAGATGGGGACATATGATACCATTCTTTAGATATGCATGGATGTCATAGTACCATGGGGACTAAGGACCAACCAAGACACACACCATTTCTACATCGGCATTCTCATAAGTAGGCGTGTGTAGCTGCTCGACTAAGAATTTGTATTGTGATGAGTCATGTGGGATTTCCAATAAGGATCTGATGGTTTCAATTACGTCAACCACTTTGTTCTAAAAGCTTGGTATCTGTGTGAACTTTAGATTTAGGAAATGCTCTTTCAGTCTGTCCACTAGTTCTTTGTAGGGTAGCAACTTGTCGTCCTTTGTCTGATATTCATCTAGGACCTGTTTGATAATTAGCTATGAGTTTACAAACACATGCAGTTTTATGATATTCCATTGGATAGTTGTTTTGAGGCCTAACATGAGTGCCTCATATTTTGCAATGTTGTTAGTACATAAGAATCCTAATTTGAATGATTTTGGAATGTAGTCACCTTGAGGTGTGACAAGTAGGATTCCTGCCCCTGATCGATGTGATGTGTAGAAGCCATCAAAGTATAGCTTCCACATGGGTTTTTCTTCGATCATACATAGGTACTCATCAGGGAATTCCATGATTAGTGGATAAGCATCCACTAGAGGTTCTTCTACTAGCTGGTCGGCAATTACTTGCCCTTTAGTTGCTTTATGATCTATATACTAGATCTCAAACTCACTAAGTAGCATGACCCATTTTTCCATATGTCCTGTGAGAGTTGTCCTTGATAACAGATACTTGAGTGGGTACACCTTTGAGATGAGCTTGATTGTGTGGTTGAGCATGTAATGTCTGAGCTTTTGAGTGGCGAAGACCACTATGAGGCATGCTTTCTCCATTGGTGAATAATTGAGCTCATAGCCAACTAGAGTTCAACTGATATAATAAATGGATCTCTCTTTATTGTCATCATCATGTTGTGCTAAGAGTGCCCCCAGTGTTGTAGTGGTTTTCAAGATGTAGAGTATGAGAGTGCATCTTCAAACTGGTGGTACAAGGATGGAGGAGTTAGCTAAATATTATTTAAGCTTATCAAAGCTTCTCTAATAGATAGGATCCCATTTGAAGCTTGTGTCCTTAAGGAGCAGATGTGTAAATGGTTGGCACTTGTCTACCAACTGAGAGATAAACTGACGTACTGATTGGAGATTTTCTTGTAGACTCTTGAGCTATTTGAGTGTTCTTGGTGGAGGCATTTCTATTATAGCTTTGACCTTTTTAGGGTCGATCTCTATGTCACACCATGATATGATGAAGCCTAGAAGCTTTCCATATGTTACACCAAAGACACATTTATTTGGATTGAGCTTCAAGCCATAATGATGTAGATGATCAAATACACTCTCAAGGATTTCAAGGTGTTTGTAGCATGTTTTAGATTATGCAAGAATATCATCCATAGAGTCTTCTAGGATCTTGTGGATCATGTCGTGGAAGATTGTTGTCATCACTCTTCAATATGTGGATCCTACATTCTTGAGCCAAAATGGCATCATGTTGTAACAGAAGGTACCCCATGGTGTGGTGAATGTTATTTTATGCTGATCTTCTTCTGCTATTCAGATTTGGTTATATCCTGAGAAGCCATCCATAAGTGAAAACATCTCATGGCCCGCTATAAGATCTATGATCATATCTATGTTGGGTAGAGGGAACTCGTCTTTTGGACATGCTTTGTTCAGGTCCCTGAAATCTGTGCAAATTCTAATATCTCCTAAAGGCTTTGTGATAAGCAACATGTTGGAAATCCACTTAGATTAATCAATAGCTCTGCTGATCTTTGCATCTAAGAGCTTTTCCAATTCTGATTTTACCAATAGGGCTACTTTGGGATGCATTTTGCGTAGCTTCTGGTTTACTGGCTTGATATTAGGGTCCACATCTAGATGATGGATGAAAAGATTAGGATCAAGCCTCATCATATGTGCATATGACCATGCAAAGTTTCCAATGGCTTCTTGGAGTAATGTTGTGAAAGCCATTTCTTCACCTTTTGTTAAAGATGCTGCAATGTAGGTGATTCTTGGACATTCTTCTATGCCCAAGTTGACTGGTTTGGTTTCTTCAATGATGATAGGTGACTTCTCAGGTTTGTAATCCTAGATAGGAGGAAGAGGCAAGTCTCCATCTTCTAGCACCTCAGAGAGGTTTTCACCAGAAGATACGCCCTTTATTTTATCTTTTTTGGAGTCAAAATATTCCCCAGAAGGGTTTTCACATAAGGACTCATTCTTTTCTTTTTCTTTTTCACTTTTGTGACTAAAGCTTGCCTCTTCCTTGAAATATCATTTAGGTTCGAGCTCACAGATGTGATTTGATCCTAAATCTTCATTTGATTGTGGGTCTGATATCCCCATGAATTCTAGGAGTGCTTATGTGCTTCAGAACTCATCAATATGTGTGACACTTGGTTGGTCTCATTCTATGAGTTTGGGGTGGATGAGGGGAAGTTCTATGAGGTTAATGGTGAGTTGTTGGAGGATAGATGTACCCAGGAGGGTATCATTATCAAAGATGTCATCATAAGATTTATTTTCTTCCTCTTCAGGAATGTATTCAATCTCTACAAGGTCATCCTGGCTATTCAAGAAGGGAATGTTGGTCATGTTAGTGACCCCAGTTGTGGTATTGGGATCTTGTATACGCAAGCAAGGAGTATTAATTCCAAGACTTTGATTTTGTGGATTCTTTGATGCTGTGATAGGGTCTTTTCTTTTTCCTTCTTGTGTTCCTAGACCACTGCCTTGATATTTCCATTGTTCAATGGAATACTTGTGTGATTGTGGATATTTATCTTTGAGGTAGCCAAGAAGTTAAGTGTTAGGTGGTGGGGGATCTTTGTACAACCACCAATTGATGTCAAGATACATCTCTTAACTGTTTATGTTGCCATGGGAAAAAAAATTCATTGGTCCCATCTCCTTGATTCATGCTTGGTTTCAATTGGCTTGCTTTGGTGATTTGGGCACCCTTGTGTATCGGGATCAAGTTGGAGGGCCCCAACTGCAAATGCATCATGTAAGTTGTATTCACCACAACCCTAATTTTTTATCTTGATGGAGGAGAGAGTGGAGGCAAGGATAGTCTCTGGATCGCTATGGGATCATGACAAGTTGGTGATAGAAGTGCCAATGTTGGTTCAAGGACAATGGGTGGAATGGGGGAATGATGCTTACATCATATGATAGTATGCAAAGAGTTGGGGGTTTGCATGGATGGTGACCTCATTGCCTTGATGTGTAAATTTGATGGACTGATGGTAAGTGGATGGTACAACCTTGATAGAGTGAATCCACAGTCAGCCAAGAAGGATGTTAAATGGTAAGTCAAGATCAACAATGTGGAAAATGGTGTCTTGCATTGCTAAGCCTAGCTAGATAGGCAAAATAATAGTACCTTTAGAGGTATGCTCCAAGTTATCATATGCATTGATGGTGATGACTTCATGTGATATTCCAGCCTTTGTGAACCCAATTTTTTGAATGAATTTAAGAGTACACAAGTTTAGGGTGGAGCCATTATCTATCATGGCCCTTTTTATGGCAAAATCTTTGACCATGATAGCGATGCAGAGAGGGAGATTTTGGTTAGGTGCAACAACTAGTAGGTCAGATGGCTTGAAGGATAGAGCACATGATTTTGATAGATGTCCCACAAGGTTCTCAAACTGGATGGTGTTAATGCTTGTGGGGACATGTCCTTCATGAAGGGCTTTGGTGAGGATTTCTTGATGAAGGGGTGAAGTGCAGAGAAGGTCAAGGTTAGAGATTTGGGCTAGTGTGTTCCCAAGATGTTCTATGAGGTTGTATTGTTCATTGTGTGCTGGTCTTGGATGTGCACCGACAAAAGTTATCCGGCCTCTATGGGTGGTAATGACACACTGACTATCTACTCCTTTGACGTGGATGACATTGACTATGGGTTTGACTTGGGTTATACATCCAACAAACTTGTCATAATTGATATAAGCAGTAGTGTAGTCTTTGTGGTCAACATGATCTCCTTGTTTTCCTTTGCCTTGGTTCTAGTGGGGAGGATTGATATTGGCTTGGTTCTTCCTAGCATTGTGTTATGGGAACACATTTTGATAGATTTGCAAATTGGCGTTACGAGAGGCTTGCGCAGGTGTGTCTACTTGGATCTCCTTTCGGTCAATGAGATCTTGGATGTAATGCTTGAGTTTCATACACCTTAGGGTAGTGTTTCCTTTAACATGATGATAATCACAGTACTCATGATCTTTGTACCAGTTAGGCTTGGGATTTGCATCATTAAACTACTAGATTGGTGGGTACGTGATTAGATTGGCCTTGGCCATTCGGTGAAAGATAACATCCATAGGTTCACCAAGTTGTGTGAAGGTTTTCTTCTGGTAAGTCTGGGCTCTAGGTCTGTTCTGATTGGGAGTAGTAGTGATGGCATTAGCCTAATTGGTCTGATTTCCTTGATGGGCTTGATGTGTTTGTTGTTGATAGTTCTGTTGATTTTTTTGAGGCTGATATTGTTGTATAGGTTACTAATGGATCTGTTGATATACAAGGGTTTGTGTAGTGCCGGCCACAACAATTTGTACATGCTTGGTGGCAATGGCTCCATCAGTAACAACATTTTTTTTATGATTCCAGTAACAGGGTTTGTCATTGCTAGATTTGTTGTGGGAATCATCTTTGTGATGTTGGATCGTGCCTTCATCTAAGAGACCTATTTTGATATCTATCCCCTTGCCTTTGATGTCTTGATATGTTTGGATGCAGTTCATCCTCATAAAGTGGGATAGTTTGGGATGCAGGTTATTAATGAAGATCTTGGTTAGATGCTTCTCAAGGGGTTGATATGATAACCTAATAGTGAGGTTCTACCATCATTGCAAGTAGTCTGCTAGGCTTTCTCCTTCTTTCTTTTTTGAGTTGCAAAGGTCTAGTAGGGTCAACTCATTCTTGACATTGTGGGCATATTAGGCAATGAACTTCTTAGAGAGCTCAGCAAAATTTGTGATGGTCCCACAGTTATCTTGTAAAACCACTCAATAGCAGTTCCTCCCAAGCTTTTGGGGAATAGATGCAAAAGGTAATTGTTATTGTAAGCCACTTCTTGGCATGCCATATAGAACTCTTTGATGTGATTTACAGGGTCTCCTTTCCCTTGATATTTATCAAACTTGGGTGTCTCGAAGAGCACAGGAAAAGGAAAGCTATGATTGATCAATCAAATGGATAGGGACACACCTCTTTGAACTTGAAGGTCTTATTTTCTATGCCATCTTTGAGCTCCTTAAGAGCATTCATCATTCCTTCCCTCTCAGCATTCATTAGTGTTGGAGTGGGTACTCCCATTTGGAAAGGATCTAGTGGTGCTAGTAAATAAGGGTGATTTTGAGGTGGATATTATGGAGTAGGATATGGACATTTCCCAGCAAGATAGGCAGATTGGAATGGATTTTGGGGTGATGATTGCTAGGGAGGATATTGTTGCTAAGGTGTGGGGGCGTATTGTGGTGGAGGATATGGAACTGCTTGTTGTTAGGGGATGATGGGATATTGTTTTTGCACTAGATAAGATGAAGCTTGTTGCTGCTAGGGAATGATAGGGGTTTGTTGTTGTGGAGGAGGCTGGTGGAATGATGCATATTGCTGATAAGATGGCCCTCAGTGCACCTAGCTTTGTGCTTGGTTGATGTAGGATGGATGCATTCCTACATTTCTTAGGGGTGGAACTGATGTAGGGAATCTGAAAGTAGGAGGCAGTTGGGCAAGGTAGCTCATGAGATGGAAAGAACTCTGATGTTGGGGTGGTGGAACCACATAAGATGTGAAGGGTGGAACAAATAGAAAATTAGTGTATGATGGAAAGGATGAAGCTAGAGGAGGTTGTGCTTGTTGTTGTTGTTCTGCTTGTTGGTTTTCTTGTATGGATGTGGAGAAGTGTGTTGGTATTCTGAAAGCTAACATTTCTTCTTTAGTGAGGCCCCATCGAGAACTAGTGCACAGTGGGAACTATGATGCAGAGGATTCTAGGAAGGTAGATGTGATGGGAGTTTGGGACGTAAATGGGGGATTTGAAAACCCCATGAAAGGCTTACATGTTGTGAATGTGGTTTTTTGGGATTGTCCTTGGGTAAATGTTTTTTGGGGTGTGAACAAAGATTCTTGCATTCTCCATGAGAAAGGTGGTGCTGATGTGGAAGCTTGCTAAGAGAAGGAGGAAAATGATTGTGTTGCCCATGAAAATGATGACATGGGTGTAGAAGCTTATAGGGTGAATGGGAAGGATGATTGTGTTTCCCCCAGGAATGGTGGTATAGAAGTAGAGGCTTTCTAGGAGAAAGGGGGAAATGATTGTGTTTCCCCTTGAAACAATGACGTTGCTTGGCCCGTGGAAGGTGGAGGAATTGCTTTAGTAAAGGCTTGTGTGGGAGGTGGTGTTTGGTTTTCTAAAAATCTTTAGGTAGGAATGATGGTTTGAACTACTATGGAAGATGATGGTGCGCATATGAGAGGAAATGGAGTGGATTGTGTTTCTTGTGTTGTAGGGCTTGTGAAACTACTTTGCAAAAGAGGAGGGATGGGTGAAGCTACTTGTGATATGTGAAAAGTGGATCAGGGATTTGTTGGATGATGGGGGTGTATGCTTCTACAGGGATTTGAATGGTGTTGATGGGAATGCAAGGTTGGAGATATGGTGGAATGGGAGTACCCTCTTGTGTGAAGTTATCCGACATGTTTCATTGATTCTGAGCAGTGAGTGTACTAACTATTTGTTCATTCCCCAGATGATTCATGAATGTTTCTATCACAAAAGAAGTTGGGGGGATATTGGTATCATCCCATACATTACCAATTTGTTGGATCTAGGGATCGTAAGCTACCATCGTGCTGGTAGAAATGTTGGGATCAGATGAGCTGGTGATTTGATAAGGATCCATGTTCCTTCATTTTCTAGATCTTGTCTCAAAAAGCATGGAGTGGAGATCTAAATATGCAGATGTTAGATGGATGCAAGTCTAAGAGACTTCTAAGGATGGTGGATTTCTAGAATGCAATGCAAGGATTTGGATCAACCCTAGGGATGGAAAAAATGTTTGAAGGATTGGTGAGATGCTGTGATTTGGATTTAAGGATGGTGGGAGATGGTGGAAGATTGGTGAAATTCTTGGTGATGATGGAGGCTTTGGTGGGATGCTCTGATTTGGATCAAGATTGGTGGATGATTGGTGGGATTTTGGTGGAAGATTACCACGTGTCAACAAATGATCTAATGTTTTCCCGATGGAGGATCAGTGGTAGGATTTGGTTAGCCTAGGATAGACTAATGATCTTTTGTCAACTGGATTCTTATCAATTGAAGCCAATCTCTTTCTTGAGATGATGAGGTTGTGCAAGGACAAGTTAGATTTCCTCTAGACAATGCTCTGTCAAAGAGGGTGATTTTTTATTTAGGATATGGATTGAAAATAACTCAAAGGTTTTGAACACTAAGTGTTTTTGGATTTGGATCACAGGATTTGGATTCAGATTTGGATGATGGGTTTTGATTTGGATAAATGGATGTTGGACTTGGATCAAGGATTTGGGATTTTGGTTGCGGATTTCTGATGGAATGATGGTGAAAGATGATGGAATGATGCTAGTTCTAAGAGGATGACTTAGATGCAATTAAAATGGATGATTTATGATGCAACTAGGAAGATGAAAAAGAGTGCAATGATGCAACTAAGATTGATTTAGGATACAACTAAGGATTGGTGGTCATGCAAGGATGAAACTAGGATGAGCTAGGATGAAGGACCATTGAGATAGGATTTTGGGATTCCGAAGGAAGAATGAATATGTGATGGATCCAACTAGTCTTCTCTCTCTAGATTGACATAGTGATGGTTAACTTGGAATCAATATGCAAACTACTTGACTCTTGCGTTATACTCAATGTTTTCCAGTCTCTTGATTTTTATCTTCTGCTTGGATTGCTTTAAGGGAGTGTTGGTGATCTTTCATATTTCTCTTTGAAAGTTTCTTCTCTTGATAAACTAGGGATATGGAAAGCCTAGTTTTCTTATGTTGGGTCAAATCTGACATAGCTTTTGGGAAGATTCTGGTAATTGGATTGAGACAAGGCTCTAAGTGTCTAATTTTGAAGGCTCTCTTTGCAAGGGTGTCTGAATAACTTGGGTCAAATTTTGGATCAGTTTGATGTTTCCAATGGAAAAGGATAAACTTGACAATAGATACTCTAAAAATAATCCCGATAAGGGACAAAGCAACCTTGTGGTATACAAGTAATTACTTTAATTTTTGAATTTGAGAGAATGCTTTGAAAGGTGTATATTGCAACAAGTGTTTTTACTGAGCTTTTGATTATGCAAATCACTTCAAGCAGATCTACCAAAAGGGAGGCAAGTATCAAAATCCTTTCCCATGGCTTGATACCCCCTAAAAGGGGATACATATGGTATCTTAAGCTGATCTAGTAAACCCCTTGGATTGGTCCTTGCACAAGGATTCTGATACCTTCGGGTGTAGATAGGTTAGCTTCTATTTTATCAAGTTTTTAGTTGTTCTGTCGAGTCCTCCCAATCGGTTTGTACATGCATGACTCACTTAGGAGCCTAGTTGACCATGTTGAAATAGTAGGGATTATTAACCTACCCTGAGCTACCATCAACACGCATCACTCGAGCTTGAGGGGATGTAAGTGAGAGTTTTATCAGTACTTTATTTCTATACCAGTCGTGGAAGGTACTGGTTTGAGGTCATTCTCCAAAGAGGAAGAACTTTTCTCTTTGCATAGGCCTCTCTAGAAGTAAAAAATGTGAACTTATATGAGTTCAAGTGTTTTACGTCACTTAGATTAACAAGGATTTGCAAAATTTTGAAGACTCCTAGAAAGCACAACAAAAAAGGGTTATTTTTCCAAATTGATTAAGTGATTGAATTGAAATTTTGAAAACACAAGTGTTTAAGGCTTTGATTTATTCTTTCCCTTTCAAAAACAAGAACTTCGAGTGATTGTAGTTTCTTTTTCTTGGGCATTCAAGATTGAGTTTGCATGATTTTAAGAACTTTGAATTGAACTTGAAAGGAAGGGAATAGAGATGCTTTTCATTCATCATTTAAGTAACTCAAGAGTGTGTTTGATTTGGACTCAAAATAAAAATGACTCTTTTGGACCTTGGTTTTTCATTGAAGATTGTGTGTGTTAGTTTGCATGTTTTATGCCCAAAATAAGATTCCTAGATTGATTTTATGCATGAAACTTTGGAAATTTTTCAAGACTTTTCAAAATGAAGTTTGTTTTAACCAATCACAAAGCATTTAGGATGATTTAGGAACATTTAGGAACCCTTTAGAAAAGATTTGCAAATTTGTTCCTAGATTTGCAAAAAACATTGAAAGAACTTTGAGATTTGAGACAAGAAATTCACTCCAACTTACAACAAAGCATTGATTTGGATTTAATAATATTTTCATGTATTTAGGATTGATTTGGAACCATTTAGAAATGAGATGCAGATTTGAGGTTCTTTTTTATGCACCAAAAAGTGAAATGTTCCTAGTTTGTATGAAGTTTTATTTTTTAAAACATGATGGTTCTTTTTAACCAAATGAAGAACTTTAGAAAGTGTTTTGTACTTTTCAAGATCAATTTTAAGAATGACTTGAGTTTTTTTTAGGATTTTGATTGATTTTCTTATCTTTTAGACATTTCAAAAGTGATTTTGAGGTTCATTTTAGACATTTAGACAAAGTGTGTTAATTCTATTTTTTTATCATTAATTCACTATCCCATTGACTCCTAATTTTTAGGATAGAATCTAATAAATTTATCTGCAGATTTGGATAGACCTCTAAACCATATTTTCGGTGCTTTTTGAATCATAAAAAATGGAGCTCGTATACAAAAGTTACAAAGGTTTTCATGAAAGTGCCTCTTTATGGTTTTTTCTAGAAAATAAACCAAGATCTCACAAGAAGAAGAAGAAGAAGTAGATGGAATACAAGAAGAATAAAGATATCAAGAGGAAGAAGAATTTGAAGCGATCCCTCCACCTACAAGCTTGAAAAATTAGAAAACACTCCAAAACCCATTAGAATGTTTGCAAAGAACCCATGAAGTGGGTCCCATCGGGCATGCCAGAATGTAGACTACGATTTATTTGTTATCTATTTTGAAAGGCTTAAACATTCAAACATTAGATTAATCTATCATTTATTAGTTCAAAGCATAAAAAAAACAAAACCAAGCCACCTCAAATTGAGCCAAAATGAATACTTTCAAAGCATTGTTTGATTTGCTCTGATTATGAGGGATGTGTGTGTCATCTCTAAGCACTTGGAGCTTGTTCCTAATAAATTCTAAAAGGATTTAATATGATGCATGAATGATTAGAAAAGCTTGAATAACAACTAAGTTCAATCCATTAGGCTAGATTTAAGATGTGTTTTTAAAAAACATGAAATCTAACAATATTATCAAAAAGTTAAGATCTAGGATGAATTTAGCATGATAACAATGCATGAGAATAAAAACTAACTAATGGATTACTCTTGGAAGAGGAGGGTATTTATAGATTTGAGGAAGGGCTTGGGGTAGAGATAAGGATTGACTTTCATGGGTTGAAGGCTCAAAGGTCAAATTTAGGATTTTCTAGAAGAGTCTAGAGGTTCTAGGGTTTTCTAGAGAATATCTAGGATTTTAAGATTTAAATAAATGTTAAATTTATTTAAAGGGGTTGGTTGAGGACTTTATTTATCAAATGAATTTAATAAATATAAGGGATTATCATGGTCAAGGTTCCTCACACATGTGTGAGCAACACTAGGGAAGTGTGCAGGGGAGACCAAAGGGTAAGAGGAGACATGGGCTTCATTAATGGCTTGTAAGAGTCATTAATGAGGATGTAAGAAGCATTTATGAGGGGTTTTGACCCAACGTCAAAGTTTGAAGGGTTTAGGCTAAGAAATGTAGGAATCACTTTTTAATTAGGTTTAGAGTGAGATTAGGAAATTATAGAAGAGGTTAGGGATTTCTAGAAGATTTCCAAGGTTTTAGTAGTTAAATAAATATTTTATTTATTTAAAGGATTTTTTGTCAGTTTATCAGTTAATAATTAATAAATAGAGGAAATTCATTCAAGCTTGATTTAAATGATTTTTGAGAGGGATTCTTTAATTAAAGATGTTTAATTAAAATATGAGGATTTAATGGCATAAAAATTAATTAATTAATTAAATAAATAGTTAATTAATAAATGATGATGTCATCAAGGGTTTTCAGAAAATAAAAAAAAATTTAGTTTCTAATGGATTTTTAGGTGTCTACAAGATCAGTACCTTGTTCATTGGGTAATATGTTATTTAAACACAACACATCCTACCATGAGTTTAAGAAGTACAACTATGTGATTCATAACACATTAGCATTGCAAAGTGTTAGTCTTTAATTATTTGATTAATCCTACTTATCACAATCCTAAAACAATATCCTATGGATTTACAATTGAGATTCAAGCATTTTAATTAATTTTTTGAACCAAAGCACGAACCCACCACATACATCATAAAAATGTAATGAAATAACAAGATCTTTGATCCAATCATATCAAAACACATAAGATTTTCAACATGAGAGGAATAGAAAACTAAAATATTTCTGAGATTTTGTTAAACTTAGCTATACTTGTGATATAATATCTGGTAATGCTTAAAAGACATAGAAATTGCAATAAAATATACTCATTCTTATTTCTTCACACCTTGTTCTGGTATTTTCAGTACATATACATCAAACAACACAAAAATATGGAATGATTGACTCAATAATATCTATATGAATAATAAAAATTTGGACCCTATCTCATGGCCTTGATTACCCTTTTATAGGAACAACGGTAGCAAAAAGCTATGAACCAAAGATCACACTAGTCAAAATTTTACATTTTTTTAGCAAAAGGAAACTTCAAATAATACAAGATACCAGCCACAATAAAAGAGTATTATTTACGCATCTTCAAGAATGTCCCTATTGATGTATACTTATGAATTAAACCCATGAAAGCTTGATAGTGACTTCAAGTGCTGACTTAACTTTTTAAAATGATGTAAAATTGGCAAAATTGTCATTATGACATAGTACTTTCACTCCTCTACATACATCTGCACCCACTCATTGTACTCATCCTCTGCTAGACAAAGAAAATTCATTACTTGATCAGACTTTGTTCTAAATGGAGTGTATATGATGACACATTGATTCACTTCCTTCTCAAAATTGTCAAAGAATAGTCTCATGGAGATGATTTTATCCATACATTCTTCCAGCATTCATTTGTCCATGTCATCACAAATTTCCTCCACTGCAACCTCTAAATTTGTGTTGGCCACATCTTTCCACATCTGCAATATCTTTACTTTTCCATCCTTAGCCAAAATAGAAGGTAGGAGAGTCTTTTTTTATTTCATTAAAATTCCCTTGCAACTCTCTGATCCTACCTTTAATATGATCTAGCAACATCTGAAAATCTTGTAGTGTTTTCACAAAATTAAAAGTAGCTTGGATTTTCAGTGGCCCTTCCTTGTGGTACCTAGATCCCAAATTAACCAACCTTATTTTTTACACCCTCTAGATTCATGTTTCATATAGTGGCCTTGTCACTTCTTTATCCTTATCAAAATTTGAATTCCTTCCAAAAGAAAAGTGTATCCTACATGAATACCTACTAACTTTTCATCGACTTTTGCATTTAAGTGGTACAAAATTTCCCACACCATGCTCTTCTTCTTCTATTCAAAATATTCTCGGTCTCTAGTTGAATACCTCTCCAACTCATCAATTATTTGGTAAAGTTGAGCTCTAGTAGCCTCAACTAAGCACTCTACCTTTTCAAGAACATCACGTGCAAAAGGAGGTGGGGAAGTGGCCCTATCCATCAATCTGGCCTGATAGTTAGTTGTTCTATCCTTCTTGTTGATGTGGATGACACTGGAGCATCTGACTGTAGAATCTCTTCTAAATCCTTGATTCTTTATTCCAATTATGCTTTATGTGTTTCCAATTGTGCACATATTTTAGACTTTTTGTCATATTCTTGGAAAAGTTGTTGATTCCTCATTGCAAGTTCCTCATTTTCCTTCTCTTCCTTTTGGGCCACATAAAGAATAAACCTACAAGTTTCCAAGTTCTATTTTTTGGCCTACACATTGTTTGTATCTACAAGCCTTTGTAGAATCACACTACCTTTCAATCTAGGGTTGATATGAAATATGTCCATTGTTTGTGTTGCAGGTGTGAGAGACTAGATAGCTAAGGTGACATAGTATTTGTTGGATTATGAAGAGGGGGGATGAATCAATAATCCCTAATTCCAAATACCTAAAAATCTTTTCTCAAATGAACAAGTGACAGCTCGGTTAAAGATAATTCACCATTTACCAACAACAGTAAATAAACTTTAACAATCAGTAAATAAATCACATAAACCATTAACATGTAACATCAATATTTATCATGGAAATCTAGCTTTGGAAAAAACCACTATGGGAATTTCACCCACTAAGAAAATACTCTTCTGAAGTATGCCTAGTTAAGAGCCAATCTGGTTAAATATTACAATACACATTGTTGGGTGTGGCCTAGTCAAGGGATTTACCTTAGATCTATTAGGATCTTCACTCTGCTAGGAGTGGCCTTGTTAGAGGAATTTAAAAACTCTTTCTAGAATGTCACTTTTTTCAAGGATTTTACAATAAGACTATTAAGTCCACTCGGGTAAGAGAATTCTCTGTTAAAAATGTTAATAAGCAACAATAAACAAATTGACTTGTAGATTTGCAACTAACTTTTCTTAATCAGATCCTTTGTGTACTCTTCAATATTCACTTCAACCCTCACTTTCCACTAGCTTCAACATCACTTCATCAAATCCTTCTTTCCCACTCAAAATTTGTGTTCCTTCTTCACTACACCATTTGATGACTTATCAATTCTTCACTTTGTCAGCCATTTGTCTGTTACAAGTAGTGGTTTTTATTGCACCAAAATATCAACCTGTTAATGCCCGATACAAACACTAGAGTTATAGAAGACACAGGAGGTTGTTAAACCATGTCACAAATTCTGAAGGGAGACATTGGCAGTTAGTCCAACAATCCCCCCTCAGCATCACCTGAGTGGATTTGAACCTATGGCCAAGCTCTGATACCACTTGTTACAAGTAGTGGTTTATGTTGCAGCAAAAGATCAACTTGTTAATGCCCAATACAACCACTAGACTTATAGAAGACACAAGAGGCTATTAAACCATGTCACAAATCCTGAAGGGAGATGTTGGTGGTTAGTCCAACATTATCCATACAAATCCATCTTTTATATAGATATTTTTTACTCTTATTCTCCTCTATTACATTTTCCTTTGATCAATCTCAATCAGTCAATTCATTTCATAAACGTAGTCACTGTATCTAGATCTTAGAAACACATTTTTTCACCTCATAACTTGAACTTTTCTAGAAACTTGTTCCTTCTATTTTTAACATTTAGATCTTGTTGTGGATCCTCATCTTGAATTTTCATAACCATAGATCTCTTAACTAACTTTCTCCATCATCATAACCATCCAACTCATCATAGTTAATCATTAAATGTCATTCCAATCCTTGTTTTTAATTCTTGTTCCTTTCTCAGTGTATAACTTATGACTTTCGATTAACTTTGTTCACTACCTAAACCTTTCCTCCTCAATGTCTTGACTTTCTCTCTCTTTACCAAATCACTTCATTTTAACTTTTACCTTTACCGATTTCCATTTCCTTCTTAGTAGCCAAAACTATTTTACTTACAGACTTGACAAATCTTCATTACCATGCTTTACCGACTTAACATAATCATATGTTAGGTAGAAAACAATTATATCAACATAATATTAACATTTTCTGACCTGTATTAGTTGCCCAATTAATTTCTTCAACATCACAACATCTCATTTATTCTTCTTCTTAACTCATTTAACTTATATCATATACCAAATGATATGGAAACATAATATCAACCAGAAATCAATTGCTTGACATCAATGACAAGATAATAACTGAACTAACCTTTCTTGTATTCTTCTAATCTTGGTTGGTCTTCATCATCATCTCCATCAGATAATCAATCTCTAACTTTACTATCAGTTATAGTAACAATCCCCTCTTTGGCATTGATGGAAACACTAACAATATTTAGTGTTCAATTGATGATGGTACACCTTACTGGCATTCATATACTCCCTCTAAGTTTAATGTTCTCTTTTTTTGTACTTGATCTATAGTCTTTCTCCTTCTTTGTAGTAATTTTCTTTACTATTCTTTCCTTTTCTAATTCAATCCTCTATATTCTCCCTTTACTAGATCATCATCTCTCTCCGTGTATCAGTCTCAGTCATCTCAATTGACTTATTTCCTTGGTAAACTTCTCCAAACTTCTCCCTATTTTGATAAACTTATCCCATTTTAAAAACAATGCCAAAGACATATATACTTCTCAAATTATACCACAAATGCATAAATTTCTCATTACAATCAAACATTTTCACAACTTTATTCTTCACCTAAAGAGTGAATACTAGTATCAACTCACAAAATAAATATTCTAATGAGTTCCTTAATTGATGCAACATGCATCATGCCTTAGTGAACATTGGATAGGGGAAGAACCCCTAACTTACCTCAGAGATACTCAAAAGCATCATTTGGTAGTGGTTTGGTAAATATATCATCTATCTATTCCTTTGAATTAACATACTCCAATGTCACATGTTTATCTTGTACTTGCTCTCTCAAGTAGTGGTACTTAATAGATATGTGCTTTGTCTTTGAATGCATCACCAGATTCTTTGATATGTTTATAGCACTGGTATTATCACAATAAATTTTAATTGGATCAGTAATCTCGTTATGCATACCTTCAAGTAATTTTTTGATCCGCACAATATTAGAACAATTCATAGCAGTAATAACATATTCAGCTTCGGCAATAGATTGTGAAATACAACTTTGTTTCTTGCTTAACCATGTCACTAATCTTTCTCGTAAAAATAAATCTTCACCACTTGTGCTTTTTTCTATCATCAATATTTCAAGCCCAATCAGCATCAGTTTATACCTTGAGATCAAAATCTCCATTCTTTTTGTATAACAGACCATAGTCATTAGTTCCTTTCATATATATGAATATCCTCTTAACTACAGACAAATGTGTATCCTTTGGGTTGGCAGAAAACCTTGCCACAATACCTACTGAATGTGAAATATCAAGCCTACTCATGTGTAAAAATAAATTTTCACCACTTGTGCTTTTTTCTGTCATCAATATTTCAAGCCCAATCAGCATCAGTTTATACCTTGAGATCAAAATCTCCATTCTTTTTGTATAACAGACCATAGTCATCAGTTCCTTTCATATATATGAATATCCTCTTAACTGCAGACATATGTGTCTCCTTTGGGTTGGCAGAAAACCTTGCCACAATACCTACTGAATGTGAAATATCAAGCCTACTCATGTGTAAAACATATTTTAGTTTACCAATCATGGATCGGTAAATTTCCTCATTCACTTCCTTTGTGGCATCTTCCTTTGACAATTTACAACTAGTAGCCATCAGTGTTCCAACCAGTTTTGAGTCTTCCATATTGAAATTCTTTAGGATCTCCTTGATATACTTTGATTGTTTTATGTAGACCCCATCCTTAGATTGTTTAATTTGAAGTCCAATAAATAATTTAATCTCTCCTATCATAGACATCTCAAATTTCTTTCTCATTTCTTCAGCAAATAATTTAGACATTATCTCATTTCCACCAAATATAATGTCATCAATAAATATCTCAGCAATTAGAATATTATCAGTACTATCACATTTCAAGTACAAATTTTTGTTATCACTTGTCCTTTGAAAACTAATCTTAACTAAATAAGAGTGTAGTTATCATAGTATGCTCGGGGTGCTTTCTTCAATCCATATAAAGTCTTGTGTAGTTTGCAAACCATATCCTTGTCAGAATTCTGGACAAATCCTTCACTCTATTCAATGTACACTTCTTCAAGAATTATATTTAGAAATTTAGACTTAACATCCATATGATAAACTCTAAATCCTTTGTAAGAAACATATGCAAGTAGTATCCTTACTCCCTCTAAACTTGCAATAGGATAAAGTGTCTGACCATAGTCAATACCTTCTTCTTGTGCATACCATTTGCAGACTAATCTTGATTTATTTATGATCACATCTCCTTTATCATTGAGTTTATTTCTGAAAATCCACTTTGTTCCTATCACATTCTTGTCCTTAGGTCTCGGTACTAGTGACCAAGTATGATTCTTTTCAATCTGATCAATTTCCTCTTTCATTACATTTATCTAGTCTTCATTTCCTAGTGCATCCTTAACTAATCTTGCTCAAATTTAAAAATCAAACATGTGTTGTCCTTTAACTTACTTATTTCCATGACTCCTACATTCTTGTGTCTAATAATTCTTCTTGGTGAGTGGTGTCTTCTCACATATTTTTCTAATACAATCTTGGTAGATTGTTCATCAGTGTTTTCATCTCTCAATGGAGTCTCATTGTATTCATTGGTTACTTCTTGTTGTAGGTTGGTTGCATCAACAGAATTATATTCTTGTACAAAAATAAATCTTTTGTAATCCTCAAGCTCATGTTTACTATCTTCTTCATTCCTTTATGCAAATTCATCAATCCTCACATTTTCACTTTTAACAATTTTGTTAGTAGCCTTGATCAAACATTTATATGCATTTCTCTTTGATGAATAACCTAGGAATATACCTTCATCTCCTTTTGAGTCAAACTTTCCATTTCTCACATCTTTTAGTATGTAACACCTACTTCCAAAAATTTTCAAGTAACTTACATTCGGTGTATGACCATACCAAAGTTCATAGGGTGTCTTGTTGGTACCTTTTTAAAACTATACTTGGTTGAGAGTATAAACTACAGTACTTATGGCTTCTCTCCAAAATGTTTGTGCAACCTTTTTTTCAATCAACAAAGTTATAGAACATTCAACTATAGATATATTCCTTCTCTCAGCTATGCCATTTTTTTGTGGAGTCCTCAGTGAAAATATTTGTCTTTTGATTCTATTTTCATTGTAGAAGATAGTAAATTCATCAGAGATAAATTCACCTCCTCTATCATATCTTAAACATTTTAGTTTTTTTCCTGTTTCTTTTTCAACTTTAGCTTTATACCACTTAAACATTTGGAATGCATCGGACTTTTCTTTTAGAAATATAACAGACATCATTCTTGAATAGTCATCAAGAAACATAATGAAATATTGATCTCCATAATAACTTTGTACCTTCATAGGGCCACAAAGGTCAGTGTGAACTAGTTCCAAAATACCATTGGTAGAATAAGATTTAATTGAAAAACTTGACTTAGTCATCTTACCAATCTGACATTCCTTGCACATCACCTTGTTAGGTTTGCATACTTTTGGTAGACCTTTGACCCTATTCTTTTTGCTCACTTTAATTAGGTTATCAAAATTTACATGACACATTCTTTTATGCCATAACCATACATCTTCAGTTTTAACAAACAAGTAACTCTTTCAAGTAGTGTCAAGATAAAATAGGTTACCTTTTGATTTTTCTCCAATTCTAGTTAGATCTCCATCAGTACTATAAATCTTCACCTTTCTATTATGAAATTTCAATTGGTGGTCAATATTGTTCAGTTGTGCAAAACTCAACATATTATAGTTAAGACCTTTAACCCAATAAGAATCATCACATTTCATCTTCTCATTTAATACAATGGATCATTTACCTTTAATAGGACATGGAGCATCATTGCCAAATCTGACAAATCCTCCATCATACTCTTCTAGGTTCTAAAACTTATCAATGTCACCAGTCATGTGATGTGAATATTCACTATCAATAATTCATGGGCCAGGTTTACTTACATGAGAAACAAGTTCTTTTTCATCTTCACACTTTTCTTCATCTAAGTCCTCCTTTACAACAACATAGACAACTTCATAACTTTCTTTTGTATCATCAGATTCATCATCAGTTACACCTTCCTCAACTAGGTAGCAAGATTTCTTACCTTTGTCCTTGTAGTCTCTAAATCTTCAGTGTTGGTTCTCTTATGTCATTCTTATCATTCCTATCATTGTCAGGACATCTAGATGCAATATGACCAATCTTATTACAATTAAAACATTTCAAGGGTAATTTTCCTTTGTACTTTCCTTTACCTCTTGGTAGTCTCTTAGCTAGCAGTGCTTCCGATTCCTCTTGTTCTTTTTCTTTATTTAGGTTATTGTCATATTCGCTTCCATATGAATTATTGTGATTCTCTCTTTCTATTCTTGAAGTTCCAATATTCACAGATGATTTGAAGGTAGTTTCAATGGTCGATAGACTATTACTATAATTGCTAATCTCAGATGCAGTCAGTTTATCGATTAGGGCTTCCAGAGTAACAACATTATTTGGTATGGATCTCAATTATCAGATAGAAGATACTCTAATATCATATTTAGAAGAAATATTTCACATAATTTTACGTACCAATTCTTCATTTGTAAAATTTCCACCAGCACCTCTGATGGCACTAATAACTTCCTTGATTCTACAACTATATTGAGTGATGTTCTCTTCATCTTTCATTCTCAATTCATCGTACTTTCCTTTGAGACTATCAATCTTATATTTGTGTACACACTGATCTCCTCCATATATAGTGTAATCATATCCCACATCTCTCTTGAGTTAACATAATCCTTAACATCATTGAATTCAACATCGGTCAGAGAAGAAACAATCTCTATCATTACCGAGTTGCGTTCCTACTTTTCTCATTTGATCAACTATTAGGGGTTCGCTAGGTGGTGGAGTGTAGTCATTATTCAAAAGATTCAGTGTAGATTCTCCAATCCTAGATAGATACAATCTCATCCTTCTTTGCCATGTTGAGAAACTTTCCTTGTTCAACTTAGGTACTTCTCTCCTACACATCTTCAGATCTTTTACTCAATTATTTTAAACTTAACTATTCAAAGTACTTAGCTCTTATACCAATTGTTAGACTGTGGAGAGGGGGGTGAATCAGTAATCCCTGATTCAAAATACCTAAAAATATTTTCTCTGATTAACTTAGTGACAACATGGTTAAACACAATTCACCATTTACCAATAATAGTAAATAAACTTTAACAATCAATACATCAATCACATAAATCATTCACAACATGTAACACAAGTATTTAACGTGGAAATCTGGCTTTGGAAAAAACCACTGTGGGAATTTTCACCCACTAAGAAAATAATCTTTTGAAGTATGCCCGATTTAGAGACAATCTGGTTAAAAATTATAATACACACTGTTAGGTGTGACCTAGTCAAGGGATTTACTTTAGATATTTTAGGATCTTCACTCCATTAGGAGTGACCTTGTTAGAGGATTTTAAACACTCTTTTTAGCATGTCACCTTTTTCAATGATTTTACAATAAGATTGTTAAGTCCACTCGGTTAAGAGATTTATCTGTTACAAATGTTAATAAGAAATAGTAAAAAAATTGACCTGTCGATTTACAACTAACTTTTCTTAATCACATCATTTATGCACTCTTCAATATTCACTTCAATTCTTCACTTTCCACTGGCTTCAACACTTCATCAAATCCTTCTTTCGCACACAGAATCTCTTTGTTCCTTCTTCACTGCATCAGTCGATGACTTATCAATTCTTCACCTTGCCAGTCATTTGTCAACACAAATCCATCCTTTATATAGATATTTTTTGCCTCTTAATCTCTTCTATTACATTTTCCTTTGATCAATCTCAGTCATTCAATTCATTTCATAAACTTATTCATTGTATTTGGATCTTGGTAACATGTTTTCTTTTCACCTCAGAACTAGAACTTTTCTAGAAACTTGTTCCTTTAGTTTTTAACATTTAGATCTTGTCGTAGATCTTCATCTTGAATTTTCATAACTGTAGATCTCTTAACTAACTTTCCTTGTCATCATAACCATCCAACTAATCATTAAATATTGTTTCAATCATTGTATTTGATTCCTATTCCTTTTTCAGTGTATAACTTATGAATTTTGGTTATCTTCACTCGGTGCTAAACCTTTACTTCTTGGTGTCTTGACTTGCTCTCTCTTTACTGAATCACTTCATTTTTTCCTTTTACTTTTATCGAGTTCCCTTTCCTTCTAGATAGCCAAAATTGTTTAACTTACTGACTTGACAAATCTTCATTGCCATGCTTTACGTCTGACTTAACATAATCATATGTTAGGTAGAAAATAATTATATCAACATAATATTAATATTGTTTGAACTGTATCAGTTGCCCAATTAATTTATTAAACATCACAACATCTTATTTCTTCTTCTTCTTAACTCATTCAACTTATATCATATACCAAATGATATGGCAGCATAATATAAACCAAAAATCAATTGCTTGACATCAATGACAAGACAATAATTGATCTAACCTTTCTACTATCTTGTATTCTTCTAATCTTGGTCAGTCTTCATCATCATTTCCATCAGATAATAAATATTCAACATTATTATTAGTTATAGTAACAGTATTTACTATAGTATGCCCCTTTCAAATCCATCTCAACTTTCTCTTCCTTTGTGCCATGTAAATTCATGTTTTTCCTTACAACATCAAAGGCCACATCATTAGCAATATCCCACTCTGGAAAATAACACACCAACCTCACGCACAATTTTTCTTCCCTCCTCTAGTGTTAAGGCCTAAAATTCCTAATGCATCTCCAATTGAACTTCATTCAAAATTTCTTGTTCTGACAAATTAGGATCTTGGGCCTTTCTTTCTTCCAACCTCTTTTGATATTACTCAATATTTCTTTTCCATGTGAATTGTTTGAAGGAAGTGGTCTTAACAAATCCTTTATCATTTAGAAATTCTTCACAAGCCTCCCTCCTCAAGTCCCTATGAACTCAACCATGTATCTCCAAGGAAGTAAGTCTAGGAGGGGTACAATGGGGAAATGTGGGACACCAACTTGTAAATATGCCTTGGGAATAATAATGATATCCTCCTCATCAGTACCATCAACATTACTATCACTAGATAATTGGACAAGTAGGATAGATTTATCATCTTTTCCCTTATCCTTGCCTTTCCCTATCCCAATTTCAAAAAATTATGCTAGAATCATCTATGTAGGGGGGGATAGTGGCTTTGGAGATGGTGGAGATGGCTCTCTCTGAGGAGGGTCATGAGGTTCCATAATGCTTATTTCCTTCAGTGCCCTAAGAGGGTGGGCAATTGGCCTACTTCTAGTTATGATCTATTTTCCCTTTTTTCTCCTTAGAGTCAGAATCATTGACTTTCTCACCCCCATCTCTCTTAAAAACCTTTTTTGATAATGGGGGAAAATATATAGCATGTCTCTCTTCTTCCTTCCTATCTCCAAAAGGCTATTCTAGAGCTTTTGTAATAGAAGATGTTGATTTGGAAGCTCTTATTCTTCCTCATTTTTGTCTCAAAGTAGAAAATATATCATTGAATAAATTAAACAAAGTTGACATTTTTACTACAAAAGGGGTCAGAGTCATAAGGGGATCATAATCTAGCTCATATTTCCTAATGTTAATATGATTTAGAACAACAAAGAGGGGGGGGTGAATCAGTTGTTCTCAGGTCCAAATATATAAAACAAACTTTAAAACTCTTCAACAAATCAGATCTAATAACCAAAAGCTACTCGGTCATTACTGATTGCATAACAGAAACATATAACAGTGCAGTCCACTTATCCAATAGCATCTAACTTGTAAAACACATAAATGTTCAAACCAAAACATTCACACAAGTATCAACACCAGGATTTATAGTGGAAACCCAATTTGGGAAAAACCACTTTGTAACATGTTACTATTATGTTCACTCTTCTAAAGTGAGCTCGGTGAAAAGCCAACCCTATCAAAGGTTACAAACACACTGTCAAGTGTGACCCGGTTAAAGGATTTAAACCACTCTGTTAAAAGTGCACCTTGTTATAGGACTTACATACACTCCATTAGAATTCAACGTTGTTCAAAGGGTTTATACCAATGACTGTTAGGTCAACCTCTGGTAAAAAGACTTTGATTGTTACAATGGTTAGAAAGTAGCAGTAATATTGATTTGAAAAATATACAACTCACTTTGCAAATATTAGATCCAATTCCATACACATATGCTGGCTTATTGACTATGAACCTTCACCATCCCCATCACTGATCTGCTTGGAACTCTCTTCAAGCAATTGTGTGTGTAAATTTTGTACCTGATCTGTAGACACAACACTTCAGTAAAACATTAGAGGTTAGCTATAATCAAAATCATGCAAAATTGAAATCTAATCTAACCAAGTGATTTACTGCCTTCTAATAGGTGCGAGATTGATGTTCTCAAATTGTAATCAAGATCAGTGACCTAGACGACACCTAAATGAAGGATTTGAATGCAAAACTGATATGAAATATGAATGCAATTAATCTATTTTTTTGGATTTTAGATGCAATAATATGAAAAATGATATGAATCTATGCTAATATGGAAATTGATATGCTAAAATGATCTAACAATAATATGAAAATAAAAGTGATCTCACAAAATATGGTTGATTCGCAAAGAAGCTCTGATTCTCCAGCTAGCAATTCACTAGCATAAGTTCACAAATTATGAGATTCTGTGGATTTGAGAGATGAATTATGAAGAGCTAAGCCTTGTTTTTATAGAAATCCAAGACTTTGGAGGTGCATGGAAAAAGCCATAAATCACTCAAATAACTTAGCTTGATTTTTGAGTTATCTGATTATAAAGAATAATTAACTCACAAAAATATGCAAATCATGCAAAAACAGCTTTTTAACTCAAATTAGAAGTTTAGATCAACTTTAAAACTCAAAAATGATGTTGAGTTCCAAAAAGTCAATAACTTGCATTGATTTTCTGATTTGGAGTTTAACTGCTCTTTGATTGTGCAAATGGATAATTATGAATTAATAAATAAATAAAGTGATTTATTTCCAACTTAATTGATTTTGAAAAATAAAATAATTGATTTATGGGTTAATCAATCATTTAATCAAACTTTTATTCAAAAACAATATTATTAAAAATTGACAACTTGCTTTAATTAATTAAATAAGAATTTAATCAATTATTCATAGGATTTTGGATTTATTGTTAAAATTAAATAATATGATTTAGGAATAAATATAATTAAATTCAATTAAATAATTAAATGGCAGAATTAAATCTAATTAATTAAATATTTAAAATATTCAATTAATCAAACTTTAGGATAAATAAGATTTATCGCCAAATAATCATTAAATTAAAGATAATTATGATGATTAGGAATATTACTAGGAATATTCCCTGATGCAGAATTTAAGATAATCAATTAGGATTCGATGATGTGCAGATGTTCCTTTGGTTAGGACTTTGATGTCATTTTCATTCGATGTGTTGATATAGAGGTTAATGAACCTATAGCCCATTTTTGGGGTATTACATTTTGCCCCTCTTTGAATTGTTGTGTGAAGCGCAGTGGTTCAAAGATAGTCTGCGTTTCATAAAGATATGAAACTAATTCAAAATTGATAATTGATATGAGACAGAAGCTGATTGAAATATTTGATATGAAGATGATAGGTCCTAAATGACCAAAGATAATGTTAACTATAACAGGGATGAACCAATGAAACAAAAGTGTCAAAATACCTAATTTTGAACCTTATGATTGCAAAGAAGTGAGTGACCAGTTCCAGACTTGATTGTCTTAGAAGAACCACGTAGGTATCACATCTGAACCCTTTAGTTACCGAAGAACCAAGGAAATAATACTAATGAATCGATAGTTGCGAAAAACTTATATAGATTACAAGATTAAGAGAATACCAGATTGATATGGATCGATGAATCTGATATGCCCCAAGCAATGATAGATTTGCCTCGGGTGATGAGGACTTTTGATGAATCAGCAACTAGACGTGGTTGTTGTCTTGATTACTGATGAAAGATATGATAAAGATATGATTTCAGATTAGATTACAGACTTTGAATGATGTACAATACCATGCCCCCTTCGGGATTAAAATTGAAATCTGACAAGAAAAGTCAGCGGTGATAGTTTAGAAGCATATTAATTGATTTGAGAAGTGGTTAAACACGTCTGGGAATGCATTCTGCATCGTTTAGAGGTCCAGATGACCAAGTTTGACTAGGTTTGACCATGAGTTGACCATGATTGAAATTTTGATAGTTTGATGTAAGATAATCAGTTAAGTTGAATACTAGATTTTTGTGATGATGGAAGGTCGATGATGCAAGCAGTAGACCATCCTGGGCCCAAAAATTATAAATCACGATTTTGACATAGTAAACAATCTCAGATTTGAATTTTGATCCTGAAAATAGATTCAAAATGTCGAAATTAGCTAGGGGTGCAATTTTCGTGAAAAATGGAGCACTTTTGAAAAATTAGGTCAAATGCTATATAAAGGCCTGAAGGGTCATTTTCAATTCATTTCAACCATTTGACTTTGGAGACTTTGTGGAGCCCTCTGAGCAAGAAAATGGCAGAACAGCAAGATCCGAAGGTTCCTGTGAGTTTGCATCAATTTGAGCACAGCCAGAGATACCAGAGACCCCAACAGTATGGACATCCGGTAGGTGGACCTCTGTGCCCCTCTGAAAATGTAATTTTTTCATGTTTTATAGCATTTTTTAATTTTTTCGTACGCGTTTTGCTTTTTGAATTTTGCATGTTTGAAAACTTGTACGAGTCCCATCCCAGACTCGTATGACACTTCATTTTAATTTCCTTTTTCGTTTCAAGTCCACCCAAGTGTCATATGAGAGGGACCCTTGTATCGTACGACATTTCATCGGGTCCCTCGAAACTCGTATGATGCCATGTATAGTGTCGTACGACTATAGTTTGTCATTTGGTCTACTATGGAGTGTCGTACAACACTTGATGCTAGTCTGGAATGTCATTTTGAAAAATAGTGAGTTAAAAACTGATTCTTAGGTCAAAAATTTGATTTTTTTGATAATTTTGCCTGATTGCTGACCCTTTGACCCACCTTCTGAAATATCAAACTGTTCCATTCTTGTACTATTAGCCTAATTTTGAACTCAATTTTTGATAAAACACCTTGTTTCTATATGATTTAGGTCACATATCCAGACGTCCATGTTCATCATTCTTACCCAGTGACACAGAGACTGTGTGTCTCGCTTCCTGACCCTATGAGGGTTCATCTTGCTGCATGCGGTTTTGAGCATCTCATTCATTTACCTGATATTAGGGTAAATCATGGCCTATTGAGTACCCTGATAGAGAGATTTCACTCAGAGACTCAGACCTTTCATTTACCGACTGGAGAGATGACTGTGACTCTAGAGGATATTTATAGGATACTACGCATTCCATTCCATAGCAGTCAACGTCCTGAGTATGTGAGTTTTGACCAGACTGGTCTTCATGCCTTTAGGCATCTATTTGGTGATGATACATAGTTGATGGGGTCCATTTCCTGGGAGACCCTTATACAGAGATATGGTCAGATGCACCATTTAGAGTGCATTATCGCTGGGATGATCGGAGAGCTTATCATGCCAGGCCATTAGCAGAATGGCTTTTTGATGGGATGGGCTCCCATGGTAGCCCTTCTTATGGCCACTCCTACTGAGCTTGCCTAGGGTTAGTGCCTGTTGGCCCACATGTTTTCAAAGATGCACGAGGTCATGTATCAGGATTGCAAGAGCTTTGCTTCTAGAGCTCTTGTATTACAGATATGGGCACGGGAGCATATCCCAGTGTTGAGACCGGTTTTCTAATCACAGTGTCAGCCACAGGAGCTAGTGATATATACATATGTTGGTTATGTCACACAGGTCTACATGGGTCATACTGAGTACTTCTGATGATGTTTAGATGATATGACATTTGTGCATTGGAGACCCTACTTGCAGATAGAGGCCTGGCCCACTGCGAGAGAGCAGTACAGTTTTCTTTTTTAGAGTTGGATACTTATTGGCTGGTCTCCCACCATTTTAGAGAGATTTTTTATTACTAGAGTGTGGTGTCAGTATGGACACAAACAAGATGCCCCACAAGAGTATACTGCATATGCTCGCATTGTTTATGAGATTGGGCTCAGATGGACACAGCGGCTCACCTATTCATTATGCCCAGAGGAGTACAGTGCCACCATAGGTAGAGACTGGGACTACCATCCATAGGTTATTGATGTAGGGGTCAAAGATGGATACATTTCTTGGCTAGCTGATCATCCCATTCCCAGATTCTTAGATCCCACTAAGTTGATACCCTCCATGGAGGAGGTGATGGATGTTACAGGTGCTCCCATGGGACAAGGCCCGAGACCTCAGATAGTGCATCCTACACCACCTAGATAGAGAGTGACAGCTCCACTTTAGAGACCATCAGGACATATGAGGCCCCCTTGTCCTTCTACTTCTACAGCAAGCACATCCATAGGTTCACAGAGATGGAGCAGGGGTGAGAGAGGTACTTTGGGTAGTGTTGGTACTACAGATGAGGTTTTAGCAGCTGAGTAGTTTGTAGGTGGCGATGTAGATCCCTCACAGGAAGATACCACTTTTGATCTGGGAGCTGAGGTTAGACCTCGTAAGGTGCACAGAGCAGATACCACTGATCAACAGCCAGAGCAGCCATAGGATACAGAGATGCCAACAGCTAAGGTCGAGCCTACTATTCCTCTCACTTCATCAAAGACTATCAAACATCTCATAGCTCAGGTCTGGGACCTGAAGGTACAGAGTGCTAGGTGGGAGGAGAGGTATCAAGAGGCAGATAGGCAGTGCACAAAGCTCCATGCAGAGTTTCACTCAAAGGTTCAGAGATTACAAATAGAGGTCACCCATCAAACCACACGGGCTTCATACTATGTGTCTACATACTATGTTGTTGTCCCTACTGCGTAGAGAGTGCCCACTTATTCAAATTACATGGTAGCCTCAGAGGAAGCTAGGGCACCGAGAGTAGAGGCTATACTAGATGCACCACCACCTCCTCCACCAGATATCAAGGAGTGTGCCAAGAGTTGATTCTTGCTCTCATGTTTTGATATACTCTATTCTTTTTTATTACTGATATACTATTCTGACTCTGATAGCTCTCTGGAGCTCATTCTTTTGTACATTGTGCTAGTAGTGCACCCCTGACACATTTCAAGATTTTTTTTTTTTGATATATATGAGATCGATATGTTGGTTGTGACTTCATTTGTACTTTTCATGTTTTGATTTATGATGATATCATGCTATGCTTATGCTATGATTAGTGTAGAATGTATGTATGGATTAATGCAATGCTATGATTTCTTTCATATGTATGGATGTTATGCAAATGTAATTGATTATGAAGAAGATGTATGTATGATTTATGCTTATGCACTGGATGTAATGTAATGTAACAAATGGTAATGATATGAGATGTAAATGCAGCAATACACATGATATGTTTTTGCAGGTTGATGAAGACAAGTACTCAGTCTTATGTCAAAAGGATATTTTAACCCAGGAGATTTATTGCTTGCAATTTGATGAAGAGACCTTCAAGTGAGACTCAGCTCTTGTTAGATGTGAAGAATTGATATGAAGAATTGTTTAAGCTTTGAAGTGTTTCCAAACATTTGTGAGATCATGCAGACATGCAAAATGCAAAGAAACATGTAGAATGAAATGCAACCTAAGACCTAGGACCTAGTCACTGATCATGTGTCGATTTGTTATCATCATTGAACTTTTAGGTAACCAGATAAATTAATACAATGCCCACTAGCTATGAAACCATAGACATATGAATATCGATTTGTATGCACAGGAATCAATACAACACCCACTGGTCAACAACCATGGATATATGAATATTGATTTTATTTTCGAAATGTCAGATTAGATATAAGTACCAAGGCATAAGTGCCAGGATGACTAAAATATCATGTCCATTTTGATATAGCAATTTGTATAAGCATCAAAACATAAACATCATGATGACGAGAATATGCCTTGCGGTCAAACACATCAAACAGTTAGGAGATCAATCTAAATCCAGTGTGAGTTACCCGTAGTGACCCTTTATCATTCACATCCTTAGGCAAGATCACGTTTCATAGTAGGAGAAAGAACTCACTCAAAAAGATAATAGTTAGATCAAACTTCCTTGAATTTTTTGGGTATCAATGGTTGAGGTACGCATGGCCATCCAATTCGAGATAGAGGCTCTTACAGTCGAACACTATTTCAATCCAAAATTTCCAAAGTTGTTAGATTTTCACATACAAGCAGAAGAAAAAGAAAAGATTATGCCCCCAGTCATCACTCTCTAAATCCTGTAAAGGACATCATCAAAGAGCTCAAAAGGACATAATATGCAAAAATCTCAATGTGAATCAGTAAGCATGCAAGAAGATAAAAGCATTGTAAAAAGCATAGATTATTTTCAGTTTTGATGTTTGTGTTTGATTGCATTGTTGTAGATGCAAAATCTTTTTTGGAGACATGACTGACTGACTGACTGACTCAAATGAAGCTTCAAAGGACTCTGACTGGATATGATACATCTAAGATACATTGGAGGCCATAGGATATGACTTTGATTGCCCCCAAGTTTGAACATTGATAGGATACAGACACTTGAGCAGATTTGTGTACAGAATGACTTATTGAAAATAGGAATGTAGAAACAAATTGGGAGATATGTACAAACTAAAGCAAAACTGAAAGCTAGGAAAGACCAAGATTACACTGATAGATAGAGCATTTTGAAACAAGGGGTGCCCATTTTCTAGGTTTTCACCATCTTCGCAGAGATTCTATTTTTGCTACCAAGGCGCCTGTTTCCAGGTTTTCACCAAGGTACTTTTTTTTTTCTTTTTTTTTGTATATTTCATTTTTTCAATTTTTTTTGATATTTTTGATATTTTTTGTGAATCATCAAGGTGCCTATTTCTAGGTTTTCACCAAGATGTTCATTTTTTCAAGACTTTTTCCAATTTTAAAGATTTTTTTAGGACATTTTACCATAGACTGAATGCCTTAGGCGTAGAATTTCTTCAGATGGAGAACGTTGATTGGTTCTCAAAGCTATTCTCCTTCAGTCGTTGAGATTTGATAGGAACCAGAGGAAAAAGTAGTTGTGATTACAAAGGGACCCAACCAGTTGGGTTCAAACTTCCCCTTCCGTTCTCGATGGGATTGATTTTTAGGATTTTCTCTCAAGACTAGATCACCAACTTGAAATTCTCTGTGTCTAACTTTCTTGTTGTAGCCTCTAGTCATTCTCTTCTGATATAACCTGAGATGATCATACGCTGCTTGTCTGTGCTCATCTAGTAGTTCAAGTTCTTGCAACCTAGACACTCTGTAGTCATCATCAGTTACTAGACCATACATTCTAATTCTTAGTGATGGGATTTCAACCTCAATAGGCAGTACTACTTCAGACCCATAAACTAAAGTGAAAGGTGTAGCTCTAGTAGGTGTTCTGATACTTGTTCTGATACTAGTTCTGATACTTGTTCTGATACTATTTCTGATACTGGTTCTGATACTTGTTTTGATACTAGTTTTGATACTTATTATGATACTGGTTCTGATACTAGTTCTGATACTTGTTCTGATACTTGGTATACTTGATAGCATCTTTTTCCATTGTAAACTCCCAAGTAAGATCATATCATACAGTCCCAATGTCTAGCAAGGTGGAGAACAAGAGGGATTGGCAAGCTAGTGGAAGAGATGGAAGACAAGAGAATGAAGGAGAATGAAGGGAAGAAATCCTCAAGGGAAAACTCCTCAAGAATACCCCAGCTAGGAAAAAAATTTCATGTAAAGCACATTTGGACAAGAAATGAAAGGCCAGCATAGGATAAGTCACAAAAGCATAATGCCAAAGAAGGACAGGATGTAGTCCAAAGGAGTAGACATGTCAAGAGGCTTCATAGCACTGTGTTTTACTCTTTCTTTCTTTTTTATTAGATCAAGACCAAAGGGGAAATGATAGCGAAAGACTATAATGAATGGAGGAAAATAAATATGAAGGCTAAATAGAAAGGGAATTAAAACAAGATCATCGCAAGATAGTTCACAAAATAGCCAAATGTTCGTGTATAGATCAACATTGTCAAGATCAAAGAGAGAAGATGGAATAGATTAAATAAGTAGAAGAACTACGCATGATGCCTGATTGATAGGTTTTCATCATAGTACTTATCCAAGGCACCACAAGGGAGTGGTTTTCACCATAGGAAGAATTTATTTCTCTTTACTTTTACTACCAAGGTGCCTATTTCCAGGTTTTCACCAAGGCACATTTTCATTTTATTTTTTTTGAAAGAAGGAAAGCTTTTTAGATAATGCTCCTTGAAAGGATAAAATCATGATATGCAAAGGATTCAAGATCATATGCTCAAAGATGTTGATAGGGAAAGGAATATGGAAGAGAAAAATGGAGGATAAGGTTTTATGTAAAGCGAGTGAGGTTGGAAGATAGGAGGAATAGGCAAATGAGGAAAAGGGATACAAGATAGATAGATAATGAATAGAAGGATTATGAAATGGTAGATGGAAAGGAAGGAAAGATCAATGTCAACACACACCTTGAAGGGTGGTGAGAGGATGGAGGAAATGTGAATGAAGAAATACATGAAGGAATATGGTGAATGGATAGCAAAGGTTGCGGTTTAGGTGCACTGAATGGAAGAATATTTTTGGAAGAAGATGAAGTGGAAGCCTTTGGAAGCTTGAATGTCAACTTTACTTTTTGCTCAAAACCAGACTCTTTCAAGAGAGACTTTGGAATCCATATAGCCATAGGCTTTTTATTTCCTTTTGATGATCTAGAGAGAATATCTTCAATGATGGATTTTGGAACCCATACTTGTCTTGTAGTTTTTTTCTTAGATATCTCTTTTGACTTTATGCTTCCATGTCTTTGAGAGGAGACATGGTGATCTTCTTTTTTTGATGGATTCTTGTATTGCTTCTTTTTCTTGTATTGAACATTCAAGTTACTTCCAAAGAACTTGGGACTTGTGGAAGAAGAAGGAGGATATGACTGGTTTAAATGGGTGGGTGGATGAAAAGGATTCAAGGGTATGCATCTATGTTGATCTTGAGGAAATATGGGAGATGGAGGGATGTAAGGACCCAAAATGGATGGTGAATTAGGAGAGTTATGAGGGAAAAGTTAAGGGACATAAGGACCCAAGATGGAAGGTAGACGTGAAGCCTTTAGTATTGGTGGAGGAGGTTCAAGGATGGACATGGAAAATGCAAAAGGATAATCAATAAGTTCATCATCATCTATGTGACAACCAAGGACATCAACATCTTTAGAGTGAGCATTAGGATTTTCAATAGGGTTGTGGACATCTTGAATATGAGCACCTTCTTTGATAGGATTGTTCAAAGCTTGCAAAGACTTAGGAAAAGTAGAAAGTGGAAGTGAACATGGAGTGGTAGAATAAGAAGATGAAAGACTTTGATCTTGACAAGGATCTTTGGATAGCACAAGCGTACAATTTTTTTCTTGATTTTCAATAGGCTTAACATTGGAAGTAACAACACCATTTTTACCAACCTTAATGAAAGTATCCTCTTTGGAAAGGGCAAGTGTAGTAAGGTTATTTTGATTGTCAATAAGCTCAACGATGTAAGTAGTAGCTTGATCTTGCTTAGGAGAAGACTTAAGACATGGTAGAATGCATGAAAAAGGATGTACAGGATCAAAGGAACCCTGAAGCGGATAAGAGACATCATGAAAAGGATTGGATGACATGGAGGGTTCTTGATCTTGATCTTTCTTTATGTTCTTTTCTTCATCATTTTTAGAGTCCTCTTGACATGGAGCCACTTCTAAGGATACAAAAGCATGTTGGGATTGTATGGAAGACTATTGTAGAGATGGTGAAGGACCAGCTGAAGTAGGCATTGTAGCGTATGAAGGCTTAGGCTCTTTAGGTTTAGCATTATTGAAAGTATTAGTAGCCAAGTGAAGGTTAGCTTGAATTTCTTGAAGAGGTAGCCCTAGAGGATAACTATAGGGAATTGTATGAAAAGTATCAAGGCTTGTGTTGGATGAAGGTTCTGTGAAAGATTTGAAAGACTCAAAAACTTTAGGAAATGTACGGGTATTGGAGGAAGTAGGGGATGGAAGGGAACCATCACAAGACAAACGTCCAACATTAACATGATCTTGCTTGAGAAGATAATCTTTATTTTCAGCAAGAGAGTCCTTAGGAGAAGGATTCTTATAATATTGATGCTTCAAGCTAGCACGATGCATTTTATAGTCCTCAGCAGTAGTAGATGGATCATAATCAAGGTATTGTTCACAAAAATCATCAAAGTCTTTTTCAAAATCAGAATCATATGGATCACCATCATGATCTATCCAATGTGACATCCCATTTCTAGTAAGCAAGAACACATGGTGAGGAGGACTCTTAGGAACAGAGGTGTCATAGGTATCATTATATTGTCCATCATCATAGTCATCATAGTCTCCAAAGATGGATGTGTCACTCTCTGTGGAAGAGGTATCATAAGGATTGTCACACTACTCACATTTTGTCTGGGGGCATGGTGATATGTACAAGTCTTTATCAAATGGAAAAGGGCATAAAGCTTCCATGGAGAACACTTTAGGTTCCTTTTCTTTCTCAAGTTTGTCAAGTTTGACTTGCATAGCTTGCATCTGCTTCATCATAGCTATGATTAGAATTTCTTCCTCATGTGTACTGATTCTTTGAGACATGTGTACTAATTTTTAATGGCTACTATTCTATTCTTGACATAGTGATTTGTATGATAGATTCTGGAACTAGGCTGAAAAAGCTGGGTATCTGGCAATTCTGACAATTTTCTGACAACTTTTCAAAATTTTCCAAATGACACTCTGCAGACTCATATGATAGTGGGTATACTATGAAATGCCAGTTGAAAGGATCATATGATAGTTGCTAGCAGGATTTGACTTTTTGAATTTGACTAGCAGAAAGACTCGTACAACACTGGGTTCTCTATCATACGATAGATGGGCAGTAATGAAATGACACTTGATAGAAACTCGTATGACTTTCTGACCTCCTGAGATGACTTTTGACTCCAGAAAATAATTTTACTTCAGATTTTGCAAATTTTGAGTTTTCAGATTCAAATTGTTTGCAAATTGTACTGTCTAGATTTGAGGATTGTAACAGATTTGTTCATTTTCAGTAACCAGATAGATAAACAACCACACAAAATCGTAAGCAAGTGATTTCAAGCATGTCTGAAAATAATGAACAAGGGCAAAAGCAACCTTGCGCATGAATAATCAAGTGACTTATTCATTCTAATCCTCAGAAGTGCTAATTGTGTATGTTCCAAAATTTTTTGCAATGGTGCACATATACCCTAGAAAATAAAAATTTGGCCTCGCTAGGGTTTTTAGTAATGGTTTGACTCTGCAACTTTTATGATCCAAAGGGGTGAACTCCAATCCCAGCGCACCAAGGTTTTGACACAGTCTGAGAATTTAATCAATTAGGAGCTACTAGGGAGATCTGACAACCCAACAATGAACCACACCTATGAAAATTTCTTCCACAAGGACATTTATATAGCAGTTGTTACTACCATGTCTGAAATGGCTATTACTGCTTGAGGTTCTGTCAATGTAGTTTTCCCTATGAAGGGATCATCCGCTATAGTTAACCCTCTCTAAAAGTGACTCACAGTATGATACCATAAGGGGACTTGGCTCCAGATCCAAGGTTTTAACGCCTCTTCACTTTTAACCCAAACAAAGCAAGCAAATTAATCCGACATGCTAAGACAAAGTTTGTTTCACCAAGGCCTGTGATGTCAAGCCCATGTGATCTATCAACCTCTCCAAAGAGAGAATGTATCAATCAATAAGAGAAGATGCACTAACTAAGTAGAATGTGAAATGCACTAAGTATCCTCCCTACCTACAAGGATTCCATTGTCAAGAAGGATTTCACTAGGAATCCAATCTCTCAAGAATCACAAATAGTGTTCATAGGGCCTAATTACTATGTGAGCATAGATATATTTCTGAAAGTAAATCTACCAAAAGTACCCAAAAGCAGAAAGAGAAACACTTAACACTTAAAGTGAATATGAGGTGAGTCCACAAGGTGGAACAATGAACCCCTCACACAAGCTAAAAATGAGTCCACAACTTAGAAAATAAGTGAGTTCTAAAAAGCACAAAAGGGTTTCCTGGTGGAACAATTAACGCTTCTATCCTCTAGACCCCTCCCCTTTATGGCGTTGAGATTGCAACCATGGGGTGGAACAAGGGGCCGGTAGATTAGTGAGTCCAATAACCCAAGATAGTAATCTAGATCAATCTCAAATATCTAAGACTGCTTAAATGAATACCTAAGGTGTCACAACCTAGTATCAATTATGCAAGTGTGTAAAACAAAAGCATGAAAAGAAGCACTCAAGCTAGACACACGAGAGATTTATTTTAAGTCCAAATCAAAATATTATCAGAACAAGTAGAATACCTGAGATCCTCATGATGTGCTTAGTAGATATTTACTTGATTTTTATCTTTGTTAAGCAATCCCACGGAAGCAAGCAACAAACTCTCCGATAAGAAAACAAGCAAACAAGCAAACAAGATATGCAACATATCTTCAACTTATGAAAACCCTAGGGTTAGCTCTAAAAATCAATTATTATCAGCAATCATAACCAGAAATTAACCCAAATGACAACTCATATCATTCATTGAACCATGTAAAAAAAATAAGTGCATACCAATCACAAAATTTTATTTTTTTTGCTGCATTTGACCTAGTCAACAAGATCTAATTTTTTTGATATGATTTTGGCCACAAAAATAGAAATTTAGAAGAGAGACCCCTACTAAAAAATAGAGATCTTTCCAAAAATGTAAAAATTTTAGAAAAATCTCTTCATTTGTGCCCTAGAGACCCATTTTACCAAAATAGACCAGTTTTTGTAAATTGACTATTTGAGCTATTATATTGCATCCAAATTTAAAATACAAAGAATGGACCCCCTGTAGAATTTAAAGAGATTTCCAAAAATATAAAAATTTCTAAAAAATATGCTGATTTGCATCAAATATTGATTTTTTCTAGAATTTCAAGAAAAAATTATTAAAAATTCAAAACATCTCAAAAAATTCTAAATGTTTTACTATAGCTTCCTTAATATTTTTCCAACCAAAAAAAAAATTCAAAGTAAAACTCCAAGCCCTTTGAGAGATAAAATTAAATCTTTGAAACTTTAAAGTTTTAGCTCCCAAAAAAAATCAAAACAAGCATGTAAAGGTGGGTTGCCCCACGGTGGGCGCCAAAAATGTGTGTGAATTTTGTACCTGATCTGTAGACACAACACTTCAGTAAAACATTAGAGGTTAGCTATAATCAAAATCGTGCAAAATTGAAATCTAATCTAACCAAGTGATTTACTGCCTTCTAATAGGTGCGAGATTGATGTTCTCAGATTGTAATCAAGAGTAGTGACCTAGACGACACCTAAATGAAGGATTTGAATGCAAAACTGATATGAAATATGAATGCAATTAATCTATTTTTTTGGATTTTAGATGCAATAATATGAAAAATGATATGAATCTATGCTAATATGGAAATTGATATGCTAAAATGATCTAACAATAATATGAAAACAAAAGTGATCTCACAAAACATGGTTGATTCGCAAAGAAGCTCTGATTCTCCAGATAGCAATTCACTAGCATAAGTTCGCAAATTATTAGATTCTGTGAATTTGAGAGATGAATTATGAAGAGCTGAGCCTTGTTTTTATAGAAATCCAAGGCTTTGGAGGTGCATGGAAAAAGCCATAAATCACTCAAATAACTCAGCTTGATTTCTGAGTTATCTGATTATAAAAAATAATTAACTCACAAAAACATGCAAATCATGCAAAAATAGCTTTTTAACTCAAATTAGAACTTTAGATCAACTTTAAAACTCAAAAATGATGTTGAGTTCCAAAAAGTCAATAACTTGCATTGATTTTCTGATTTGGAGTTTAACTGCTATTTGATTGTGCAAATGGATAATTATGAATTAATAAATAAATAAAGTGATTTATTTCCAACATAAATTATTTTTAAAAATAAAATAATTGATTTATGGGTTAATCAATCGTTTAATCAAACTTTTATTCAAAAACAATATTATTAAAATTTGACAACTTGCTTTAATTAATTAAATATGAATTTAATCAATTATTCATAGGATTTTGGATTTATTGTTAAAATTAAATAATATGATTTAGGAATAAATATAATTAAATTCAATTAAATAATTAAATGGCAGAATTAAATCTAATTAATTAAATATTTAGAATATTCAATTAATCAAACTTTAGGATAAATAAGATTTATCGCCAAATAATCATTAAATTAAAGATAATTATGATGATTAGGAATATTACTAGGAATATTCCCTGATGCAGAATTTAAGATAATCAATTAGGATTTGATGATGTGCAGATGTGTTTTTGGTTAGGACTTTGATGTTGATTTCGTTCGATGTGTCGATATAGAGGTTAATGAACCTATAGCCCATTTTTGGGGTATTACAGCAATCACAACACTTCTCCTTCAGCCTTCTCTGCTTAGATAGTCAATAACATCAACAACACTTCCAGCATCCTCTCTCATACAACCTCTAGCTTAGGTTTCCTTAATACTTCCTCCATTAGGTCAATACATCTTTTGTCACTTAATCTCCTTCGTAGATCTTAGGGTTAGGTCAAATTCATTGAATCCGTCCTACTTTATGTTCTTTGGCTATCCTTCTAGAAATATCTTAAATCTCTCAATAGATTTATAGTAAAACATTTTACAGTGCATTAAATGCTTTCATACAATCAATAAATAAAGTCAACACATTTTACATAATCCAAGAATTCAATGATGTCGGCTGGAAATCTGAATTCTTCCTCAAATGCAAAATACTGACACTCGATCAATATTGTGTTCAACTTCTTGGTCTTTGCTAGAAATCTTGGTCACCTCAAAGATTGTTTCCTCAAATAATATTGTCTTCCTCAGCAATTAACTGGTGTTTGATCAACACTGAATTTACTCAGCATATACTAGCTCAGTCGACACTAACAACACTCGGCTTAAACTAGATTTCTTCACTTTTGCTCGGTTAAGCCTACCAGTTTAGTCTTCATTCTTACTTAGATAAACAATACATTATCTTTTCATTGTGCCACATAATCAAGTACTCATTGAAGTATTAAGATAACTCAACCTTTCCTTAGGTGCTATTGTTACCAACCTTGCCTTTCCCCTTAGCAACACTCAAATAGATATAGTACTTTTTTACATAGCAACAGTCTTACCAGTTAAGGTTTGACATCAATGACAATACAACAATTGCTTCAATTGTAGTTTCCAACACCTAATTTTACCTCATTCTACCTTAAAATCCAACCACTTTCTCATATTTTCCTCTTATACTTCCTCATTATAAATATTTATGATACAGTCCTTTGGGAAGTGGAATTTGTGAGGCACTTCTTTGACCCTAATTCTTCTTCTGAATAAATTGTGAAATCCTTATGGGTCACTGGTCCTTGGTACACTTACCTCTAGATTGTAAGGCTGCAAAATCTTTATTAGGTGTCCACATCCTCCCTTTGTAAATTCAAAGTGATAGAAGAAGTAAAATCTGGAAATAGGGTACCCTTACCTTTTCCTTTCATTTCACTATCCTGGATGCAACCAATTTACTTGATTATCTCAACAAAACCCAATCTCAATGTAACATGATATGGAAGAAAAAAAGGATAGCCTCAGAAACCATACACCCTAATCATAGTGCTTACATGATATGGGATTATATCCCCCAATTGTGTTCAATATTCAAATCAAGCCTTCTTTCCATTTTCCTCAAGAAATCTAGCAACTCAAAAGGGATTCTAGGAACGTTCAAAACTAACCTAGCCCTAAGCCTAGATGCAAAATTGTTGTCAAAGAGAACATAATTGGATCCCTCATAATCCTTGGATATCATTATAGTCTAGGTATGTATAGGCATATGTTCCCCATCTAGATCGCTATTTAACTTCATAAATTTTGCAAAATAATCAACATTTTTTAACATAAACATATGTACTAGGAAAGAGAACTAGAAAATAATCTCACCACCCCTCTTCTTTAGATCCATCAAACTAGTATGAATATTTTCTACAACATAAGTAGGGTAATCATATCCTAACACAAAACTAGGGTGTTAAATCTGGATAGTCATATACATGTATTCAGGTGGCATGCCATGTCTTGCATGTCTTCCCAATAACTGACATAGTGAATAATATCCTATAAATGTTTAGAAAAGGCCTTAATGGAAAAAGGTTCCTAGATGGATTTCCCTACAAAATATTTTATTGATTTTTCCTTGCGCAAGTGAGTAGGGAGAATTTTACCCTTGACTATATCTCTAGTTCTATTATACTACGCCAAAGAACTATCTAGGTCTATATCTATTAGGGTAGCAGATAACTCACTGGTGTTAAACGTGTCCCTAATCTCATCCCCACTTATGGTAAGAAAAACTTCTCCTTCGACATCTCTAATCACTCTCATATTGGGTCATATCTATCTGCAATAGTCAAGAGAAGGTCCATATTCAAATCCGCATTTGGAACAACCAACCTGCCAAGGTCAAATTTCCAAGCATTTGACTAAGGCTTATAGATATTAGCCTAACCATACCATTGTCAGAACAAATCTAACCTTGATACGAGAAGCTGAACATCTGCTAAATTACCAAATCTATCAAATAACCCCTGATCAATTTTCTTCCCCTTGATTAACTTAGTGTCTAATGCTCTATTATGTGTAGATGGATTTAATTGGTCTAATAAATAATCACAAGGGTTTCTTTCAAGGTAACTGATCTTTCCGTAATGCTCTCTAGCCTTCGACAATTTGGAAACTAGGGCTCTCCACTAAAATTTTAGAAACTAGGGCTTTTCACTATTTCAAAAAGATAGTAAAGCCCTTCCCAAATTTGTAACAAGATAAAACCTAATGACTTCTCTTTACTAAAAAAGGAAATCCCCATGAAAAACTTGTAGAAAACACTTCAAAAACACCAGAATGAGCTCACAAGAACATGAACAACTTATGGCTTTTTGCACAATTCTTTAGTAAATTTCTCCTACAAAGAACTCCCTTATATCACCCACCATCTATAAAGCACTTAACAATTATTGGAGAAAGTGACACCCTTTTAAAATAATTTACTATGGTCATGTATGCCATTAAATTCATACAACTAAATAAATGGCTCACAAAATACAACTTCTATAAATTCAAATTATAGTTGTCAATCTTCATCTACTCTTCTTGGTCTGGTAGTAACAAGATGTCCAACTACTTTTGACTTACAACATGTCACCCAAGTCCTTATATTTAATAAAATAGATATGTTCCATGGAAACAAAGCATCCATAGAAGAAACCCAGCCCACCATCCTTTAATCTTTGGTGACCAATGACATATGGAAACATCGTTTGATCCCACGGTGAATAAAAATTGAGCATCTTGGCTCACGAGATCATGACATTCATTGATCTCTATAGGACATTAAATGGTATGAAGGATCAAAGGGATACTAACAGTTGACCAACTTTATTTATCATTTAAAAGATCTTCCTTGATTCAAAACATGTGTTGAATGATAAGCCCTTTAGTTGCATGATGTTTATACTTAATACAATCTCATAGTTATCTTTTTTATAGATACATGTGGTGCAATCCCATGTTCCCATGATAATTAACAATCGATCACTTTTGATCATGGGAATGCACTAACCATTGATTTTATTCAATCTTTAATCTCCCAGCAGCACTAAAGGAAAATATTTTCCATGCAATTGTTCTGATAGGATACAGTATCTCTGTTCAAATTGGACATGTTCAAAGGTAAGACCATTAGAAAAATGGGATTTAACCAGAAAGACCACTTAAAATAATACTAACTTGAGATGCAAAACATGGCCTCGCAAGAAGAGACAAGTGGCAACACTTCTTGTTCCCACGGTCAGATTGACATGTTGGGTGACATCATCGCAAGAACATTAAAATATGATGTGTGGTCCTCACTTAGAAAATATAAGAAACCTTATCTTAATGCATAACAAATTCTAGAAAATATAAGAAACCTTATCTTAATGCATAACAAATCCTATCAATGCAAAAAATCCTAAGAGAATGGTCTCATCTTGTAAATAGCCCTAGGAAGTTGTCTTTCCCTGACTGCAACTTGTTTCAATTTGTGAAGAAAATATATGATGTTTCATGGCATGTGCCCTTAGTCTTTGGTAGTTTATCATGATTCCAAGGTCCAGTTAAAAGTGCATATGCTCAAATGCTAAAACCAGGGAGATTTTCAGGTTTAAAGGTCTGAGAAATAGGCCATTTTCATATCCTAGGGTTCCTAAAAAATGTGTAAGTGAAAAAAGCCTAGCCAAAAGTCTATTTCTTCGTTACCTTTTTGGCCACTTAAGTTTTCAAGTCTACAGGTCATCTTATTTCCTTTTATTCGCTAGGTCTTGTAATGTTTAAATGTTCATAGGTTTTATCTGGTGATCTAGCGACTAAGGGATGTCACACGGTGTTCGCCAGTTCTCTAGATTCCCAGGCAGTTAGTCATTTTATCTGGTGACTCAGTGAATACAATGGTTGCATGTTCTCCTATTTTTGGGAGTTAGTGATCTAACATTTGGTGACTTAGCGAATAGTTAGTTTTTCCCTTCAATCACGTGTTCTCCAAATGATCCGGTCAAGTTATAAAAATTTCAGAGATGGAGCAATGACCATCGATGGAGATGAAGATCAATGGTGGTCACTGATTCTCTGAATTAGACTCAAGGTTAAGGATATATCTAGTGATTCAGTGAATGCCTTTATTCGCTCATTCTCATGATTAAACCATAGTTAAGGTAAACCTTAAGAGATCACGAGATTTATTCAGTCGCTAGTTCATTGAATATAGAGTGGGTTAAGTCAGATAATTGTGAGATTTAGGGATATTCATTGATGGAAATCAGATCGAGTGGCTAGCATTTAATCTCATGATGTAACCTACTGTTAGTAAATTTTCTAGCGACTCCAAGAATAATTTTTTTTCCCAATCTCCAATTGGTGTGTGTGTGAATTTTGTACTTGATCTGTAGACACAACACTTCAGTAAAACATTAGAGGTTAGTTGAAATTGAAATCATGCAATAAATGAAAAACTAAACTAACCAGGTGATTTACTGCCTTCAATTTTAATTTCTTGTCAGATTTCAATTTTAATCTCGAAGGGGGCATGGTATTGCATATCATTCAAAGTCTTTAATCTATTCTTTCCTCAGTAATCAAGACAACAACCACGTCTAGTTGTTGATTCATCAAAAAGACCTCATCACTTGGGGAAAATCAATCATCGCTCGGGGCATATCAGATTCATCGAGATCCATATCAATCTGGTATTCTCTTAATCTTGTAAATTGTATCATTTTTTGTAACTATTGGTTCAATTGTGTTATTTCCTTAGTTCTTTGGAAACTGAAGGGTTCAGATGTGATACCAATGTGATTCTTATCGATAATCGGGTCTGGAATCGGTCACTCACTTCTTTGCAATCATAATGTTTAGAATCAGGTGTTTTGACACTTTTTCACAATCATTGGTTCATTTGCTATTATAGTTAACATTATCTTTGGTCATTCAGGACCTATTATCTTCATATCAATTTCAATCCCTTTCTACTTCATATCAATATCAATGTCAAAACATCTTTATCATACACAGACTATTTTTGAACCACTGTGCTTTGCACAACAATTCAAAGAGGAGCAAAATGTAATACCCCAAAAATGGGCTATAGGTTCATTAACCTCCTAAATCGACATATCAAACAAAATTGACATCAAAGTCCTAACCCAAGGCACATCGAAATATCATCGAATCTTAATTGATTATCACAAATTCTGCATCGGGGAATATTCCTAGTAATATTCCTAATTATCCTAATTATCTTTGATTCAATGATTATTTGGTGATAAATCTTATTTATCCTAAATTTTGATTAATTGAATATTTTGAATATTTAATTAATTAGATTTAATACTGCCACTTAATTATTTAATTGAATTTAATTATATTTATTCCTAATTATTATTATTTAAATTTGACAATAAATCAAAATTCCTATCATTAATTGATTAAATTCTTATTTAATTAATTAAAGCAAGTTGTCATATTTAATGATATTATTTTGGAATAAAAGTTTGATTTAATAATTGATTAACCCATAAATCAATTGTTTTATTTTTCAAAATCAGTTAAGTTGGAAATAAATCACTTTATTAGTAAATTAATTCATAAATAAAACATGCACAATCAGAAAAGCAGACAACTATCAATTATCAATTAAAGCTAAACTCTATTTTGAGTTAAACTCTGCTTTTGCATATTTTTGTGAGTTAATTGTCCTTTGTTTAAAAATAACTCAAAAATCAACCTGAGTTATTTGAGTGATTTATGAATTTTTTTCATGCACCTCCAAAGCCCTGGATTTTTATAAATTAAGGCTTCAACTCTTCATTTGAGATCCATCCACGAATTGCACACTCACACTACTGAATTGGAGACTGAAGAATCGATCTTGAGTATTCGAGTTGTGAGATTTTCATTATTTTTGCATAGTATCCATATCATTTAGAATATTATTGTTAGATCATTTTAGCATATCAATTTTCATATTAGCATAGATTCATATCAAGTTTTCATTATCATTATTGCATAGAAAAACCAAAAAAATAGATTAATAGCATTCATTCCATATCTAGATTTTGCATTCAAATCCTTCGTTTAGGTGTTGTCAAGGTCACTGATCTCGGTATAATCTGAGAATACATACTCGCATCTACTAGAAGGCAGTAAATCACCTAGTTAGTTTAGTTTTTCATTTATTGCATGATTTCAATTTCAACTAACCTCTAATGTTTTACTAAAGTGTTGTGTCTACATATCAGGTACAAAATTCACACACACAGCTGAAGCCTTAATTTATAGAAATCTAGGGTTTTGGAGGTGCATGAAAAAAAGTCATAAATCACTCAAATAACTCGGGTTGATTTTTGAGTTATTTTTAAATAAAGGATATTTAACTCACAAAAACATGCAAAAGCAGAGTTTAACTCAAAATAGAGTTTAGCTTTAATTGATAATTGATAGTTGTCTACTTTTCTGATTGTGCATGTTTTATTTATGAATTAATTTAATAATAAAGTGATTTATTTCCAACTTAACTAATTTTGAAAAATAAAACAATTGATTTATGGGTTAATCAATTATTAAATCAAACTTTTATTCCAAAATAATATCATTAAATATGACAACTTGCTTTAATTAATTAAATAAGAATTTAATCAATTAATGATAAGAATTTTGATTTATTGTCAAATTTAAATAATAATAATTAGGAATAAATATAATTAAATTCAATTAAATAATTAAGTGGCAGTATTAAATCTAATTAATTAAATATTCAAAATATTCAATTAATCAAAATTTAGGATAAATAAAATTTATTGCCAAATAATCATTGAATCAAAGATAATTAGGATAATTAGGAATATTACTAGGAATATTCCCTAATGCAGAATTTATGATAATCAATTAGGATTCGATGATGTTCAGATGTGCCTTAGGTTAGGACTTTGATGTCAATTTTGTTCGATACGTTGATATAAGAGATTAATGAACCTATAGCCCATTTTTGGGGTATTACATTTTGCCCCTCTTTGAATTGTTGTGCAAAGCATAGTGGTTCAAAGACAGTCTGTGTATGATATTGAAACTGATGTTTGAAATTGATAATTGATATGAGACAGAAGTTGATTGAAAGATTTGATATGAAGATAATAGGTCCAGAATGACCAAAGATAATGTTAACTATAACAGTAAATGAACCGATGATTACGAAAAAGTGTCAAAATGCCTGATTCTGAACCTTATGATTGCGAAGAAGTGAGTGACTAATTCCAGACCCGATTGTCCTTATATTGAATCACATTGGTATCACATCCGAACCTTTCAATTTCTGAAGAACCAAGGAAATAACACAATTGAACCAATAGTTGCAAAAACTGATACAATTTACAAGATTAAGAGAATACCAGATTGATATGGATCTCGATGAATCTGATATGCCTCGAGTGATGATTGATTTTCCCCAAGCGATGAGATCTTTTTGATGAATCAGCAACTAGACGTGGTTGTTGTCTTGATTACTAAGGAAAGAATAGATTAAGGACTTTGAATGATATGCAATACCATGCCCCCTTTGGGATTAAAATTGAAATCTGACAAGAAAAGTCAGCGTTATGATTTAGAAGCATGTTAATTGATTTGAGAAGTGGTTATACACGTTTGAGAATGCGTCCTGCATCGTTTAGAGGTCCTGGAGACCAAGTTTGACTAGATGAAACCATGAGTTGACCATGGTTAACCAAGTTGAAATTTTGATAGTTTGATGTAAGATAATCAGTTAAGTTGAATTCTAGATTTCTATGATGATAAAAGGTCGATTATGCAAGTAGTTAATAATATGAACAATCTTAGATTTTGATTTTAATCCCGAAAAAGGATTCTACTTACTGTTTCGTTTGAGCAACCTTCATGTGAGATTCAGCTCTTGTTAGATTTGAAATGCAACCTAAGACCTAAGACCTAGTCACTGATCATGTGTCGGTCATTCTCATCATTGAATTTCTTGGTAACTGGATAAATCGATACAATGTCCACTAGTGATGAAACCATAGACATATGAATATCAATTTGTATGCACAGGAATCAATACAACACCCACTGATTAAGAAACCATGGATATATGAATATTGATTTTGTTTTCAAAATGTCGGATTAGATATAAGCATCAAAGCATAAATGCTAGGATGACTTGAATATCATGTCCATTTTGATATAGCAATTTGTATAAGCATCAAAACATAAACATTGTGATGACCAGAATATGCCTTGCATTTCAAACACATCAAACAGTCAAGAGATCATTCTAAGTCCAATGTCAATTACCCATAGTGACCCTTTATCATTCACATCCTTAGGTAAGATCGCATTTCACAATAGGAGAAAGAACTCACTCAAAAAAAGAAAATAGTTAGATCAAACTTCCTTGAATTTTTTGGGTATCAATGGTTGAGGTACGCATGGCCATCCAATTCGAGATAGAGGCTCTTACAGTCAGACACTATTTCAATCCAAAATTTCCAAAGTTGTTAGATTTTCACATACAAGCAGAAGACAAAGAAAAGATTATGCCCCCAGTCATCACTCTCTAAATCCTATAAAGGACATCATCGAAGAGCTCATGGGAATAAAATATGCAAAAATCTCACTGCGAATCAATAGGCATACAAGGAGATAAAGCATGTAAAAAGCATAGATTGTTTTCAGTTTGATGTTTGATTGTGTTGTTGTAGATGCAAAATCTTTTTTGGAAACAAGACTAACTGACTGACTCAAATGAAGCTTCAAAGGACTCTGACTAGATATGATACATCTAAGATACATTGGAGGCCATAGGATATGACTTTGATTGCCCCCAAGTTTGAACATTGATAGGATACAGACGCTTGAGCTTGATTGGTGTACAAACTGACTTATTGAAAACAAGAATGCGTAAACAAACTGGGAGATATGTACAAACTAAATCAAGACTGAAAGCTAGGAAAGAACAAGATTGTGTTGATAGATGGAGCGGTTTGAAACAAGTGGCACCCATTTGCCAGGTTTTCACCATCTTGGCAAAGATTCTATTTTGCTACCAAGGTGCCTGTTTCTAAGTTTTCACCAAGGCACTTTTTCTTTTTCTCATTTTTTTTGTATTTTTTATTTTTTCAATTTTTTTGTGAATCATCAAGGTGCCTATTGCTAGGTTTTCACCAAGATGTTCATTTTTCAAAACTTTTTCCAATTTTTAAGATTTTTTCAAGACATTTTACCATAAACTGAATGCCTTAGGCATAGAATTTCTTCGGATGCAGAATGTTGATTGGTTCTCGAAGCTATTCTCCTTTAGTTGTTGAGAGTTGATAGGCACTAGAGCTAAAAGTAGCAGTGATAACAAAGGGACCCAGCTAGTTGGGTTCAAACTTCCTTTTGCGTTCTTGATGTGATTGATTTTTAGGATTCTCTCTCAAGACTAGATCACCAACCTAAAATTCTCTATGTCTAACTTTCTTTTTGTAGCCTATAGACATTCTTTTCTGATACACTCTGAGATGATCATATGTTGCTTGACTGCATTCATCTAGTAGTTCAAGTTCTTTCAACCTAGACACTCTGTAGTCATCATCAGTTACTAGACCATGCATTATGATTCTTAGTGATGGGATTTCAACCTCAATAGGTAGTATTGCTTCAGACCCATAAACTAAAGAAAAAGGTGTAGCCCTAGTATGTGTTCTGATACTTGTTCTATAGGCCTAGAGAGTTGGATTGATCATGAGATGCCAGTCTCTTCCTATTTTATTAACTGTATGATGCAAGATTTTCAATAGATTCTTTTTAGAATCCTATGCTTGTCCATTCCCTTGAGGATAATAGATAGAAGACCAATGTTATTTGATCTTGAATTTGGCACATAGATCATCTAGGTCTTTATTTTTTAATTGTCCCCCATTATCTGTGATTATAAAATGTGGGATCCCATATATACATATGATATAGTTCAATATGAACATAGATATTTGCTTTCTAGTGGCTTGTGTCAAAGGGACTGCTTCTACCCATTTTGTAAAATAATATGTAGCTGTGATTATGTGGGTATGTCCATTAGAAGAATGAGGATGTATGGCTCCTATAAGATCAAATGCCCATTGGTGAAAAGGCCATTGTGTAGTAAAGGGAATTAGATCTCTCCCTGGAGCATGAATTAAGTTGCCATGCACTTGGAACTTTTGACAGTTCTTAGCAAACTTGATAGACTCTTTCTCCATTTCAAGCCAATAGTACCTAGCCCTAATAAGTTTTCGAGCTAGTGTTAAACCATTCGAATGTGACCCACAAATACCATCATGGACTTCCTCTAATGCACGTTGAGACTCTTCCCATTCTAAACATCTAATTAGTGTACCATCTAGACCTCATTTGTATAGATCATGACCAATGATGACATATCAGGAGGCATTACAGATAAGGTATCTCTTTTCATGGCGGTTGAAGGTATCAGGAATGATTTGGTCTTGGAGATAGGAAAATAGGTTTTTGTATCTGGATGAATCATGACCAACAATAGTGCAGATCATGTAGGTTTTGGGGGAATCATATGCAGGATAAGATAGTGCTTAAACTAGGAACTCATAGCGTAGCTCATGTTCAAGTTGCTGTAATAAAGTAGATAGTGTTGCCATTGCATCGGCAGCCTTATTCTCTGTTCTAGGAATTTTCTCAAATGTGATAGATAGGAAATACTTCTTTAGTTCATCTACCATTCTCTTGTAAGGAATGAGCTTTTCATCTTTAGTTTGGTACACATCATTAACTTGATGGATAACAAGTTGTGAGTCTCCATGAATGTGTAGTTTTGTTACCCTCCATTCAATCACTATTTTCATACCATTCAAAAGGGCTTCATATTCAGCAATATTGTTTGTGTAAGGGAACTTTAATCTGAATGCTTTTGGGATTGAGTATCCTTGAGGAGTTATGAACAATATGCCTACTCCCAATCCATTATGTGTATAGGAGCCATCAAAGAATAACTGCCATTCTCTAGAAGAAAGAGTCATGATAGAGGAATCAGGAAATTCCATTTGCATTGGTGTATTATCAATCATAGGTGTATCTGCTAATTGATCAGCAATAACCTATCCTTTGATAGCTTTTCTTTCCACATATTCAATGTCAAATTCACTTAAGAGCATGACCCATTTAGCTAATCTACCTGTGAGGGCAGCTTTGCTTAGTAGGTACTTGAGTGGATCAATCTTAGCTACCAATTGTGTGGTATGAGCTAACATGTAATGTCTCAGTTTCTATGATGCAAAGATCACAACTAGACAAGCTTTCTCAATCATTGAATAGTTCTTCTCATATGCAACCAATGTTCTACTGACATAGTATATAGCTCTCTCCTTTTTGTTCTCATCATGTTGTGCTAGCAATGCCCCCAGTGATGTATCTGTAGTGAAGACATACAAGAAAAATGGCTTCCCATGAATAGGAGGCATCAAAATAAGAGGATTTGATAGATATTCTTCGATATGGTTAAATTTCTTCTCACATTCTTCATTCCATGAAAAGGTCACACCTTTATGTAATGTTTTTGTAAAAGGTTGTGATATGTCTGCTAGCTGTGATATGAATCTTCTGATAGATTGAACTCTTCCTTGCAATGTCCTCATTTGACTAATATTCTTTGGAGGTTTCATTTCCATGATAGCCTTTACTTTAGCTGGATCAACTTCAATACCCTTCTTTGAGACTATGTATCCTAAGAGCTTTCCAGAAGTGACACCAAAAGCACATTTCTTAGGATTTAGTCTGAGACTAAATTTTTCCATTATGTCTAGTATCTTACTCAAGTCATCTAGATGTTCAGCTCTAATCATAGATTTTGCTAAAGTATCATCAACATAATCCTCCATAGTCCTATGCATCATGTCATGAAAAATAGATGTCATGGCTCTTTGATATGTAGCACCAGCATTTTTAAACCCAAATGGCATGAAATTCCAACAGAAGGTACCCCATGCACATGTAAAAGCAGTTTTCTCTTGATCTTTTGGAGAAATTTTTATTTGATTATATCCAAAAAAACCATCCATTAAAGAATACATCTCAAAGCCCATAGTCATGTCCACTATCATATCAATGTTAGGTAATGGAAAATCATCCTTAGGGCATGCTCTATTTACATCTCTAAAATCTGTGTACACTCTGATTAATTTATCTAGTTTTGAAATAGGTACAATATTAGAGATCCACTCTGCATAGTCAATAACTCAAATGAATCTAGCTTCTAGGAGTTTCTCTAATTCATCTTTTACTAAGAGTGAAACATGAGGATGCATCTTTCTTAACTTTTGCTTGAAAGGTTTGACATTTGGAGCTATAGATAAATGATGCATTATAAGATTAGGATCCAACCCTGGCATATCTAAATATTTCCATGCAAAGTTGATCTTCTTCTCTATTAGGAATGTTGTAAATTTTTTCTTCTCTTCTTCTAATAAAGATTATGCTACATAAATCCACTGTGGTTCTTCTGTTGTTCCCAAATTGATGGATTGAGTGGGCTAAATCAGAACTGGAGATCTGTCTTGTAAATGACTCGAAAGGACATCAAATATCTCATCCTTAGGCACCTTAGAGAGGTTTTCACCTTTGGATACATCTTTTATTTTTACTTTTGTAGGTTCTAAGACTGCCACAAAGTGGTTTTCACCCTCAGAACTCTTTTTCTTTTTCTTTTTATTCTTATTTTTCTGACTAAGATACTTGATGTTCGACTCCATCATGCTAACACTCGATTCACTAATGGAAGTACTCATAGGCTCAACTACATTGAGGTAGCAAGCAAGGGTGTAGTCATTTAGGAAGGTATAAATACCATGGCTCAAATTTTTGGAGGTTTGATCAATAAGGTCTGGATATTGGATAGTCAAAGTGGGGAAAGATTGGGAGATAGTGTTTATGGATATGGATCTGTCATCATTGGTCCTAACCCGACGCTCTAGTTCAAAGGTGATATTACAACTTAAGACATTCAATTTGTGAATAGGCTCAATGTCATTGTGGGAGTCCAATTTAGCCATAGGTGGATCAGACTCGATAGGTTCATCATTTCGCTCTAGACTTATGTTGGGTTCAGGTGCATATTGGTGAATAACATCAACATGTTTCTCTGTAATAAGATCATCTTCTTCTGGAATGGCTCCCCATTCATAGTCATTAGATTCCTCATCTATGCCTCTAGGAAATCTAAGAACATGAGTAAAGTCAAGATGAATACCCCAAGAAGGGTTACCCTCAGATTCTGATTTGAATTCATACTCATGAGAATCTATCTCAGAATAACTACCACCTTCCTCTTCTTGATTGTTTTCAAGATCATCTGGTTCTTATGTTGCAACTATCTCTTGATTGATAGTAGGTTCTTGTGTTTCTACTACATTAATTCTTTTGATTGGATCATCTTTATCATCAAGAAGGTCTTTGATCTCTTTAGGCAATTTTTCATAGGGGATGAGTTCTGAATTGTCTAAATCACTATCTGATGGTTCAGTTTCTTCCTTCTTAAGAAGAGGTTCTCCTAGTGTGATCTACTCTATGACATGAGAACAATTACCTTTGAGGTGAAAGTTTTTCTCTTTAAATCCTAAGCCAACTTTGTCTTTATTTTCTCTACTAGTATGTGGGATAGGTGCCTCAAGACCTTTTCCTCTGACTCCTAGAGGTCCTTTACTTGAATATCCCATCTTAGCTATTAATTTATCTCCTAGACCATATGCCTTAGAAGGGATTTTGGATACTGTAGAGTCACTAATTGGAATAGCTTGAGATTCAGGTTCATCCTTGTATAGCCATGCAAGCATAGCTTCATCCTCTTCAAATTCTTTCTTGGAGACTTGTTCTGCTACAAAATTCTTTTTATATGCCTCAAGAGGTCCTTTAGAGTCTGGTTTGGATTGTTTCAAAGATTGTACATAAGACTTAGTTGAGATAGGGAGAGATGTCAAAGATAAGATTGGCTCTATAGTATATTCTCCCATACTATTTTCTTTGATATTAACCTCTTTTGCAAGATCTTCCATTTTAGATTTGGATGCTTCTTTAGTTGGTTCAATGGAAGATTCTTTGTTATTAGGCACAAGTTTATCTGCACTTTCCTTCAATGTATTGCAAGTGGTGGATATGTCTACTAGAATAGTGACCTCTACTCCTTCATAAGGAAATTTCAAGCATTGGTGAAATGTAGAAGGAATAGCCTTCATCTCATGTATCCATGGTCTCCCTAGAAGAATGTTGTAAGCCAAAGGTAGATCAAGAACTTGACATATAGTATCTCTGATAACTGGATCTACTCAGATAGGTAAGACAATGGTGCCTTTAGAAGATATTTCTTGTTCATCATAGGCTTTTATAGTTATTTTCTTTCTAGGATCAATAGCCAATTCTGAAAATCCCAATTGTGTGATCAAGCTGTAAGAACAAATGTTTAGGCCAGCACCTCCATCAATACACATTTGACTCTATGATTCTGGATCAAGACTTCTATATGCAAGGGCTGGTTATGTGGGTGACTCCAAGAGTTGTCATCTTCCTTTGAAAAGGATATATACTGCGGAGATGTAAGATGTCCAACCATAGTCTGGAACCTATCTAAATCAAGGTCATCAAGAACATTGGATCCAAGAAAAGCTTTGTCTAGAATGGCTCTATGTGCTGGAGATATTCGAAGCAACTCAAACATGGAGATTTTTGCATTAGTGTGTCGGAGTTGTTGAACAATGTTATAAGATGTTGGCCTCGTATCTTTAGGATTGGAAGATTTAGCAGTAGCCTTCTTTTTGGAAGCGGAAGAAAGATTGAAGGGCATCTTAGGGACATTTGATGAATCTAGGATTTGTCTGTTCAGATGTGCCTAAGCTTGTGATTGAGTAACTGTGTTAGCTAAAGGATAATATATATATCTTCACATAATTGTGATGACATTGTAATGTTCAGAGAGACAAGGTTCAACCATATTGATAACAACATTATTTCTAGGGTAAGCATAATTGACTGTTGTGCCCATATTAGGCTAAGAAGATGAAACTTCTTGACCATGTTTCAGAAATGGTTCTGTGAATGCTGTATGATCATTATTTCTCTTATGATTGTCAATGGTGATATCTCCCTTATCAATTAGATCTTGAATAGTATGTTTCAAGCGTAAGTAGTTATTAGTTTTGTGATCTTTACCCCGATGGAAATCATAGAATTCGTTCTCTCTCCACCATTTTGGTTTAGGTTCAGAATCAGATTGTTAGATTTTAGGCAAAGAGATAATGTTATTGGCTAGCAGAGTTCTCATAGCTGATTCTAAAGATTCTCCAAGAGGAGTGAACGTTCATTTATTATCAATGGACCACTTTTTATACTCTGGCTTCTTTTGAGATGATTTAGGCACCTTTTGTTCTGAAGCTTTTATGGCTTGGGTACCAATAGTTAGATTGAAAGCTAGTGCCTTTGATGGGGCATGGATAGTATCAACAACACCATATGTGACAATGCCTTTGTTCTTGTTCTAGTTTTTATTCTTGTCTTTAGAACTGGATCATGATTCGTACTTGTCCTTTTGAAGTTTGATTTCTCTTTTTTTCACAAGTACTTTTTCAATTTTGATTGCATTGTCAACCATTTTATCAAAAGATATATATTCTTGAATTTGTAAAGGATAGTTGATCTCTGGAATAAGATTATTGATGAAGATTTCTAGTTTCTTAATTTCTGGAATAGGCCTAGCATATAGAGAGAATTTCTTCCTCCATCTCTTGAGAAATGCCAAGAATGGTTCACCTGGATATTGTTTGAGATTGTAGATATCGATCATGGTGACTGGATGTTGAATATTGTAGGAGTATTGTTGATAGAACAATTTGATCAACTCCTCAAAATTTTTGATAGTAGAAGGCAATCTAGAGAACCAATGAATGGCTACTCCCCCTAGAGATTGAGGGAAGAGATGCATCAGATAGGTTGATTCATGCATGAACTCCATAGATTGTGTACAGAATTCTCTGACGTGATCTTGGGGATCTGAGTGTCCATCATACTTATCATACTTACACATCTCCACTCTTTTTGGGAATGGTGGCATGTACAAGTCTTTGTCGAATGGAAAAGGACATAGGGCCTCCATGGATAACTCCTTGGGTTCCTTTTCTTTCTCAAGGTTATTAAGCTTGACTTGCATGGCATGCATCTGTTTCATCATAGCTGTGAGTGGAGTTTCTTCCTCATGTGTAATGATATCTTCAACATTAAAGTTGGGAGGAAGTTTAGCTCCTTGATGAGCTAATTGTAAAAAGTATGCCTCTCTATCTTCTTTCAAGAAATGCTTCATCATTCATTTGAAGTTATCATCATTTTGATATTGAGCAATTTCTTTAGGTGTGGGTTCCTGATCTGCACCATGTTGAGATTGAGCTCTTTGAGAGCCCAAGTTTGTCCCTGCTTGAGACATGGTGGGAGTTCTACCTGGGATAGATTGATGAGGATTTTGTTGATTACCTTCGTGAGTTGATGAAGGAGGAATGTAACCAGTTTTTAATCGAAAGTTGTCAAGACCGTTGTCTTCGTAAAGACTAGAATTGTAGAGTTGTTCAAGAGTTGGACCTACATGAGTAGACAAAGCTCCGGTGTTAAGTGCTTCTCCCAATTTCTTGTGAGAGGAAGCTCTAGTTTCCACCATTAACCTTGGGTGAAGCAAAAGAATAAGATGAAGACAATTGAAGAATGAATTGAATCAAGATGATTAGATGACACAACCTTGTCAAGTTTTGATTGATTGAAGCATAGATTTGACTTAGATGAGGGATACCATGCCCTGGATGTATGGGTAGACTCCCAAAAGATAGTGGACACGAGTTCATGACACTCAGTCATTTTGATGATTGATTGAAGATTGATAGTCATGACAAGGTTTTGACACAAGATGATAAAGACTCAAATCGATTAAACAGAAGGCTAAATCATATTCAAAAGGCCACTTTAGGAAAATGATTGGATTCTCAGTATTTGCTGCTCTATTCCTGACACAGTGATTTGTTTGATAGATTCTGGAAATAGGCTAAAAAATTTGGGTCTCTGATAGTTCTGACAACTTTTTGAAATTTCTCAAATGACTCTCTATAGGCTCATACGACAATGGGTATAGCATGAAATGACAATTGACAAGCTCATACGACAATTGACAATAGGGAAATTGATTTTTGAAAATGACTGGTAGCAAAACTTGTACGACAATATACCTGATACCATACGACAATCTGGGGGTTCTGAAATGACAATAGCCAAAATTCGTATGACTTTATGACTTTACAAAATGACTGTTGACTCCAGAAAGGTGTTTTACTTCAATTTTTGCAAATTTTGGGTTTTCAGTTTCAAATTGTTTACAAATTTCAATGTCCAGATTTGAGGATTGTAACAAATTTGTTCATTTTCAGTAACCAAATAGATAAGCAAGCATGCAAAACAACAAGCAAGTGATTTCAAGCATGTCCAAAAATAATGAACAAGGGCAAAAGCAACCTTGTGCATGAACAATCAAGTGACTTATTTGTGCTAATCCTTAGAAGTGCTAATTGTGTATGTTCCAAAAAGTTTTGCATTAACGCACATATTCCTAGAAAATGAAAATTTGGCCTCACTAGGGTTTTTAGTAATGGTTTGACTCTGCAACTTTTATGATCCAAGAGGGTGAACTCCAATCTAGGTGCACCAAGGTTTTGACACAGTCTGAAAATTTAATCTTCAAGATCTACTAGGGAGATCTGACAGCCCAACAAGAGACCACACCTATGGAGATTTCTTCCAATAGGACATTTATATAGCAGTTGTCACTACCATGGTAAAAATGGCTATTACCGCTTAAGGTTCCATCAACATGGTTGACCCAATTAAGGGAATGTCCACTATGGTTAACCCTCTCTAAAGGTGACTCACAAGATATACCACATGGAGACTGGTTCTGAATTCAAGGATTTGAGTTTCTGTTACTACCCAAAAAGGGAGTAAAGCAGATAGATTAATCTGATGCGCTAAGACTAAGATTATCTCACAAAGATCTATGATGTCAACCCCTTATGATTTATCAACCTCTCCAAAGAGAGAATGCATCAATCAAAAGTTGAAGACACATGGATCTAGTGGAACGTGAGACTCCCTCAGTATCCTCCCTACCTACAACAATTCCTTCATTGAGAAGAGTTTTGCTACAAAATCACTCTCTCAAGAGCCACGAATAGTGTTCATAGGGCCTATTTACTATGTGTAACAAAGATACTGAAAGCAAATCTATGTTCATTTTTAGAGCCCAAATGAAATGTGTGATATGGAAAAGAAAGACACTCAAGCTAGACATGCAAGATGTTCGTTTTAATCCAAATCAAAATGTTATTAGCTAAAAAGGTTACCTAAATTCCTCACAACGCACTTAGTAGATTTTTACCTATTTTTAGCAATTCTTACACTTTTTCCAAATCAAAATCAGCAGGAGTCAATAAAAAATAGAGAATTTCAATTGTTAGGGTTAGCTGTTAGTCAAAATTTGAAAACCAAATCTGCCAAACTGCCTGAAAAAGTGAAACAACAATTGAACCCTAGCACTAAAACTTGTACAATAGTGGGTTACCTTCCAGATGACAATCTAGAAGCTCGTACAACAATGGGTATCAGATCAAACAATAATAGAGCTTCCAGACAATAGTGGGTTTCTGCTTGTGTGATCCTTGATCAAATCAACTATCGTACGATGGTGGGTATCTCCTGGTACAAGTTTCTAACAAAACTCATACAAAAATTGTATGGACAGAGAATAAAAATTGTAGCTGGGAATAGAAAATGATAGAATTTGATAAAATTTGAAGGGAAACACATTTCAGGGCCCCATGGTGGGTGCCAGAAATGTGTGTGTGAATTTTGTACTTGATCTATAGACACAACACTTCAGTAAAACATTAGAGGTTAGTTGAAATTGAAATCATGCAATAAATGAAAAACTAAACTAACCAGGCGATTTACTACCTTCTAGTAGATGCGAGTATGTATTCTCAGATTATACCGAGATCAGTGACCTTGATGACACCTAAACGAAGGATTTGAATGCAAAATCTAGATATGGAATGAATGCAATTAATCTATTTTTTTAATTTTTTTGTGCAATAATGATAATGAAAACTTGATATGAATCTATACTAATATGAAAATTGATATTCTAAATGATATGGATACTATGCAAAAATAATGAAAATCTCACAACTCGAATTCTCAAGATCGATTCTTCAGTCTCCAATTCGACAGTGCGAATGTGCAATTCGTGGATGGATCTCAAATGAAGAGCTGAAGCCTTAATTTATAGAAATCTAGGGCTTTGGAGGTGCATGAAAAAAATCCATAAATCACTCAAATAACTCAGGTTGATTTTTGAGTTATTTTTAAATAAAGGATATTTAACTCACAAAAATATGCAAAAGTAGAGTTTAACTCAAAATAGAGTTTAGCTTTAATTGATAATTGATAGTTGTCTGCTTTTCTGATTGTGCATGTTTTATTTACAAATTAATTTAATAATAAAGTGATTTATTTCCAACTTAACTGATTTTAAAGAATAAAACAATTGATTTATGGGTTAATCAATTATTAAATCAAACTTTTATTCCAAAATAATATCATTAAATATGACTTGCTTTAATTAATTAAATAATAATTTAATCAATTAATGATATGAATTTTGATTTATTATCAAATTTAAATAATAATAATTAGGAATAAATATAATTAAATTCAATTAAATAATTAAGTGGCAGTATTAAATCTAATTAATTAAATATTCAAAATATTCAATTAATCAAACTTTAGGATAAATAAGATTTATCACCAAATAATCATTGAATCAAAGATAATTAGGATAATTAGGAATATTTCCTCATACAGAATTTATGATAATCAATTAGGATTCGATGATGTTCAGATGTGCCTTAGGTTAGGACTTTGATGTCAATTTTGTTCGATATGTTGATATAGGAGATTAATGAACCTATAGCCCAATTTTGGGGTATTACAATTGGAACCCCGATTAAGGAAATGTTTCTGAGATTACGCAAATACCTTCAATCACTAAACCACTTGATTCAGCTTGAGTTACACTACAATATTTCGGGTCAAATTTCGATGCCAATTTGCAATGCCACTACAATTTGTGTTTGTTTTTGGCAAGTTCCCCCGACGGTATCGTAATAGCAATAAGGACGTCGTAATTGCGACACCCATTTGGTTATAAACCAAAAAAAAAAGAAAAATAAAGTGTCATTTGTAATTTTTGTGAATTCAAATAACTGCCACGAAGATGGCACTGTACTTTTGCCTGGCACGAAGAGGGCATTCGAGTTTGGCATGCACGAAGTGGCTAGCACCATTTGGGAAGAGGGCATTGGCACTTGAGGTAGGCATTCAACCTTTGTCTTCTCATTAACTCAATTCCATTTTGATGGCATTTGTTGATTTAATGGCACAATATGAATGTTAATAGTGGCATTGTTTACATCTTAGCATTTGGAATGCTCGATGACCTGTGAGCTTTGAGAGCTAGGGCATCGTTGCTATTACCTTCAAGCCATTGTGTGAAGTGTTTCATCTCTCTTTATTTGTTTTGTTGTTGATATTCACTATGTGGTACTCCCTATTTATGATCATTTCATGAGGAAATGTCTTGGTGGCTCACAGGCTACAAGCTAGGGCATCATACATTGTTTATGAGCGCACTGTTTAATACTGGCATTGTTTACATCTTTTCATTTGGAATGCTTGATGACCTATGAGCTTTGAGAGCTAGAGCATCATTGCTACTACCTTCAAGGCATTGTGTGAAGTGTTTGATCTCTCTTTATTTGTTTTGTTGATATTCACTATGTGGTACTCCCAATTTATGATCATTTCATGAGGAAATGTCTTGATGGCTCACGGGTTGCAAGCTAGGGCATCATATATTGTTCATGAGCTCATTGTTTAATACTGGCATTGTTTACATCTTTTCATTTGGAATACTTGATGACCTATGAGCTTTGAGAGCTAGGGCATCATTTCTATTACCTTCAAGGCATTGTGTGAAGTGTTTGATCTCTCTTTATTTGTTTTTTTTGTTGATATTCACTATGTGGTACTCCCCTTTTATGATCATTTCATGAGGAAATGTCTTGATGGCTTGCAGGCTACAAGCTAGGGCATCATACATTGTTGATGAGCTCAATGTTTAATACTGGCATTATTCATGAGCTCACTGTTTAATATCTAGCATCATGCAAACATACATTAATACACTTACTATTTTGAATTTGAGCTCGGGCATCATGCAATGTTATTACTGTCATTGCATGCTTGTTGCTATTGTGCACCATATATTTTTCATGCCCAAAAATTTACCAATAAAAATGCAACATTTTTTTTTTTTTTTTTAAAGTGAGATGTTAGAGAGGTAACGTTCATAAGTTAAGGATAAGTTGACCATGGTTATGCCGACCACAACCTAGGATTAAATTTTTGGAGCGTTAAACCCTGAGAATATCTATGTACCATTGTGGGTCTGGCAGGTTAAAAATTCATAACTATTGTCGTAAAAATCTCAGCTCGGATAGCAGAACCCTAGTGTATACAATTTCATTTTAAAACTTTCATTCAGGATGAACCCATAGATACCTAGGTGCTTCTAATTCCCCTTTAAACCTAGGGCATTAAATATTCAATTTATTCCAATCAACTATACCCAAAATTATTTAAGTATACCCAGGTTATAACTTTTGAGCATGGTTTGACCAACTTAATAGATAACTTATCCTACAATAATGGTTCATGAGATAACTACATTAACCATCAAATTTTAATTACAATCTGGCAATAAACCTAATAGCGTTAACTAGAGAAAAATGTTATCTCAATGATAGAACTATATAGTTACACTACCCATTTCTAATACATACTAATAACCTACTAATACATTAAATTAATCAACATGGATCGCTTCATTAGATCCTAATCCTATTAACCAATAGTAAGTTAACAATTAAATAAACCCAAATAACTATTATTATTGATCTTATTTAAACTAATTAACAATTGAATAAAATAAACTATCAATTTAACAAGTTGATATATTAATAGTTAAATCTAAACACATTAACAATAGTTCTATTAATTAATAATTAATTTTATTAACAAAGAATTTAATCACAAAATAAAATTAATAACAAATCAGTTACATTAATAACTAATAAGGACAATGTCAATTTTCAAAAAGTTTAGTTCTAACCTACTAATCCTAATCTACTAATCCTAACCTACTAATTTTAACCCACTAACCCCATCTCCCCTCTCTTCCCATGGCCCCATGTGCCAAGTGGGTGGGGAGATAAGCACAATTCCTAAGGGCTACAAGTGGGTATGAAAATCCTATGAGGGAAATGAGTGCAAATTTAAGACAAAGTTTTTTTATTTTTTTGGGCCAACTACAAGGCTTTCCCCATTCCAAATGTAGCAAATGGAAACTTTCAAAAATACACCAAGGAGATGATTTATGGTGACATGGGATTTAGGCCCACCAACCCATTCACCCTAATCCCAATGCATGGGATTTTGAAAGTCAAGAGGGGTATGAAGTACAGGTTTTTTTATAAACATGAAGATTTGGGGGGCCCACCATGGGTATTTCCAAGCAATAAGAAATGTGAAAGTTTTTGAAAGGGAAAGGTAGATGGATATCTTGTCAAGGCAAGATATAAATACATGTCAGAACATGTTGCAAATGAATTGTGGGTGAAAAGTGGCACAGGTTTGGGTGCTAAGTCCAATGTGAGAGGTGACATGAAGGTGGTCCCTCCCAACATGCAGCAAGGCATTGGTAATACTTTAATTTATATTTTCTTTGATTAGTTTTTTTTTACATTGCTTTACCTTCCCCATTTCTTGCACCCATTTAAGGGAGGGGAGTGTAAGGGTGGGGTCCACTAGCATATTAGTGTGAAAGTAAGTCATGTTATGAAGCTTTTTTATTAAATTTAGGAACTAGTTTTCTAATAACAAGATTATAATAGGGGGTTAGTATACTAACTTCTAATTAGGAAAAGTATCTTGGGGAGGGAATATTCTCTATGGTAAAAGAAAATTATTTCCCTTCCCCATACATTTTTCAGAGAGCAATTTTTCTCTCTAAAAATTCTGGGAAGTAACATTTCACATTTTGCTTTGTCTATTTTTTTTTGTTGATTGTTTACTTTGTGATTTTTTTCAAGTTTTAAGTGATGTAGTTTTAAATAATATACAACTATAATGAAGTTAATCTAGAATGTGGAACATCATATTGTAACTATAACTTAGATTCATTAACTAAAAAAAACTCATAATTTTAAGACTTACTATCCTTTCAATATGAAATGTTACTACTCATATAACATCTATTTGAAAATTTCTATTGGATAAATACTACTAAGAATACCTATTCCATGCATTAAAATTCAAGAGAGGAATCATTTTCACAATTTGAGAAAACTATGAAGCAACACAATTCCAACATGTTTCTATTCCTTTCAATAATTTCTAACTTACATTTTACAACAATGAAATACAAATTTGTAGCAAAACACAAATGAGAGTTTCAAGAGACATGAAAGTAAGGATTTATCATTTCACAATATGGTAATCTCTCAATAATACAATTACACATTTTCATGATGGAAGAACCTGCACATTCAAATGAATAACATACAATGTTCTCTTCTTTGATGGACTATTTCATAATGAATAAGAGCATTTCACATATTACTTGATGTAGGTTTCAAATGAACATTACAACATTCAACAAGAGATGAATCTCATTACAAAAGATCAACAATGCACATTATAAGTTGCTTTCACACAACCACACCAAAATAGACAACTCTCTAAAGATTTTTCCACAAGCAACTTGGCTTTAAACCTACAAATACAAGAGGAGAACCATGAGAAGCTCACCTCCCAGCCTAGGTCTCAAGGAGACCACCCCTGAGCTAGGAGAACTGGTAACCAACAGGTGACATCCACACCATTTTCACAATACAAAACACAATAAGAAAGCACCCATCCATGGCTTGCACAATAGGATTCACCTTCAACCCATAACAAGGGGTGAAGGTGGATTTCCATGTAGGAGATGGCCAATGAAATACATACAAAACCATGTCTTTCCAAGGCTATAATCCACATACATTCTTCTACACATTCTCCTCCTTATCTCCCCAAAACAAGATCAATAACCTTCATTGGCATGCAAGGGCCCATACACCTTGCATATTTTCCCTCTTCTCTCCATGAGAAGAGACTCTACACTTCCATGGAATCCAACTAACCCCTTCCCCCATACATGGCCACTTCTTTCCTATCCAAGGGTGAGTAATGTCATCACACCCTTCACAAAAACTTCCTCATTCAAACAAAAATAAAACCATAAGCATGAATTCAAACCAAAATTTCATCCCTCACATCACAATATCACAACAACACATAGAATCCATATACAAGAGAATGAAATACATACTACTCTAATTGCAACAAAACAAGAAAACTTCCATGGCAATGATGGAGACCAACCTTCACAAGTGTAATAGTAAAATGATCTTTGAGAAGAGCCCAATTCCTTTTTGCTTCCTTCAATCCAAAACCTTAATGTCTCTAAAAGTAGAGAGTGGGTGAACACGGGCACTAACTCTACAAAGGGCCTCTAAAAAAGCCTCCAAATCGTACCCACCACTAACATTAAATTCAGAATTGACTCTTAAGTCCTTTGGATTTTCCTTGTCCCCTATCATAAATGCAAGATTGGAAAGGAGTGTGGGTTTAGGTAAAGGTCAAGACTCACTCCATTTTCGTAGCATGTGGGAAATGGGTCATAAAAAGGGTCACCAAGGCCACTAGGGGCTTCTAGATGTGTTAGAAACATTCCTAACTCATACCCCTATCACTAAGGTACTTGGATTTTGCTAAAATTGACCCTTAGGACCACTTTTTGGCCTCTAGAAGTGGCTAAAAAGAATTAAATTTAAATAATCAATTTGGTGGAACTTTTCAATTATCTCCAACAAGGGGGTTTAATTAGGTTCCTAATAATTTAGTTAGGCTTAGGGTTGCATTTCCAACCTTAGTAGACATGTCATCACATATGCATATAACAAGTGTCAAGTGACACACAATACAACATTGACATGTAACTAATTACATAATAAAAACACCTAATACATACATATAATTTTACAGTCACGAATTATGAAATCACTTAACAATGAGGTTCGAACCTCTTCATTAGATTCAACCTTGGATTTACAATTTGCACATATGGTTGGTTACTGATTTTCTGACTGATTCCATGGTTCTATTTCCTACACACTAAACTCAAGCATTAGTAGTCCAAGATAATAAAATCACACACACACACACACACATATATATATACACATGTACAATTCATAATTAGCAACATAAATCCATATGCAGAATTTAATTCCTAATTATGACTTTCATTTAGTAATGTTTAAATATAGTAATTCCATAAATCATCATAACATATTATCCTTACTTCGTAAAGCATAATCCATATAATAGTCAAATCCATTCATGATTAAGTCTTTCACATCAAATCACATTTCTAAGCATATATAACCAGAATCAACATTATGTCCTAGGTCCTAATCCATCTCAAATGTAATCCACATAATATAATCATCATCATCAAACATAGTATCATAAGTCTCTATCAGAATGATCAAAAGTACATTAAAGTATCAAATCATAAAGTGTCAAAATGCGAATGGATCAAAAATGCTATGATAGGTCAGGGTGAGGCCTCACAATATTGTTTTATACACTGTTTATTTCATTGAGACCATGAGCTTGGCATTTGTAGTGTATTTTATGTTATTAGATCAATGCTACCATGTTGTTGAGTCTTTATATGGCTTGACTATGCACATGCATAATTGTAGATGAGGATCAGTAATAGGGTGTCAGACATTGCCTAGATCCTTTGGATCGAACCCCATCTTTTCCTTCCTTGCAGGTTTTGGATCATACAAGAGCATACTGTATTGAACCTCGGGTCAACACTGCATTACTTCAGGAAATGTCTAGTACTTTTATTATTTATGTTCATCCACTTATGTATGTTTGCATTCATTAATATTCTTTTAAAAGTTGGCTATTAGTGACCATATAGGACCATTCTTGATGTTTTTGGGTCATTTGATGAAAAGATGTAAATAGGAACATCAGTAATAAAATAGGAATATCTTAATAGGGATATATTAAGATTAATATCATAAGTAAAAATATTACATAGTGGCATTTAGATTAAGTACAATATGAATTCACATGCCTTTAATTATGATACACTTTTGAAATTATCACTCATTAGTCATTTGACAATTCAAGATAAAGTATCAGAATATAAACTGTTGTAAAAGGAAGAAACACATATGTATCATCATTTAATACAAAATATAAAAGTATCCCACAGACACACAGTTTCTATTATAACAACCATCCTCTAATCTCATGGTGTACTAGTCTCAAGGTGAGAACAATTTACTTAAGCCATCATATAAGTATCATTCTAAAGATTAAATAGACATTGACTATGGATATACAACACTGAGCCATAATAAATTATAGAGTTTCACTGCAATTTCTAAGTCCACTACCATTAAAATATATCACTCCTCCTATTATATAGGCATCCTTCTCATTAAGTGTTGTCATTAAAATATATCACTCCTCCTGTTATATAATGTATATGCATACTGGTTTAAAATGCCATACTTGTTTCTCTTAAATATTATTACCATTTCACTCAAATTTACATGACATTAAAGCCAAGCCCAAAATGTATACATACGTGTAAGTATAGGAGAAGTTGGATTCTACAACTATTGAATAAAAAAAAACTATACCAATAGCAGCCTACGAGAAACTATACTTGTGCTTACCACACCATACCTCAACATCATAATGCTTATCATTTTCAAGCTTCAGTGAGGCTTCATACCACGCTATGTCCACAAATGTGTACACAATGCTAATTTAGGCTGGAGGTAAACTACATGTGTCATGTAAATAATATGGTTGAATGCAACCTTTTTTGCACATTTTCAAGAGTTTTCCCACCAATACAAGCGTAAATAACGCATTGAACGTAATCTACGATCACTATGTGATATGAAGTCTCATTGAAGCTTGAAATATATCACTCCTCATGTTATTGTCAAATTTGAATTTAAATATTTCTCAAAATATTTATTCTTGTAGAATTAAGATATCCTTATCTCAATAATAAAATAATCTTGCATAATAGCTTTTGAATCACATTAACACACACCCATGTTTTGTACTATAGTTCATTTTAGAAGTGTATGGCTTGACTATGCATATGCATAATTGTAGATGAGGATCAATAATAGGGTTCCAGGAATTACTTAGATCCTTTGGATCTAACCCCATCTTTTTCTTCCTTGCAGGTTTTGGATCATACAAGAGCATACTGGATTGAACCCTAGGTCAACACTTTATTACATCAGACAATGTCTGGTACCTTCATTATTTATGTTCATCCACTTATGTATGTTTTCATTCATTCATATTCTTCTTAATGTTGGCTATTAGCGACCTTATATGACGATTCTTGATATTTTTGATTCATTTGATTAAAAGATGTAAAAGTTTCTTAAAAGTTTATATTTTTTATTTCAATTTTTAAAATCATAAAATGAATAAAATTTAAAGATAAAAAATTAAGATAATCTTTGTCTTCACTTTAAAAAAAACATAAAGCTCATAAAGCATGGTAAAAGAGGGCCCTAACTGTGGTAAAATGGGAAAGTTGCCACCTTGCACTGCTCTTCATATGGCAACTGCTAAGGAATTATGTTATAAAATTTCAAGGCATGAAATTTTATACTTTTTTCTCCTTAGTATTGAGTTTACAATGTGGGGGAGTCAAAGAAAATATATGTATAGTTATAAAATTTCATGCCTTGAAATTTGGCATGAAATTTTATAACATGGTTCCTTAACATTTGATCTTTATATGGCAGCCATGACTTGAGGTAGGCATTTGAGCTTTGTCTTCTCATTAACTCAATTTCATTTTGATGGCATTTGTTGATTTAATGAAAAAATATGAATGTTAATAGTAGCATTATTTACATCTTTGCATTTGGAATGCTCGATGACACACAAGCTTTGAGAGCTAGGGCATCGTTGCTATTACCTTCAAGGCATTGTGTGAAGTGTTTGATCTCTCTTTATTTATTTTTTTGTTGATATTCACTATGTGGTACTCCTTGTTTATGATCATTTCATGAGGAAATACTTTGATGGCTCACGGGCTGCAAGCTAGGGCATCATACATTGTTCATGAGCTTACTGTTTAATACTGGCATTGTTTACATCTTTTCATTTGGAATGCTCAATGACCTACGAGCTTTGAGAGCTAGGGCATCATTTCTATTACCTTCAAGGCATTGTGTGAAGTGTTTGATCTCTCTTTATTTGTTTTGTTATTGATATTCACTATGTGGTACTCCTTGTTTATGATAATTTCATGAGGAAATGTCTTGGTGGCTTGTGGGCTGCAAGAGAGGGCATCATACATTGTTTATGAGCTCACTATTTAATACTAGCATTATTTACATCTTTTCATTTGGAATGCTTGATGAATTGTGGGCTTTGAGAGCTAGGGCATCATTGCTATTACCTTCAAGACATTGTGTGAAGTGTTTGATCTCTCTTTATTTGTTTTGTTGTTGATATTCACTATGTGGTACTCCCCATTTATGATCATTTCATGAGGAAATGTTTTGATGGCTCACGGGTTGCAAGTTAGGGCATCATGCATTGTTCATGAGCTCACTGTTTAATACTGGCATTGTTTACATCTTTTTATTTGGAATGCTTGATGACCTACAAGCTTCTAGAGCTAGGACATCATTTCTATTACCTTCAAGGCATTGTGTGAAGTGTTTGATCTCTCTTTATTTGTTTTTATGTTGATATTCACTATGTGGTACTCCCTGTTTATGATCATTTCACTAGGAAATGTCTTGATGGTTCACGGGCTGCAAGCTAGGGCATTATACATTTTTCATGAACTCGTTGTTTAATACTGGAAGTGTTTACATATTTTTATTTGGAATGCTTGATTACCTATGAGCTTTCAGAGCTAGGGCATGGTTTCTATTACCTTCAAGGCATTGTGTGAAGTGTTTGATCTTTTTTTATTTATTTTGTTATTGATATTCACTATGTGGTACTCCCTTTTTATGATAATTTCATGAGGAAATGCCTTGGTGGCTCGCGAGCTACAAGCTAGGGCATCATACATTGTTTATGAGCTCACTGTTTAATACTGGCATTGTTTACATATTTTCATTTGGAATGCTTGATGACCCATGAACTTTGAGAGCTAGGGCATCATTTCTATTACCTTCAAGGCATTGTGTGAAGTGTTTGATCTCTCTTTATTTATTTTGTTGTTGATATTACTATGTGGTACTCCTTATTTATGATCATTTCATGAGGAAATGTCTTGATGGCTCGCGGGCTGCATGCTAGGGCATCATACATCGTTCATGATCTCACTGTTTAATACTGGCATTGTTTACATCTTTTCATTTGGAATGCTTGATGACCTACGAGCTTTGAAAGCTAGGGCATCATTTCTATTACCTTCAAGGCATTGTGTGAAGTGTTTGATCTCTCTTTATTTGTTTTGTTGTTGATATTCACTATGTGGTACTCCCCGTTTATGATCATTTCATGAGGAAATGTCTTGATGGCTCATGGGCTGCAAGCTAGGGCATCATACATTGTTCATGAGCTCATTGTTTAATACTGGCATTGTTCATGAGCTCACTGTTTAATATCTGGCATCATGAAAACATACATTAATACACTTACTATTTTAAATTTGAGCTCAAGCATCATGCAATGTTATTGTTGGCATTGCAGGCTTGCTGTTGTTGTGCACCATTTATTATTTTATACACTATTTATTTCATTGAGACCACGAGCTTGGCATTTGTAATGTATTTTTTGTTATTGGATCAATGCTACCATGTTGTTGAGTCTGTGTAAGACTTGCAAAGTTTTACCCCAAAATTTATCAGTAATAAAATAGGGACATCAGTAATAAAATAATACACTTACTATTTTGAATTTGAGCTTAGGCATCATGCAATGTTATTGTTGTCATTGCATGTTTGTTATTGTTGTGCACCATAACAATAACAAGAATGCAATGTTATGAAATTTTGGGATTAAATTGGTGAGTTTGTATACTTTCTTCATTTTAAACTAACCTATGACTTCAAAGGAGGAATTATGAAATATAGTTGTAGGTGGTTATCTCTTCTATAATGATGGAGGAGTCAAAGGTAATGATCAATAAGGTTGCTAATATTAGATCATACATTTATTAATACACTTACTATTTTGAATTTGAGCTCTAGCATCATGCAATGTTATTGTTGTCATTACATGCTTGTTGTTGTTGTGCACCATATTTTTTTTATACACTGTTTATTTCATTGAGATCATGAGTTTGGCATTTGTAATGTATTTTCTGTTATTGGATCAATGCTACCATGTTGTTGAGTCTGTGTAAGACTTTCAAGGTTTTACCCCAAAATTTATTAGCAATAAAATAGGGACATCAGTAATAAAATAATACACTTACTATTTTGAATTTGAGATCAGGAATCATGCAATGTTATTATTGTCATTGCATGCTTGTTGCAGTTGTGCACCATAACAACAACAAGAATGCAATGTTATGAAATTTTGGGATTAAATTGATGAGTTTGTATACTTTCTCCATTTTAAACTAACCTATGACTTCAAAGGAGGAATTATGAAATATAGTTGTAGGTGGTTATCTCTTCTATAATGATGGAGGAGTCAAAGGTAATGATCAATGAGGCTGTTGCTATTAGATCATACATTTATTAATACACTTACTATTTTGAATTTGAGCTCGGGCATCATATATTGTTTTATACACTATTTATTTCATTGAGACCGTGAGCTTGGCATTTGTAATGTATTTCCTATTATTGGATTAATATTGCCATGTTGTTGAGGTTGTAGATGTCCTTTTACTGATCTTGTATAAAAAACATATATACCATGTTGACTCATAGTCCATGAGGTGTTTCTTGATAACACATTTGACATCATATTTTTTGCTCCATTTTGGTTTTGATTTACTCATTGCATGCATATGTTTCCTAAGTGCACATGTGATGTAGCATAGTTTATTTTAGAAGTGTATGGCTTGACTATGCACATGCATAATTGTAGATGGGGATCAGTAATAGGGTGCCAGGTATTGCTTAAATCATTTGGATCTAACCCCATCTTTTCCTTCCTTGCAGGTTTTGGATCATACAAGAGCATACTGGATTGAACCCTGGGTCAACACTTCCTTACTTCAGGAAATGTTTGGTACCTTCATTATTTATGTTCATCCACTTATGTATGTTTTTATTCATTCACATTCTTCTTAAATTTGACTATTAGTGACCATATAGGACCATTCTTGATATTTTTGGGTCATTTGATGAAAAGATGTAAATAGGGACATCAGTAATAAAATAGGGATATCTTAATCTTTATGAGTTCAAATTCAAAATAGTAAGTGTATTATTTTATTACTGATGTCCCTATTTTGAAGTGTTTGATCATTTCTATTACCTTCAAGGCATTGTGTGAAGTGTTTGATCTCTCTTTATTTGTTTTGTTGTGCATATACCTTCTCTAATCAACTCTGATATGCACAGGTGATGAACATTCATATTTTTCTAAGCAGTATTATGAGCTTTCCTTCCAACACATCTACTATTATGAAAATCATCACAAGTCCATTTGTTGCAGGAAATCTCACAGTACACATGTCTAGATGTCTGCATGTTTTTCACTTATTCATATACCAAATGATGAATGCTCAATTGTTGTAATGGTAAAGCATTAGAACCGTCCATATAGGACCTTCATTATTTATGTTCATCCACTTATGTAAGTTTGCATTCATTTATATTCTTCTAAAAGTTGGCTATTAGCGACCATATAGGACCATTCTTGATTTTTTGGGTCATTTGATGAAAAGATGTACATAGGGACATCAATAATAAAATAGGGATTGTTGTCATTGCATGCTTGTTGTTGTTGTGCACCATATATTGTTTTATACACTATTTATTTCATTGAGACTATGAGCTTGGTTTTTCTTTCATAATTGTATGGCTTGACTATGTTGGAATTAGGAGAGATTGGTACTGAGAGGGGAGGGGTGAATCAGTGCCTTCAAAACTTCACTTGTAAAACCTTTTAGATCTATAACTATATACTGTGATAACCGATCAAAATAACTTGAATATAATTTCATAAATCAATCATCTAATTAACTTGAGAAAGTAAACAATATAAAATCAATATGACAATCACATAACACAAGTATTTTGGTAACACAAAAACCCTTGTAAGAAGGTAAAAATTGTGGTGGGGATGACACCCACAAATTCTTCACTACTGCAGATAGAAAAGGTTTGCCTATTAAGGCTACAAGTTTTGATCACTTCTGATGATCTTACCCTGTTAGGAGTAACATATTAGATCAGCTAGATCTACCTAATTATAGGATTTTAACAACACTAATGAAGTGTGTACTCGGTTAAGAGATTTACATAAGACTGTTAAGTCTACTCTGTTAAGAGATTTTACCAAAAACTCTATCACAATTGTCAGAAAGTAATAGGCAATTATTTGCTTAGTTGACAACTCAATTGTCTAAAACAGATCAATCAATGTTCATAAAAATATCACTTTGATTGTGATGATTCACTATTCTATTCTGCTCGGTAGCCTTCTCTGATTCTGCTCAATCTAATATCCTATGTACTCTATTCTGCTTTGTAAACTGATTGACTTGAAGTTAGGTAATGGCTTCAAGTGCTCTATGATTCATATATATCAGTTCACCAACCCCATAAAATGGTGCGAACATACAAAATATATAGTGTTCTATTTTTGCCACCTTAGCAAAATTAGGTTACAAAAATAATCATAACCCTAAGATCTACGGTGCAAAATTAACCTAGATCAACTATTACAATAAGATAAACATTACATTTAATGAGTATCTTTTACAATAAATGCTCCTCGATCTTGGTAAACCATTTTAAGATCTATTGTAACCATCTGCATAGAAGAATGTGTCATTTTAGATTACTATGCCATGTTCTATGATCATCGGTAAACATTGTATAATCTGCTCGGTGTTTACTATGATTCTCAGTGTTTACTAACCATTGGTGTCAGTGTCGTTGGTGCTCGGTCAACTATGTGATGTTCGGTGTAAAATCTTTACTGATTGCTCTGTCTTACTTATGGTTATCGACCGACTCAATATAAGTAACTGACCGAACTATTTACTATCCTTTGATACTAATGAAAACCTTAAATGCTCCATAGAGATTAACAATCTCCCCCTTTGGCATTAGTATCAAAACTTCAAATGTATATAGACAAAATGTTTCTATATATTCCTTATATCTCCACAATATACATATCCACAACAAAAAATTTCTAAGTACAAAGTACTCCCCCTTGATGCATGCTCTCGGTAGTATGTAATATACATATCAGAGTATACTTTATTTGGCATATACATGTTTTCCCCCTTTTTGATAATAATGCCAAACACAAAAAAAATAATGTATACTTACATCTTAGCAAAAATGTGTTGATGTGTTTTCTTTATAGACTCTAAGAGGTTGTCCCATTCCTCTTTCAAGTTGGTAAGAGCAATATGCTCAAGACTGACTTGTGCATGCAAGTCAAAGATATTATCTAACACCAAAATCTCTAGTGTTGTGACAAGTTGTTCATCTTTGACAATATGTGCTTCAAAAAATTTCAAGTAAGGAGTGAGTTCTACTTGTAACTCGATAACCTGATCAATGATTTTCTCTTCTTGTTTCCTTAGATTTTCTATCAACCACTGGAGTTCTTGAACTCAGTGAATATGCTTTAAGAAATAATTTAGCTCGGTTATAACTGCTTGTGTACTCAACTTTATTTCCACTTCTAAACCTTTTATCTTTTCATTGACTTCTACAGTGAAGGTGTCTGAAGTACAAAGCTTGATCAAAAGTTGACAGATTATCTGGGTGATGGATTTTACCTTGGTAATGACCTCAGATAATTTTACCTTTTTTAGTGCCACTTCTGTGCTAATCCTTTTTGCCAATTTGTCCTAAATCTTTGATTATGCCCTTTCTTCTATTCTTTTGTCTGCATCTGTATCCAGGGCATTGATTTTGTCAGCGAGTGTAGCAAGTTGATCTATGATGGGAGTATTCTCATCAATATTTGTCTCTAGTACTATCTATTGTAGAATATCCCTCCCATCATTTAACACTTCTTTTCATTTGTGTTCTTGCCTTAACTTCTCTTGTGCCACTTCCTTGAACATAGCTCCCCATATCTACTTAGTTCCTCGAGGCTTAGGGTTCTCGAGTCACATTCTGGTATAATTATGACTTCATCAATGGTGACTGGCCCTTTGGCTTTCTTCTTCTTCTTCTTTTGTGCAAGAGGTGACTTCTTCTCACTACTAACAATAGCTTTTTCTCCACTCTTCAGATTATCTTTCCAAATTGACATCGTATCTTCCTTCTTCTACTCCTCGGTAGATGGTATGGGAGTCTCGGTTGTAGTGTCAGGTGGGTTCACCTCGGTCGACTTTGTTTCTTCTGGTTCCTTTGTTTTTGTAGACTATGCCTCTGTTTTGGTAGGCTCATTTGTATCTGTAGGTTGCTCAAGTGCTTGTATCCTTGTTGTATCTTTATTTTTCTCAGGATGAGAGACATCAGGTTGTACTTGAGAAAGTATTTCAACTACCTCTACAAGTACAGGTAGTTCACCTGGTAGAGATGTGAACACACTATCATTGTCTAGTGCTTCATCTTTGTTTGGTGCAATTGTCACATCTTCGTCATCCATATCATTAGGATCACCGTTAGTGATGTCCTCAATGAGTGCATCATCATCAGTTTTCTTCTACAAGTGGATCTTTACTAGATCTTATGCATCTTGAATTCTTATTTCTTCCTTTTGTTCGGTGATATCAATTACTTTGGTAACTGATATACCAGTGTCCTTTATTTTCTTTCCTTTGTTATCATCAATGAAAATACCTTTACCTTTTGAAATGTGTCTCTTCTTAGACAGTTTCAGGAATGCTTCTTGTTCAGCTTTCTCTTCTGCTTTCAAAATTGATGTTCACAAAGAATCACATGTGACATCCATATCACCCACATTCTCATCCATTATCTGCATAGCTCTATTCTTGACTAGAAATCTAGTCTAATACTTTGTCATGTATTCACTTACAATAGCATAGCTAAAGTGTGAGGTTGCATGACTTAATGATCGTTCTCTTTTCCTTTTCTTTGTATCTAGTGTAATAACTCAGCTCTCATTTATTTTGTCATCAAGTTCCTTCGGTAATTGACATGCGAATTCCATTGGTACTCTCTTGAATTTAATCATCATCTGGATGATAGCATGTTCTAGCTTTGTCTTGTCCTCAATTGACATTTTGTCAAATTTGCCTATGCTTGGATCTATAAGATTTCCATTCTCAATTATATCTTCAATTATTTCTTCTATTGTACTTTCCCTATTATGAACTAACTTGAATTGATTAGAATCATTCTCAGTGTCAGTCTCCTCTATATCTTCTTTACTTCTTATGTATTTCCTCTTTTTCTTTGGTGTCTCAGCTACTTTCTTGTTCTTTCTCTTAACATATTTCTATGTTGGTGTAGCTGCTCTTCTTTTTCCTACTTTTACTACTTCTTTCTCGGTAGGTTGTGCTACAGTTGATGAATGTGTCTTCATTCCTTCAGGTCCTGGTAATTGCATTTCTTGTTCAACATTGGTGGGAGGAATCAGTGTGGAATCCTTTTCTTTGTCTGACTCGGTCTCCTCGCTATCATAGGGCTTGTCAGTCAACTGTAACTGACCTTCAGTTGTTTCTTTAACCAGTGACTCTGCAGATGAGTTGAATGCATTTCCATATTTTGCTGTGAGATCTTTTCTCATTTTCTTCACCCTTCTAGACATTTTTCCGATCTCTATGTCTGTAGTGATTCATGACTTAGCTTCCTCATATGTGCCAAACCTACTGGCAGTGATGTTTATCGATAATGCCAGCAATGCATTAATATATTTTTAAGTGAAATCGTAATTCATTTTGTATCCCATCGGTGCTAACCATTTTGTTCTCAATTATACTACCTTTATCATTGAGTGGTCTATGCTGACTACAAAACATATGTCATCTTCAAATTTACTCACTAATTCCCTTGGAATTCTACTCCTTTGATGCATTTTTGTCTAAAATTCTTTGAAATATGCATTAAATTCCTTATTCAAATTATCTCCTAGACTTTTTATCATTTCACCAATCTGTGTAGTTATCGGTTTGTCTGATTGCCAGTTTACTTTACCAATACCAAGTACATATTTTTGCAGATAGAAAAATTTATAGACAAGCAGTGATCCGTACTTACATGTGTTGGACTTCTTTGATCTTATTGTCTTCATATTATCTTGCAGTTGGTGTAGTAGTAGTTCGGCAAGATCGACCTGGTGATCTTTCTTCAAAATTTTATATGTCATGTCCATAGCACTACAGGGTACACTATTTGGTATGCTAGATTGAAATATCTTGTACCCGATGACATGAGCTACAAATTTTACCACTGGGTCTTTGATGGTTGAGATTTTTAGTGCCCTACCATCCCATTGAGCTCCAGTGCTCTTTTCAACATTGGGATGAGATGAACTTCGAAAGGCTTTGGCTTTGTCGGTTGTAGGGTACCCAGTAACCCTACTGATAATCTTCTTTGTGACCTCAACAGGTTTATCTAACCAAAATTTGCCATCATGAAATCTGCTTAGCACTATTCTTATCCAGTCATTTTGGAATGTTTGCGGGAAGTATGTAAAACACAGTAACCCTAACTCCCCAATCTTCTTATATTCAGATTTTATCTTTCCATCTGGTCCATAGACTTGTTGATAGGCAGCAATGGTCTCAAAATCACATACTTCTCTGATTTTGTAGTGAATATAAGCCCTAACATCTTCTGTCAACAAAACCCTATCTGGAATACTTGAGAATATACCCATATCATCCATTTGTGCTGCAACCTTGGGATGTGGTTTGAATTTGGCCTCGGTGAAATTAGCCCTAACAATTAATTCTACTTCCTCCTCAGTGTTTTGCGATTTGCTTGCAGTTGATGTTGATGCCATAAATTGTTTCTAGGGTTTTGGCAAGCAATAGATAACCAGTGTTTGGTAGTAGATAAACTTACTTGATATCATCAAAGAATTGTTGTTGGTTTGATCTATAATAGCTTTGAATCTTTTTTGAAAATCTTTAGCTTGAACTCTTCTCTGAAAAATCTCTATTCTTCGAAATCGCAAAGTAACAATGAACTCTGTTTCCATGTATTTATAGACTTTTTGATATTCCCACTCAAACTTTAGTGCATTAAATGTGTGACCTAAATTTTGATACAAAACAACTGTCAGCTCGGTAATGTCTACAATTTCCTTTGCTTGGTTGACATAGAATTTCTTCATCGGTTTGCACTGTTGTCGGTTAACCTTGTATAGTGATTATCGACGGGTAATCAACTCTCATTTCTTCTTTTACCGACTATGTGACATTTGCAAACTTTTAACACATAAACCACGGTACATCTTTATTCATGCAGATTTGGTATTTGTACATCATATATAAGGAACTGTATGTAAAATGTGATCATTTAAAAATGTTAGTTCCATACACACCTTTGTCATCTTAAGCGGAGGTACCGATGTCACCCAATCCAGTGGACGAGGTTTCACCGACAGTGTTACTTGACTCAACATTCTCATTAGATGCCTTCTTCCACATTGTGTTCTTTAACTTCATAATTTCTACAATGTTATATCCACTCTCAAATATATGGTTTTCATCTGGTGCTCGATCTCTACAGTTCTTGCTTAAATGATTAACCTTGTGACAGTGCATACATGCCATTCCTACATTTGTCCAGTTTCTTGATTGTCTAATCTGAGTCTTTCTGTAATAGTTTTCTGCAATATGTCCATACTGACCACATACACCACAACTAGTCCATGTATTATAATCCCAAACATATGAGTTACCTTGTCTCTTCGGTTGATATGGTTTTCATTGTAGTTTCTCTTTAGGTGTCTAGACTTGTTTCATTTTTGCCTTGCAGTGTGACCATGCTTATTACAAGTATAGCATATTTTCTCCTCGGTAGTATTATTAGCAATGTCATTCTTCTTAGCTCCACATTCATAGGCTGGATGTCCAAACTTACCACAGTAATAACAATATCCATTAAATTTAGGAATGACAAGAGGTTTACCTTGTGCTTTGCTTTTGCACACATTAGATGTATGTCCTAGTTTTCCACAGTGATAACATGTCAACACTTTAGGTTTTTGACTTTGATTATTGTTGAATTTTTCAACTTGTTGTGATGATTCTCCTTCACTGGTGTAGCCTATACCGACAATTCTTCCAAATCTCCTTTGATTAGTCAGGAAATCATCAATCTTTTTAGAACTATCCTCAGCTATCTTCATCATTTCATTATGTTGCTTTTGTATCTTTATTTCATTTCTCAATTTTTGATTATCTTCTCTGAGTATTGCAACATCTTCAAGTCGTCTTAATAGTTCTCCATTTACCCAATTCATTTCTTGATTAACTATCATCATCTAATTTGATACTTGGAAGTGACGATCAGTGAGTCTTTGTATTTCACTTTCTTTTGCTTGGAGTTGTTCAGTCATCAGTCTTCGGTCTTCAATAGCTAGATTCTGATCTTGTTCAACTTGTTTAGCATTATTCATGATTTCCACCATTCTCACCATCTAAGATTCATGACCGATTTGAAGTGCTTTCACTTGCTCAGATAGATGTTGATTCTTTTTAGATAAGTCAGAGATTATGCTTTTAGATCCGTCAGAGATGCTTCTAGAGCTAGATCCAATATGATCAAATATTTCATCAATAGGTTCTTCATGATAACCGATTTCATTCAGCTGAATTGCAAGGTTCTTTCTTTCAACCAATAATTTCTTCAATTCTTCTTGGCTTGTTTATACTGTTCCACAAATATCTGTATTTGTATCTTCTAATTCTCAATAGTCTTGTCAAGTTTGTATCTCTCCATGACTTAGATATTTTCCCTTCAGTGGTTAGACTGTTCAACAAGAGAACTGAGCTCTGATACCAATTGTTGGAATTAGGAGAGATTGGTACTGAGAGGGGAGGGGTGAATCAATGCCTTCAAAACTTCACTTGTAAAACCTTTCAGATCTATAACTGTATACTATGATAACCGATCAAAATAACTTGAATATAATTGCATAAATCAATCATCTAATTAACTTGAGAAAGTAAACAATATGAAATCAATATGACAATCACATAACACAAGTATTTTGGTAATGCAAAAACCCTTGTAAGAAGGTAAAAACTACAGTGGTGATGACTGATGCACAGCTTAGCAGCAAACAACTTCTTCAAGCCTTCAAAGGCTTCTCCTATCTAAATTAGGATCCTAGGAACAAATTCTAGTTCCTTTACCCACACCGGGTACACCTATCCAATGAGCCCTATGAAGTACTTCCTTAGGAAACTTCACCCCCTGACTCCAATACCTTCTAGACCTCTTATCTAGTCCTTGACTGATTACTTTTCACAATTTTTTAGGTTCTCCCAAACCCACAACTCCAACTTCTTGTTTTAGGCTTACAATTCCTTATAGCCCTCCTAACCCTGATTTTTGGGTTTTTCTCAAATTTTCTCCAAATGCCTAAGGGTCTTCTACATATTTTTAGATACCCTTTTTATCATACCAAAGGATCCCAAAATCTTTTTGGGTGACCTTGATCCTGCACCCCCAAACCCCACTTTGACACCTAGGCCTAATTGGTCGGATTAGTCTAGGGCTTTGTCATGGAATGGTTTAGGTGGGTTCCCAAGACCCTAAAACCTCTTGGCTATCCTATACAACTTCAAAAATCACCAAATCAACCTTCTAATACTTCACCAAAGTCAAATCTCCTGACTGTCTACACTTTGGCTTTTCATCCTAATCAAGCACATAGCCATGCTTGATCTAGGGCCTACTTGAAAGTCCTTCTCCCCTTACCAAAACTCCTCAAACTCTTGGAAAAATTGAAATAGGAGTCCTCACTTTCATTTCCCCAAATTTGAGTGGATTCCACTAAAGAAATTGCAAGTTAGGAAGACATATGTGCAGGACCCTTGTAAACAGGGCTAACCAGGACCTCTGAGACCAAATTTGCTATAACTTTCAAACCACTAAATCAAATTGCTTCAAAAAACAACAAAATTACTCTACATTCACACCTCTAACAAAATCAATCACTTTCCAATCATAATCTAACAATACAAAACCATACAGGTCTCTGCAATGCGAGAATTTCCAGAAATTAAGGGTTTTTATTAATCAAACTTCAACCTTCATACTTCCACACCTCTCCTGAGAGAGAACATTCATATTTTAAATGTTTTTCGACCAGCTATGACCATTGAGGTACCCATATGGCCATTGGTAACTGATTTCCAACTTCTTTTTCAAACCGAGCAACTTTTCAAAAAAGTTGTCATGCAACTTTTTGAAACCCTTAACCAAAAGGTGTCTTAATGACCCTAAACCCTACAAACACACTCAAATCCATCTAAAAAACCCTAAAACATCAAAAAACACAAAATCACACCTATTATGACTCCTTGGTTGCATATGGTCACTTGGCTTATAACCACACCAATGTGCCAATGTACCTTACAATTGAGTCTTTATTCTAAGTATGGACCAAACCTCTTTTCTAATGACTCTAACCTATCAAACATCCTTTAATCCATGCCTTAGAGCCTTAGGTTCCCTACACCATACTCCTCAAGAAAAAAAAACTCAAGTCTCTTGAGTTGGCAAGCTGGATACATCATATCCCATCTTCTTTATAGTTGATTCAGGCAACCAACTTGCATCTTCCACTGGTCTATCTATCCACTTGATGAGGTATTCATTTACACCCATCTCCTAGTTCTTTTGCCTTCTTTTTTGTCTAAAACACATTCAATTTATGGTGCCCCTGCCTTGGGAAGAGAGTCCATGATCTCTTTATTCACCTTGGTTGATTCAATGCCACTATTTTCAGTCTAAGAGTCTCTATAAGGATATAGATCAAAGACATTGAATGTATTAGAGAGCCCTATATCTAGTGGCAACTCCACTTTATAAGCATTGTGCCCACACTTTTGTAAGATCCTAAAAGGACCTATTTTCCTCATCATCAACTTAGTAAACTTGCCTTTAGGAAGCCTCTCCTTTTTAAGGTTCACTATAACCAAATCTCCTATTTCAAATTGAAGATCTCTCCTCTTAGTATCCACTGCTTCTTTATACTTCATCGTCACCTTTTCTAACATGCCCTTGACCTCTTTGTGAATTTCCTTCATCACCTCTACAAAATCACTTGCTTGAGCACTTGTTCTTTCCATTGTTTTGATATCTCTGACCTCCATCACCCCTCTAGGATGAGTGCCATAAACAATGTGGAATGGGCTCAGTCTGGTTATCCTATTCACTGAGTCATTATAAGAAAACTCTACTTGTGCTATAACTGAGTCCCAAGATGAACCATGTTCCTTAGTAAGGCATCTTAATAGGTTTCCCAATGACCTATTAACCACCTCTATTTGGCCATCTGATTGGGGATGGTATGCTAATGAAAATGAGAGGTCTGTACCAAGCTTTCTCCATAAAGTCCTCCAAAAGTGCCCAATAAACTTAGAATCTCTGTCAGAGACTATGGATAAGGGTAATCCATGTAGTCTTACTATCTCTTTGAAAAAATCCCTGCAATATGAGATGCATTATGACTAGTTTTACATGGAAAAAAGTGTGCCATCTTGGAAAACCTATCTACTACAACACAAACACTGTCATAACCCTACCTTCTTTTTGGTAATCCAAGCACAAAATCTAAACTTACTGCATCCCAAGGCCTATTTGGTATTGGTAATGGAGTGTATAGTCCTGCATTGGAAGTCTTCCCCTTTTCCTTTTGACAAATCACACAAGCCTCTACAAATTTTCTCACATCAATTGGCATCCTAGGCCAGTAGTAAAATCTTCTTACAAGTTCAAGGGTCTTATCCAACCCAAAATGTCCAGCTAGGGCCCCACAGTGCTTCTCCTTTATAATATTATCCCTTAAGGATCCTTTAGGGATGCATAGCTAACTCCCTTTGAAGAGCAATCCTTCCTGCAACATAAAATCTGCATATGTACTATGGTATTGTCCTGTCATGTCCCTGCAAACTTGATAGGCTTCTTTGAAATCTTCATCACCTTCATACATGTCTTTTATGGAGTGAAACCCCACATTCTCCAACCTCATTTCTTGAATGGTCAAGTTTCTTCTACTAAGGGCATCAACAACTTTATTTGCCACCCCCTTCTTGTGCTTGATAGTGAAGGTATATGACTGAAGGTACTCCATCCATTTCACATGTCTATGGCTCAACTTTTCCTGTCTATTCAAGAAACTCAATGCATGATTGTCAGTATAGACAATGAACTCCTTGGGAAATAAATAATGTCTCCATTTTCTCAGAGATTGAACCATAGCATACATTTCTAGATCATAGGTTGAATACTTTTGTTTGGCTTCATTTAACTTCTCACTAAAAAAGGCAACTGGCCTGCCCTCTTGACTTAGGACTCCTCCTATAGCCCTATTTCTTGCATCATATTCTATTGTGAAGATCTTATCAAAATTAGGGAGCACTAGTACTGGTTGTTCTGCAACCTTTTTCTTCAATGTTTCAAAGGCTTGGTTAGCCTCTTGAGTCCACTCAAACATGCATTTCCTTCCACCCTTGATGGTGTCTATCATAGGAGCACTGATATTGCTAAAGACTCTAATAAACTTCCTATAGAAGCTTGCTAAACCATGAAAAATTTTGACTTCACTTGCTGTCTTGGGTGTAGGCCAACTTAGTATGGCATCAACTTTGCTAGGATCCATTTTAAGGTTTCCCTTGGAGATGAAAAATCCTAAGAAAACCAACTCTTCTTTCACAAAGACACACTTCTCTAGGTTGATCCTTAGTTTTTCTTCCAACAACCTTTTCAATACTTGTTTAATATGTTCTAAGTGCTCTAATTTACTTTTACTGAAAATGAGAATATCATCTAAATATACAACAACAAAGTGGTTAATAAAGGGTTTCAATACCTCATTCATGAGTCTCATGACAGTGCTAGGTGCATTTGAGAGACCAAAGGGCATTACCATCGATTCAAAAAGCCCCTCATTAGTCTTGAATGATGTCTTCCATTCATCCCCCTCTCTCACCTTGATCTAGTGGTAACCACTTTTCAAGTCCATTTTGGTGTAGTATTTAGCCCCTCCTAGGCAGTCCCTCAAGTCCTCCACCCTTGGCATTGGGAACTAGTATCTGATTGTAATCTTATTGATAGCCCTAGAGTCAGTACACAGCCTCAATGTACCCTCTTTCTTAGGTGCTAACAATGCTGGCACTGCACAGGGACTAATGCTCCTCCTTATGAACCCCTTGCTCAAGAGTTCTTCAATTTGTCTTGCCAACTCTTCATTTTGGCTTGGTGTAAGCTTTTAGGAAGCCTTGTTTGGAAGGGTAGAGCCTGGTATAAAATCAATGCAATGACTCACATCTTTGATTGGTGGAAGATTCTATGTCCTTCCATCAGCAATCACCTCTCTATACTTGCTTAATAAGTCTTGGACTTCCTTGGGTCCCACTATCCTCCATGGCTCTTCATGTTTGCGTTCCTTCCTCTCTACTTGTGGCCTGACTAAAATGGCATAGCAAGGAGTGTCCTTCCCTTTAATGGTCTTCAAAAACTCCTTTTCTACAACTACTAGCATGTTGCTAGCTTGACGAGTCTCTTGCCCTTCTTCTGGTAGAGGTCTCATAGTGAATTTTCTTTCATCCTTTGTGATTCCATAGACATTAGTCTTTCCTTGATGGTGTGACTCCACATCATATTGACAGGGCCTCCCCAACAATAAATGACATGCATCCATATCAGTTACATCACATAGGATCTTGTCATGATAGTCTCCAATTCTAAACTCAACATAGACTTGCTCATTCACCAAAGCTTGTTGTTCTTTGTTCAACCAAGACACTTTATAAGGGTTAGGATGAGGCATCTTTTTTAATCCAAGCTTTCCAACCATAGAAATAGAGGCTAGGTTATCAATAGAACCAGAGTCAACTATAACCTTACAAACTTTACCTTTCACCTTGCAAGTGGTTTTGAACAAAGTCTTCCTTTGTGGTGGCTCCTTGACTCGAGGGTTCTTCAACAGGGTTCTATTGAACATTAGGAACTCTCCATGTTCTGAATCTGCAACTCCTTTGCCTTCTTGACTACTTTGAGTATCTTCTTCATGAGCCAAATTAACTCTTCTATCACCCCCATGCTGACTATTCCCTTTTTCAGGACATCTAGAGGCTTGGTGTCCCACTTGGCTACAATTGAAACATCTGCCAATGAACACCCCTAGTGTCCTCCCTCCTGACCTGCCTCTTCCATTGCCTCTCCTTCCTCTAAAACCTCCCCTTGGACTAGTTTCACCTTCTACATTCTCCTTATTGCTTGACTTCTCTGAAGGTTTGAAAGATCCCCTTCCATTAAACCTTCCTCTACCTCTGCTATTGTTGGCTCCCCATGATTTGTTTTGGGAGTCACCTCTCCTTTTTTGCTTTTCCTCTATCTTCAATGCCATTTGAAAACAAGAGTGCACTAATTTTTGGTTAAACAGGGCCAATTCATCTTGAATTGAATACTTAAGGCCACTCAAATATCTTTCCAATTTCTGCTTCTATGTCTCAGTCACTTTGGCCCTCAAGGTGAGTTTATGAAACTCCTCAGTATAAGTGCTTATGTCCATCTCCTTTTGTCTTAAACTCTGCAACTTTTAGTGCACTATGACTTCATAGTCCTCAGGGATGAATTGCCTCTTCACCTCCATCTTCATTCTCTTCCAAGTTGTGATGACTTCTTTCCCTTCATCAAGCCTCTCTATCTGAAGAAAGTTCCACCAACTCAAGGTAGACCCTTTCATCTTTGCTTTGGCTATTTTCACCTTCTAAGATCTAGGGACATTATCACATTTAAAGTGATTGTCCAATGCTTCAATCCAGTCCATACACTCCTCTAGATTAAGTTTTCCACAAAACATAGGGATCTCAGTCTTGATGTCCCTTCTCCTACCCTTTCAAGGGCTTCCAACATGACTCTCTGGTCCTCTGGTAGGGCTTGCCTCAAAGTATCAGGCTCTGGTCCATTACCATCTTCCTCTTCATCCATAGATTCTTCTAGAGACCCTCTATTCATCTTGCCCCTCAACTTCTCTATCTCCCTTCTCATCATCCTATTCTCTTCTCTTATGGCTCTACTTTTAGCCATCTGTTCTTTGACCAACTTGGTAAATTCAGCATTTGTCACCCTTAGAGGGATCTCCCTCTCTTCCTCATTTTCAGACATCTTTGCCTTCCTCCTTGATCTCCAATCAAGATCTTAGTGGCTCTAATACCACCTGATGTAGAGCTTAGTAGAAAATAACTTCTTCAAGCCTTCAAAGGCTTCTCCTATCTAAATTAGGATCCTAGGAACAAATTCTAGTTCCTTTACCCACACTGGGTACACCTATCCAATGAGCCCTATGAAGCACTTCCTTAGGAAACTTCACCCCCTGACTCCAATACCTTCTAGACCTCTTATTTGGTCCTTGATTGATCACTTTTCACAATTTTTTAGGTTCTCCCAAACCCACAACTCCAACTTCTTGTTTTAGGCTTACAATTCCTTGTAGCCCTCCTAACCCTAATTTTTGGGTTTTTCTCAAATTTTCTCCAAATGCCTAAGCATCTTCTACATAGTTTTAGATACCCTTTTTATCATACCAAAGGATCCCAAAATCTTTTTGGGTGACCTTGATCCTGCACCCCCAAACCCCACTTTGACACCTAGGCCTAATTAGTCAGATTAGTCTAGGGCTTTGTCATGGAATGGTTTAGGTGGGTTCCCAAGACCCCAAAACCTCTTTTCTATCTTATAAAACTTCAAAACTCACCAAATCAACCTTCTAATACTTCACCAAAGTCAAATCTCCTGACTGTCTACACTTTGGCTTTTCATCCTAATCAAGAACATAGCCATGCTTGATCTAGGGCCTGCTTGAAAGTCCTTCTCCCCTTACCAAAACTCCTCCAACTCTTGGAATCATTGAAATAGGATTCCTAACTTGCATTTCCCCAAATTTGAGTGGATTCCACTGGATAAATTACAAGTTAGGAAGACATATGTGCAGGACCCTTGTAAACAGGGCTAACCAGGACCTCTAAGACCAAATTTTCTATAACTTTCAAACCACTGAGTCAAATTTCTTCAAACAAAAACAAAATTACTCTGCATTCACACCTCAAAAAAAATCAATCACTTTCTAATCATAATCTGACTGTACAGAACCGTACAGGTCTCTGCAATGCAATAATTTCCAGAAATTAAGAGTTTTTATTAATCAAACTTCAAGCCTCTGTACTTCCACACCTCTCCTGAGAGAGAAAATTCATATTTTAAATGTTTTTCAACCAACTATGACCATTGAGGTACCCATATGGCCATTGGTAACTGATTTCCAACTTCTTTTTCAAACTGAGCAACTTTTCAAAAAAGTTGTCAATGCAGCTTTTTGAAACCCTTAACCAAAAGGTGTCTTAATGACCCTAAACCCTACAAACACACTCAAATCCATCTAAAAAACCCTAAAACATCAAAAAACACAAAATCACACCTATTATGACTCCTTGGTTGCATATGGTCACTTGGCTTATAACCACACCAATGTGCCAATGTACCTTACAATTGAGTCTTTATTCTAAGTATGGACCAAACCTCTTTTCTAATGACTCTAACCTATCAAACATCCTTAATCCATGCCTTAGAGCCTTAGGTGCCCAACACCAATGACACCCACAAATTCTTCACTACTGTAGATAGAAAAGGTTTGCCTATTAAGGCTACAAGTTTTGATCACTTCTGATGATCTTACCCTATTAGGAGTAACATATTAGATCAGCTAGATCTACCTAGTTATAAGATTTTAACAACACTAATGAAGTGTGTACTCGGTTAAGAGATTTACATAAGACTGTTAAGTCTACTTTGTTAAAATATTTTACCAAAAACTCTATCACAATTGTCAGAAAGTAATAGGCAATTATCTACTTAGTTGACAACTCAATTGTCTGAAACGGATCAATCAATGTTCATAAAAATATCACCTTGACTGTGATGATTCACTATTCTATTCTACTTGGTAGCCTTCTCTAATTCTGGTCAATCTGATATCCTTTGTACTCTGTTATACTCTGTAAATTGATTGACTTGAAGTTAGGCAATGGCTTCAAGTGCTCCGTGATTCATATATATTAGTTCACCAACCCCATAAAATGGTGTGAACATACAAAATATATAGTGTTCTATTTTTGCCACCTTAGCAAAATTAGGTTACAAAAATAATCATAACCCTAAGATCTACGGTGCAAAATCAACCTAGATCAACTATTACAATAAGATAAACATTACATTTAATGATTATCTTTTACAATAAATGCTCCTCAATCTTGGTAAATTGTTTTAAGATCTATTGTAATCATCTGCATAGAAGAATGTGCCATTTCAGATTACTATGCCATTTTCTATGATCATCGGTAAACACTATATAATCTACTCAGTGTATACTATGATGCTCGATGTTTACTGACCATCAGTGTCAGTGTCGCTGGTGCTTGGTAAATTGTGTGATGTTTGGTGTAAAAGCTTTATCAACTGCTCTGTCTTACTTCTAGTTATCGACCGACTCAATATAAGTAACTGACCGACTTGTTTACTATTCTTTGATACTAATGACAACCGTAAATGCTCAATAGAGATTAACAGACTATGCACATGCATAATTATAGATTAGGATCAGTAATAGGATGCCATTCATTGCTTACATATTTTTTATCTAACCCTCATCTCTCTTTTCTATGTAGGTTCTGGATCACACAGGAGCACACTAGATTCATACCCGGGTCAAAAATTCATCACTTTAGGAAATGTCTGACACCCTTATTATTTATGTTCATCCTCTTATGTATGCCTATACTCTTGCATTTTGTTTTGAAAGTTATTTTCATTGTATAGTATATACAAGTTATTTTTCATTTATATACATGTAATCTTTAGATGCAAAAATTTATTTTCCTTTACATGTATCTTTGTATGAAATGAACACAAATTAAACAAGATCATATAATAATGCAAACTAGGGTAATATTGTCACTCATCTAGTAATTAGTTCCCCAAACCATTACTAAGGATTGAACATAAGTCTAAGTCCCCAAACCTATTGTTCTATGTGTATAAAACAATATATGGTGCACAATAGTAGCAAGCATGCAATGACAGCAATAACATTGCATGGTGCCCGAGCTCAAATTTAAAACAATAAGTGTATTAATGTATGACCTAATAGCAGAAACCTCATTGATCATTACCTGTGACTCCTCTAGCATTATAGAAGAGATACTACCTACAACTAGGGCATCATGCATATTTTATGAGCTCACTATTTGAGCACCTCATATCCCTATTTGATTGGTCGATGCTCAAATAGTGAGCTCATAAATAATGCATGATGCCCTAGCTTGCATCCTACAAGCCATCAAAACATTTCCTCATGAAATGATCATAAACAAGGAGTACCACATAGTGAATATCAACAACAACAAAAATAAAGAGATATCAAACACTTCACACAATATATGTTGTTTTATAAGATTTTATTAAGACTAAATATATTGTTTATGAGTTCACTATTTGAGCATCTCATGTCCCTATTTGATTGGTCAATGCTCAAATAGTGAGCTCATAAATAATGCATGATGCCCTAGCTTGCAGCCCACAAGCCATCAAGACATTTCGTCATGCAATGATCATAAACGGGGAGTACCACATAGTGAATATCAACAACAAAACAAATAAAGAGAGATCAAACACTTCACACAATATATGTTGTTTTATAAGATTTTATTAAGACTAAATATATTGTTTATGAGCTCACTATTTTAGCACCTCATGTCCCTATTTGATTGGTTGGTACTCAAACAATGAGCTCATAAATAATGCATGATGCCCTAGCTTGCAGCCCGCAAGCCATCAAGACATTTCCTCATGCAATGATCATAAACGGGGAGTACCACATAGTGAATATCAACAACAAAACAAATAAAGAGAGATGAAACACATCACACAATATATGTTGTTTTATAAGATTTTATTAAGACTAAATATATTGTTTATGAGCTCACTGTTTGAGCATCTCATGTCCCTATTTGATTGGTCGGTGCTCAAACAGTGAGCTCATAAATAATGCATGATGCCCTAGCTTGCAGCCCGCAAGCCATTAAGACATTTCCTCATGAAATGATCATAAACGGGGAGTACCACATAGTGAATATCAACAACAAAAAAAATAAAGAGAGATCAAACACTTCACACAATATATGTTGTTTTATAAGATTTTATTAAGACTAAATATATTGTTTTATGATCTCACTGTTTGAGCATCTCATGTCCCTATTTGATTGGTCAGTGCTCTGTTTGTTATATTGATGCTATTAGATCAAATAGGGACATTAGTAATAAAATAATACACTTACTGTTTTGAATTTAAGCTCATAAAGATTAAGATATCCTACTATTTTGAATTTCTATGTGCTTTGAGCCAATGAAATTTTTGTAATTTTGAAAAAGAGTCATTTGTAATTTTTGTGAATTTGAAGAGCTGTCACGAAGATGACACTGGACTTTTGCATGGCGTGAAGAGGGAATTTAAGTTTGGCATGTGTGAAGAGGCCAACACCATGTGGGAAGAGGGCACTGGCACTTGAGGTAGGCATTCGAGCTTTGTCTTCTCATTAACTCAATTTCATTTTGATCTCATTTGTTGATTTAATGGCACAATATGAATGTTAATAGTGGCATTGTTTACATCTTAGCATTTGGAATGCTCGATGACCCGTGAGCTTTGAGAGCTAGGGAATCATTGCTATTACCTTCAAGGCATTGTGTGAAGTGTTTCATCTCTCTTTATTTGTTTTTTTGTTGATATTCACTATGTGGTACTCCCTGTTTATGATCATTTCATGAGGAAATGTCTTGATGGCTCGAGGGCTATAAGCTAGGGCATCGTATATACATTATTTATGAGCTCACTGTTGAATATTGGCATTGTTTACATCTTTTCATTTGGAATGCTTGATGACCTGTGAGGTTTGAGAGCTAGGGAATCGTTGCTATTACCTTCAAGTCATTGTGTGAAGTGTTTGATCTCTCTTTATTTGTTTTTCTATTGATATTCACTATGTGGTACTCCCCATTTATGATCATTTCAGGAGGAAATTTCTTGATGGCTTGTGGGCTACAAGCTAGGGCATCATACATTGTTCATGAGCTCACTGTTTAATACTGGCATTGTTCATGAGCTCATTGTTTAATATCTGGCCAGGCCATGTAAATGGTACCAAGCCAACCCAATCAGCCCAACAAAATGTGTCATGTTTATCTTTGTCAAATACACTCGTTCACCATTTTGTTCTTGTTCTTCACACAAATATTGCATCAAAAGTAATTGTAAACAATGATTCAAAGAAAAAAGAAACAACTACAATAGATTAGACCCCAAAAGAATACAGTAAACTACAATAGGTCATAGTCTCAATGAAATAAATAGTGTATAAGACAATATATGGTGCACAACAACAGCAAGCATGCAATGACAACAATAACATTGCATGATGCCCGAGCTCAAATTCAAAATAGTAAGTGTATTAATGTATGATCTAATAGCAGCAACCTCATTGATCATTACCTTTCACTCCTCCATCATTATAGAATTAGAATACCCTATAGGAGTAGTGGTTGTAACTATTACATGACTTAGATGGTATACTATGAAGAACCCTAGGTTGTGGTTGTTCAAGGATTGGGAGACACACATAAAGATTCTTCGTTATTCAAACCTCATCGTTACATTAAATGTCTACTTGATCAAATATGGGGGAAGACCACATAATAAAACTCTTTGGAAGTTTCATGAGTTAGACCATGAGACAATACTTGAGACAATCAAGGGTAGGGCAGATTTAATTGGTTCATTGGACTAAATGGAGATACAAAATATTGTAATGTCAAATTTATATAGCATTGTAAATTGGGTGGACTGTAAATTGCTCATGAATTACCCCGTATGTATAATGAGAAGTTTGTGAGATTTAATGACAACCTTTCTCTTCTATTTTTTGGGGCAATACCAGAGGTTTTCTCTGCTCAGCTCTTTCCTCTGGTGCTCCTAATGAGCATAGAGAGACGCTAGGGAATCTTACAAGCCTAAAATGTCAGTATACATTATATGGCCTCATACTTACTAAGCCAAAGGGGTCAAATTCTGATTCAAAAGACTTAGCAACCTTTCAGGGCCATTTTCTTTTCTGTTGCGTTAACAGGATGTCTGCTAGAAAAATTATGACTGTGCATCCCTCTGCTCATCTCTTCAGTTTTTGTTTTCGTAGATTTCACCATCTGACGTTCCTTTTCGGTAAGAGATGGATGAAAATGTTCATGACTCTCGAAAGAATGTCCTGCATACAAATAATTATGAGTCCATATAGTGTATACTGACACTTTAGGATTGTAATATTCCTTGGCATCTCTCTATGCTCATTAGGAGCACCAAAGGAAAGAGATGAGTAGAGAAAACCTCTGGTATTGCCCCAAAAAATAGAAGAGAAAGGTTGTCATTAAATCTTACAAAATTCTTGTTATACATATGGGGTAATTCATGAGAAATTTACAGTCCACCCAATTTATAGTGCTATATAAATTTGACATTACAATATTTTGTATCTCCATTTAGTCCAATGAACCAATTGGATCTACCCTACCCTTGATTGTCTCAAGTATTGCCTCATCATCTGACTCACGAAACTTCCAAAGAGTTTTATTATGTGGTCTTCCCCCATGTCTGATCAAGTGGATATTTAATATAATGATGAGGTTTGAATAACAAAGAATCTTTATGTGTGTCTCCCAATCCTTGAACAACCACAACCTAGGGTTCTTCATAGCATACCATCTAAGCCATGTACTAGTTACAACCACTGCTCCTATAGGGTATTCTAATTTTTCACCATCGATAACTGAGTAATCCAATTTTTTTTTTTCCTCAACACAATGACACACATTAAGAACATGCACATAAACATGATAGATGAGAAACATAAATGTAGATATCACAACAGCTGAGAAACATAAATGTAGGCATCATGGTCACAATTTTTTGGAGACACAACATAATTGAGTGGTATACCCAGATGATGCAGCACAACTATATATCACTCCTCGAGTTCCAAGTTTACACTGCGGTAAACAAACCCATAGATAAAGGATAAATTTAGAGAGTGGAGGAGAGTGATAATGACCAAAATAATATAGGGTCCTTGTATTATTTTGGTCATTATCGCTCTCCTTCTCTCTCTAAAATTATTCTTTATCTATGGGTTATGGTTTACTGCAGTGTCAACTTGGAACTGGAGGAGTAGTGGTTGTGTTGCATCATCTGAGTATACCACTCAATTATGTTGTGTTTCCAAAAAATTGTGACCATGATGCCTACATTTATGTTTCTCAACTATTGTATCCCAAGACCCCTTATGACCCTTTACGACCCTTTACAATCCCTAAGAATACATCTTAGAGGTCTTAAAATGTCGTAAAGGGTCATAAGCAGCTCCTAGGAGGGGTCAGATGAGCTTCCACCTTCACGTGGTTGGCCCTGTTAAGTAGAGAATGTTAAACTATTCTTGAAACAAAGAGAAGCTCAATAATTTAAGATCTCAATCCACATACGAAAAATATATATTGATCCATCTCAATGGCTGCCAAATCAACAAATCTCTGCAAAGAAACACCACAAACCACACCGTGAACTTGTTGTGAAGAGGCATCCAATGTCTCATAAGTCACATCCAATGGCCCACTTTTTTTAATCTAAGTCTCTTAGCTTAGTTCACCAAGAAGAAGACTTCTCCCAATTCATCACGGACACCATAGTGATCTACGAATCTCCAATGTGCAAGTTCTGCATGTCGCTCTCTCAACATCACATCTAACTCAATGATCCATGAGCCGCTACCAAATCTACTAAAAAATAATCTCCAAATGATCCATAACCAAATCACAAGTAGGAACTAGATCTGCAAGAACACCCTTTCTGAATTGATACCAACCCGGTCAAAAAATATATATTTTTTTTTTTAAAATTGATTTGTGTCGCAAGTGCGACGGCCATAAAATAGCCATGTACAGCATTGTTGTTAATAAAAAACTATCAACAATGGATAGACATTGTAAAATTCCAACAATTATCTGTCACATGTACAACATCGATGTCGTTCAAAATTATAAATGATGTATATCCCTTGCACTGTTCCGACAAATATCTGCCGCACTAACAGCATCTCCGTCGGCAAACAAATTACAAATGATGAAAACTTGTCGGAAGGTTCTGATGGGTCGCTGTCATTTTTATTTTTTACAATAGATAGGTGTCACAATTGAGACAGCCACAAATAGGTTTGACGCTAGGTTCACCTTGTTGGCACCCCCTTATTGCGACGTTCGAAGTCATTGTAATTATGACGCTAATAGAAACCGTCAGTTTTTCTGACTACAAAACTATGACGTCGAGTGGTGTCATTATATCGATGGTAAACCATCCCAATTCAGACGACCTTCCATCAAAAAAAGGTCTCAAATGTACTAGTGTTAGTATTTTGGTTCAGCGATTCAGAGATATGATATGCAGTCGCATAATCTCCAAATGATATAAAGTTAACTGATTTCTGAGAATTTGACAATTCCAGTTGTTGGATATACTGATGTGTCAATTCCTAATTGGTTGCTGACATATGTAATGAGGCCAGACATTTTAAAGGGTTTTGTGACTGTTTCAAAAATTATGAGGACCACCCGATCTACCAGAAAAGGAAAGAGATCAATAGTTTCATTTTAAACTTGTCTGATTAACTGTTTCCACCATAAATTTGAATTGTTTAAGGGTTTTCTCAGTGAAAAAGGACTAGTTAATTAATGCTTGGGTGGCCGATCTACCTAGTTTGATCTTGTCCACTATCACAACATGGCCTAGTGATGATGATCAACTATGGAAGATATCTATGTCGTAAAGAAATGGGTGGACCAGTCATTCAAATTCATGATGCAAGAGAAGTGAACAAAGGGTAATATGATGAATTTTCAGTTTCCAATGTACCAATCATAGTTATGGCCATAAATGAAGATCAATTTTGGATCTATTTGTTCTAGATTGTTTGATTTTTATCCCCTTCAATAAATTCTTGATTGATTCTAGTTGGTGAAGTGGTTGTAACCCCTAAACCTATCCTAGTCATCAGTAGCTTGTTGCATCCTGATTTTCAAGGATCCCAAGATGACTAGTGACTATAAATTGTAGCTAATTGTATCTTTTCAAGGTTTTTGATGGTCAATTTAGCAATTGAGTAGAGAGAGCTTAGATTTAGGGTTTTTCTCTAGCATTTTTTCATTCTTCAATGTATTGATTCTGCAAATTTTAATCAAGATACACTTAGATTCCAATCTCATATTTGTGTATGTCTTCTTGTTTTGATCTTGAATTCTTATATGTTAATGTTACAAAGTAAGTTAATGTATGGTATACAAAGTATATTATGAATTTGTCTTTGAGTTCTTGCCAAAGTTAGGATTAAATCCTTAAAGATAGCTTCAGAGAATTCATGGTTAGATGAGAATTTGATGTCCATGTGTGAGAGTGAGAGGAATAATAGGCAAAGCACTTATTCTAGATTTGGGTGTGTTTGAGTCAGGATTTCAGTTGATGTATGTTGTTTGTGACTCTGTCCCCTAAGATAAGACACTGATCTGTTCTCTGGAAGCAGTTCATCATCATCAATCAAGAATATAAATGATAAAATCTTTAAATCAGTATGTCAAGGATATAAATGTATAATATTTGTTAATTCCTTTAAGAGGTGAATCAAAGGTATACCCGCCTGAGCACTAGGCTCAAAGTGTAGGAGGATCATATAGTTGATCCTTGGTAATTGGCCCTTTTCCTTGCATAGTTTGGAGTGGTGATAGAGTTAGTGACATTAGTTTGTTAGTCATAGTGTAAATATGCAAGTAGAAAGAAGAGGAACCAACAAAATGGTGACTCTACTAGGGAGAATCTAAAGAAAAAAGAAATTTTAGTAGGTTCCTATATTTCTCCCGTCTTAATCTATGTTTTTCTTTTAAGCTTCTAAGGGTTTGTTTCTTAAGATATTCCCATCTAGGTGGATGGAAACTCAAAGGGTTAAGAACCGGTGTTTATAAATTACAAACCATGGACAAAAGAAGCAATACGAGGTATTTTGCCAAGAAGCATCTTGAGGTTACTCTAGAAGAATTGCCTAGATCAGGAAAGAAAAGATGGATCAGGAGAGATGGAGAGTCTACTAGTGCCCGTGTTAGAGAACAAAACAATGCCAGAAGTAGGGCACCACATGTATCTTCTAATGAGGATGAATCACAATATAAAAGTTCTAAATCTGATAGTGGCCGCTCTAGAGATAATTTTTATGATACCCCAGAGGCATTCTTTCAAGATAAAGTCTCACTACCTGCAGGTCAAGATGTGCAAGCAAGAGAAAGGGACCTTGGGCCAAATCTTGATCTAGATGAGGATATGTTTAGAAGGCAACCCATGGGACCAAGACGGGTCCATTTCCCATATCAAAATCCCACTGATGTGGATGTATCATCAAGCTCTGAAGATGTTATGATAGACCTAAATGATTTGGGTACACTGAGGTTATAGTTAGCAGAGCAAGATGCCATATACAAAAGATTACAAAAAGAAAGAGAGGCTAAAACAATGAATGCATTGATAGAAATAGTCTCTAATTAGAAAGATTAATGGGCTAAAGTAGAGAAACAAAATGCTTGCTTCTGCTCCTAAATCTTTGTAGCATGAAATTTTTGGTGATCTTGATGCTTTGGGAAGTGAAAAAGAGTGTCTGCTGCAAGACCATGAGTTTGAAAAAGAGGGCCCTATGATTACACAGGTCCAAAGTTATGCTTTTGAGCCTCAAGATAAAAATAAATGTAAAATTACCAGACCTACTACTATTGTTAATGAAAGGGGAAAACAAAAGATGGTGGGGATTCAAATAAATGATCTAGTGGCAATACCAAAAGTCCCACCACCTGTTTCAAGTGAAGATACGAGATGGAAAGGAAAATGAAGGAAGATGGTGATCTAGCAAGAGAATTGGAGAAGGCTGAAACTGAATCCTCCATTGCAGAGAAAAGAAGGAAGATCCAATTCTTGAAGGCTTCATCTGCAAACACTCTTGGACCATCTACTACTGAATTAGGTATGACATCTACAACTTCTAATGTTGTTCCACTTGGTAATGTTACTACTTGTGATCCAATTCCTTCTACATCTACTAAGTTAAATGTTGACCCTAAACAATAATCAAGTGTACAAGTAGGTGGAAATATAAATGTAAATGTTAATCCTAGTGGGAACACTAGTTTAAGTTTTCAAAGAAGACCTATGCAATTAGAAGGGTATAGGCAAATTAGCTTTGATGGAATACCAGGCTACCCAAATGCTTTCCCAATTGATATAAGAGACAAAATACCTAAATTTGCTAGTAAAAATGCCATCAGTTGTGAAGAACACCTTAGGTTATTTGTTGATATGCTAAATGACTTGAGCATGAGGATATGGTCATGAAACTATTCATTTTATCTTTGGTGGAAGACGCTAGAGACTGGTTCAAAAGACTCCTTGACAGATGTATTGACACATGGGATTCTTTTGAGAAATGCTTCAAAGAACAATGTGGGGATAGGCCTAATTATAGTTTCATGTTAAACTAATTTAACACTATAAGGAAAAATCAGAATGAGTCTGCAATTGAGTTCAACATGAGATTTTAGAAGGGCATGCATAAATTGTTTCAAGTTATGAGGTTAGATGACAATGTCTGCCTGACTACATACTTCAATGTTTTTGATGGCAAGATGGGATACTTATTGAGAGACAAAGAACCTAGAACTCTCAGAGATTCCTTTAGGATTGTTGTTAACATTGAGAACAATATGAAAATATCAGGAAAATTGGGTGGTAAAAGAGACAATCCCAAGCTGTTTGGGGACAAAAAATATAAAAGGGATAATGACAGAAATGTTTGAAATAAGAGGCAAGAAGAAGATAGGCTGGACAAATTTATGAATGCACTAAAGGACTTAAAAGCACCTAGTGTCAAAAATGATAAGGTTTCTACCGGTGACAAGCCTCAATTCAATAGCAATTTCCATAGGCTGAAAAATTACCCTTACAACACCCAATGGAAAGATGGAAAACCTATTATCCCAAATGCCAAAGGAAGCAATGAAAAATTTGTACCTGATCCTTTACAAAAGGCTTATGTGAATTTCATGGAGGATACACCATGTTGTGTTTCTTTCTAGTCTCCTCATTCTGCAAAACATTGTGTGGTTGCACAGTCCATGGTTGCATACCAAGATGATGGTTCTGAAGAACCTGATCAAGAAGAAACTCATTATAATATTGGGTGTAACATGACAACCTCATATTTGGGATATGAAGATGATTCTAATATTTATGAAGAAACTGACATGTTCTTGAAGAGACATAATAAGGCATTGTTCCATCAAGAGGTCTTTTCTGACAATGAAGACATTGATGAAAAGACATGTAACATGATTTCTTCCTCAGAGCCAGTGAATTTGAGAATACCTTCAAAAGAAGAAATTTTTAGGATCATTGTAGAAATGGTAGCTCAAGTGCAAACTAGAAATATGACAATAATTGATACTACTGGACAAGCTGCAGGAATGTTTATAAAAGAAACTAATTCCAAGGGACCCACTGGAAACAAATCAAAAGATGACCACTTAGTGAAGTTTAAAAATGTGAAAGGAAAGAAGTGGGAGCATAAGGGAGTTGGAGATGTGAAAATGTCTACTGTTCATGACAGAGATAATCAAAAGGAAGTTGAGAAGCTAGATAGTACAATGGCTAAAACTGAAAAGATGAAGGTGACAACTACAGCTAATGTGTCAGAGAAACAAAAGGACACTAAAGCAGTGCAGATTGAGATTCCTTCCTCTGCCCCTATTGATATGTTGTCCGTGTTATCTCAGATAACTGTCAAGGTTCCTCTGTTAGAGTTATTAATGATCCCTAAACATAAGGATAGGGCTCTGGCATGGGTAGATAATGTTCATAATAATAATGTTTCTTGTAATGCTAATGAGCCCCAGGTTGAAGTTAGAAAAGAAATGGAAGTTCAGGGGATGGACATATCTCAAATACCACCTATATACTTGGACAACTCTGTCAATGTTAGCCTTGAAAACATGGATCCATTCTTCTTAAGTATCATTGTGAATGGAATGAAATTAAGGAATTGCATGATTTATTCGGGTGCTTCAAATATTGTCATGCCTTTCAAGATCATGGAAAAGTTAGGCCTCAAGGTTGATACAGTCTAGGGCAGATGTTGTGCAATGGATAAGAGAGAAGTGCCAGTCATTGGGACTATAAATGCAATGCCCTACAAATTGACAGCCTATTCAGAGAAAGAATTGACCATGAGTGTCTTGGTGGTAGACATCCCTCCTCATTATGGGATGCTATTATCTAGAAAGTGGAGTGATGCCATGGGTGGAAGTTTGCAATGTGACTTGTCCTTTGCAACTTTCAAGATCAATGATCAATCCATTAAGATTGAAAGGGAGCCAAGGGTGACTCATATGATTGAAAGAAATATTGACAGTGAGACTACATGTTTTGTGGATACTGATATCAATGCTTTCAGAGCAAAGGTTACTGTGCTTGAAAAAGAGCCTATATTTCCACCTATCACTGTGGAGGTAAATGCTAAATTTGAGAAGGGTGATTTTTGGGTGATGTGCTTTGATGGTGCAAACTGCAAAGATGGTTTAGGCATAGGTATTTTACTCATCTCTCCTGATGGAAATACTTACAATTTCTCTTTCACACTGAGTTTCTTTTGTACCAATAATATAGCAGAATATGAAGCACTATTACTATGAATGAGGTTGGCACACAAGCATGGAATTAAATGTGTAAAACATTTTGGTGATTCTAAGTTAGTTGTGTCACAAGTAAGATCAATATGTGTTTCTAAAAATAAAAGGTTGAAATACTATAGAAATGTTGTTTGGGACATGATTGAATGTTTTGAAGCCTTCAATATTGTATGGAAGGATAGGATTAATAATAAGATGGCTGACTTGTTATCCAATATAGCAATCAATCCTAGTGACATTACTTTTATTGGTGTCTCTAAAGTTGAAGTTCAAGCTAGGCCTAGTATACCAGATAATGTTGAAAAATGGCAGGTCTTTGAAGATGACCAGGATATATTGAGATTTATGAATTGTGAAGATAAGTATCATGGTCAGGAGTTTGATTGCTCGGCCCTGGTTGAAACTACAAAAGGAAAAGAGGTTATCCTTGGTAACAAATTCCTGTAGCTTAAAAGTAACAAGGTTCCCAAGGGACTTGTTTTAGAAACTATATTTGATAGTCAGGATAGAGTTCAAATGGATACTAAGAAGAGAGAGCAGACAGACCTGGAGGAAGTTAATCTTGGTACACAAGAGGCACCTAAGAATGTCTACATTGGAAAAGAGATGTCCCAAAAGGTAAGGAAGTCTTTGATTGAATTATTGAGAAAATTTAGGCATGTTTTTGCATGGTCATATGATGACTTAAAGGTTTATAGAGAAGACTTATTCCAGCATATTCTCTCTTTGAAGAAAGATGCCAAACCTTTCAGGCAAAAATAGAGGCTATTAAATCCTCCTTTGGCACCTAAAATGCAAGAAGAATTAATGAAGTTAAGGGATGCTAGAATCACAAAGCCTATAAGACATTCCACTTGGGTGTCAAATTTAGTTCCTGTCAGGAAGAAGAATGGAGACATTAGATTATGTGTGGATTTTAGGAACTTAAACATCTCTTCTCTGAAGGATAAATACTGCTTGCCTAACATGGAGGGAATGCTACAAAAAGTGACTAGGTCTGACCTAATGTCCATGATGGATGGTTTTTCTGGTTACAACCAAATAATTGTGAAAGAATGAGATTAGTTCAAGACAGCCTTCACAACACCTTGGGGAACTTATGTTTATATAAGGATGCCTTTTGGTCTCACAAATGTTGGTGCAACTTTTCAAAGAGCAATGGATGTTGCCTTTGCAGATTTTGTAGATGACTTCCTTATTGTTTATCAAGATGACTTAACTACATATTCGAAAAAAGAATAAGATCATTGTTCTCATTTAGAAAAAATATTTGTAAGAGCTTTGGAATATGGCATTTCATTAAACCCTAGGAAATGTGCATTTGGTACGACTGAAGGCAAGTTGCTTGGACACCTAGTTGGAAAGAAAGGAGTGAGAATTGACCCAGAAAGAGTAATGGCAATTGACAAGATTCAAAAGCCAAAAAATGTTAAAGAATTCAATCCTTCTTTGGCTAGGTGAATTTCTTAAGGAGATTTGTTACAAACTTTGCTAAAGTTACTAGGCCAATATCCAAGATGTTGAAAAAGGGATCTGAGATCAAGTGGGAAGGTGAGCCTGATGAAGCTTTCAAGAATATCAAACAATCAATCAAGGATACACCTGTGCTTAAAGAGCCTAATTATAATGTTCCAATGCAGATTTTTTCTTTTCCCTCTTTTCACACTGTTGCTGCAATTTTGTTGCAGAAAAATAAGGAAGGTTTTGAGCAGCCTATTGCATTCTTTAGTAAATCTTTGCAGGCTGTTGAATTAAAATATGATATCAATGAGAAACAAGCATATGCACTTGTGAAGGCTATGAAAGCTTTTAGATGCTATCTGATGGGAGCAACCGTGATTGCTTTTGTACCAAGTGTTGCAGTAAAGGACATCTTTTCATAGAAAGAAGTGTATGGGAGGAGATGCGGATGGATTAATAGAATCCAAGATTTTAATATTGATATCCAGATTACCAAGCTAGTTAGAGGTCAAGGATTGGAAAAATTGATGGCTCGGTCCAATCTTGATGCAAATCATATAAATCAAGCTAAAATTGATTACACATGTGATATGGATGATTGCATTTGGTATCAAGATGTTATCTATTATTTAAGGAATATGAAGTGTCCATCAGGATTGGATGATAGGAAGAAAAGAGCTCTAAAGTTGCAAGCAATAAAATATCTTATCATCAAATACAAATTGTGGAGGAGGAATCTAGACTACATTTTGTTTAAATGTGTAGATGAAAGTCAGGCAAACAAATTTTTTAAGGAAATGCATGAGGGGATATGTGGTGGACATTATATGGGAAAAACCACTACTCAAAAGATTTTGAGAGTAGGGTTTTGGTGGCCCACGATCTTCAAAGATGCAAAACAAATGGTAAGAAAGTGTGATGCTTGCCAAAGATTTTCTGGCAAGCTCAAGTTTTCAGGAAATGTACCACTGAGGCCAGTGCAAGTGAAAGACCCTTTCCAACAATGGGAAATGGACTTTATAGGAGAAATACCACACAAGTCCAGTGGGGGACACTCATGGATCTTAGTTGCCACTGATTATTTTACAAAATGGGTAGAGGTTATTCCTACAAGGAATGTAATTAGCAGGGTGGTGACTGATTTCTTATTAAGTAATATTATTACAAGATTTGGTTTTCCTAAAAGGATTTTCAGTGGTAATGCAATGTAATTTAGGTCTACTGAATACAAGGAATTCTGTAAATTTTTAGGAATCCAGATGTCATATTCCTCACCTTATCATCCACAAGGAAATGGATAGGCAAAATCATCCAGCAAAAGTTTGATTAAGATTCTCAAAAGGATTCTTGAAAAGAATAAAAGGTCATGGAACTCAAAATTGCCATTAGTTGTATGGGTTGACAGGGTAACTATGAAGAAGGCAAGTGGATGTGCACCATTTGATTTGGTGTATGGAATAAATGCAAGGATACCTCAGAACAACTTACTAGAAATGTACAAGTTTGTTTAGTTATATGATGATGATTTAGAGGATGAAATGCAATTAATAATTGAGGATTTGATCAGGTTGAATGAAACTAGAAGAGAATCAGCTTAAAAAAATGCTAAATTGCAATTGCAGGTCAAGAACTTTTATGACAAGAAAGTTGTAAAAAGGAGGTTTGAACCTAGTGACTTGGTATTAATCTAGAATGCTAGATTGGAGGATAAAAGAAACCATGGAAAATTTGATCCGATCTGGTTAGGGCCATATGTGATTCAAGAAAAATGGGGACCAGACTCCTATATTGTAGAAGAGCTCAATGGTGATGTTCAAGAAATGTCATTTCATGTACATTTTTTGAAAGAATACTTCAGTTGAAGGAATTCTTCCTTTCCATGAATAGTAGTTAGGTTTGTATATATTGGTGTGATATGTTTCTTTCTTTCTGGTTTTCCCTTTGTTAGTATGTTTTTGTCCAACTGCTCTCTGCAATTGTCTTTCCAGTGGATGGTCTACTTACCCCAGAAATTCTAGATTCTTGCATGGGCACAAGTTACCCATCATCCTCAGACAGAGCCATTGTTAGGCCATTTTCCTATCAATGCAAAAAATCCTAAGAGAATGGCCTCATCCTGTAAATAGCCCTAGGAATTTTTCTTTCCCTGATTGTAACTTGTTTCAATCTGTGAAGAAAATATATGATGTTTCATGGCCTGTGCCCTTAGCTTGTGGTAGTTTATCATGAGTACAAGGTCCAGTTAAAAGCGCATATGCTCAAATGCTAAAACTAGGGAGATTTTTAGGTTTAAAGGTCTGAGAAATAGGCCATTTTCATGTCTTAGGGTTCCTAAAAATGTCTGAGTGCAAAAAACCCTAGCCAAAAGTCTATTTCTTCGTTACCTTTTTGGCCACTTAAGTTTTCAAGTCTGCACGTGGTCTTATTTCCTTTTATTCGCTAGGTCTTGTAATGTTTAAATGTTCACAAGTTTTATCTAGCGATCTAGCGACTAAGGAATGTCACATAGTGTTTTCCAGTTCTCTAGATTCCCAAGCAGTTAGTCATTTTATTTGGCAACCCAGCGAATACAATGGTCGCGTGTTCTCCTATTTCTGGCGATTAGTGATCTAACATTTGGTGACTCAGTGAACGGTTAGTTTCTCCCTTTAGTCACGTGTTCTCCAAATGATCCGGTCAAATTATAAAACTTTCAGAGATGGAGCGACAATCATCGATGGAGATGAAGATCAATGACGGTGGCTGATTCTCCAAATCAGACACAAGGTTAAGGATATATCTAGTGATTCATTGAATGCCTTTATTCTCTCATTCTCATGATTAAACCATAGTTAAGGTAAACCTTAAGAGATCACAAGATTTCTTCAGTCGATGGTTCACTGAATATAGGGTGGGTTAAGTCAGATAATTGCGAGATTCAGTGATAACTATTGATGGAAATCAGATCGGGTGGCTAGCATTTAATCTCATGATATAACCTATTGTTAGTAAATTTTCTAGCAACTCTGAGAATACTTTGTTCGCCCAATCTCCAATTGGAACCCCGGTTAAGGAAATGTTTATGAGATTATGTGAATACCTTCTATTGCCAGACCACCTGATTCAACTTGAGTTAGTATTTTAGTTCGGTGATTAAGAGATATGCTATGTAGTCACGTAATCTCCAAATGATATAAAGTTAACTGATTTCTAAGAATTTGACGATTCTGGTTGTTGGATATAGTGATGTGTCAATTCTTGATTAGTTTCCAACATATGTAATGAGGCCAGACATTTTAAAGGGTTTTTTTACTATTTCCATAATTATGAGGACCGCCCGATCTGTCAAGAAAGGAAAGAGATAAACGGTTACATTTTAAACTTGCTTGATTAACCATTGCCACCAAAAATTTGAATTGTTTAAGGGTTTTCTCAGCAATAAAGGACTGGTTATTTAATGTATGGGCTACCGATCTACCTAATTTGATCTTGTCCACTATCACAGCATCGCCTAGTAATGATCATCGGCTACGGAAGATATATATGTAGTAAACAAATGGGTGGACCAGTCATTCAAATTCATGACACAAGAGAAGTGAACAGAGGGTAATATAATGATTTTTCAGCCTCCAATGTACCAATCATAGTTATGGCCATAAATGAAGATCAATTTTGGATCTGTTTGTTCTGGATTATTTGGTTTTTCTCCCCTACAGTAAATTCTTGATTGATTCTAGTTGGTGAAGTGGTTGTAAACCCTAACCCTATCCTAGTCATCTGTAGCTTGTTGCATCCTAATTTTCAAGGATCCCAAGATGACTAGTGACTATAAATCATAGCTAATTGTATCTTTTCAAGGTTTTTGATGGTCAATTTGGGAATTGAATAGAGAGAGATTAGATTTAGGGTTTTTCTCTAGCATTTTGTCAATCTTCAATGTATTGATTCTACAAATTTTAATGAGAATACACTTAGATTCCAATCTCATATTTGTGTATGTCTTCTTGTTTTGATCTTGAATTATTATATGTTAATGTTACAAAGTAATTTAATGTATGGTATACAAAGTATATTGTGAATTTTTCTTTGAATTCCTGCCAAAGTCGGGATTAAATCCTTAAAGATAGCTTCAAAGAATTCATGGTTAGATGAGAATTTGATGTCCATGTGTGAGAGTGAGAGGAATAATAGGCAAAGCACTTATTATTGGCAATTTGAATAGTTGATTACATAGATGTTGTCATTATGGAAACATATGATTCACATGAAGATCACACAAGTCAGAGAGCAAGTATGACAAACTGCATTGAAAATTTATCAAAGTGTGAGACAGTGTTTTACCAGTGAACCTGGATACAATTTTTGTTTGCGACATTGATTGGAGTAAGTTCAATGCTTGTGCACTTAAACATAGACTCTATGATGACTATTGATCACCCATCTCAGAGTGCAAGTTAGTATGGCATGTACAGAAGAAGTTATGACAGTTTTACCGAAGACAATGTGAAGCCGACATGATAGAATATGAAGACAAAACTAGTAAAGAGTTAAGGGATTATTTTGTTTATCAAAATAATGACTTAACAATATAAAGGGATGACATCCTAGATGTTAATTCTTGGATAAAGCTATTGGTATAAATGTAAATGTAATTGTAATTGTAAAGTGAAGTAATTGTAACAAGTAGCAAGTAATTGTAGTAGTATGATGCGAAGTATATGAAGCATATCTAATAGTGATAGTGAAAGAGCAGCGAAGTGATATTGATGCAAGTAGTATAAGGTTATTTACCTTAACCTATTTTTTAATCAGTGTATATTGTACATTACTTGTTTGGGTAGTGGGCTCATCTGGTAATCACATTTTTTACTACAACTCCTAATAGGGTTGAGGCTTCTAACAAGGCCTATAGTCCCTTAGCCAGGACTGATACACTATATGTTTGTAATAGACTCCTAACAGGGTCAACATCCTTAACAAGATACTTTTGATTAGAGGATCTTTGTGGGTACCATCCCCACCAGGGTTTTCCCTTGGCCAGGGTTTCCTCAAGAACAAATAATGTGTTATGAGTTCTTTATTGTTATGCATGTTGTTTAGTTTCTTATGTTATGCATGTATAAAGATAATCTATTATATCCATAATTGGGCAAAAGATAAAGTTTTTAGAATACCAATTCACCCCCCCCCCCCCCCCTTCTCAGTATTCCCTATTTCTAACAATTGGTATCAGAGCTTAGTTACTTAGAAAAGAATCATTCAAAGAAAGCCTAGCAGCTTGAGTAAGATCTCTATGGATATGGATGAACTACAGAAGAATCTTGAAGAAGCTCTTGAACATATTGACTTGCTTACTATTGAAAAAGATACTTTCAAAAGAAATTATGATGATGCAAAGAACCTCATTGAGAAATTGAAAAACAAACTGGAAGATCTGAGATCTAAAAAGGAATCCAAAGTTTTTATTGAAGATTGTGATGACAATGTGGAAAAAGAAAATGAGATCCTTAAGCATGAATTGAAGATAGAAAATTTGAAGCTTAGTTTGAAAGATGGAAATAGCAAGAATGAAAAAAATTTGAGATCTGAGAATGAAAGTCTAAAGACTGAAAATGAAGGACTAAAATCTAAACTTTCTAAAGTAACATCTGAACTTGAGTAAGTCAATTTGCAGTATGATGAACTTGAGAAATACAATAAGATTGTGAAAGGTGAACTAACTCAATCCAAACAACAACTTGAAAGGCTATATTCAACTGGTGAGAATATTGATGAACAAATATCTTATCAGAAACATAAGACTAGTCTTGGATTCAACACTTTCAAAGCAAATGATGAAGGCAAGGAACCAGATCTAAAGATATCTGAAAGCATAGATGAGCAGAAGTCTGATGAGATCAACAAATTTGAAGATACACCTAAAGAAGAAGAATCACCGAAGCAAGAGGAATCACCCAAAGGTATGCAAAGAGAATTCAAAGGTAGATGTTTTGCTTGTAATACTATTGGTCATATGAAGAGAGATTGCACAGGTAAACAATTTAAACCTCTTAATGGTTATTGTTACAATTGTCATGGTTTTGGACATAGAGCTATTGATTGTAGGAAACCTAAATTTATTGAGAATAATGATGGTAGTAGAATATTTAGGAATACTAACAATGCAGATGAGAAACCTACTGAAGATATGAACAGAAGAAGTGGAATAGTATCTTATAGATGCAACAAGGTTGGACACATTGCTAGAAACTGCAGATCAAAAATCAATCAACCTGGACCAAGATATGGAAACAATGGAATTTTTTTTTAGATATGCAACAAGATTGGACATACAGCAAGGTTTTGCAGAATGAACAATAGAGTTTTTCATCCTAATCCTAACCCTAGGAATCATGCAAGAAGAAATGAAGATGCTAGTAACAGTCAGAAAGGATGCTATAGTAATTCAGATGAAGTGAAGTTTATCAAAAGCACAGATCAACGAGACATATTCAACATTGAAGGCAATCAGAAGGTGAAGTATTGAAAGGTAAGAATGAATCTTTACCTTACCTATCTCAAAGTACTTAATTCATGTAAATTGCAGTAGAATAGGAACTTAGATTTAGTATAGAAGTAGATATATGATGAATTGAGTCTTGCACAGTTAATGCAAGGTATTTTATGATATTCTAATGCTATGGTTAAGAGCACAAAGAAAAATATTATGTTTTGCGAGATCGCAAGAAGTTTTAAGTTTTGCAGGTTAGCAGAGATAGCTTTTTGGAAAGAAGCGGCAAAAGAATTGAATGTGATGTCAGATCTAAGTGAGATTGAATTAATAAAAGGTTATGATCAGTATTATTTGATCATCAAAGAGAATTCAAGTGTCAAGGAGATCAAAGAGCGGTGATAGAAAGCATTTTGCAAGGATTTGGAGAAGAATTTTGTGCCGAATCTACGCAAGCCCTAAAATCATGAAATTGAAGTATTTTACTTGACAAATCTTTGAATCATTAAAGGAATTTGAAGAAATCATGGATGTTTCCTTAATACACAATGTCAGAGATAAGAATAGACCTAAATTGAAAAGGGAACCAGTAGAACCCTTGGAAGAAGACCCTAGGTTTGCATTATCATCCATACCAAACGGAGTTTTACATCTAGAGAATGTTAGAAGTTATCTTGGATGCAAACTAGAGATAGTAAATGATAGTGATTTCACAGATGAATATCAGAAGATTTGCAATCAAGATATGACACTAAAACAAGGTTTTGAATACTTTCAACATAATGAAATTGTCAAATATGGATTACAGTATGAATTTGATAATGAAGAATGCACTAAGATTATTTTGAGTAGAATTCATAATGGAAAGTTTTGGCTAGAGGATAGACTGATAGATATTACAGCTGATTTGATTCATGAAGTCACTGGATTATCTAAGACTGGAGCTATTCCTTTTAATGAGGAAAACAAGAGAAAAATAGTCATTAACAACACTAATTCATCTTATAATGGTAGAGGAATTGTGATTAGTAAGATCAAACAAGATGATGTGAGATACATATGCAAGATCCTAACTACTAAGTTTTGTGCTAATTCAAGAGAAGATGACATTGTAGTTGGAATGGTACATGCAACTTATCTTATGTGTGTTGACAAGGTACCAGTTGATATGTGTGAAATTCTTAGAATTCAATTGTTTGAGAACTTGGAGAAGATCAAGAAAACTAAGTATACATAGTTTAGGTTCTCATCCCTAATCACATACATGTTCTTTCATCTTTTGAGGAGATTTCCTTACACCATAGGAAATTATTGGAATGATGGACAAACTACAATGGAAAGGATTAATGTAGTATACAAAAGGCATGTTATTAACAGCGTTAATGAGAGTGCAGTACTTTTTATTAAGACATTTCAAAATATTGTGTCTAGCAGATCAAGGATCCCTAAGTCTCTTGTTGAAAAATATAAAGATGATATATGTTTTATGGTGGATACTGACCTTACCTATATTGAAGCAGTAGAGCCTAGAATAGAGTTTGTAGACTCGCTTGGCTATGAAATATTTGAGGTAGAAACTGAAGAGTATGTTAGCAGGCTACTACTAAAGTGTAAGTTGGACACTCAATGTGACAGGTTTGGAACCTTTGAGGAGAACTTCAACTCCGCAAAGATTCTCATTGAAGAGAAGCAGTCTAAGAAGAGAGTTGAGAGCACCATTAAGAAAATCTTAAAGGATATAGGAATGACAGAGAGAGATTTTTTGGTAGCAAAGCAGACAGCAGTAGCAATCAGAGAGAGTGGACAAAAGGAAGTTTTGTCTATCCCTCCTTTATCATCAATTGCAGTGCCACAGGAAGAACCACAAGTAAAGGTGAAAGTGGAAGTACCTGAGAAGGACATAGAAACAAAGATGTCTACTAGATCCACATCCTCCACACCTAGCAAAAGAGTTAAGGAGAGTTCCAGTAGACCAGGAAAGAGGCATAAAACTCTAGTGTAACATATTCCAAGAAAGATTCCAGAGATTAAAAATGATGTCACTACTAAGAAGAAAGCTTGGAAACCAAAAGTTGAAAAGCTTAATGAGCAAATTATTGAGAATGGTGACTTTGCAAGAATGAACAAATATTATGATCTTTATGATTATACTGATAGACTTAATCTGGAGAATGCAGTTGTGAAGCATATGATCTTGACTGGAAAGAAGTTTGATACTATTCAAGGATAGATACTTGATGATTTTTATAACAAACTTTTGAACAAAAAGAAGAGAGCATCAGAGGAAAAGACAGCTATCAGAGAAAAGCTTGTGAGGAAGCTTTGTGAGATAACAGATGAAGCTCATTTCAACTAGATCATGAAGGCCCTAAGCACCCATCTGAGAACCAAAAGGAGAACAATTCAGATTATGGGAGGCAGGTATGAAGAAGTAAATTCTAAGATAGAATATGCAATTATCAAGGTTATGGTAGAATATGTTGGAGAATCATCAGTTGCAGTAGAGCAAGCAGGTGAGAAGGTACAAGAGGACATTCCCTCTTCTCTAGATATTAATATTGAAGATGAAACAATGAATGTAGAAGGTACACAAATCACCTTGGATACTGATGAAAATGTATTCAAGAATTTGGAGAACATTGTTGACAATTCGGCCTTTGAGGAATAGGAAGCTACAAAAGAAGAAGAGATGATATAGACCACTGTTGTGGAACCACCAATTACAAAAGAACAAATTCCCATTCCCACCAAAGAAGATATCAATCTTACTCCCGAGACTAGAAAGAAGACTCAAATTGGATCTATGATTGAGCATTTGGGAAAAGAAGTAGATGATGATTTCGCAAAAGTAAAAGAACATGAGTCTTGAAGGGTGTCCAATTTGAGTCTTCTTTCTTCACAAACATAGTTGATATTGCAAAAGTAAAAGCACAAGCAAACTATGAAGCTAGAATGATTTTGAACATCAGTTAATATATTAGCAATGATATCAATACTCTTGATATTTGTATCAAGGATTTGAGGAAGCACTTGGAAATAGGAAAATCTTTGTACATACAGTGTACAAAATTAGAGACTTTGACAGCTGAGGAAGATCAGAAGATAAAGTTGAAGGAAGCAGAGATTCTAAATGAAAAAAACCTTCTATCTAACCCTAATGTGAAGGTCAGTAATGTTGAGAAGAAAGTTAGAAAACTATATGATGAAATCAGAGTTGAACAAGATGAGAAAGACAGGAAATTGAGAAGATATACTCTTTTGAGAGAGCATGTTTCTATGAAGTTGAGCATAATTGAAGAACAATTGGAAGATTGTCTTTCAGCAAAGACATGTTTTCATAAATTTAACTTTGAAAACCTCCAAGCATGTGAAATTGCTTCTTATGGACTGAGCGCACTACTGAATGTGGCAGATTCCATTAAGAAATCATGGGAGAAGGAGATAGAAGCCATGAAGATGGATTTTGCAGATTGTGTTGCAAGCCTACCGGCTTTGCAATAAATAAATTGAGGTATAACTTTTTGTGATACAATTTTGTGACCCTCCCTACATTATTTTGTCATGTTGTCAAAGGGGGAGAGATATATAGAAGAAAATTGATAGTATATGATAAGGGTTGTTACTCTTAGGGGGAGTACTATATTAGAGGCTATAATTTTTTAGGAGTTATAAGGATAGTATATAATTTATACTATGGCCACAGGTTTGAACAATTTTGAGATTTTGAGTTGTACACTTAGCCAATTTTCTCATATGTTGCCACCAATGACAAAGGGGGAGATTGTTGGAAATTTGGCTAAGTTGATTACATAGATGTTGTCATTATGGAAACATATGATCCACATTAAGATCGCACAAGTCAGAGAGCAAGTATGACAGAGCACATTGAAAATTTGTCTAAGTGTGAGACAATGTTTTACCAATGAACCTGGATATAGTTTTTGTTTGCGATGTTGACTGGAGTAATTTCAGTGCTTGTGCACTTGAACATAGACTCTATGATGACTATTGATCACCCATCTTAGAGCACAAGTCAGTACAGCATGTACGGAAGAAGTTATGATAGTTTTACTAAAGACAGTGTGAAGCCGGCAGGATAGAATATGAAGACAAAACTAGTAAAGAGTTAAGGGATTATTTTGTTTATCAAAATAATAACTTAACAATATAAAGGGATGAAATCCTATATGTTAACTCTTGGATAAATCTATTGGTATAAATGTAAATGTAATTGTAATTGTAAAGTGAAGTAATTGTAGCAAGCAGCAAGTAATTGTAGTAGTATGATGTGAAGTATATGAAGCATATGTAATAGCGATAATGAAAGAGCAGTGAAGTGATATTGATGCAAGAAGTATAAGGTTATGTACCTTAACCTATTTTGTAATCAGTTTATATTGTACATTACTTGTTTGGGCAGTGGGCTCATCTGGTAATCACATTTTGTACTACAACTCCTAACAGGGTTGAGGCTTCTAACAAGGCCTATAGTCCCTTAACTAGGACTGATACACTATATGTTTGTAATAGACTCCTAACAGGGTCAACATCCTTAACAAGATACTTTTGATTAGAGGATCTTTGTGGGTACCATCCCCACCAGGGTTTTCCCTTGGCCAAGGTTTCCTCGAGAACAAATAATGTGTTATGAGTTCTTTATTGTTATGCATGTTGTTTAGCTTCTTATGTTATGCATGTATAAAGATAATCTATTATATCCATAATTGGGAAAAAGATAAAGTTTGTAGAATACTGATTCACCCCCCCCCCCTCTTAGTATTTCCTATTTCTAACACTTACTTTGGATTTGGGTGTGTTTGAGTCAGGATTTCAGTTGATGTATGTTGTTTATGACTCTATCCCCTAAGATAGGACACTGATACGTTCTCTGGAAGCAATTCATCATCATCAATCAAGCATATAAATATAAAATCTTTAAATCAGTATGTCAAGGATATAAATGTATAATATTTGTTGATTCCTTTAAGAAGTGAATCAAAGGTATAGCCACCTGAGCACAATGCTCAAAGTGTAGGAGGATCATATAGTTGATCCTTGGTAATTGGCCCTTTTCCTTGTAGAGTTTGGAGTGGTGATAGAGTCAGTGACATTAGTTTGTTATTCATAGTGTAAATCTGCAAGTAGAAAGAAGAGGAACCAACAACTACCACTATTTTTTCTTAGTCCAGACTATACTTTTCCATTTAAATTTTACTCATTTACTTCAAAATATTCATATGCAAGTATTCTTACATAAAATAAAAATGGAGAAGATGAGGGACTGGTATATTTCATGAGATGCCCTATCAAAAAATGTTGAACTCAAACATCCAAACTTGGATAAACAATCATCTACACTAGTAAAGGCTATTAAGAAGTTTCAACATTACATTTTGAGAAGAAAATTTATAGCCATCATTATTGATCCTACAGTCAAATCCTTTCTAATGCAAACTAAACTAGGTTAATGGAGGGGAAAGTGGATAGCTATTCTGGAAGATTTTGATCTTGAAATTCAACCCATAAAGTTGGGAAGAGGCCAAGGCCTCCAAAAAATGATAGCTGAGACAGAGAAAGGTTTGGTTTGTCAGATATACATTGATCAGGGGATTATAACTGATATTTAGTATCAATATGTGGTTTATTATCTCCTCCAAAATCGATGTCTCGAAGGATTGAACGGTTCCCAAAGAAGAGCCTTGAAGATCCAGAGCAATTCCTACATGTTGAAGAACAAGAAGCTATACAAGCATAATTATGATGGGTTGTAATTAAGATGTTTGGATAAGATAGAAGCTAGGTAGGTTCTTTCTTATTTTCATGATAAATAAGGCATAGTACATGGGTCCATTAAGGCCACTAGACAACAAATGTTAAGATCCAGATATTATTGGCCAACTCTATTCAAGGATACAAGTGAACACGTGAGGTGTTGTCATACATTCCAAACCAGCGCTACCTATGAAAAGCATCATTTTATGCCCTTGCAACCAGTATATGAGGTACATCCATTTTCCCAATGGGGCTTAGGTTTTGTTGGAATGATTAATCCCCCCTCTTTTGTAGGTTACATGTACATTTTGATAGCAGCGGACTATTGTAAGCAATGGATAGAGGCTCAATATTTAAAAATTTGTACCACTAAATTTATAACCAATTTTTTGGAGGAATACATCATAAAATGGTTTGGCATGCCTTTCTTTCTAGTATATGATAATTCACCTTCATTTTACTCTACTTCACTTATGAAATGCACTTTCGAAAACTAGGTAATTGTTAAGTTTTCTTCCAATTATTATCTGCAAGGTAATGGTGTTGTAGAGTCCACTAACAAAAACTTAATAAATATAATTAAATGTCTTTTAGATGACATTCCTAGTGATTGGCACACATAGTTAAAATATGCATTGTGGAAAGATTGAGTTAGAATCTAAAATGCCTTAGGGACATCCCTCTACCAGTTGGTCTACATTCTACAACATGTCTTTCCTATGAACCTAAAATATCAATTTTAAAATTTATGGATCAATACATTGAAAGTGAGGATAGGGTACATATCTGACTCATGAACCACCTTGATTTGGAAGAGAAAATAACTATGCCCTTAGAACATGTATCCAAGCATTAAGATATTGTCAAGCATTGGTTTTACAAGAGAGAAACTATAAAGACCTTTAGGATTTTTGACCTTGTGCTCATGTGGGACAAGGAAAAAGAAAAGTCGGGAAGCCATACCAACTTTCAATGATTGTAGGTTGGCCTTCATCAAATAGCAGAAATCTTGGGAGAAAACACTTTTAGGGTCAATTATTTAAATGGAGAGTTGGTTCCATTTCCAGTTAATGGATAATTTCTCAAGCATTATTTTGTGTCTTGAAAAATGAAATTCCTTTTACCCCATGTACTATAATAGTTTAGATTTTCTTATTTTTTGTTTTGTTTGCATATTTTCCTTGTGGGTCTTTGTGTTTAGGGGGTCATTATATTTTTTTGGAGTTGTTCTCAACAAGTGTTCCATCCCAAATGGTCCTTGATAAAGGATCGAGAATGGTGATACCTTTTATTGGAAATCAAGGTGATGTTCAATGATGATCATCCTACACTTCAAAATATATTACAATACAACATTAGAAACATTGGCTTTTTGAGTGATTGTTAGTTAGAGTCGACACTAGCATGTTGACTCAAGTACCCACTAGTCCCAACACCCTTCTTAATCCACAACCTAACTAAAAAAAAGAGGAAAATAAGGAAAAATAGGATAAAAGGAGAAGAATGTGAAAGAAAAAGGAATCAATTAAAGCAATGACTACTATAGAAATCAAAATCTTATACCAAGGTGGCACAATCTAAGTGTTGCCTAGGTTTATGTGAAAGAAAAAGGAATCATTCAAAGTCATGGTCACTACAGCGATCAAAACCTTATACCAAGGTGGCACAATCTAATTTTTGCCTAGGTTTATCAAAAAACAATAAAATGAAGACATTCAAAAGCAACATACTCAAAGCACAGGTGACCCAAACTGGTCACTATTTAAGGAAAAAATGAAGAAATAATCCCAAAGAAAGAATCATCCAAATTCCCCGGCTTAAAATATTGTCAGAAGAAAGAAGAAAGGTGAGTCTCGAAATCTCTATCGGGGCTATGGACTCTTGATTGGCAATAGAGAAAGGTTATATTGGGACTTGAGGGAAACTTTTTCAGGGCTATGAATGCCTGACTAGTAGCAGAGATCTTCTTGGGAAGCCCACATCAACATTATGAAGGTTGGTTTTGGCTAATATTTGTTCAAGTTGTCCTCATCAAAATCTCAAAGGAATGAACACACAAGTACACACACTAGAAGAGACATGAAAAAAACTCCAATTTGAGGGTTGGTGAAAGAATATTTCCACAAATTATACTTATGTTCCATTTATTGCAAGACAATCTGAATGATGTTTGTTGTTGAAGAAATGTCTTCGTCATGTTTCCTTTTATCGGGGCTAATAATTGTGGTTCCACAACACATGCCCCACTTTGGCTACTTAGCCTAATAGGGACCCCCTTTTTTGGGTCTTTTGGGATTTTTGAAATGCGCTTAGAATAGGTACTCGATGTGTTAGATTGTGAATCCCTCCTACGACTCCTGATAGTTGGGTATCGTTCTTTTTTTGTGTGTTCTCTTAGGTCCCTTTTGTCCTTTTTAGGGTTTTTTATTTTGTTGTTTTGCATGCTCTTTGTTGTTAGGTTCAAAATCCCTTCTATAATCCTCCTTTTTGGACTTTTAGACTTTTAGTTTTCCAGAGGTTTTTCTACCTCTGAAACCCTAAAACCCCAAAAGACCAAAAGCTCACAGGAGGCTCATACTTTTAGACTTTCCCAATCTGAAAGATTTCTCAGATTGTGAAGATCCAAAAATTTGAAACCCATGATTACTAACATCATTTGGTATTGCACCTATAAATAGGGTATTTTGGGTTCTTTTTTGTCATTGTGCAATTTCATTGTTCTTGAGCTCCTACCAATGACAACCTTTTTGTGACTTTGTTTGCACTTCTAGGTATTTACACCTACTTGTTTCTAGTTCTTTGAGCTCAGTTGATCGCTATTTTTCTTGCTCCTTTCCTTTTTTTTCTTTTTTTTTGAGATAGGGTTTCTTTTCATTTCCTTAGTTTTGTTTCTTTTTTTGTAGTCTTTAGGTTTTAGGGTTGGGATCTTGAAACCCTTTGTTATAGATCAAATTCGAACTGTCAAATTCTTTTGATATTGTCAAAGTTTCACACTTTGACATACTGAAAACTTCCCTCTCCAGATTACATAGTTTTATAATTAAAAAACTAACTCATTTTGCAGTGTAGGCCTTTCATACACCACCAATATCTTCACACTCTACAACCCCAATCAAAACCTTCAAACTTTTCTTAACACTTCGCAGTTTTGGCCTTTTATAAACCAACATAACCATTACACACTGACATTGAGATCCTTCAGAAAATTGCTTTGCCTTAGCATTCTCTCTATTTTAGTATTTCGCTCATAGATGGTTCCATTTCACATTGACACTTTGAAACTTTGATTTGCAACTTTTTGTATTTTCAATCTTCGCACTTATGCACTCTGAAAATGAGTTCATGCACTGAAAACTACACGACACCAAGATACCTCGTGTTGTCCAATAATGATTTTTATCTTTCATCCTTTTTCAGTCCTATGACATTTTTAGACTGCAAAGGTCTGAAACACCAAATTATCTAGGGACTTTTTAGTTGTTTCCTTTGGTTTTTGGTCAGTTTACATGCTAAATTATGGTTTCATGTTAGAATGATTTTACACTTCTAGTAATACATTGCTAACTATTGCATATGCATGTAGGTTACAAATATTTCTTCTCCACAACTAGTTAATTATAAGTATACAGGGTACAATACCCCATCCAAAATGAGGAACCTCCATAATGAGATCACAAATACTAATATCAGTCATATGGACCGGAATGCTTTCTGACACAATGTGCTCAACTAGATAATAGGTCTCTAGACTCTACTACTCTATGTTTGGTCAAGTTAGTGAATGCTACCTCCCATCTAGTATCTATCCTTTTTCCAACCTCATTCTCACACTAGCAGAACACTATGTAGAAGATGAAAAGGTGGTAAAAAATAAAACTGACAACATTGTTTTGGATCTAAGGCCAAATATCATTGAATATGTTTTCCATCTTCAAAAGGTAGATCATTATTACCCAATTACTATTGATAGAGTCATGAAGTGGTTCCAAGATAACCCCAACGTTATGACCTCATTAAGGAAAAAAATACTTAATCAAGCCTCCCAAGAAAGACAAGTTGGATAGAATTGATACGAGGAGAGGCTACCTCATTGAAGATATGGGTGTTGTTGTAACACTTATAAGAAGGGTATATGGATTCTTGGTTGCACAATAGTTAGAGCCATTGGTAGTTCACATGATTGAGGAGATAAGGAGAAGTAAGATCTGAATATATTGTTCCACCATCATCAGTGACAACCTGACTCCAAGTTGAAACCCCATGCAGTTAATAGTTATGCCTTTCTTTCATTTCGTAGAAGTTCTTTCTAGTCAATATTCATTGACCGTGAGATTATGATGAAGAATGAAGATAAGAATTTTTTACTATTTTACAAAGGTTTATTTGGGTCAACATTCATTAACTAAAAAATGATCACTAGTAAATTTTACCTTAAATTTTGACAAGAATTAGTCAAATTTTCTACAACAATTGGTCGAATAGGCGACTAAAATTGTCATCGATCTTTTTTCATCAAATTTTCTACATGGTAAATAATAGTCGCAATTTCGACCCCATAAGTGGTCGAATTATCGACTGCAACAATCCCTTGGAAATGGAAGAATAAGACGTCGATCAATTGGTGTGATGGTCGAAATTGAGACCATTTTGTCACCGAATTATCCACCCCAATTCGTTGAATGTATAGCATCCTGGTCGAATTTAGTCCATTTTGTCATCGAATTATCCACCCAAATTCGTTGAATGGACCATTGAACGTATAGCATCCTGGTCAAATTTAGTACTGTGTAAAGGATGAAATTTCGACCAATACTAACTTTTGTTTTAAAAAAAATGTGACACCATTTTCAATATATTCCTACTTTTAGTTGAATATATTGCTTGTCTATAATTAGTATGCATATATGAATCTATGAAGCTTTGATTTAGCTATTTTCTTCTGTTTAGCACAATTAGATTGAACAAAGCATTTTCATTGTACTGTATATTCACAGCCTCAAGAAAAATCAAATTGACTAAGAAAGCTTCGTTTACCTACAAATTTGTGTGCTTGTCTGAGTTTGATACGCAGATCTGTGTATCAAACTCAGACAAGCACACAAATCTGTAACTAAATGTTGATTAAATATTTTATTTTTAATAGTAGTTTAAAAGACTATTTAAATGTTTTGACGGTTTGATAAGAACAAAATTGGTATTCAGATATAAATTATTGAGCTTCTCTTTGTTTCGACAATAGTTTAACATTCTCTACTTAACAGGGCCAACCACGTGAAGGTGGAAGCTCATCTAGCCCCTCCTAGGATCCTCTTATGACCCTTTATGACACTTTAAGACCTCTAAGATGTATTCTTAGGGATCATAAAGGGTCATAAGGGGTCCTACGACACAACAGCTGAGAAACATAAATGTAGGCATCATGGTCACAATGTTTTGGAAACACAACATAATTGAGTGGTATACCCAGACGATGCAACGCAACCACTACTCCTGTAGTTCTAAGTTGACACTACAAGATCCAAAAACCAAAGATAAGGAATCTATATATGGTTTTTGGATCCACATTGTCAACTTAGAACTACAGGAGTAGTGGTTGTGTTGCATTTTCTGGGTATAGCATTCAATTATGTTGTGTCTCCAAACAATTGGGACCATGATGCCTACATTTATGTTTCTCAGCTGTTGTGATACCTACATTTATGTTTTTAGCTGTCATGTTTATTTGCATGTTCTTTGTGTTTTGCTTCTCTCCCTCGCATCAAAAATAAGATTTTTCCCACTCTGAATCGAGAATGTGTGTGAAACACAAGCAAAATATGCACGGATAGCAGGTGGAGTTGAAAAAACACAACACGTTTACATTTTCACGATGGTCTATAACTTAAAATACGCAATTAAAGACCTCTATCAAAAATGCAACCGTGTTGTGTTTTTCAACTCCACCTGATATCCTATGTATATGAATTGAGATTGCATATTGAACTAGGCTTCTCTTTCTGCATTGCCTGAAACCAAGAGACTGTCACAGTTAACATCTAAATGGTGTGTCTCATCATCACAACTAATCCACCTTAAACAATTGAATATGTTATCTTGTATTAAATATTCATTAATCAAAATTTGAATAGAAAATGTATACCTTGAGTACTACAATTCACATTAGAATCGATGCCTCCATCGTGCTCAGTCGGTGCAATATCAATATCTGCAGGCTGCATTCCAATGTAAATAATAGATTTATATGATGATATTGCAGAAATGCCTAATTCATAGTCCATCATTTTTTCTCTAAAACACTAAATTAGGGATTTCTGCGATATCCTCATCTATATCTACAGCTATTGCCTTTGTTGTTGTAGGTGTTTTTCCCCTATTTGATATTTATCTTCAGGCGTCCACACTCATTCTATTGGTTGTTGCTAGCTTCTCTTTGTTTCAAGAATAGTTTAACATTCTCTGAGAAACATAATTGTAGGCATCATGGTCACATTTTTTTGGAGACAATGTAATTGAGTGGTATACCCAGACGATGGACAGCAACTTCTGCACCTCCGGGTCCAAGTTGTTATCCATCCCGTAGTGTCAACTTGGAATCGGAGGTGCAGAAATTGCTCTCCATGTAGGTATACAACTCAATTATGTTGTCTCCAAAGAAATGTGACCATGATGCCTACAATTATGTTTTGAGAATATTTTAATTAACATTCTCTACTTAACAAGGCCAACCACGTGAAGGTGGAAGCTCATTTGGCCCCTCCTAGGAGCCTCTTATGACCCTTTACGACATTTTAAGACCTCTAAGATGTATTCTTAGAGGTTGTAAATGGTCGTAAAGGGTCATAAGGGGTCCTAGGAGACAATAGCTGAGAAACATAAATGTAGGCATCATGGTCACAATGTTTTGGAAACACAACATAATTGAGTGGTATACCTAGATGATGCAACGCAACCACTACTCCTATAGTTCTAAGTTGACACTACGGGATCCAAAAACCAAAGATAAGGAATCTATATATGGTTTTTGGATCCACAGTGTCAACTTAGAACTACAGGAGTAGTGGTTGTGTTGCATTTTCTGGGTATAGCATTCAATTATGTTGTGTCTCCAAACAATTGGGACCATGATGCCTACATTTATGTTTCTCAGCTATTGTGATACCTACATTTATGTTTTGTAGCTGTCATGTTTATTTGCATGTTCTTTTTGTTTGGCTTCTCTCCCTCGCAATAAAAATAAGATTTTTCCCACTCTGAATGGAGAATGTGTGTGCAACACAAGCAGAATATGCACGGATAGCAGGTGGAGTTGAAAAAACACAACACATTTACATTTTTGTGATGGTCTATAACTTAAAATACACAATTAAAGACCTCTATCAAAAATGCAACCCTGTTGTATTTTTAACTCCACCTGATATCCGTGCATATTCTATGAGATTGCATATTGAACTAGGCTTCTCCTTCTACATTGCCTGAAACCAAGAGACTGTCACAGTTAACATCTAAATGGTGTGTCTCATCATCACAACTAATCCACCTTAAATAATTGAATATGTTTGCTTGTATTAAATATTCATTAATCAAAATTTGAATAGAAAATGTATACCTTGAGTACTACAATTCACATTACAATTGATGCCTCCATCGTGCTCAGCTGGTGCAGTATCACTATCCGCAAGCTACATTCCAATGTAAATAATAGATTTAGATGACAATATCGCAAAAATGCCTAATTCACAATCCATCATTTGTTCTCTGAAACACTAAATTAGGGATTTCTACGATATCCTCATTTGTATCTACAGTTATTGCCTCTATTGTTGCAGGTGCTTTTCCCCTATTTGATATTTATCTTCAGGTGTCCACACTCATTCTATTGGTTGTTGCTAGCTTCTCTTTGAGCTTCTCTTTGTTTCGAGAATAGTTTAACATTCTCTGAGAAACATAATTGTAGGCATCATGGTCACATTTTTTTGGAGACAATGTAATTGAGTGGTATACCCAGACGATGGAGAGCAACTTTTGCACCTTTGGTTCCAAGTTGTTCTCCATCCCACAATGTCAACTTGGAATAGTTTCATCCCCAATGTGACCATGATGCCTACAATTATGTTTCAAGAATAGTTTAATTAACATTCTCTACTTAACAAGGCCAACCACGTGAAGGTGGAAGCTCATCTGGCCCCCCTTAGGAGCCTCTTATGACCCTTTGCGACATTTTAAGACCTCTAAGATGTATTCTTAGAGGTCATAAATGGTCGTAAAGGGCCATAAGGGGTCCTGGGACACAACAACTGAGAAACATAATTGTAGGCATCATGATCACATTTTTTTGGAGACAACGTAATTGAGTGGTATACCCAGATGATGAAGATCAACTTCTACTCCTCCGGTTCCAAGTTGACAATGCGGGATCCCAAGACCATAGATAAGGAATAAATTGAGAGAGTGGAGGAGGGCCATAACAACAAAAATAAAATAGGACAAACCTCAAGTTAAATGAGGCAACTGCAAACATTTTAATAGAATTTTATTAAAATGTTTACAATTGCCTCGTTTAACTTCAGGTTCATCCTATACTATTTTGGTCATTATGGCCCTCCTCCACTCTCTAAATTTATTCCTTATCTATGGTCTTTGGATCCTGCAGTGTCAACTTGGAATCGGAGGAGCAGAAGTTGCTCTCCATCGTCTGGGTATACAACTCAATTATGTTGTCTCCAAAAAATTGTGAACATGATGCCTACAATTATGTTTCTTAGCTATTGTGAAATCTACATTTATGTTTCTTAGTTGTCGTGTTTATGTGTATGTTTTTTATGTGTTTGGGAAGACATCTTTCTAGCCTGAGGCTAGATCCTTCGGCAATTAGCTTAATAATAATGTAGATGACAGATGAGCAATTAGCTTCCCAAGAAAAATCCCATAAATGAACTATATGTACCCCAATTCCAGTGCCCTTTGTGCGTACCCAAATGATATATTTGAAACAACAAGGGTAAGGCTAAATTTACCCTTGTTGTTTCAAATATATCATTTAGGTATGCGCAGAAGGCATAGGAATTGGGGTACACACAGTTCATTTACAAGATTCTTCTTGGGAAGCTAATTGCTCAGCTCTTATTTGCTTCAATTATTATCAAGCTAATTGTCGAAGGATCCAAGTCCAGGCTAGAAAGATGTCTTCCCATTCTGTTTAAGCAATATTCCTTGTTCTTGTCAAACTTCCTTTGTATAGTAGGCTTGCTCTCTGCAGTACTCTTCTTTAGCGAGACTTGATACCACATTGCACTCAAACTTCAGCGAGACTTCATACCACGTAGCATCCGTAGATTACGTTCAATGCATTATTTATGCTTGTATTGGTGGCAAAACTCTTGAAAACACACAAAAGAGATTGCATTCAACCATGTTGTTTACATGACACATGTAGTTTACCTCCAGACTAAATCAGCGTTGAGTACAAATCTGCTGACACTGCTTGGTATGAAGCCTCACTCAAGCTTGAAAATGATAGTCAATCCATAGTCAAGGTCAAGGAACAAATGGAACAACCAAGAAAACAATATATGTTAAATCATGTGATTGATAGCAGATTGGGGCTCACCTGAGCCATAAACATGAAGAATTATTGTAAAAAAAGATGTAAACCATATATATGCGCACTTAAGGAAAAGAGAAGTTATGTCATATCAATATTAAAATATTAGTTACAATATGAAAATACTAAACTAACTAATTCTTGAGTTCATCTCTGCATATGGTCGCAACAAATTAGATATGCAATTACAATATAGAGAAAGCATCATAAAAATATAATTTGGGAATTTGCCCTAGCCTGACACTTTTTGCACTCAAATCCTTCATCGTGGATAAGTGGAGATGGGTGGATAGATGCAGATGAGTTATCATCGACCCAACTAAAGTATCTGCAGCCATTATTTCCCTATGATACCCAATCTACATTAGTTCTTATATTATAATGAATAGTATTTACATTAGAAACTTTAAATATATACACATTAGCAACCTTTTTTCGATTAGGGCAGCACCAAAATTGTCGTCCAAGGTTGTTCAATGTCCATGAAGTCTTCAACACACACTTCCCACCACCACATTGACAAGAGTCATTGAACCTATATCAATAATGCACCGCACCATCGTTACTACATTTATTATTTTTATATGATTATTTTTACAGTCCAAATACACCAAGGAGTACCATCATAAATATTAACCATTTACAATAATGAAAAGTAAACCTAAATCAAATAGCTCATTTTTTTATCAGCATGTGTAGTCTGTGTGTATATGAAAAATGAAAGAAATATGAAGCTGAAATAAAATAGTGAACAAAATAGTATTCCACATAGAGTGAATGAAATATACCATCAAAAGAAGGTGACAAAATCCTATCACAGAGCACAGACATAGGAAATCAAAAAGGGACAAAAGACAAGAAATAAGAAAAATCATTACAACTATAGAAAAATCATTTATACTATAATCAAAAAAAGAAACACTCTTTGTCAACAATTTCCAAAATCATTAGGACTATAAATGGATGGTTCTGATATTGCTTTACCATTACAACAATTGAGCATTCATCATTTGGTACTTCTTGGTGTATTCCATTTAAGTTTATCAGTTGTCGTGTTTATGTGCATGTTCTTTATGTGTTTGGCTTCTCTCCCTCGCAAGGGATACGTCGATAGGTAATTGATTTGAAAGCATAATGATTTGACAGTATTTTTTCAAGATAGGCATAATCATCTCGCCAACCTTAATTAGCAACATTGGTGTCCTATCATTGCACAAGTGCAAGATGGTAAGGGTCTATTCAAGGAGGGATGAAAAAAAGGTCATTTTAACCTTGCAAGGCAAGAGGAGAGACAGTCCAAATAATTCTATGGTGACTATCCCAAACAATAGACAAATGATAGAATTGCTAACATGTTTTCTTTTCATGTTTCTAACAAGTTTTTTGCGATGAGGCTAGTGTGGTCACAATTGAAATTGTGAGTTTCTCTTGGAATTGAATAGCAGACTTTATCTATTGTGCAAAAAAACATATGTAGGATTATTATGGTCACAAAGTAATTGTCTTAGCATCAACATTTCACTTCTAATATAATATTATTAGGAATTTCTTACCATTGATTGTCAAACTGATGGAACTATGAGGCTATGCTTTGTTAATACTTTACCACTGTAGCGAATTTGGGTATTGTTTTCGAATATTTGAATGATTTTAATGGGAACTTTGAACCAGAGATATAAGTTTCCTAAAGAGTGATACTTCAACTTCCATGAAGGACTTAGAAAAAGGATGAGGGGCTCTTAATTTCTATAATCAATTTATATAATTCTTTAAGTACTTTTTTTAGGCTCTTTGTGAATGATCTATAAATACTCTACACTAAGGGTGGGGATGGTTTTTAATCTTCATTATATTCCATAAATACTCTTCAGTAAGGAGGAGTGTAGCTTCTAATTTCTTTCATTCTTCTATATAATAGACTCTTCATTAAATGTAAGGGTGACTTTTAATCTTCACTATTGATCTATATTATTCTTTAAGTACTACCCTTAACTAAATGTAAGAATGCCTTTTGTCTTCACCATTGATCTCTATTTTGAGTATTCTTCACTAAGTTATATGATTTAGTTACCAGGTTGTGAGTTTGGAGATCTTTATCTCTGCAATGTAGAAGCTGAGAATAGGGGGTACGAGATTGGAGAATCGGTGAAGAGAGAGATCAATGGGAATGAGATGATCAATGTAATATGTATGATGAATGAAAATAACAGTCTAGTTTTACATTTGATTCTTCTTTGTGATTGTTCAGTGTTTCCCAAATGTTTCATTTTTATTATTTACAACTCATTTTTTTTGGTTTGCTCTTTCGGTTCGACAGTCTAACACCCATATTGTCGTCACGTTCGAGCACGTCTTTATTATGAATATGTTGTGATGGAATTTGATAACAGAGAAAAAATATTTATTTTAAATGTTTTATGTTGTGTTTGGATGTAACTCAAGTCTTAGTATCGAGTTTATTGAAGAAGTTTATCAACTTGTGGAAACCGTTTCTGTGCGACAGAGAATGCAATTTAAATCTGGTCATTAATTGAGTCAAGAACGGCTTCCAATAATCATTGCACAATTATTATGTTGGTTTGGAGTAATTTTATTTCATTTTAAATAAGTTATGGCAGTTTATTTCATTGGTTTGGAGTCTTATTCCTTTTGGTTTGGAGTAATTTTGAATCCAATCTTGATCTTGATGATCCAATCTTCATTTAATCATTAAAATAATTTAATAAAACTGCCATAACTTATTTAAAATGAAATAAAATTACTCCAAACCAAAAGGAATAAGTGTGGTGGTATTCAAAACACAATGAGAATTGGTAATTTCAGAGATCTAGGCACTCTAGCCTATCAACAACCTCAAATGTTTAAAAGATCTAACTTGTCAAGGCCTCCACAACACTACACAATGATGGATTAGGTTTCCTAGGCTTCAAACCACTTAGACTCAAGGAATTCTAAGACTCTGTTTTAATTCCCATGCTTCCAATACACAAAGTTCTTTCAAATTGTTCCAAAGGCTTAATAGGCTACCAATAACCCTGCAACAAACTTAGGATGGTAATAACTTTGTCTTCCCTCAAAACACTTGACAAGATGAAAACATTTCTAGACACCCTTTTCAGAGTTCTATAACACACCAAAAGATTTTATAGGGTTACTTTGGACCAACACACCTAACCATGATTGAACCCCTATTTTCAATGCATGAAAATGACCAAATTTTCAAAGCAACTACTCTCCTCACATTCCCTTATCCCACCAAACCTTCAGTAGAGTTATAAAATGACTTAAAATGGTTAAATCCACAAGCAATTAGACTCACGGGCCCTGCAACACCAAAACCCCCAAATCTTGACTCCAAACCCTGGTTTGCTAGGGCTTCCCCAATCTCCTGTTACAACTCACTCCTGCATCAAACTAGTGATCGAATCACCTTTCATTCAACATGAAAAAATGTTTTAAAACATAAAAACCCTTCCTTATTTGGACAGATCATCCACTGCTACACATTGCATCCAATTTCATTGTATTTTCTCACTGTTCTTTAACTGTGATCACCTTTACTCCACACAACTCTGCATATGCACAGTTAATGATCTAATAATATAGGTTAGAATTAACATTCCATGGTTAGAATTAACAATCTTCAAGCATGAGTTGGAGAGGACTACATCAAAACCAAAAACATTAATCAGTTGATTATTATATAAGCTCCTCAAGCATGAGTTGGATGATGTGGACTATGTAGATATAAGAACTAATGTATCCACATCATCCAACTCATGCTTGAGGAGCTTATATTATTGACTATCTCATAATAGTAAGATTGGTACCTATCCTAGTAAGTCATTATGAGATAGTAAATACGATCTACATCCAATCTTGGTCCACAAGCATGAGTTGGATGATGTGGATTATGTAGATATAAGAACTAATGTATCCACATCATCCAACTCATGCTTGAGGAGCTTATATTATTTACTATCTCATAATAGTAAGATTGGTACCTATCCTAGTAATTCATTATGAGACAGTAAATACGATCTACATCCAATCTTGGTCCATGTTATATCTCCAAATAATCCACATCATGATATTACAATAAATAGCTAGCCTTACAATGCTAGCCATCTCCTTTATATAATCCTTCTCCTAGAAACATAATGGATGTGTAATCCCTATAAAGGCCTAATTATCATCTAATATAACTGATTACAATAGTAATCCACATGACCCAACATGTCTTCTCATGGAATTTGATCATCGCAACTTACAGAAGACATGGTTTTTCCATCACGTTCACACAAATTCTTGAAATAAACAACGGAAACTCGAAATAAGCCCAAACTAATGCACAACAGAATAATGGTGTCAATTCAACCATGAACAAATAGTATCAAACAACACTGTCAAAGTTCTTTAGTCTCTGAACATTTATGTCTACTGGGAAATTCTTCTAACTGGCAATTTCCTTGAATGGGATTTGTAAGTTTTCAAAATGTCACTGTTGTTTTACTTTACAAGTAACAACAGTTTGCTAATTTCTCACTTATGTCTGATTTTACAACCTTGTTCTATTCTTTAGCTATGATTTTTTAAACGAACAATACACTTCCACTGTCAATCATAAATCACTCTTGAGACTTATAATCTTTCAATTTAGTCTACCACAACACCTATACTCTTAGGAAGAAACTTCAACCAAGACCACCAGGTTATTACAATCAATTGTTTGAGTAGACTTCCCTACTACCCGAACACTCAACAAATATCAAAATATTGCTACTCCCCTATAACTACATTCCATCATTCAATCGATATTGGGTTTGAGTATAGAATCAACTGTCTCCAAAGATCATACACTAAAACTTCTGATGACTTTCACCACTTGTTTCTAGCGATGTTGACTGTCACAAAGATGTTTTAACCTAGGTGATCAAGCTAGATTAATGTCGATCTGGAATGGTCAAACGTTGGGTGCTCACAGTGGTTGCAATCACGAGGAGTCTTCCATGAATCTAAGGTACTCAACTAAACCTGTGATTCAGTCCCAAACCTCTGATTATTCACTTCACTTTGTTGTTTAAACAAGTATCATGCCCTAGCTAGGGCATCGGCCTTGAAGCAACTTAACAGCCTTCGCATTTCTAAGCATTGGTTGCATAAATAAACTTTCCCCTAATTTTCCCTTTCATCCAATGGCATAGGAATTCTATGGTGAAGTTGCAAATCGGGGTCACAAACTCATGATAGTGCCGACCCAATGGAACTGAGTTTGGTCTAACAGGAGATCGTGTGGATTTTGGAAATTTAAAATATGATACAAACTTAATAAAAATTACATAGCAGAGTTCTTTACAATGGTGCATAGCATTCACTTTACATTGTGAAAATTTTCATTTCTTTCCACACTTCTATAACAGTACAGTACACCATGTTGCATGAAATTTGAATTTCTTCTAAATGGTTAATTTTTTTGTGCTGAACAGTTAACTTGTCTGTTCAGTCTGTACATAGATTCCTAAACCCTAGTCACAGCCTTCATAATTCTCAGTCATAGAATTTACAAACCCTAGTCAAACCATAGCCACCACTAAATATACTCATTGATTCAATCGCCTACTAGCATATTACAAACAGAGATGACTAGAAGAAAATGACAATCCATGTAATGAACAATAGGAAACACGGAAGATACCTCAAACTCCATGAAAGATAAATGATGAAATGTGCAATTAACCTTGGGTGTAAGGTCTGCACGATCTGGAATAAGCTTCGTTGCTACTAGCTTAGAAGATGGAAATCCTAATTCACGCGCTGCAACCGTAAAAATGAAATGAGATTTGAAAAAAAAAAATTTAAGTTATATGCCCGTGTTGTTCGAAATTTCAACCGACGTGGTATTGGTCAAAATTGAGACCAACACAGGCATGGATTTTTTTATTTTTTTTTAAATTTCCTTCTATAACCCGACCAACCTAAACCTTTTTAATTAATGGTCGATAATTTTCATAGAAAAATGATGTTAAATTTACTAGTGGATGAAAGATAGGTGGTGAGGTCCATAGCTAAAGACAAAGGGTTCCTTCTCATCGTTTCACAAAAGTTCTTTTTAGTCAAAATTCTATGACTATAAAACATTGATGAGAGTTTTCAATGCGGGCAAAGGGATATGTTTTTCTATTTCGTAAAGGATATGGTAGGGTCCATTTCTAGATTTTGCAAAATTATAAAAGAATTACACATGACATATCAGGCCAAGTCACAAGGGGAGGTCACTATTTTTCAAAGGGGTAGTGGACCCATTTTGTTTTGTTTTGTTTTGTGAAACAATGATAAGAGTTTAAAGGCTATACCTTTTTGCCATTTCGTAAGGTTTCTTTTTGGTCAAAATCCATTGACCATGAAATAGAAAAAGGTATTTAAATTAAATATGGCCAAGGAAAGGTGGGCCCATGGGCCACATTTTTTGATTCCATTGACCAAGGTTGTTTGATCTTTTTTGACCTACAAGGTGGCAACTATATATTCGAATATTAATAGCCAATTAAGGAGCTACCACCTTCTAGCTTGTAGTCAATGTTTCTTTGAAGTTTGTGATGATGTGATGGGGTTTGGATCAATTTTTTAATTGATCAAATCATTTCTAAAGGGGTTTCCAGAGGATAATAATGTCATTTGGTCCAAAGGTGGCCATGTTCCTTCACCTAAAGAATTTTTTTCACCAACTAGGGTTTTGTAATCAATTCGGAGTAGGTTGAAATGGGTTCTCAGCTTCCTTCTATTGAAACATATAAAATCTTATAACTCCATCTCTTTGCACATGCAACATGAACATGTCCTTCGTTATCTCAAAGGAATATTTATCAAAGTATAAATACTTTTGGTGCTATAGTTATTGCTTCTAGTTGTAGATAGGTTTCTTTTAATATAGAGGATATTTTTGAGTGCAGGGCCTTCAATTTTGGGCCCTTTCTGTCATTTCAACATGGATTAAGATTAGATTTGTCTATGATCCTTTCTCCTGGTCAATATTATGTAAACTCAACCCTAGTTGAGAGTTTTAAATTTATGATGTAATTAGAGTTATGCATGAACTTTATAAAAGAAAATCTTGTACATATCTTCTGGGTTCTCTTTTGGTTCTTTGTAGTAGCTTAGGCTCCGCAACTATAATTTCCTTTTCCTTACATTAATAAATAATCCTTGTTTTGCCTTGTCTTGTTAGTTGGATATATTATGCATTTTCTTTCCTTGTATGGATTTTTTCTCTTATCTTTTCCTTCTTTGTATGTTTTGTCATGTGTACTCATGAATGTTGTATTGTGTATATTAACCTCCCTTGCAACATTTCATTTTTTTAACCTTCATATGATTCCTTGGAAGGTAGATTAGAGTCAAGATTTGTGTAGTTTGGGATCCCTTATTAATGTTATATACATGCATAGGCAAAGAGATCAATATTTTAATTGGTGCATCACCCCCTTTCCCTTTTAGTAAATTTTCCTCCCTTTTCCCTCAAAAGTTAGTAGTTTAGGTGCATCCTAATTGAAAGGAAGTTGCCTTTCTCTAGAGATCAACATTAAATTTTAGGTCCCACACTTGGAGTTTGTTTCCATATTTCACTTGAGGTTTTTTAGGTCATTAACACTCACCTAAACAAGGGTGCAAATGTTTATGACAAAAATACCCCTCAACCTCAAAATAAACTAGTCATTATGGTGAAAGATGCTCAATAACCTAGCTATAATGTGGTTTCTCACACTTGTAACACATGAACCAATAGATAACCTACAAGTTCATTTTCTCCTCTGTCTCTTCCTGTTTCTCAACCAATGCTTCCCCTTCATCTTATCTCCCTAAAAACCTTGTAAAGGAGTATTATTTAGTAGAACTTTGAGCTATTCTTGCCAAATATCTCTTGGGAACTTCTTCAAACTTCACCTACCTATCATGAACCTGTTAATATGATTTATAACAACAAAGAGGGGGGGTGAATCAGTTGTTCTCAGGTCCAGATGTACCAATTGAACATTCAAACACTTAAACAAACTCAGATCTAATCACCAACTCAACCTGGTCTCTAAAGAACATATATCAGAAAACATATAACATGCAGTCCATTGTCCAATAGTATTTAACTTGCAGAATATCAAAATATTCAAACAAGTATGACACCAGGATTTATAGTGGAAAACCAATTTGGGAAACACCACTTTGTAACATGTTACTAATATTTTCACTCTTCTGAAGTGAGCTCTGTGAAAATCCAACCTTGTTAAAGGTATACAAACACACTATTAGGTGTGACCCTGTTAAAGGATTTCAATCACCTTGTTAGGAGTGGCCTAGTCAGAGGACTTGAGTACATTACATTAGAATTCCACCTTAATTAAAGGATTTTGATTGTTACAATGGTTAGAAACTAGCAGTAGTTTCTTATCTATAAAACATACAACTCACTTTGCAGATATCATATCCAATTCGCACATATATGTTGATTTACTAACTGAGTACCATTTCCATCTCCATCACTGATCTGCTCAGAATTCGCTTCAAGCAATCACAACTTTGATCTTCACCTTCAGCCTTCTTCTTAGACTTATCAGTCAATACCATCAACATCACCAGCATACTTTGTAACCTCACCATTAGGTTTCCTTTATACCTCTCTAGACAGGTAGATCTGTCTTTTGCCTCTTAATCTCCTCAGTAGATCTTAGGTTAGGTCAGATCCAACGGATCCTTCCAACATTTAATTCCTTCATACATCCTTCTAGAAACATCTTCAATCTCCTCATTGAGTCCATAATAAAATGATTTACCATGCATTAAATTATCCATATAATCAATTAATAAAGTCAACACGATTTACATAACCAAAGAATTCAACTGTGTTGGCTGGAAATCTAAATTATTCCTCCAAATGTAAATTGCTGACACTCGGTCAATACTGTGCTCATCTCCTCAGTCATCACTATGTAACTTGGTCATCTCTATAAATTGTCTTCCTCGGCTAACACTGTTTTGCTCGGTAATTTCCTATCACTTGGCATTAACTAATGTTCGGTCAACATTAGATTTACTCGACATATACTGGCACTCGGTTGACACTAACATCACTCAGCTTAAACTAGATTTCTTCACTTTTTCTCGGTTAAGCCTACTTCTTCAGTATTTCTTCTTACTTAGATAAACAATACATTATCTTATCATAGTGACAAATAATCAAGTACTCATTGAAGTATCAAATAACTCAACCTTTCCTTAGGTGCTATTGTTATCTCCCTTATCCTAATCCTTTTCATTAACCAATAGATATAGTACTTTATTAGATAGAAAAGTTGTCTTACTAGTTAAGGTTTGACATCGATGACAATACAACAATTGTTTCAATTGCAATTTCCAACAGAAACATTACAACAAGCCTTGAGAAACATGACTATCCCACCTCCTAGGAAAAACAATATAACTTTCATCTTGGAATGCATGAATGCGACCAATAATAAATCTCAAACTATGTTTTCTCAAGATATGTTACCTCATAAGAAAATTCAAGATCAACATGATTCTCTTATGGTTGTTGATCTTATCAATGGTAATTTTATTCAAAGAAATTTAATTGATAATTTTTGGAAAGGTAAGTAGTGAGAGGGCGGTGAATTAGTACTTGTATTCTTCTACCAATTCAAGCTTTCAACCATAAACATAATTGTAATTCACATTAACCAATAGTAACTAGTTTATCGATATGTTGTAACTATAACCAATAAAGTAAATAACAGTAAACCATAGCATAATTCACCCTCACATAATACAATGATTTTTGGTGTCGCAGAAACCCTTGGTTAGAGGGAAAAACTGTGGTGGGGATGGTATCCACAACTCTTCACTTTTGTAGAAAGAGATGCTTCGTTAAGAGATTACATATGTCACTTTCTAGGTGACTCACCCGGTTAAGAGTGATTGATACATTGTTAGATGTATCTAATAGTTCTGTTAGGAACTACTCTGTTAAGAGATTTGTCACACTTTTCAGTGATCACCCAGTTAAGGGATTTTACAATCAAGTTCACTCTAGAACTCTTTAAGTCTGGTTAGATACTACCCGGTCAAGGGATTTTACAATACCTTATTGAAAATGTTAGGATTCTTTACAAGATAGTAAATATCTTGTATGTAATTTCCTTCCAAAGCTTATCAAATCCCTTATACTCTTTTCCTCATCTCTAATCTCTTATCTCTATTCTATTTTCTATTGTGATCTCTTATTTTATGTCTCCTCGGTTCGCTTATCTTCTTGCATAATCCTCGTAACCTTCTTTCTCAATCTGCTCCTTTATCCTTGATCTTGATATTTTCCCTAATTAGGTTTTCCAAGACCTTAATCTCAAAACTTCCATAGACCATTTTTCCTTTTCTTTCTCCTGTCGGCTGCTCTATGATTTTCCTTAGGACCAACAACTATTGGCTTCTGATAGCTCTTCTTCTTTCTGATAATGTAACACTATTCTCTGATAGTATATAATTATTTACCTATTATATTCTCTCCTTCACTTCTTGATTCGGCCTACTCAACTATTTGACATCAATGACAAAATAACCATTATCATCATCATATGCTAATAATCTCCCCCTAAAGCATTGATGGCAAAAACTTGTCCTTCAAAATTTTCAAAATCTATTTAGTATGTTGATAAAATATCTGTTTTGAAATATTCTAATTCCATATGATATTTACTCCCCCATGATAATAGTCATTCTGGTTTAAAAAAATTGTTCTTCTACTCCCCCTTTTTGGCAACAATGCCAAATGATAGTTAAATTGTGCATCTTGGGGGTCATGTATGCTATAATTTTTCAAGAAAAAATGGGTATCTATCTCGTACATTATTCAGTATATTCTCCCATGATTCTTTTAATCCATTCAAACCAATCATGTGTCCTTTAAAATTAGAGGCTAATTCCTCCAATGCATCAATTGTGCTCAAGTCCAGTGTTTGCATTATTTCTTCTTCTTTTTCTATATTTACATGCATAATATCCATATTCGGTGTAATGATTCCTTGTATTTCCAATATATGCATTCTAAGTCACTCCTCTTCTTCTTTGAACTCTTGTTGTTTAGAAATTAATTTCCCTAGTTTTGTTGAGTGCTCCATAAAGTGTGATCTTGAGGGGTGAAGGCTGCTGATATATTGAGTCATTTTATTTTAGCAATCTTAACTTCAACAACCCCAATAAATTCTATGAAATTACACAAACATGTATATATCATTTTTTCATTCTTAAATATTTCTTTTAGCTCTTCAATATACTTTGACAATTCAAATTTTCAAGCTGTAATTTTGGTTGACAATTTCTTAACTAATTCATTTTTCATCTTCTTTTCGGCTTCTTTGGCCAACTTGTCATCCAAATCCTATCCAGATTCATGAATAAAATCTATATCTACTTTTAGTTGATCGATAAGTGGCTCATCTTCATAAAATGTGACATCTGGTATTAAATCCTCAAATAGGTCCAAAGTTTTAACTAATACTCTCTTTTTCAATTTCTTCCTTTTTGCTTTGTCAATTTCAGCTTTCTTGGCAAGTGCTTTAGCCTAGGCTTGTTTGTACCTAGCTTTCTTAAATCTCTTGGGATCCTACTTTAGTATAGAAAATTTGGGATCATCATCATCTATAGGAATATCCTCTTCCTCTTCTTCTTCCAAGGTCCTTTTTCTTTTGCCTTTGGCATCTTTCTTTTCCTTATCGATATCTTCATCTTTGTCTTTCTCTGATTTATCAACTTCCTTGTCTTTACCATGCTTATTATCTTTCTGTTCATCATTCTTGTTATTATCTTCCTTATTCTCATGAGTATCTTGGGAGTTATCCTCTTTCTATTTTTGTTTCTCTTCTTGTCTTGTATCTCTTGGGGCTTGATTTGATTGACTATCAATACTCTATTCACCTTTTCCTTGTTCATTTGTATCCTTCTATTTGTTGGTGTGGTCCTCCTTGTCTATGTCACTTTTTTGTTGGTGTGGGTGAAAATGTTGTTGATCATTTGATTTTGTTCATTGGTGTCTTGAACTTCCTTTGAAGTCTTGTATTCTTTCTTACTCATTTCCTGTGGTATTTCCTTAGTAGTCTACAATTTTGGCTTAGGTAGTTTCATGGGTTGTACAATCAGTGCATTAACCTATCCACTTTGTTCCTGGTGCTCATCGTCTTTATCAGTGGACTTATTGACAATGGTGTCAACCTTGTTGGTTTCATGTTCATTAACATTTTCTTGCACTAGTTCTTTTATCCTTTCATTGTCCTTGGAAATATTCTCAAGTTCCTATGTAGCTTTGTCAATAACCTATTCAATCTTATCCATTGATACATCCATAACATTTGATGCATCACCAACTAGTTCATTAATAGTAAATGTATCATCAACGTTAGAAGTTACAATATCTATATATGATTGTGTTTTCTCTTCACTCAATACTTCTGTGCACAATTCAGTAATGTCATGCTCCAATTCAGATTCTTCATCTGTGAGTACCATGGTCATCATAGTCTTTGTTCTAAATTCTTTCTTATACTTGTCCATGTAGGTCTCTACATCATTGACCGATAAGTGTGGCACTAGTTTCTTTAGTATATTTATCCTTTTCTTCTAAACTCTCTAGAACGTTGAGGTCCATCTGACTACCAGTATCTCATACAACTCTTAAGGCACATTATCCTTTACATCTCCAGGATATTTGTTGAACTTAAGAAAATGTTTGAAAATGGTGCCTTTGATCAATTTCTTATCTTCCTCCAATAATTTGGAAAATTTTGCTACACTTATTCTCCAAAAAAATCTAGTCTATGTTATATATTCTACCATTTTAGTTGGGGTCTTTGGTATTTTTAATGTTTTCTTCCTTTTTTGTCTTCTCTATTTAGTAATCTCTTTCTAATTTTGTGTCTTCTTATTATTTGTTATCAACTTGTTGTATGGTGGTCGGTGGAGTCCTTGTTTGACTCTGAGTAGTTCTCTTATCATAGACTTGTGGTTGTGGTTGCCTCTTTGTAGTTATATTTTTCTTAGGTTCTTTCTCCATTTTTGCTTTCACTTTATCGATAGAAGTAGGTGTTTTCATTTCCTCTTCTTATGCTTCAGTCTCCTATATTTCCTATATTTCGAGTAGGGCTAGAGACTCACTAGGTTTATCATTGAGCTTTCTCCTTTTCTTCTTACCAAGTGTGGTAGGGAGTTGTAATTTTTTCTCTTCATGTTGCTCCTCTATCTCTTCTATCTGTGTATTGCTTCTTTCCTCATCACTTCCATACTTGGCTTCCAAATTTTCTATCATTTTCCTCTTTTTCTTTTCAATTTTGAACTTCTTAATATCCAAAGTTATTATTTTATACACTTCTTCATAGTTTCGGAATCTTTTAACCTTTCTATCCTTAGGTAACCCAAGTATGTAATCTGCACTCTAAGTTACTTTTTCCTCAATCACCTCATATCCCATAGTCGGTACCCATGAGGTTATTGGCCTAATTGGTTGAATCCTGCATGCATCAATGTCTACAAGAAAACATATGGTATTCCTATACTTATCAACTATAGTAGGGGGTATGTGATAACATTTTTTTCATTTTAATTTGAAACTCTTTAAAGTATCCCCACATAATTTGGTTGAATTCATCTCCCAGTTTCCCAATAAATTCATTAATATGATATAACACGAGCCTATCTAAACACTTATTTACTTTCCCTAATCTCGGAAAGAAATTTTTAACATAGAATAATAAAAAAAACCAGTAAATATCCATACTTTACTTCTTATTTTCTATCTTTCTTTAGTCTCTTCATGTTTGCCAGCAACTGCGTCTGAGTCATCTCTCCTAGGTCATAACATTTGCCCAATTTTGTAATTTCATATGTTGCATATACAACACTCCCTGATAGGTTGTTGGGTATGTTTGACTGATATACCTTGTAACTAATTATCATCACTACAAATCATGTTTCTGCATTAGTGATTTTGTCTACTTTCAAAGCTCATCCATCCTTTTCACTTTCAATAATCTCTCCACTTCATCTATGTTGTTCAGTCTCAACGTGCAGTCCTTGCCTTCAGTCGGTAGTCCAGTGACCACTTGAGTTAGATCTTTTGTTATCATCATTGGTTTCTCCTCATATAATCACATAAATTGATTATGTACCCTGCTTAACACATAAGGAATCCATTCTTTGTTGATGACTTTTGGCGAAAATACCATATGAGTTAAACCCTTCATCTCAAGATGTTTATGTTCATCCTTCAGAACTCCGTTAACGCACATCTTTTCATTGTACAATTTCTTGATGTCTAAATCTCCTAATTCTATGATCTTACAAGGAATAAAATTTCTTATATCTTCAATCAACATTACCTATGATGGTAGTGATGATAAAGCTTCGGTGTTATCTTTTTATGCTGCCTTCAGAGGGAACAAATTGAATTGAAGTGTTGCTTCATCATTTATATCAACTACGATAGGGTTCTCAATTCTAGTTTGTCATTATGTTTAGAAGTTTTTTCTTTCTCTCAGAAATATTACTCATTCACCAAGATTTTGTGCTACTCAACTCACTCCTCTAGGCTAGGGAACGAAATGCTTTTGATCAATCTCGCAAAAAATTTCTTTTTTATAGCACTAAGCACTAGAATTTTATCTCAAACGATAACTCTTTAGAAAATGTAAGGTAACAATGAATAAATTTGACACATATTTATATGTAAAAAGCATACTAATGGCTACTTTTGCAATAAATTATCTTACCAATAACATTCTTTCGATAATCTCCTTTTACCTGATAGTAATATCATTTACCGATTACATTTCTTTACTCTAATAACTAAACTTATTAACCAATAATTATATAACTCCAAATGATAAAGCAATAATATCTTGTACCAATTAACTTTCACGAGATACAACTTTTATGAGTTCTAAGGGATGTAGATATGCTGAAATAAGATTTTACTTATCCTTTTTGTAAGGGACAAATAAACTTTATAAATTTTACTTGTTCTTGGTTTACCACTTCTTTTCCCTTGTTATCTTCATTTCTAGCTTGTCAATATCTGCAGTTTTGTGCTAAATGTCTATACTTATGACAAATAAAATATACCATGCTTTTTGTCCTCCAAGGTCTAGAATTTCCTCTTGGATTCCTCAATCTACAATTCATTTTCATATGTCCAAAATGTCTACATATTTTTCACATAGCTGGAATGTTTCCTTCTCTCCTCAATGTTCTTATTGGTTTGTTTGGTATTTTTGTCAGTGAGACTTGTGATCTGCAATGCTCGGCTTTATTTCCATACCTCTTACATGTATAATAGTAACCTATAAAGCTTTCTTCTAATGATATGTTGCTAGTTCTTGATCTGCATTATTTAGCTTGATGTCCAAACTTGTTGCAATTGTAGAAATATCCATTGAATGGTGTACCTCTTGGAACATTAACCGATCTACTTCTACAAACATTTGATGTATGACCAATTTTTCCATAGTTGTAACAAGTAGGTTTGGTAGGTTTCTTACCTTGTGTACTGATAGGTTCCTTTGGTTTTGGCAATAGGTTTGTTGCTACCGAGTTGGATGATTCTTCAATTTCAAACTTGTTGTCATTGATATATCCTAGGTCGGTTGTATCTCTCAGTCTTCTTTGATTTTTCAATTGTTCATCAATCTTCTGCATACTTAGCTCAAACCTTGTAAGTCTTTCATTGACTTCTTTTTCAACTTTTAGATTGGTCCTTAATTCTTCAACTTCGTTTCTCATATTTGTGTTCTCAATAAGTATCTGCCAGTTTTCTTCATTTATGTCGTTCAAGAATTCATTCAGTGTGTTATTCTCCTACTGCAATCCTAGAATGATTGCATCCTTATCTTTGATTGTTCTTTCAAGATTCTTCTTATTTGTTTCAATACTTTCTTTGACATCTTCAGTTGTTCTCTTTCTTTCAAGTATTTTAGTCATTCTTTGGGCTTGATTCTTAAGGTCCCATTTTGCCTCGATTAGTTTTTCCTCCAGATAAATGTTCTTTTTCATCAATTCTCCAATGGTTACATCAGCTTCTTGAGAATTTGTGTTGTTTTCTGATAGTTCCTCAAGGTTGTCCAAGTTTATTTGCAATCGTTCTGAAAGTTCTTTACTTTTAGAAAATGAGACTTTCATATTTTTCTTCAGATCCTCTATTTGAGCCTAAGCTTCTTCCAAATTTTTTTTCTCTCCTATACCTATCCATAATCCCATATCTACTCTCAAGTTGTTAAACTTTCCCTCTAGATAACTAAGCTCTGATACCAATTGTTGGAAAGGTAAGTACTGAGAGGGGGGGTGAATCAGTACTTGTATTCTTCTACCAATTCAAGATTTGAACCATAAACATGAAACTTTTAATTTACATTAACCAACAGTAACTAGTTTATCGATATGCTATAACTATAACTAGTAAAGTAAATAATAGTAAACCATAACACAATTCACCCTCACATACAACAATGACTTTTGGTGTCGTAAAAACCCTCGATTAGAGGGGAAAACTATGGTAGGGATGGTACTCACAACTCTTCACTGTTATAGAAAGAGATGTCTGGTTAAGATCTTACATATGTCACTTTCTAGGTGACTCGCCCAGTTAAGAGTGACTGATACATCATTATATGTATCTAATAGTTCTGTTAGGAACTACTCTGTTAATAAATTTATCACAATTTTCAATGATCACCTGGTTAAGGTATTTTACAATTAATTTCACTCCATAACTCTTTAAGTCTAGTTAGAGGCTACCCAGTTAAGGGATTTTACAATACCTTGTAGAAACTACTAGGATTATTTACAAGATAGTAAATGACATGTATGTGCTTTCCTTTCAAAGCTTATTAGATCCCTTATACTCTTCTTCTGATCTCAAATCTCTTATCTATGTTATGTTCACTATTCTAATCTCTTATTTTATGTCTCCTTAGTTCTCTTATCTACTTCCATAATCCTCATAACCTTCTTGCTTGATATGCTCCTTAATCCTTTATCCTCAATCTTGGTCCTTTCCCTAATTAGGTTTTCCAATACATTAATCTCAAAACTTCCATAGACCATTTTTCCTTTTCTTTCTCCTATCAGTTGCTCTATGATTTTCCTTAGAACTGATAACTGTCGGCTTCCAATAGCTCTTCTTCTTTCCAATAATGTAACACTATTCTCAGATAGTATATAATTGCTTACCTATTATCTTCTCTCCTTCACTTCTTGATTATTTCTACTCAATTTTTTAACATCAATGAAAAAATAACCATTATCATCATCATATACCAACAAGGAAATTTTTAGAAAGAGTGATGCTTGTTGATCCTCTTAGATATTACCTTCATCTAAAATAAAAAACTAGCATCAATTTTTTAATATAGATATTTATTGGGTAAAGTGAATTAAAAATTCTCACAAGCAATTAAAAAAAAAAGAGAAAACCCAACCCATCTCACAACAAAATCAACGACCCACTCATTAATGAAATATCACTAGGGTAACTTATATAAAAAGAATGCATCAAGATTTAACTTTCAAAACAATTCCTTGTTCATTTAACAATCCCACATCATCATCACATCAAAAGATACCTACACAAATCTACACACAATGACATTTCAAGCTAAAACATTCCAATTCAATTCATCAAAAGTTCCCCAAGAAATTCAACAACAAATTAGACAATGAGAATATGTTTCATACGGGTATTCCCTGTGTACCTCCTATAGGGTCAAAAGATAGTGTTCAACAAAGTCTTCCACTTTGTACATCATGCCCTTCAATGAATGTACCTCCAAGAGGTTCGAAGGAAAATTTTCCCAAATTAAGCATTTACAAGCCAAAGAATTCATTTTCAAATGTGGTAAAAAGTATGCCCTTTGGTGGACCACAATTAAATTCAGCTAAAATGCCAAAAATAGATCCTATGCCACAAATAAATGTAAATGTACTATCTCAAACAAAACCCCATAAGGAAAATAAATCTTGACATATAAATTTTGGTGAATCACTTGAACCATTGGGATGTGGTAAAAAAATGAAACTAAACCAATCAATGGTCACCCAATATCCATAATTACAATCCAAAAGACCTCAACATCAATCACAACAACCCCCAATCTTTCATTATGTTGGATAGTCACACCAAGTGACAAAATCACATCCTTATGTCCAACAATTCCAATCTACACATGAGCAATATGTGCCATATGAGGAATAGTCCCACCAACAATTCAATATCAACAACAGGGGCCACAATTATAATCATTTTCTCAACCTAATTTCTAACAATAATTAATAAAACATTATCAACAATACGATCCATCTATGGCATAATTTTCCCCATATATACAACATCAACAACCTCATATTCTGATGTCATATCAATACTTCACATATCCAAATCAATATCAAAGAGAACAATTATCATCATCCTCAAGTTCTCCTAGGACATTTGACTCTGGTCATCGTCATCAAAATCTATTTAGAGGCATGATCTATCGACAAAGAGGAAATCAAAATATGAATGTTGATTTGGAAAAACCACCACCTTTGGATGAACTCACACATTGAATTGAGAAATTAACATGACAAATTGAGGCATTTAAAATTAAGGAAACTAAGAAGGGATATACACAACAAGATTTATGTCCAAATCCCTTTGACAAGGATTTATATTTTCCCCCATTTCGACCAAATTTTGAAGTACCCAAATTTGAGAAATACAAAAGAAAGGGAGACCCCAAAGATTATATTAGAGATTTTTATGCGTCATTAATAAAGTTTTCTTAAGATTACACATATCTCATGCACCTCTTCCCTAGGAGTCTCCCTAGACAAGCAATAGATTGGTACGCCCATCTACCTAGAAACTTTAAATCCTAGATGAAATTGGATGAGAAATTCATCTCTCATTTCACTTTTAATATCAATAATGAGGTCATCATGAAATATTTGTGTACTACCGAACAAAAGACATGTGAACCTTTCATAGTATTCATATAATGATGGTGAAATATTGTTAGTCAATGTCCCTTTCAAATCCCCACGGATCAACAAATTAATTTGTTTATTTGAAAATCTCCTACCCAAATTTATATGTAAATTAAATATCAAAATTCTTAGCACTATTGTAAAACTCATCAAAAAGGGGATAGACATCAAAAGGGATTTCACACATAAGGGTTTCATTAAATTGTGCAAAGATAATAACCACCCAAGTGGGAAAAATGAAAAGGAAAATTCTAGTTGTGAGATAATAATATCACCAATGATGGAGTGGTTGATGAAAGAACATGTAGCAATACCCAAGCCAAAATCATTTTCTCAAAACTTACAGTGCCAAACACTCAATACCTCAATCAACCTCCCCTATCAAATCCAACAATGAATATGATTCAACAAAACACTCAATGCAGACCTCCCATATCTAAGGATGTGTCTACTATGAAATTCAAAGCATTAAGAGAACCTATCAACTCAGTCTTAAAAAAGTTTCTTTAGTCAAATATGATATGCATGCCCAAGGTAAAGAATGAACCTCCAGTGAAAATTGGGTGGTGTAATGACAATGATTACTATGGGTACCATCATACTAGGGGGCACAAAATGGTTACATATTTTCAATTGAAGCGTACCATCCAATATTTAATCAATCGAGGCTTAATGAAAGTGGAAGTGCATACAAAATCCTCCAATATAGACCACACAATTTTAAAGACTCAATTTCTCGATCATGGAAAGGGGAAAGCCTCCAACTCAAATTTAGATTTTAAAAACAACATAGATTATACTAGGACCCCCCATAATTACATAATCAATTGCATTTAAATGCTTGACAATCAAGTTTCTACTATAAATATTAAAGCACAAGATACTTGATGTGCAGTAACCCAAGGAGCCGAACTTAATTTACAAGGACCTTCCCCAAAATTATTATCCACCAATTTGTATAACCTTCTTGACCACTTTGGGAAAATAATTTCCCATATCTCTATCCTTGAATTGCTTCACATATCCCCCATGCATAGAGTGGTCTTAGACAAAGCATTAAAAGAGTACATAGTCCCCAATGACATAAATTTTGATCAATTTCAAGCCATGATGGGTTATTTTGTAGCCACCCAATATCTCTCCTTCAATGAGAATGATATCCCTTGTATAGACCTCATCACAATGACCCATTACACTTAGAGGTATTTTTCCATAGTTGCAAGAACATATGAGTGTTGATAGATAGTGCATTAGGATTGAACATTTTCACATTGAGGTTCATATTAAGTCTTGGATATTCTGAAAGTGCTATAGATGCTTCTAAGAGGATAACAATAAAGACTTATGATGATGCAATACAGCCTTCCAAAGGGGTCATTCTATTACCTATCCAAGTAGATCCAACTATATAAAATACATTTCTATGAGTATTGGACTTAGACTTTCCCTATAATACGATTCTTGATCAATCCTAGATACATGCAATGAAAGTGGTGCCCTCAACCTATTATTAATGCTTAAAGTGCATGTATAATGGAATGAAAGTTTCTATCATTGATGACCCTAATCCCTTTCAATATTGTACCAATTAATGAAGGATTCTTGAACATCAAGTGCCTACAAACTCAGAAGCATTATCCATGGGTTCATCTCAATATGTAGATCATATGGCTCTATTGAAAGAAAACTTAAAGATCCAAGATCAAGGGTGTGGAGAATATACCATGTCTTTCTTTCCACATTGGTAATTTGCCTCCTTCCCTAAAATCTTATGGAAAGCCCTGCCCCTTGTAGAAAGAGAAAAAAGTTTTTATTTATTATTTGTCCTTGACTATATTTTCAAAATAGGGACAACAATTTGTATAGTTTCCTATTGAACAATATGGACTAGGATTCAAAATAATGAAAAACAAGGTATATGATGGACACAGTATCCTTGACACATACAAAATAAGGTTTCATAGAGACTATTACACACTAAAAAAGAAATTTGAACACATGGGACTTGGTTTTGCACCATTAAAAAATGGATCTTCTAGTAGAAAGGTACCTTTGTGTTAAAAGCAGAGTGCCTCCGATGATGACACAACACTTGAGAAAAAATATTTCAAGACTAATTCTAATGAATGGGAATGGGAGTCCAACTATTGTAAGTCATATATCTTAGATAATGTCTTTATTTATCTTGATGATCTACTTTTAGAAGAAAATGATATGAACCCTACCCCTCTTACAATGAGACATCCTCAATCCTAGATCGAGACCTTTTCAGATCCAAACACATTTGTCCTAAACCTAACACCTTTAATCCAATAACTTTGTCATACTGATGATAACATGCCCCTAGCATACCCTCAATTTATAAATTGGGACCAACAAGGACCACCAAGCTTGGACATTTTGAAAATGGTGAGGTTTTAGCTGAATTATTAGAAATTTGAGAAAGAATACCAATGCGTGATCATAAAGAAGGATTCCCTGATGACTTGGACGCCATGGCATATTTTTGGGAGTCAACTTCATCTTCTATTTGTAAAAATGAAAATGAAAATAATGAAAATAGAGAAAAAATATATATAGTTTTTCTGGTGAAAACTACAAGGCACCTTTAGACCACAAAAAAAAAATAAAGAGAAAGGATGTATCTAAGGGTGAAAACCTCTTTGAGGTTCCCAAGGACGGAAGACTGGGAATGCCTCTAGCATATCAAGAATAATTTTCATTTCTAGTAGAAGATACTCAAGAAATAAATCTGGGAACAACTAAAAATCTAAAAATCATTCAGTTTGTTGCTTCATTGACAAAATAAGAAAAGACAAAGTTTATCGAGTTCTTCTTAGAAAGGAAAGTCAAATTTTCATGGACTTATGAAGACATGCTAGGAATTGAACCTGAATTAGTCCATCATTTTCCACTATAGCCAGGTGTGAAACTAGTCAAACAAAAATATAGAAAATGCATCCTCAGATTGCACTATTGGTCAAGGTAGAAATCAATAAATTAATGGATGTGGGTTTCATTATACCCATAGATCGTGTAGATTGGATCTCCAATTTAGTCCCAGTGAGTAAGCCCACTATGGGAATTAGAATTTTTATCGACTTTAGATATTTAAACAAAACATGTCTGAAAGATAACTTTTTCTGCCTAATATAGATATCATAGTGGATTTGATAGTTGGATATGAAATGTTGTCATTGATTGATGAATACTTATGATATAACCAAAATAGAATAGACCTAGAAGATGAGCATAAGACAATATTCACTTGCGCATGGGGAACATATTGTTGGAATGCAATGTGCTTTGGTCTTAAAAATACAAAGGAACATATCAAAGAGTAATGACAATAAGATCTCATGATTTCATGCACAAATAAATGGAAGATTATGTAGATGACCTATAATACAAATCAATCACCTGAGATAGTCATCTAAAGGTCGTAGATATGATCTTTTCCAAAATGGAGAAATACAAGCTTTAGTTAAATTCTAAGAAGTGTATTTTTGGGGTTATGTCAAGAAAAATCCTTAGATATATTATTTCTCATCGAGGCATTGAAGTGGATCCTAAAAAAGTTAAAGTTATAATGGAAATGCCTTTTCCTGCTAATTTGACCCAACTGAGAAGTCTCCAAGAAAAATTGCAATCTATCAGACGTTTAATTGCCCAATTGGCTAATAAATGTCACTCATTCCAACTTTTACTTCATAAGGGTGTCACTTTTGAATAGCATCAGTAAGCATTTCAGCAACTCAAGGCTTATCTACAACCGTCACCTATATTGATGCCACCCATTATAGGAAGTTTATTTATTTTTACCATTTCAACAACTACCATGGATTTAGGGGCTCTCGTAGCGCAACACAATGAAGAAGGAAAGAGAGAGCAGTGTATTCTATCAGTCAAACATGTGTTGGCTATGAGTTGAATTACATGCCTATTGAGTGTGCATGCCTAGTAGTTGTCTTCATTACTAAAAAGATCAAAGATTACATGTTGAATCACAAAACATTTCTAGTGGAAAAAATAGATCTATTGAAATGTCTACTCTTTAAGGAAACTCTTAAAAGGTGTATAGTTGAATGGGTAATGATTCTTAGAAAGTTTGACATTGAGTACATGGATAGAAAAATACTAAAAGGACAAGTTATAAATGATCAAATTGTTGATGCACTAGTTCCTAATGATCACCCTTTATTGTGAGATTTTGTAGATGTATTCTAAGTGATAGCCTCCAATGAGTGGCATCTATTCTTTGATGGATCACATACAAGAAATAGCTCAGTGGTAGGTATTATTTGTCACAACATAGGGAGATGTAATCACAAAGTCCTACAAAATGAATTTTGAATGCACAAACAATATTGTTAAAAATGAATCTTTGATCATAGAAATAAGAATTGTGATACAATAGAATACTAAGAATCTGAGTATATGATGACTCCCGATTGCTCATCCACTAGGTGAATGATGACTATGAGACAAAGGATGGGAAACTTTTCCCCTACAAAATATTGGTAGATACTCTCAAGGAAAAATTAGGCATAGTCACATTCAATTAGGTGTCACAACTTCAGAATAAATAGGTAGACACAATGGCTACTACTCATCAATGCTTGACATGTTACAATATACAGAGAGATATGAATTCTTGTTCGAATAGTTCTGATTAGAAGGAAAATAGGATTTGAAAGGTCATGAACCTTTTACAAGAAACCCGAAAGAATAAACATTAAGCACCAAAACCAGAAACCAATTGGAACACAAAAATGACAACCAAAGGACCAACAACGAAGAGGAACAACAAAAAGGGAACATTGAAAAGGGACAAAGGCCTGAAACAAAACCAAACCCCCAAGAGAAGCACAAAGATCACTGCTATAGAATAAACATTGGAGAGCAGCAATCCAGACAAAACCCAACAACAAGATTATCCCTTGGTCCCTTTCTTATGGGACCAAAAAGTCATATCAAAGGAAGGCGAGAATCTTTTGAAATATTTACCTTTAACCATAATCCAACCTTCCTCCACTTTAGAGGCCTCAGCCTACCAGCATAAGGAATCCAACGCCGAATTCCCAACACCCATTAAGGTACTAGCACACTGCCCAGGCACAACCGAACCAATAACCATAACACTCCTAGAGCCAGCACCCACCAAAGAGGGGGACACAATAGGACCAGGAGGAACAACAGCAGTAGACAAATCAACAGGAAGATAGGATTCCCCCAACAAAGACCTTTCAAAGACAGGCACACCGGAACCAGTAGAAGTTGGAGCCAACACAACATGGCCAATAGCCTCCTTATTAGATAAGACCGTCACCACCACCGGAGGTTCAACAATCGAAAAGACAGGAGCGGAAGGAGTAGGGGAAGCCACAACCTGGGAAAAACTCTGCGAAGAAGAACTCTTGACAATCGTGTAGTGTTGGGAAGAAGCTCCTTTCCACCAAAACACAAAACATTTGGTTTTACCTAGAGAACATTTAGCCACAACATGACCAGTATTAAAGCACCTTCTGCACCTGAAAGGAATACCTTCATAGTCAAGAGGTTGAATCCAGCTACCCTTAGGAGAGACCATCTCAATCTCCGCAAGTAAGCCTTTAGAGGCATCTATATCCACCAAAATACGGGCATAGGTGGAATGAAGAATGTCAGTAGATTCAGCATCCACCATCAGGAAATCCCCCAAGGCCTCACCCACTTCCTCAAGAAGAGAATCCACCCAAAGATGAAGGGGAAGGTTAGGAAGCCTAACCCAGAGAGGCATCTTGTGAAAAGAATCAGAAGAGGGATTAAAGTCCTCATGCCAAGGCTTAACCATCAACACAAAGCGACCATCCCAACCAAAGAAATGATCACAGAGAATACAATTTATATCTTCAGCAATATCAAATTTAGCCATGAAATAACCTTTCGCCAAAGGGAAGATATGGATCGTACCAAAAATGATGGGTTCCCAAAATTTGGAAATCTAGGCATGAAGCCTAGGGAGACTAGGCCAAAAGCCCCTAAATCTACAGATAATTGCCCAACTTAACAATTATGAATAGGTGTTCTCAATCTCTGCAACCATGTCAGCATCCAAAGAGAGAGATAAAGAAACAACCATGGTGAAAGGAATGGGATCCAGTGAAGAAACCTTTGCAGCCCCAGACACAGCCTTCTAGGGAGCCTTGGGCGGAAAGGGCCCAAAAGAGGGTAGGGGGTAGGAGCAGTAGAGACCAGAGAGCCATCAACAATAGAAATCACAGCCACCACAAAGGACCCCTCAGACACTACCAAAGGGAGGAGCGGGGCCTGCAAGAAAGGATCAACACGCAAAACCCTAGCCATCGTAGAAGAAGCCTCTGTAACCACAAACCCCAAAGGATGGGATGGGAAAATAGAGGAGGAACACGAGGGAGAAAGACCTACACACAAAACTGTAGGCGCAAGTTTCTGCAACGTAGCCTCAAAACCCACAGGAGGACACGCGAGAGGCTTCAACTGCACAGCCCTAGAACCCGCAGAAGGCCGAACAGGAGGTGGTTGCACTGCAACCCCAAAGCCCGTAGGAGAACGTGCGGGAGGCAACTGTGACACAGCCCCAAATCCCGCAGGCATACACGCAAGCAAGCGCGGGGGAGAGCTCATCGCAATGGTTGTTTTAATTCTTGGTCGAATAGTTGCTCATACCATCTTTTGAAGTTTAACAACCTAAGATTGTGTGTGAGATTGTTGGTCTCAATTCCCCTTAGTACCAATCCAACTATGATTACTTGACTACCCAAAAATTACCTCTTGACCTATCTAGAATCCAACATTGATTTTTTATCAAGAAATCCTCTAGATATGTTATCATTGGTGATACCCTCTATAGACATTTTTTTACCAAACCCTCCTCGGGTATCTCAATTTGGAAGAGGTACAAATTGTATTACACAAAGTACATAATGGTATATGTGGTGGTCCCTTTAATGGTATGAATCTAACAAAGAAACTTATTAGATTTGGATACTATTGGCCAACCATAAAACAATACACCCACAATTTTACAAAGAAATAAAATAAATGTTAGATGCATGGGGATCTGATTCATACACTGATACAAGAACTCTAACATATTATATCCCCATGGTCCTTTTCTCAATATGGTCTTGATCTTATAGGCAAGATTCATCCTACTTTAACTAATGACCACAAATTCATAATTATTGCTACAAAATACTTTACAAAATGGATTGAGGCTATTCCGATGACTTACATCACAAACAAGAAGATTGAAAAATTTATTCTAAACTACATCATATGAAGATATGGAATACCTTTGGCCATTGTTATAGATAATGGGAAACCATTCAATAATCAGGATGTAAGAGAGGTATGTGAGAAGTTTTAGATTCAACATCGGTTTTCTACTCCTTATAATCCACAGAGTAATTGTCAAGCTAAGGAATCTGACAAATCTATTATCAAAATTCTCAAAAAGACTAGCAATAACATTGGCTATGATTGGCATGTGTAATTGAATCTAGCTTTGTGGGCATATTGCACTAGCATTTGCACCCCTACAGGAGCTACTCCTTATTCACTAGTCTATGGTGCAGAAGCAACACTATTCCCTATTGACATATAGATAACATCGTTGAGGATTTATTTGCATCACTTGATTGATGAAGAAGCCTATAAAGTGTCTAGATTACATGAGCTATAAATTTTAAATCAGAAAAAATTGAGTTGACTAGCATATTTGCAAGCATGTAAAAATTGACTCAGACGAAGTTACAACAAAAGGTCAAAGATCAATAGTTTTGTGTTGGATATTTGGTCCTTTGTTTCAACCCAAAAAATTATCAAGATAGATATTTTGGTGTATTCAAGGACTATGGAGGAGCATGAGGTCCATTTGTGTTAGGTTTTTTAGTGTCTACATAACCATCAATTGTATGGAAACCTGGCCAAATGTGAGTTCTTCCAGACTAAGATAAAGTATTATGGCCATATCATCTCTAGAGAGGGTATTTCTATGGATCCTTCGAAGATCCAGGCTATTATGGATTGGTCAGCGTTGACTAGTGTTCCTAAGGTTCATAGTTTCATGGGTTTGGGGGGTTACTACCGCTGATTCATAAAGGATTTCTCTCAGTTGGGTTACCCTATCACTTCTCTTTATAGAAAAGGGAAGAAGTTTTTCCCACGCGGCATGAGTAATCTTTTCGGGCTCTTAAGTAGCATTTCACCAGTACACCTATCTTGGCAGTGCCAGATCTCATAAGTTAGTTCATGGTGTGCATTGATGCATCGTTGGAGGGTGTAGGGGCAGTTATTATGCGGGAGAGACGAGTGATAGCATATGAATCCTCGAAGCTCAAGGATCATGATTTGAACTACCCCACCCACGATCTAGAGTTAGTGGCGGGTGTGCTTGTGCTAGTGCACTAGAGAATTTTCCTTTTGGGTCATAGGTTTGAGTTGCATACTGATCATCATAGCTTGTAGTACATATTTTCTCAACCAAACCTCAATGCATGATGTCATTGGATTGATTTTTTGTGAGTATGACTTTGATGTTCATTACATCAAGGGGAAGGACAATCTTGTTGTGGATGCCTTGAGTAGGAGAAGGCATGATATTTATTCTTTGTTTCTAGGTGTGGATTTGTGTAGTTGTATCCTTGAGTTACTACCTAGTGACACTTGCTATCATGAAGATAGAGAGGAGATTAAGTCTGGATGTACCCTTCTAGGTAATTTTTCAAGTTACTCTTTGGAGTCAGATGGACTTTTGCAACACCGTGAGTGCATTTAAGTGTCAATGTTAGGTGAGCTTCATTTGTTGGTGATGTTAGAGGCACATTGTGCATTTTATTCCGCACATACTAACATCAAGAAGATGCATGTCGACCTTAGATAGTTGTACTTTTGGGAAGGGATGAGGCGTGATGTTGGCAATTATGTGGCTAGATGTCTTGAGTGCTAGCGAGTGAAGGTAGAGCGTCAGTGTATGACAAGTCTTTTGCGGCCATATTCCATCCCTAAATGGAAGTGGGACACTATATCTATTGATTTCATTATTGGGTTACCTATGTCTTCATGTCGTCATGATGCTATTATGGTTATTGTAGACAAATTATCCAAGGTGGCTCACTTTCACCCATGAGGGCTTCGTATATTACAACTTCAATAGCACATGTGTTCATGGAGGATATAGTTCGGTTGTATGGGATACTTTGTAGGATAATTTTGGATAGAGATCTAGTGTTCACATTGGCATTGTGGACATCTCTCTAGTATGTTGTGGGTGCGTAACTCGGTTTTATTTCAACATATCACCTCAAGACTGATTGGCAGAAGAAGCAGGTGAATCAGGTTCTTGAGGACATGCTCTGCATCTATGTGATAGATCAATAGCTAAGGTGGGAGGACTATTTGTACTTGGTTGAGTTTGAATATAATAATGGGTACCATAGCTCTCTCAAAATGTCTCCTTTTCAAGCCTTGTATGGTCAACCATGTCATACACTGTGAGTTGGGATTGGTTAGAGAACCGTGTAGTATTGGGTCCTAAGATGCTTCAGAATATGGAGCAGAAAGTTGTTCGTATTAGAGAGAATTTGGTTATTGCTCAAGATTGGCATAAGAAGTATGTTGATGCCCATAGACTTGATCATCGCTTCTCAGTTGGCAACCATGTGTTTTTGTGAGTTTGTCCATGGAAGAGCCTCATCCGTTATGAGAAAGTCTCTAAGTTAGCACTATGTTTTGTTGGACCTTTTGAGATCCTTGAGAGGATTGGTCATGTTTCCTATCACTTGTCATTTCCACCTATCCTATCGTGCAACCATGATGGTTTCCATGTTTCTATGTTGAGACGATATATTCTCAATGTCACTCATATTCTTGATTGGGGTGCCTTATAGATAGAGGATGGGCAGCTTTCTTTGGAGCCCATCCACATTCTTCAGCATCAGAGGTTGACCCTTAAGGGTCGAGACAAAGAGTAAGGGTCCAATGGGACCCAAGTGACAAGACTTCTATTACATGGGAAGATGCTTCGTAGTTGACAGGTTTTTACCCTTATCTTTTTGTAGGCTTCCAAGAGTAGGCATATGCCTAGAGGGGGGGTTATAGTGCCTCTCATGGTTGTAATCTAGTCCATGGTGATTTTGATCTGAGATATACTCTTATTTTGATGTTGTGATTATTTGCATGATGAGATCCATTCGATGAAAGTATATTATTTTGGTTGTCAGTATCTTGGTTGTGATTGATGGTTAAATTATGTTGTTTACAATTTGATTGTATCTACATGATGATGCTATTGATGTGGCATGATGTCTTATGATGATATATGGTGTATTTTGCATTCGAAACTATTGATTATGTTATTAAGATGATTTTATTGGATTTCAGGATATATTGTGTCTTATATGTTGTTGGATATTTCAGTTATTGATCTTCGGTGAGTATTTTGCTCATATTGTCATAAAATGATTAATTCGAATGCTTTATATTTAAATGAAATGTTTAATTTAAAAATGCAATGTTTATTTAAATTATATGTACACTGAGGAGTAGAAAATGGTAAGACCAGTGCCACAACATTCTTTATGTCTAATCGTGTCACTAGAGCATTAGTGTTCCATTAGGTATTTTATTGTTATTATATGTGCTTCGACTATTTATTTTGTGAGTAGCTAAACAAGATGTTTGTGTGTTTTAGTAAACAGGTATTAGACACATTTTTTCTGAGTTGCAGAATTTGAGTATGTCTATATCCCTAGCAGTGGCACAAGAGATAGTATCATCGACCTTGCACACTTGACCCAATATCATCCCTATAAGGACAGTGTATTCGTAATTGATATATTATTCTCTCCAGTACATGTTGGTAAATCTAGATTTCATATGCATACTATGTTAGACCTATGAGTGTGTCTATGCATTTGGAGCTCCACAGCTGTTGTGAAAAAAGTTTAATTAAAACGTTGATTTTTATTGTGTTGGAGATTTAATATTATATATATTTGCTAATTTGTCATAGTTGAATTCTATTTTATTGGAATTGATTTATTTGACTTTGGGAAAGCCAATAGTTCACTTAAATAATTTAAGTGATTTATTTTAAAAGGCATTTTTTAAAAACTGCCTTTATGTTTGAAAAGTGAGCTCTTTTCACTCACTTCTCACTTTGTCGTTGTGAGTATTTGTGATTTTGTTCCAAATTGCATTGGATAAAATCGCATTTGTGCTTGTTGGGTGTGATCCGCTAGTTGGATTTGTGCATGGAGCACCTCGTTGGAATCATGCCAGAATTGCTTCACTTTGCCAAACGCCTCATTCAATTTCATCAAGTTTTCAAAATTTTCCTCTTCTTTTGAGTTTTCTCCACTTGGGTGAGGTACAACATCTCACTATTTTTAAATTACTTTGTCATAATGCATGGAATCAATTCTACTAGTTGAGTGGGTTGAGAATTAGTATTCCCCATGTTCTGGCTTGATTTCTTTACCTGGCTGGGTTGTTATGAGCTTTTTTATAATTTCATGTTGTGAAAATAGGGTTTTAGTAGTGTTATGCTACTCAAATTCTTGTGTGTGCCCAGAAATGATATTTTATTTCAAAAATGTGATGTTGGGTGCCTAAGGGAAAATGAGTTTTAATTTCATGAGTTTTTGTGATGTTTGATTTTTGGACATTTTTGTGTTTGCCTTATTTTGTGTGCCACCCATATTTATCATTTGGCATGTTTGGCATATTTCAAACATTGGAATGTATTTCCCTCCATGTTTGCAACCATCCAATGGTTGTACTTTTTTATTTTCGGATTCATGGATGAATCTGTACTCCTAACAAAAAGCCCAATTGAGTGTTCCATGAGCACTTGTAATTACTTTTCCTTCTTTGGGATTTTCCTCCATGCTTGACTTATGATCGCATTTGGAATGCGTGATGTTGGTGTTTGAGACCGCATCACGAGCATGTTGAGTGTGCCATGTCGGAATCCCAAGGGACTTGCACTCTTGGTTTGAGATCAATTGAGTACCATGTTACCATGTTTTGTGGTTTAAGACTTTGAGTCTTTTATGGATTTTGTCTTATTGTGTTGTTTTGTGTCTCGTAGAACGAAATAAGACTAGTTTTTGGGTAATGGAGTAGAGTGGCTCCTTACGTAATCCCCGACCTATTGGAGCTCAAAATTTCAGGCTGTGATTTTGAATCCATGTTCAAAAAAAATTCTCTAAGTATTAATCAATGCCCTGAAAATCTTCAAAAGGTGCCTAGTTTGAGTGCATAGAAAATGGGGCATGTTGTTTTTAATGATGAGTCACTTGGGTAGGGTGTTTATCACCTATCATTTGATGTATGTAATAGGTTTAAGGTCCTTGTTTTCAGTTCTGATAAGTTTTTGAAGTGGCTATTTGAAGGTGTGTCCCCAAATTTGCATTTTATGTCTGTCCATATTTTCACTAAGTAGCCCACTTTAGAGGTTCGCATCTTTTGCCTAGTGAATGTTCATAGCATGGAGGTTATTGCATCATGTTGTAGGCATGAGAGAGAGTGTCCTTACCCATTTTGAGCCCCCCATGTGCCCGTTTGACCTATTTTCCAGAGCCATATCATTTGCAAATTGTTAAATTTTACCAAGTATGTCTAGTCCAGTTTTCTAAGTGACCTACTTTGAGGCTTTGTGATTTGCACCCAGTTCAAGGTCAAGCATAATCAAATATTGTCCTACATTGTAGACCTAGGAGTGACCCTCCCCAAATATTTTTAGATCTTTTCCAATCCATCCGGTCACTTTCCTACGCAAATTCTGAACCCAGTTTCTGCATAATTCATTGTTTTTATCATGAATCTTTTTAATAGGCTGACTTTGGTGTTTATTTGTTTTTCACCACTTGATCTTCTGAACGATAAAATGATGGATTCATTTTCATTATGTGGGGATGAATCAATGCCCAAGTTTCTGGTTCATGAAGGTCTTAGTTGGAAAGTTTTCAAAGCCAATTCTGGAGGTGACTTATGCAGATTTGGCAATGCAGATCAGATAAATGCTTGTGAAGTGTTATGTTTGGTCATTAATATCTTGTGACCTAGGGTTTTTGGTGCAATCTCCTTTGGCGAGTATACTCATATGTTGGAGGTAAGCCTGTACTCCTAATGGCACATTCATGTGGGGCCATTTGATCAGTTTATGAGGCCGCTCCTGGAGGCCAATTAGTGTCATTTGACAGTCTCGCAAAGGTGTTAAGGATTTGAATGGTGTGCTTAAAATTTTGATTGACCATGGTTCTGTTTTCATCTTGAGGCTACATTATGGATGAACGGGAGGTAGAGATGAAACACAAATGTCAATCCACTGACATACCTTCCAATTTAATGCTCTTCTGTGTACAAAATTTGGCTGGTGATGTGTGTCTTTCAATGTGTGCATGCCATTTTCTTTTAAGGGTTGTGTGCAAGATCGAGAAAGGCTGGAGGCTACATGTTTAATGAAGGAGACTGCCAATCAGCAAAAATGGCTATGTGTGAGTTTGAAGTTAGGTGTGCGCTTTGCTTAGTTGGTGCGTTCCAGTCAAGGAAATGGCCAGCGTAAGGTAAAGCCAACACATGAGACAAATAGGGGAGGACACCACGTTTTTTTTAAACCAAGTGTTTGAGGCAGCACATATTTCAATGAGGCGGTGTGAGTATGAATTGAGGTCAAGAGATGTGCGTAAATGCACAAGGAGATGAAGTAAAGGGGTTGAGTGCTACGCATTGAATGCAAGGAGGAAAATTGTATGTTTGAATGGAGGGTGCATAGATAATGAAATAAGCATCGTTTTAAGCCAGTCATTGTAAAAGGGAGTAGCTAAACAAGCCAAGGCATGAGTAATGAACAAAGGGGAATACCGAATGCCAATCACTTAGCATGTGCCAGTCATGAATTGCATGAAGTATGAAGACCAGCGCAAGGGGAAACCAGCATGAAGAAGAGGAAGTGTGTGAACTAAAGGGAGCACACCAAATATTCTGGAAGTTGCTCAATGTCATTTGTGAAGATTGTAGGGTAAAAAAATGGGAGTGGAGCGTGAGTGCAAGGAGGCTGCTGGTCAATATGAAATGGTGTGTGAGCATTAGAAGACCAGCAATTAAAAAAAGGAGACAATCAAATGTTTGTGTAAGTTTGGAGGTTACCAGTCAACAAGATGCGTAAGTGTATGGCTACCAGCACAAATTAAAACAAAGAACAGGGGTGTGTGCCATGTTTGTAGGGGATGAGGAGCATGCATCATATAAAAAAGGCTAGCATAAAATGCAACTAAGGAAAAGTGTGTATGTTATTGAGGAGGTAGCGTGAATATGTGATGGATAAATGCGTGAAGTTGAAAGGGAGGACTCGCGCAAGGAGTTGAGACTGCCCGTCGAGCATGAAATTATGTAGCCAGCGTGGAAAGATCTTGGCAAGTTGTGTGTCTTGGCAAGATGTAGGCACGTTCTGCTACTTGCGTGAGCTCTCCATGCATGGTGCATGAGACATGGAGGCACGTTTTGGCAATGTTTGAAGGTGGCATTCATTAGGGCCTGTGTATTAAACAGTTTGGAGATGCCCACTAGCGCAAATGAGGGATGTGGCTAGCGTAAGGCAATGCAAGATGGAGTGCGTAGGAAACAATAAGGGAAGTTGCATGTGTATTTGGGCATGTTTTGGTTGAAGGATGCATTATAGTTTGAATGCATAATGGTGTGCAAACCATTTCCAAAAATGGTGACATTCAGACACAAAAATGGGGCATATGTGCACAAGCCATGAGGCAGAATACAAAAGGAACAAGAGCTGGGTGGCCAAAATGGACTATGCATTGAGGATTTTTATCCCACATTCACAAATATCAATGTGTGAGTAATGTTTAAATACAATGCCGCTCAAGACTATGGTAAAGAGAAAGAAAGGAGGCAATGCTACCTCTTGCCCTTTTGGGCCCGCTCAGATTTGCATGCCAGCTAGGCACTATGCAAAATTTTAATGAAGGATTTAAAACTCTTCACGAGTTTAATCCCACATTGCCCAGGTTTGAGAGGTTTGAAGTGTTTATATGGCCCAGCGCTCATATGGTAATTTGAAGAAAGAGCAGGAGGCTCTAGACGTGTGCATGTGTGAGGTCTCCTTGAGAAGTGCACCGACAGGCTAAAGACTCCATAATTTTGCAGGATAGCTGGCAAGTGATTAGTCATAATGGTGACATGTGGTGGATGGTCGCTAGTTCTCCAAATGAGCTCGCAGTTGAGGTAAGCATTCAGAGATCTGTAGAATGCACAATCGCTGGTTCTCCCAATGGTTGCAATCAAGGGCCAAACATCCGAAGATCTGGAGAACACTTGGTCGCGTGATCTCCTAATCCAAGCGGTTAAGAGGTAAGCATCTGGAGAATGGGAGGATGACTTAGTCGCGCATTCTCTAGATCTTGGCGGTTAGTGAAAGAAAATTCAGAGAACTAGAGAATGAGCTCAGTCACATAATCTCCAAGTGTCGACCATGGTTAAAGGGCTCATCCGGAGATTCAGAGAATGAAGCAATTTGCCCATTCTCTAGAGAAACCCAGGGTCAAAGATATGATTCGAAGACTTGGAGAATAACCTAGTCGTGTATTCTCCAGATGTGACCTGGGTTAGAAAAGGAATTCAGAGAATTAGAGAATAATGTGGTCATTGAATCTCCAAATCAGAGGTCGAGGCCAGGTTCAAGGTGAGCATGCAATCAATTAGTGACAAGTGGCAAAATCTGGTGAAGTTTGGGCATAAACTGTAAGAAAAAGCCAAAATGAGCATAGAAATGGTAAAATAAGATAAAGTGCAAGATTTTAAAAGAATGGATATAGTCTTCTCCATAGTTCAAAATTGATTTTTATTTTAAATGATGGGAGAAGCATTCATGGGAACACTTTCAAGGCATGTTGTGATCATTGCTTGATGAGGAACATGATCAAATCAGTTGGAGAAAGTGACAGTAGGCATGAAGGAAATTACAGAGGATCATTTTGAGAATCAACATTGAGGAGAAAATGGAGATATTTCTTGGAGGATTGACAGCTGTCAATTTATCTTGAACTGGCTCTCCTCCTATATCTCTCTTTTTTTTCATTGTTACAGGGAGGGTGAAATTGAGAGCTGAATAGAGATAGTCTTTCCAGGGTCTTTTATGGCATTCTGCCATTGATAATGTACTAACCTTGAAAATCTTAATAAAAACATGTTGGAATCCCATCTCACATGAGTGTATGTCTTCTTGTATTGATCTTGGCTTTTTATATGTTAATTTTGCAAAGCAGGTTAATATATGGTTTACAAAGTAGGTTTTGAAAAATTTTTTGAGATCTTGCCAAAGGTAGGATTAAATTTTTAAAGATGACTTCAGAGAACTCAATGTTCTTGTGAGAATTTGATGTCTAAGTGTGAGAGTGAGAGGAATGATATGCAAAGCAATTGTTCTAGGTTCTGGTTGTGTCTGAATTAAGTTTTCTTGTGATGTATGTTATTGGTGACTCTATGCCCTTGAATAAGACACTGGTTTGTTCTTGATAGGCAGTTTCTTCATCATCAAAACAAGTTTATAAATAATTATATCTTTCAGTCAGTATGGAAGGGACATTAATGCATAGTTTTTGTACACCCGTCTGAGCATTAAGGCTCGAAGTGTAGAAGGATTGTACTCTTGATCCTTGTTAATTGTCCCATTTTTCTTGTATGATTTGGAGTGGTTTTAGAGAGTTAATGACATTAGTTTGTCAAACATATTGTAAATTTGCAAGTGGAAAGAAAAGGAGCCAACATGACCCACAAGTGGCCAACATAGTACATGGGAAGGGGTTTTCTTAATAAGTGATAACTTAATACCAACAAATTGGGGTAAAATACTTAACAAAGGAAAATATAGCTATATGCCCATCTGTCTGTCTGCAACTATTGACCTGAGGTAGATGTGTATCTGTCTGTCTTCAAGCGTTGACCAAAGATACATTCCAATGTATGTCCATCTAAAAGGCATTGACCTGAGACTCGATGCTGCTTGGACTACTTAGAGCCAAGTAATGACACTTCACCTTGAGTCCCTGCACTACAACCTTGATAGCTCTGAGTAGTGACCTTGACCTACTTGCTTCATGTACTTGCATTGTGTTTTCACTCGAACCTTTGTATTGTCCTTGAGTCCTGCATCTGTTTTCTGTGAGTGTTAACCTTCTTTGGTGTGTGTGGTTACCTTGTGTTTGTGGCCAGGTTACTATCTCTGCAAAAATGGTGGGGGGGGCCTGAGGGTTCCACATGGTAGGATGGCATTGCACTTTACCACTACTGGGGACCAGTGTATAGGTGACGAACTTCCTCCAAATGTAACGATGTTGAGAATTGAGTGCTCCACAGTATTTCCACCCTTTGTTCATGGTGGTTCATTGATGCAGGGGCATTCGAGGGTACTCGGTGAATCTGCATGGGGGGTGTATGTTTGGTCGGTGTTACTCGGTTGCAGCCTTGACCGACGGCCTCGGTCATTGAAGAAAGCTCGGTCGCTGAAGGAACTTGGTAACCTCTGGCGCTCGGTGAAAGTGTTACTCGGCGATGCTTGTGGTGCTCGGTCGACATTGGTGCTTGGCGATGCCTAGCATGCTCGGTTATTTCACTGTTGCTCGGTAGTTCTGGTTTGCCGACTGGAGTTCTATGTGATTTGTTGGGCTGACTTGGTGCATTTATTATTGGTAGCTGTTGTTACAGGCCGACATGTTAGATTAAATGTTTGTAAGGCTATTTTGATGCCGACTTGTATTGCATTTAATAATTGTTGGGGGGAGTTAATGGTTTCATCTAGCCGACTTGTGGTTGATGATTAGTATTTATAGGATGTTTGGGGTAGATGTTGAGAGAGGGAGAGGAGATTGAGAGAAGTTCATGACTTGGAAGACTTAGTGAATCAGATGTGAGGTTCTGAAAGCTGGAGTTGGCGAAGTTGTGAAAAAGATCTTGCATGATCTTGCAAATCAGATTGTTATCTGATAGTTGGTAGTTGCAGAGCTAGTGGTTTGCACACTTGGAGACAAGGAGATTGCTTGGAGGCTTGCGAGCTCAAGTTTAGATCTGCCTTAGGGTTTCCATCAGCTTCTGATTGTCTTCAGAGCTGAACTAGCTGAGATTGTATTGGATCTGTGTGGATCTTGTAGAATTATTTCTTATTGTAATTGGCCCTAACCCGGAAGGCCTTATAGTCGGGCATGTTAATGAAAATCAAAGTTAAACAATTATTTTGTTGTTGTGTTGTTGAGTATTCCGATGTGTTGTTCTGAAGCTGCAAGGTTTGGACTATCCTTAATTGGATCCACCATCCTTGACTGCATCAGGTGGTATCAGAGCTGAGAGTTGATCTTATGGAGCGAAGGTTTCCTTAGCAACGCTGATCTTGTGAAGTTGATTTTTTTTGTGAAGAGATCGTATGATCTAGATTGCAGATCTGGAGCACTGAACTTGTGGATCTTGCCCTAGTTGTTTGTTCAAGGTGGCAGGTTGAGATCTGACTTGCATACAACTTGGAGATTGCCACAAGGTGGTCATTGTAGGGTTTGTTGCAGAGGGTATTTGCATATCTTTAAGGATGCCTTTGAGAAGATTGGACCCTAGGGTTACTTCTAATCTTTGTGATATTGTGGAATCCTGGATCGCAGAGAAGGTGAAATCAGATTTCAGATCTGAGATGGAGTTGATGAAGAATGACATGGTCGCCGAGATCATGAGAGTTGTTACTGGTATACCTCGAAATGTTGGTACTGAAGATGGTTATGAGGAAGTTGTTGAAGACTTTGAACCTGTTGGATCTAGTGGTGATGACCGGAGGGATAGATCTAGTGAAGACAGAATTGCTCGGTTGCCTAGATCTGGAGCTCGATTAAGTAGCAGTTACCGAATGGAAGTTTCTACTTTCTCTGGTACTTTGAAGCCCGAGAACTTGATTGATTGGATTGGTGAACTTGAAGATTTCTTTGAGCTAGAAGAAATTGAAGATCCTCTTCGGGTGAGATTAGCACAGACAAAGTTGAAAGGACATGTTGCTCTTTGGTGGAAGGAACTACAAAGAGATAGAGAAGATGAAGGTGAAACGAAGATCAATCGGTGGAGGTTGATGGTGACTAAGTTGAAAGCTAAGTTCATACCTCCTGACTGTGAGTTTGACTTGTTTAAGAAATTGCAGAATCTGAAACAGAAGGATCTGTCTGTTGAAGATTATACCAAGGAGTTCTACAAACTTACTGTTCGGTCTAGACACCGAGAGCTTGGTAAGGAAAAGGTAGCTCGGTATGTGAATGGTTTAAGATTCAATATTCAGGATGAGCTTGGTATGCTGAAGATTGATTCGGTTGAAGATGCTTATCAGTATGCTCTGAAGGCAGAAGATAAGTTGAAAAGGAAACAACATAGTAATTCCCGAGGGAAAGAAAAGATTGATCACTCGGTGAAGGATAAACCGACTGATGCAGAAGATGAACAAAAACCTATGGAACCGAAGAAGAAGACAAGTAGAGTTATCTTTAAGGGTACTTGCTATAACTATGGGGAGGAAGGACACCGTTCTTTTGAGTGTACACAGAAGAAGCTTGGTGACCAACGAACTGCTGTGGTGAATGAGAATGAACCTGAATCTGAGAACTTGCTGCTTCAATGAACATTGCTCGGTACAAAGGAGGAACCTTGTCAGAGGAGTAACTTGTTTAGGACCCGATGCAAGTCTGGAAGTAAACTCTGTGATGTTATTGTTGATAGTGGTAGTACTAATAACCTTGTTGCTAAGGACATGGTTCAGAAACTTGGGTTGAATAGAATGAAGCATCCTTGTCCTTATAGGATTGGCTGGTTACAAGATGTTCATGCTCTAGAAGTAAGAGAACAATGCTTTATTGATGTTCAGATTGGCCAGTATAAGGATCTTGTGTTATGTGACATTGTGAAGATGAATAGTTGTGATATATTGCTCGATAGACCTGATTGCAGAGCTATGTATGACTATGTAAGGAATGTGTTTACTATTGAGAAGGATGACAGAAATTTTTCCCTGATGCCTTTGCTGGATACCACGTTCGATAGGAGAATCTTGAGTATTGGTAGTCGGGTTGATGTTGTGGATCTAGAGAAAATGAATGATCAGTATGGAGAACCGACCTATGTGTTGTCAAGAAAAGACTTGAAGAGACAGAGGAAATGGAAGTGGAAGAGTATGCAAGCTGAAAAGGTGGACTTGTATGTGAAGAACCAATTCGGGGTTTATATGTTGAATCCCGAAAGACGTTCTTCTCACATATGAACATCTTTTCAAACCTAGGGTGTCTGATGCAGGGGCATTCTAGGGTACTCGGTGAATCTGCATGGGGGGTGTATGTTTGGTCAGTGTTACTCGGTTGTAGCCTTGACCGCCAACCTCGGTCATTGAAGGAAGCTCGGTCACTGAAGGAACTCGATAACCTCTGATGCTTAGTGAAAGTGTTACTCGGCGATGCTTGTGGTGCTCGGCGATGCCTGGCATGCTCGGTTATTTCACTGTTGCTCGATAGTTCTGGTTTACCAACTGGAGTTCTGTGTGATTTGTTGGGCCGACTTGGTGCATTTATTGTTGGTAGCTTTTGTTATAGGCCGACATGTTAGATTAAATGTTTGTAAGGCTATTTTGATGCCAACTTGTATTGCATTTAATAATTGTTGGGGGAGAGTTAATGGTTTCATCTAGCTGACTTGTGGCTAATGATTAGTATTTATAAGATGTTTGGGGTAGATGTTGAGAGAGGGAGAGAAGATCGAGAGAAGTTCATGACTTGGAAGACTTAGTGAATCAAATATGAGGTTCTGAAAGCTGAAGTTGGCGAAGTTGTGGAAAAGATCTTGCAGATCAGATTGTTATCTGATATTTGGTAGTTGCAGAGCTAGTGGTTTGCACACTTGGAGAGAAAGAGATTGCTTGGAGGCTTGCGAGCTCAAGTTTAGATCTGTCTTAGGGTTTCCATCAACTTCTGATTGTCTTTAGAGTTGAACTAGCTGAGATTGTATTAGACCTGTGTGGATCTTGCAGAATTGTTTCTGATTGTAATTGGCCCTAACCCGGAAGGCCTTACAGTCGGGCATGTTAATGAAAATCAGAGTTAAACAATTGTTTTGTTGTTGTGTTGTTGTGTTGAGTATTCCGTTGTGTTGTTCTGAAGCTGCAAGGTTTGGACTGTCCTTAATTGGATCCACCATCCTTGACTGAGTCATTCATTTATATTCATGCTTTGTTACGTATGCGGGTAGAGTAGTTTCTCTATGTTTCTTGCAAGTGAAATCTCAAGTGGTTTTTGCCTTGATATGTATTGATATGGTACTCCCTGGTGTGGAGAAAGCTTGTATTTTGGTCGTGCGTTGGTGTCGGCAAGCCTACCCGTTGTTAGAACCCGAATTGACCTTCAAGTTTGGCCTCTAGTTTGACGTAGAATTTCGTAATGCAACCTAAGGCATGAGTCATACTTCAGTTCATATGACTCATACTTAACGCATATGAGCCATACTTCAATGCATATGATTCATAAATTAGCACATATGACCAATAAAGGAGCGCATTTGAATATAACATATGGATCATTAGAATTGCGCATTTGAAAGCTCGAGTGGTTTTTGCCTCAATATGTATTGATCCGGTACTCCCCAGTATAGAGAAAGCTTGTATTTTGGTCGTATGTTTCTTGCAATTGAAAGCTCAAGTGGTTTTTGCCTTGATATGTATTGATCTGGTACTCCCCGGTGTAGAGAAAGCTTGTATTTTGGTCATGCATTGGTGTCAGCGAGCCTACCCGCTGTTAGAACTCAAATTGACCTTCAAGTTTGGCCTCTAGTTTGATGTAGAATTTTGTAAAGCAATCTAGCGCATCACTCATACTTAAGCACATATAAGCCATACTTCAATGCATATAATTCGTAAATCAACGCATATGACCAATAAAGTAGAGCATTTGAATATAACATGTGGATCATCAAAATTGTGCATTTTCATTTTGTTTTAGCGCATATATTTTTTCGCATTTAAAACGAGCACTTCCTGAGGGTTAGTCAAAAATGTAATTGTAGATTTGGATACCCTTTTTCACCGAGATGCCTTTTGAGTAATCACAATCAAAATTTGAATTTGTTATCATGAGTTTTTAATCACTTCTCTTGTATTAAGTTTATTTGCTTCTTGTTCTGCTTTGCATCAAGGATGGATTAGCCTCCTCAATGGACAATCATTGACAAAGGTCTAGTTATACTCATGAGGTTCATGGATGAAGTCCAAACTCTCACATGATGGCTTGGATTTGTCCTTACCGTTCACACTTGTGTTTGGGCTTGTTTGGGAACCTTTGGAAAGATGTTTGAGTCTTTTGCTTGTGCACAATCATGTCATGATTGTGAATTACTTCCAATATGTTTTACTTTTGATTATGTTATGGTTAATAGATGCACTTATATGTATGATGCATACCCTTACTTTCGAAGGGAAAAAAATTGTTTAGTGCATATTTAACACTTTGTTCCAAGGGGCATTCAGTGCAAGGAGGATATTGGCAATGGTGGTGGAATTTAGCATTACACCTGCCAACTGCATTTGCTTGAAATTTTCAGAGCCTTTTCCATTTGGGGCTTCCAAAATCACCTCTATTTTGCCTATTTCCTCTTCCACATGAAGATACTGCATTCTCCCTCACATTTCTCTACCTATTTTCTCTCCAAAGATAAAGCCTTCAATTGATAGTAGGTTGGAGAGTCTCTCCATGGATAGGAATCTCATCCTTATTAATGGCGCAGCTTCCCATACCACGCCCCTCTCGCTTTTGATTTGTCTTGTATTAACGCCATTTTCTTGAAATTTACTTTTCCCTTGGTCAACCACCATGGAAATGGCTGACGTGGGGGATGTGACAAAACATTATTAACTCCAAGGAGATTATTACAATTTTGAAAAAGGAAGAACAAATCATTTAAAAAGAAACTCTAGAGTACCTACATGCGGGTGTATCTAATCAACAAGAATGCCAGAAGCAACGTTCCGACAAAAAATTGAAACTATGAGAAAAGCAAGAAAACCCTAACAATTCTTAGGACAAAAAACAGTATAATAGGAACTGAACTTCGTTCTAGATACAGGGAACAAAATGCCCACTGCAACACCACTAGAATAAGATAGATTTTAGAAACGATAGAGAAACAAGACAATCCACAATTTAAACCTAAAGAACATAACATTATAATAAGGCCATGGAAGGAAGGCTCTTCGAGAGAAATGGCAACGAGTACTCTTCCTCTCCAAAAGTAAAGCAGAACATGCAAGAACTTAGAAATGAGATATAGACACCTAACCCATTCCTGACCCAAGTATAGGAGAGCATCAGTCATTGAAGTCAGGAATTGACCTACAAAGACTAGGGATGCTGCTCAATGCATACCATGAAATAGACATGTAGTGTGCATGCCAAACAAATATAATTTTAAAACTCAAAATTCATCTTATTTTTGTATTCACAAGAATTTAAAACATTAATCAAATTTCAAATTTAAGAAAACAATAATCAGATAGAAAAAAATACAAGAATGTTATCGTTGGAGAATTAACGATTCGAGTAAATAGATACACCGATTACAAGTGCTGAGCTCCGCAGGAACTAATGATATGGGTAACATACTCAGTAAAGTACAAATGGATTTGATCGGTGCTAAACATTGTCTGGTATAATGCTCTAGTAAATTTCTAGGCAGCGGTTTTTTAACAGCATTTTCCCTCAAAACAATAAATTATTAATATATGTTACATTTGCAAAAATGAAAATTCCCAGCCAAATATGCTTTAAAATGAATGGCCCATATCAATTCAAAAATAATTAAGAAAAAGTTCAAAATCATATGGCCTACATAAGCCAAGCATCCAACAAGTAGGAGATTTTCAATTGTCGGACCTACAATAACCACTCTGCATAAGAAACTAAGGACATGCTTGCTTTAATTCTTGTACAAGCATCTTGAATCCCATTAGATGGGGTCTTCTGCAGGTTCAATGGATGTTATTAACTAAAAGTCTCCAATGTACACAAAGAGAAAACAGTGCAGAAATTGCATTTATAAGATGATATTAATGGAATTAGACAGACGACCCAAAAAGGGGGTTAAACCTCCATGGTAATGTGAGAAATTTATGGAACCTTGCCTGATATTAAATGTTTATGATGGCCAACAATAGAACTGGCCCTTTCAAATATATGATCTGATCAATAATGAATAGTTTCATTACACAACTCAATTCTAATATTTTAACATTCTTGCAAAATTGGGATACCAAAAGTTACTATAACACAAATCTTTCCAGAATTTGACAGGATCGCCTGACTACGCATGATTCCTTTGACGGACCAAATATTTTATATTTTCTTTCTATTGTTAGTTTTGTGCTTTGTAGGTAAGGGCAAGGGTCTTCTCTTCTGTGGCAGTTGTTAGTTTGTCCATTTTTTGAGCTGTAGATTGCAAATGATCCTTTCCACACCTGTCCATTTAGCTCGTGTTTTAATCACAACTCTTTCTTTTGGATTGTGCTGATAGTGGAAGACAATAGAATGACAATGCAGCCATCAAAAGGTGTGGTTAGTTCTATGCATTAAATCCATCATTATTCTAGAGTATTTACGAGTTTGTACAAAGCTGCATTATCCACTTACTTAGGTCTCAACCTAATTAACATAACTGTCCTAACAAGAAACAGTTGCCATTAATGCCAGGCAGAAACAGCTACCAACGACCTTTCCAACCAACCCAGATAGAGCACTTCATCCTTTTCTATTAATTTGTAACTCTCGCAATACCTTGCCAAAAGAGTTTTGATTGTGATGTTCACGTATGAGCTCAAAGGATGGGGCTTAAACTCAGCCATGGTAAGTCGTGATCTCCACTTCCCAAACACTTCGTGCCTTATCACCCGCTCAGCATTCTCACAGGCAATTATATTCACTATGTTACGTGCTAGAAAGTTTTCCTCAACATCCACACGGTCTTTGCTATCCCTTGGAAGAGACGTATCCAGAGATGCAAACACAGCAGAGTAATAATTCAGTGTTTCCCTGAACCTCGGAAAGAAAGATGCAGTATTGGTGTTAGATTCCTGCTCTACAAGTGTCACCATGTTTGGATTCAGTCTTCTGACCATTTGTATCAGCCGATCACGATGATTACTTGTACTCACACTCTCATCAGGCAATTGGTGAAGTTGAAATGCAAAGTTCACAGCTAATGCTTCCCCATCTCTGACTTCAAGCATGTTAGCTTGAACATCAGACCCTGACAGTGGTAGAGGATGAAACTGAAAAGGAATATTGCAACTTTCAGCAAGCTTTGATAACCTTTGGCCAACTAAATGCAACCTTCCATCTCGAGCATATTCTGATTCAGGATCCTCAATGCCTGTAATTCGCACATGGGCTGGGAGAGTTTTCCTTCTGCCCAATGCTTGAATTAAAGTTATCCATTGACTGCCTTCAGCAATATGGAAGTCAACTATATGTATTCTATCTTTCTCTTTTAAAGCTTCTGCAATAGCACCATTTGCGGCAACATACCCAAATTTGAAGGGCGGGCATGCTGCATTTAGAATTTGGAAGTATGAAATGAATTCTGCACTGTCAGGTTCTTTGTATTGCAATCTTTTATAAATTGTTGGCCCTGTGGACCTCAACCGTGCTTCTAGTCCTTCTACCATATATGCACCCAACCTTTGCATCGGGTCACCCTTTATTGATACCCCTTGTCTCAAATGTGCAATCAACTTTTCTGCCTTTACAACATCACTGTTGGCAACAGCTTTTGCACATGCAATAAGCAGTTGTTGTATGTCATCCTGTGGTCTGTTAAGTTCTTGAGCTTGCATTTTCATAGATTCTATACAATTGAAACACCAATCAGAATTTCCTGACCGATTGTGGTCCCCATTAATAGCTTCAACATCACAAGAATCCACACTATTAGAAACAATGTATGATCCCTCTAATCCTTCTAGTTTATACCTCACATCTGAAATTTTATCAGTACTGTGCCTACTTATGGTGGAAGCAGAAGGGACTCTCGGCACATGGATATCCTGTAAATAACAAGATTGTGGTTGAGATGGAATTGAGCTTCTATAGGAGAGGAAATTCTCAAGATATGGAGTAACACGAGGTGAATTCCCATTGACCTGGGGAAAAGCCTCATAAAAAAATTCTTGTCCTTTCAAAGACACTTTTCTCTGTGAAATGATTGGGAAAGAGACATGAGTCGATTGGTCCTTATCACTTTTGTTATATTCTGGACACCATTTAATGTGAGCCAAGCTTTCTGACCCAACCTCCTGTAGGGGAAGGGTAGAAATAGGGGACCTCTTTTGAATCAATTTTGGAGCTCTCCCAATGCATTCATGTGCCATGGAGGATGTGCAACACAGAACTTGCCAATCTCTAGGAGGCCTGAATCTTGTAAACAAATTCTCAAATGCTTACCAGAATGGCTCTCCAGAATCCATTGAGAGTCGAGCAAAATTAGAAAATGTCCAGATAGTAAGGTAGAATTTCACTTGCTATATCTAATCTGGGACAATGTTCTTGCTATATCTAATCTCTGGGACAATGTTCTCAAAGAGTCAACTATGAACTCAAACTTTTATAATATCCTCTGCCTGATATGTGGCACAGAGATTTTAAAAACAAATTTTCACTGGTAGATCATATCAGCCCTTAAAACTTGTATTGTGATTAATGTGGTTTTCACTGCTAACTTTCTTCGATGCAGACACAATTTTTCATAAGCGTTGCTCCATATAACCTGTATATCAACATGAAGTCTGCAAAGACCAGAACAGAAATCAGTTCTAATGGATTCACTTTTGTTCTATACATTCATCGTCAAATGGAAATACCAAATAAACTAGGACAGATTCTACAAGAAAAAAATGCCCAAAGTCAAAACCGCCATTAAAAGATGTGGCATGTAAATACATGATTAAGAATCACAAGCGAAATTGAGTTGGAAATGCAACTCCAGTATAAAGCTAGAATTAAAACAAGCACACATAAATAGGCACACTTGCTCTTTCAGGACTGTGTTTTCCATTCACACTTCATTGTGACTTAAATAAGCCTCTGACATGCTCACCAGAAGCCTTTCTGCTGATGGAAATTTTTCTGATGCATGTTTAGAGCCTTTGAAGTTTCCTACATCCAAAGTGTAAGGCCTAGGTCAGACAATTCCATTTATCAACCAACATTTGGAGAGGACTATAGTTTGCAGTTAAGACTTAAGTTTTTTAAGCATTGCATTTCAAGTTGAAATCCTGTTTCCAAACTGCTTCACTAAGGTTTAAAAAAAAAAATTTCTCTTCCCATCCTTGATGAATGTATTTTTGACAAGGAGATCTGCAAGTTTGATAGATGTAGAACTCCAAAAGTGGTGATTGGCTATCGGCAAAGATTGTTTAAAGGAATTTGTTCCTATATATATACAAGGAAAATGTGGAGAGGCTTTTTAGTTCACTGCCAAGAAAAACATCAATTTTGTCAATGATACTCTCCTTGTGGAAGCTCACAAGGGGATTGTTGTTCCACTTGCCTTGTTTACTAAACTACCGCCCACCATATTTGGAACTGTGCCTCCTATGTCAATATGCATGCCTATGTTTATCCAGATAACGTGATTGAGACAATGCTACAGGTTAATGGTCATAAGATGGTGAGGATTGTAGGTTGTGAAGAATTAAAAGCAAATTGTTTAACTCTCTGTCCAAATCAGTACAGTGATCTGATAGGAGGTTTTTCTGCAAGAACTGGTCTCAAGATGACTCCACTCAATTTGGCAGGAAAAGTGATTAAATTTTCTACGAAGATATATATCAATATGTGGATCTTGATCATCTTTGCCTTTAGGCTTGTTCATTTGAGAGCTTCTATCATCATCAATTCTAAATTTTGTAAGAATTTATATTGTGATTTTATCTCCAACTCAAAGTGTTTCTTTCACCTTTAGGAAGCAAATGTGATTATTATTTTTGCAAGCTCCAACAAGGATTTTAGTAAAATTTTGGATGACAGTGACCCAAGTCTAAGCTAAGCTCCTTGTACTTAGGAATTATGTTTTGTCTAATATGGAAGCCTATTCAGAGATTGGTTGGAGGGATTGGTGCTGTGTTGTAAGGCTACTTTTAAATTTAATATGTTGTATTTGTGTGTTATATGTGATTTTTTTGCAAAATGATCCCAAATTCTACATTTACATGTCTCTTAAATTTCTTAACAGGCTGTGAACATCTAGGGGGAATTGTAAAGCGAATAGAGATAAAATAGAAGCTATGCATAATCTCTGCAGTAAAATCTAGAATTCTCCAACCCATCATATCTATTGATTCATCCTCCCAATGATTAGAAAGAGAATTTCCAACTTTCTCCTCTATTAACAGATGAAAAGAAGTTTCCTTGTGCTACAACTATAACATATTAAGAATTATGGAAAAAAGGATATCTCTAATAATTCTAATGCAGTTCTTCTTGGCAATCCACTCCAGTAAAATGCAGTTGAATAAGCAATACAAATTCCACGAAAATGTCCCAGAAGGATAACCATCCAATAATACCAGGTTATCTTGTCTCTGCTTGTTCCAAATGAAAACAATGTATGACAAGAGTTTAGAAAACATCCTTAATAAATTTATTGCTAGAATATGAATTTGAAGACAGACAGGCACCTAAACTTGGAATTAAAATCTGCATTTATAAAAAAGGGCACAATTGTGAACCACATTTTGTGTCCTTTCTAGCATAGGTAAGACCAAGAAGGCAACTTGTTTGGTACCAGTTGTTAAAAGTAGCCTGGTAGAAGTTAAAATTGACTTGATCTCCAACACAAATATAAAAAATATCATGTGTCCAGCACCATATTGTTAGGAATAGGGGACCAGGAGATGTACACCTTGCAAGTCCTAGTTTCGGTTGCAATTATTTAATATTTAAAAATATAGCAAATAATGTGCCAACATGGAAAAAGCAACCCACTCGGATAGAATCTTGAGATTCTATAGATGGCATTCTCTCCACCTTAAGTCATTGATCATACAATTTTTGTAAGATGTTATTAATTACGATGTGGACTACAAATAGCATTTTTGATTGATTATTTATAGCCATGCATAAATGTGATTATTGTCTCATGTTGTAGCACTTGGGAGTTACACTTGGACCCCTTCAAACTAGTAAATCGGAAGTTGCATTCTATTTGTGGAGTTAGTCTTGGAGGTGGGTTGCATGAGTTGAAAACACAAATGTTGTTAGCCGTAAAGATATGTTACCGTCTGGTGTAAGTTACCGACGGAGGTTAGTCAGTTGCCGACGGTTGAAGGGTGACGACGTTTGGTTGCATCCTTTCGGATTGTATATAAACTTTGTACTTGCTCTATTGAAGCATCATGATTATAGTACGACTCTTAATGATTAATGAAAGCTCGTGTTCTTTTCTATATACTATCTCTCTTGAGTTACATATCCTGTTAATGTCTGTGCGTCTGTAACAAGTCTACCCATCGGGTAAACATTTGGCGTCGTTGCCTTTCGAATCGGGACAAAGGCAAATGGAGTATTGTCCATAAATGGGAATACCAGTAGATGTTAATAAGCGAATAGACGATAATGGCGAACTTTTTTAAGGGGAGGACCACTCGACGAATGACTTCCGAGTTACACTCACCGCGGTCATTGACACCTTCGTGCGAAGAGAAGCCACGAGAGCCACTGTGCCAGAAGATATTGTGTGGGAGGCACTGAACGTGGGCCCGGCGGCTAACCGTCTTCTGCATCACCTGCCGAGGAGGCTTCTAGCACAAGCAACGCTCGCGCAAAGACTTTGCCAGGAAGAAATTGCTCGGGAGGAATGAAGGCAGAAAATCCTTCGGGAGTATCACGAACGAGTCAACAAAAGACTCCAAGAAGAACCTGATGGGAAACCCCATCGAGAATAGTCACATCTAAAAGTGACCAAAGGAAGGACACTGTAAAAATAAGAATGACAAGATCATTCATGAAGAGATTGTAATAAAATATGAATGAATAAAAGTGTCCCTTTATTTCATATTGTGTGTTGATTGTGGGTGTGAAGAAAGGCATTTATGCCCAACCAATTAAATAAGAATAGAAATTTAAGGAAGGAATCCGAGGGAGAACAAGTTCTTCGAAAAGCAATACTCGAACAACATCAAGCCGAGCAAAGAGAGAGATTTAGGAGACATACCGATAGACTACTGGAGGGGGTAAGTGAAGGCAACGGTCTAGAGGAACCTAACCAGGAGAGAGGCAGAAATGACGAGGACCTGCTAGAGGAAGCAACGAACTTGTTGGAAACCTTAACTTTAACACCACGAACAGAAGCCTGAAGGAAGGCAAAAGAGGAAGCCGAACGTGGGAAGCAGTGTGCAGTTGCCGAAAGTATTGAAGTGACAGAAAGGCACACGGATCACACTACGCCAAGTAGTTCGGGAACATCTGTCAACGGGGAAAACAACTCCGGAGGACCAACGGGAGGAGCACCCCAACCTGTGGTACAACAAACACCTCCGACGAACCAAGCGACTCAACCGGCAGCACAACAGGTGGTACAAACCACTGTCCCACCCAAGGTGAATATGGCCACGAACAAGGAAAAATTACCCAAATTCCACGGCAATGGAAAAGAAGATCCTGTTCAACATTGCCGCACATGTGAAACAATTTGGGCAGCGAATGGAGTTGCAGACAAGGCTGAATGGATGAAACAATTCCCAACAAGCCTCCGAGGGGTAGCAATTGACTGGTACTCCGACTTAGACAAAACCAAAGTGACCACTTGGGACCTTTTGAAAGAGGCATTTGAAAAAGAGTTCAAGCTCTTACGAGACGACAATGAAATCGTCTCCAAAATCTACGGAACTAAGCAAGGGCAGAAGGAGACCGTACGGACCTACGACCGCCGACTGAAAGAATTGGTAGGCAAAATGGAGAGCCCACCAGCCGACAGCTTGAAGAAGCGATGGTTTGTCGAAGGGTTGAAATCCAACCTTCGGAGGAAGATGAAGATAGTTCCTCCCACTTCTTACATTGACGCGTATAACCGGGCGATGGACCTCGAAAGTGAACAGAAAACGTCGAAAAAGAAGAAAATTGAGTCTTCTTCGTCGAATGACGACAATACTTCAAGAGATGATAGCGGTAGTGACGGGAAAGCAAAGAAGAAAGTCTCGGCACTACAAAAAGACATAGAACGAATGCTCAAGGAATTCAAAAATATGAAGGGTAGCACCAGTCGGAACGAGGAAGGAGATTTGTGGTGCACCAACTGCAAGGAGGCTGGCCATGCGAAGGGTGCATGCCCAAGGTAGATGTTCTGCGACATTTGCCAAATGGTGGGCCATTTCACAAAGGAATGTCCGTTCAATATGAAGACACGGGGCCAACAAGTCATGTTCACACAAGAAGCTTCAGCCTTCGGGAATACACAGAACACATCCTCCTCAGGCGGCTACAGGAACAACCGCCGAGGGGGAAGGGGAAACAGTAATACCGACAGAGGACAAAGCCGCCTCCACTACGATGCAAGCGAAAGGCCGATGATTCAATGCCACACGTGTAGCCAGTGGGGGTATTTTGCTAGGGAGTGCCCGAAGGGGGGAAAGGCACAATTTATGTGCAAATGGTGCGGGCCCAGAGACCATGATGACACAAAATGCCCTAAACCGGGAGTAAACTTTCTGAACATTGAAGGCAATGAAGGGGGAGTGTTGGTAATCACCCGAGAGCAAGCACGAAAAGCCACCTACCCACACCCAGAGACTGAAAAGAAAAGAGTACAAGAGGTGAGGGAAGACATTGAGATGGCCCAGCGAAAAGAAACACACGACACCGCAGGAACCTCCCAAGGAGGTCACGCGGAACATAGGATGCTAAGGCAAATAATGCAGACAGAAATCCCAATACAATTGGGAGACCTTACAGCGGCACCACAATTAAGAACGACCCTACTGAACGCGGTACCATCTCCGAACATGCAGAAGGCGACGACGGAGCCGGCAAACTCCCTCGGAAAGGGAAAATCCATCGAGGACCCCATGTTGTTGGCACTCAACACCGGAAGGCATCCGGCGGTAGTGGAGATGGGAATCTTGGGCACAACACTCACAGACACCATCATCGACGGAGGATCGGGTGTCAACGTCCTACCTGAAGAAACCTAGAGAAAACTCGGACAACCAACACTGTGGCCGCCGACCTTCCAACTAGTAGGCGCAGACCAGCATGGGATTAAACCCATAGGCAAACTGATGGCACAAAGGGTGATGATTGGCACCCAATCGTTTGTCATGGACTTTATTGTTATTCTAGTGAAAAAGAAGGGATATGACACTCTATTAGGGAGGGGATGGCTGGTGCAAGCAAGAGCTAAGCACGACTGGAAGCGGAACGTCATTTCCATGGAGAGAGATGGCCAGAAATTCACAATCGATCTGAGAAGTCAATTGGTTAGTGAAGACCTGGCATCTTTGTCGGGATCAGACACGGAAGAAGTTGACGAAGGAAGACAAGAACCGAACAAGGAAGGTGTATTACAAATAGAAGGGTACTCCGACGATGATGTGGATTCACTAAACGGGCTTTTTCATTGGCAAATGGAGGATTATGAGCTAAGGCACTGTAACATGTTGGAGATAGAGGACGACGAAGAAGAACAGATAGGGAATGAGGAGGAGCCTACATTCCCACCACAATACGAGGAGTACAAAGAGGGGGAGCTCCGAGTTCAGGAAACTCCCACACACCAATTCGACAAAGAGAAACCCATTAAGTATGAAGAACCGACAGTGAAGTCCATGAATTTAGGAGATGACACCAACCCGAAGAACATTCTTATAGGGGATGACTGGAACCCTATGTTGAAAACCGCGGCATTTAAAAATTTCACAGAATACAAGGATGTATTCGCCTGGACCTACAAAGACTTAAAGGGGGTACCACCAAAACTGTGTGTCCACCGAATTCCACTGATAGAAAGAGCGGTCCTGGTACGAAAACATCCGTACAGAATGAACAAGAACTATGCAGCCCGTGTCAATGAAGAGATCAAAAGGATGCTTGAGGCAGGCATCATATTTCGCGTGCAGACGAGCGAATGGGTGTCACCAATCGTGATCTCACTGAAAAAGGACACCAGCCAAATAAGGATGTGTGTACTTCAAATGTCTGAACGCTGTTACAATCAAAGATCCCTTCCCAATTCCCTTCAAGGATACCATCTTGGAGGAGGTCGCTGGTCATGAAATTTACTCCTTTATGGATGGATTCTCGGGATATAACCAGATATCAATCGCAGAAGAAGACAAGCTGAAGACAACATTTGTGGTAGAAGATGGAGTATATGCTTACAACAGGATGCCGTTCGGACTTTGCAATGCCCCGGCAACATTCCAAAGAATAATCCTGCACATCTTTGATAAAATGTCCGTAGGCAACTTCAAAGCCTTTCTGGACGACTGGTCTATCTACAGTGCGGAAGATACCCATCTGGTGGCGCTTAGGGAGTTCATGGAAAGATGTCGACGGACACGGCTGGCGCTTAACCCCAAGAAGTGTCAATTCATGGTTCCACAAGGGAAACTACTCGGGCACATTGTGTGCAAAGCCAGATTGAAAATTGACCCAGACAAGATCCGGGTGATCCTCGAGATGAAACCACCCACGGATGTTACAGGACTCAAGTCGTTCCTTGGGCACATCGGGTACTATCAGAAATTCATCAAACAGTTCGCTCATGTATCTCGACCGATGGAACAACTAACCCGAAAAGGCGAACCTTATAATTGGGGGTTAGAGCAAGGGGATGCATTCGAAGACCTTAAGGCCAGGTTAGTAGCCGCGCCTATCCTGGCATTCCCTAACTAGGATAAAGAATTTCATGTGCATGTGGATGCATCCAATTTCACGATTGGAGCCACACTGGCACAAACGGGTGATCACGGGTTAGATCACCCCATATACTTTGCGAGCAAACTTCTCTCAAAGGCAGAGAAGAACAAATGCACGATAGAAAGAGAAGCGTTGGGAATGTTGTATGCTGTGCAAAAATTTCGGCATTACTTGCTCGCCACCCCATTCACCTTTTTATGGATCATCGGGCCTTAATGTACCTGGTGAACAAACCACTTATTCAAGGACGAGGCAGATGGTTGCTTCTCCTGCAGGAATTCACCTTCAACATCATAGTACGCCTCGGAAAAAGACACGTGTGCAGACCACTTATCACGCCTCAAATCCGGGGAGCCACCCGAAGGAGTAAATGATGACTTTCCCGACGCCCATCTCTTTCGTATTGCTGTTCTTCCTCCATGGTATACAAGCATTGGAGAATTTTTGTCCACAGGACAATTCCCAGAGGGAATGCCGCTAGGTGAGCAAAGGAAATTAGTACTCAAAAGTAGGACTTTCCAACTCATTAACGGGTTATTATACAAAATGGGACCCGACGAGGTACTCCGGAGATGTGTGATGGAAGAGGAAGTACAAGGCGTTCTGAGAGAAGCCCATGAAGGTCCTGCAGGAGGGCATATGGGACCCGACATGATAGCATGGAAGGTCTTACTAGTAGGCCTGTGGTGGCCCACTTTGTATAACGATGCACGAGAATGGGTGACGAGTTGTGACACCTGCCAAAGAGTTGGGAAACCCCTCAAGCAAGATTTTATGCCATTAAATCTGTCTAACGCTCAGGAATTGTTCGAGAGATGGGGCTTGGATTTTGTGGGACCGCTAAAAAAAGCAAGAGGAGGAGGTGTCGGTACATTGTGGTAGCAACGAAATATCTTACCAAATGGGTCAAAGCTCGGGCCTTGCCAGACAACTCTGCAATAAGCATAGCAAGGTTCATCTATGAACAGATCATTACACAGTATGGCATCCCTATTCAGCTCACGAGTGACAGAGGCGGGCATTTCGTTAACCATGTGATATGGTTGCTCACTACAGAATTTAAAATCTTCCACTCACTCTCGAGCCCCTATTACCCAAGGGCAAACGGGCAGGCGGAAGCTACTAACAAGATACTAGTGTCTACGATTTACAAGTCCTGTGGAGTTGAAGGCGAAGACTGGGAAGAGCGACTTCCGTCGGTTCTATGGGCATACCGTACGGAATATAAAGTTACTACGGGACATACTCCGTTCCAATTGATGTACGGACAAGAGGTCGTGGTCCCAGCAAAGTTTATGGTGCCGAGTCTACGAATAGCACTCGAAAATAGACTAGGCGACATGGAAAGCCTTTGAGAACGTTTCCATGCTCTCAACAAACTGGATGAACGACGAATGTTGGCACAATGGGCAATAGACGTAGCGCAACAATGTCGAAAGCATTGGCATGACAAGCATCTCCGCCGCACCCGATTCGCTCCAAAACAACTCGTACTGAAGTATAATGGCCGAAACGAGATTAAACCCGGCAAGTTCAAGGTGAAATGGGTAGGCCCTTACCAAGTCCGGGAAGTCAATGCCAACGGGGCAATTAAGCTGTCATCGATAGACGGGGTACCCATAGTGGATGCAGTTAACGGGTCCAAGCTGAAGATTTACCATGATCGGGGCCATCATGGAGCATTGAGCGGGAACCAGAGCTTAAAAAATAAAATTAAAAAAAAAAAATTATTTAAAAAAAAATAAAAATTTAATAAAAAAAAATTTAATAAAAAAATTTTTAAAAAAAGAAAAGTATCGTACTGTACGGTGGAACTGTCGAACGGTGGCTCACCCGACGATGGAACCGCCGAGCGGTGGCTCACCCGACGATGGAACCGCCGGACGGTGGGACCACCGAACGATGGACCACCGTAGTTTATAACCTCCGCAGCCGCACGGATGGAAATAAAACGCAGACAGGAAACACAGTGCAGTGCGGAAGGGAAGAGAAGCACGAAAGGGAAAAGCAGCGCGGAAGGGAAGAGCAGTGCGAGAGGACAAAGAGCAGTGCGGTGAAAGGAAAGACCACGGAGAAGAACTTGCCACCATCACGTACGGAAGGAAGTGTAGAAGAAAAGCAGAGACCACGCGGGAAAAGAGGCTACGGCGGACGGACAGGATGGACTAATACCGAACGGAGGAAAATTAGAGAAGAAACATAGCCGCCAAAGGGAGAGGAAATCAGCACGATAAAGTATATAACTGTTTCTTGAATTCAAAACGGTTAAAAATGCATTCAGCCAGGAAGAGAAACAATTGGAAAAATCAGCTACAGGCAGGGAGTTTAGGTAAAACAACAATGAACAAGAAGGCCACTATTCTACCATCACGAGTGAAGGTTGCAGGGCATCCGGCAAGTGGAAGCAGCGGGAAGAAACTCAAGCCTGCACAGGAGGAAAAGGGAAAAGATGCTGTCACCTACCAGACGATAGCGTTCGAAGGACTTAATGGACTGGAATGTAGGACATGGTGGAAGGAAACCCCAAAGGATGACGAGGTAAAGCAATTTTTATATAAGGCGGGTGTTCATTGGGCTATCCAAATGCCCCTGTTTCCTGTGCATAATCTGGAAAATATTTTGAGGATAATGATTCAATGTTTCAACAAGCAGACAAGGAAGAGTACATTCATGTATCGAAACCACAGGCTCACAGTTTCCTATGGCACTGAGGATTTCACATGGGTTTTTGGCATTCCAGGACGCAACGGACGAAAGGTGGATACTACAAAGCAGAAAATGTCAGCCGAGAGAAAGGAGTTTTGGATACAGCGTGTCTGCCGCCGGCTCACTCCAGTAGAGTTGGAAAAGGTGATAAACGGGACCAAAGCGAGAGGCCTGAGGAAGGAGTATGTAGCAGAGGGTGCTTGGCGCTACATTCTTGATGTCCTTAAGAGCAGGCTAACTGGTTCGAGTCGTGCATCCGACATTGCACTTCCACAAATTGTCTACATGCAAGGGTTGACGAATGGTGTGGTCTACGATTGGGCTTCAGTGTTGGCGGACAAAATGTGGGAATTCATGACATTACAACATCGCACCTTTTACATGCCTCATTACGCCATTGGATTATTTCTCAAGGCTGCACTTAGACAGATGCCCGCGGATGAGTTGGAGCTCAAGCCGCAAGGCAAGCTTACGGGAGGAGCCCTGCCTGTGTTCTACTAGGTGTATTTGGATACGGGAGGTGTAATCAGCGGACAGAAGCGGCAATGGCAAATGGTGGTCGAGTCCGACCAAGATGACATCGATAGTGGCTGGGAAGCGAGTGGAGAATCTCCCGACACAGACTCGGGCGGAGAGGATGGTGACATGACAGTTCGTATGGACACAGTGGCACCCACCGCGGTAGCCCCTGTTCAGTTTGCACCACCAGTGTTGTCTCCTTCGGCCCACTTGGCTTCGACACGATTAGCAAGTTCCACAGTTCCTCTAGTTGAGTTTCCACCTAAGGAGGCAACCGAGGCAGCCACGGACATTCTAAGGGAAGGGGGTCATGAACCTCCGATGGAGGTAGCAGTACCAATTGCAGAGGAGGAAGTACTCAGAGGCATGGAGGACATTGGTGAGGGTCAGGTTCGAATGGAAGTGATCGGATCGGATGCCGTAGTGACAGTGGATGCGGTACTCTTGCAGGATCCTTCACCACCTCATTCTCATGACCCCACGCAGGTGGGGGCCATGCGTTCTTGGATCAGCCGACGATTTCAGTTGGTTCCTGCTCCACCACCAACAGTAATTCTTTCTCCTCGATGGGAGGACCCACAGGAGGTTATTGGTATAGAGTCTCCAGCTGTCAGAGTGGCAGCAGATGTTTTTTCCCCTTTCTCGAAGGATGGGGCTGTGGCAGGGGGCAAGGTGGCCAGGGCCGCACCTTGTGGGATCGAGTTGGCTCGCCCAACAGCCCTTACTAGTCTTGGGACGTTGGAAGGAGAAGACGTGGACACCTATTTAGCAAACATGGTCACCCGAGGACGTCGGTTGGTGGCTGTAGCGGAGTCCCAAGCTATGGCGACTATAGTTCAAGATTTGAGGCGTCTCTTAGCCTTTGCTTGAGTAGGCTGTGGTACAGCATTTGCCGCTTGTTTCAAGCAAGGGTTATGGCCTGAGGGAGAGACTGCAGAGATGTTGGTTGCCTGGGCTATTCCTACACCAGTCATTGAGAGTGAGGCAGCATCTCTGGTTAGAGAGTTGGAGCAGACATTCTGGGATGGGTACTACGCATTGAGGCGATCTAAGTATGTCTCGTCTGAACGTGAGACTGCATTGGTGACTAGACGGAGAACTCAGGAGGAGTTAGGCACCAAGCTAGAGGCCATAGAGAGAGACTTACTCCAGCGGACCCAGGAGTTGATGGCTGAGCAGACCACACGGGTGGCTTTAGAGCAACAGTTGGCAGCAGCACAGGCAGACAATGAGGCAAAGGAGAAGGAACTGTTGGAGGCTGCCATGATGATTAAGTCTGCCTTGGAATTACAGATGGTAGCTAAAGCGCACTTGCAGACTCGAACTACACAGGTGTATGAGGTTTGGGCTCAGTTGGGGTCATCCTCCACACCAGTTCCTCCAGCAAAGCAGCACGCCTCACAATCAGGGACGCTTCCTTTCCCTCACTCTACTTCTCAGTCTTAGTTTTGGTTATGGGGGGTAGTCATTCCTATTTTGTTGTTGAGTCCCGAACATTTTGTTGTCGTTCGGAGACGACTTTTCTTTAGGGGGGGATGATGTTAGCCATAAAGATATGTTACCGTTAGGTGTAAGTTACCGACGGAGGTTAGTCAGTTGCCGACGGTTGAAGGGTGACGACGTTTGGTTGCATCCTTTCGAATTGTATATAAACTTTGTACTTGCTCTATTGAAGCATCGTGATTATAGTACGACTCTTAATGATTAATGAAAGTTCTCGTGTTCTTTTCTATATACTATCTCTTGAGTTACATATCCTGTTAATGTCTGTGCGTTTGTAACAAGTCTACCCATCGGGTAAACAAATGTGAATCGCCTTGACCTGATTTTCGCTCAAGGTTTTGAGATCGTGGTTATGGTAAACCATTCATGGTTTCCAAGATCTCCTTGGCCATATATCGAGAGATTGGGGTAGAGATATTATGTTTAGTTTTATACAAAGTTATACTGCTGAAATTCCTCTAGTCTTAAAGCCTAAACATCATTGAAGCACAAAGACCTTATTGCAACCTTAGTTCAAGTATAAACATCATTGGAGCAGTTGGTTGTTACACTTGGATTCCTTGGCCATATGGGTCAAACCGGTTAATTGGCAGTTACATTCTATTTGTGGAATTACTCTTGGAGGTGGGTTGCATGGGTTGAAAACATGAATGTGAACTACCTTGACTTGATTATGGCTCAAGGTTTTGAGACTATGGTTATGGTAAACCATTCGTGGTAATCTAGATCTCCTTGGCGAATATATTGAGAGATTTAAATGGAGATATTATGTAGTTTTATGCAAAGTTTTGTTGTCAAAATTCCTCTAGTTTCACAATGTAAACATCATTGAAGCTTGGAGACCTTATTGCAACATTTGTTGTTGATTAATAGATATGGTTTCACACTTTTGGTTGCTAGACTTTTCCCTTTGTAGGTTTTTGCAAAGTATATCCAATGTTACATGGTCTTGTGGTAGTTCTATTCTCTTTTAGTCTTGTTTCTATTCTAAATTTTGTTACCATGCCAAAACTCTGCTGAAATTTACAGACTGGATGTAGTGAGATAGTTTGCACAATAAAATAATTCAACAGAAAATGATTGGAAATATAATAGGAATGCTTGTAGATAATAATAACCCGCTTCAAAGGGTGAACCTCCAAAAATCTCCTACAAGAATATAGTTCAGAATAATATGATAATAAGCTATCCTCTATCTTCTATATATACATATTTATGCATGGCTGGCATCCATACTAACTTAACTACCTATAGACGACTATATTAGTGATCATATAACTTAGTTAAGATTTGTGCTGGCCAATCAACTATCTTTCCAAACTATTGGCCTAAACGTGCCCCAACAAATAGTAGGGGCCCTCCCACCTAGATTCAACAGGGTGGGTGGGAAGCCCCTTCTATACCCCCACCCCACAATAATGCCAACGACAACCCCCCCCCCAAACATGAATAGAATAAAGGGCCAACACGAAAGCAAGAATACGAGGTAGCCAATCCATTTCTAGAGATGTTATAGCTCCAAATGTAGATGCCTACTCCTTCTCCCCTCCAGGCATACCCTCACCACTTACTATCTATTTCATGCCTATTCATTTCATATGGGCTTGGGTTTGCGGGTTCAAAGGAGATAGGTGGAAATCTTCCCAAAACCATAGCTCAGGAACCCCCTACAGAGTTATACTTACTTTCCCTCGTAAATGGCTATTTGATTTATTGGTGATGGCAAACTCAACTACTAAACTATTTGTTTCCAAAAAAGCCCACCTTCTGAAAGTTTTTGGGCCTAATGCAATTATCTCCTCCCTCCCACCCTGAATTTCCTTCTAATGTGATTGCATCCTACCCACTATTGAAAATATGGGCAGAGAGAAGCCAAAATTAATCTCAAACAAAATATTACGCGCTTCCCTCATTATATTTTTCATTCAAATACATTACATATTTATAGGATCCTCATATCCTATTATTTAGGAAACTCCCATAACAAATTACCTAAATATATTGAGTTGTTTTAACAACTCAATATATTCATACCACTAATGCAATAACCTATCTAACAAACAATAACAAGCCATGTGACATATTAATAATATTAAGTTGTTTATTAACAGCTTAATATTATAACACCATAGTATTTTATGCAACCTAATATTCCTAACCTATGTGAATACTAATTCCCAACACCCCCCCTTAGTGTGAACATGGAGAGATTGTACATCACACTACTTAATACCACACATAGTAGCTCACCAAACACTATAAGAGTAGGGACATACACATCTACTTATTTAACCAGGGATAGAGACTAACACATCTATCCAAGGTCTTACCTCAAATTTGGATAAGGATAAACACATCTTTCCAAAAACAAGGTCATGAATAGGGACATACACTTCTACTCACAACAATTATGATTGGGGACAAGCACATCCAATCATAATTACCCAACAAATGTGACTAGGGACAAACACTTCCAATCACATACATCATCTTGTGAATGGGGACAAACACATCCACTCGCAAACAATCAACAATAGTGATTGGGGACAAACACATTCAACCACTTACATCTTCTCATGAATGGGGACATACACATCCAACCACAATATAAAATGTTTGAGAACAAAGTCCTCATTGTCGCATATGTAGCCACCATTGTAGATCAGTGCCACTCTGATCACAAATGATATGAGATGATTGTCACTGCCACCTGGAAACAGATCTTGTCTTTTGTCTTTTTGGCACAAAATGGGAAATGGAACAATGATTATTATTCCCCCCCACAATGTGAGATTTCCACTTATTCGTATTGAAAAAAATGAAAATGGAAAATGAAATGCCACCAAAATTGATAAGCGACCCTATCGTTGGTGATTGACGAGAGGTCATTAATTGACCTCCTTCCTCTGTTGCCTCTAACCTCCAATAAGTTTGTTACTTAGAAAATTTGGCTTTTAGGCCCAATTTCATAACCCCCCCTAAATATGGACGTCACGTACAAGCGATAATGCGTCCAATTACAATTGAAGCAATTTTTATTTTTGATAATTTTTTGACACTTTTTTTGCATTTTGATAGACTACTTTTACTAATACATAATAGTGACTCATAAAATATGAACCCTATTCTAAGAAACAATATGATAAACTAAACCCTATTGACACTTAGAAGACCAATGCCAAAATCCTTGAAAGTATACGCTTCCATCCTCACTCATGAATAATATATTACTCCCTTTGAAGCACACTTTTTACAACTCATTGATTTTGCAATAGCATATCAATTTGTAATCTGCTACTAAAAAATCACTTATTTACCAAGACTATAGGCAGCTATTTTGGGCCTTTGAGATACTATTACCGTGGTCTGCAACATGGAGTATAATGTGGGGAATCTCGGATCCTTTTCCAGGACTTCTATAGATAATAGCAACTTCTCGTGACTCAAAACGGCTTCGGCAATATGGGCTTGTGAAACACCTTCATGAGAACACGCAATCTCTTCATGCATCATGAGGATATCCAGCATGCACTATCAGCATCAGGACTAGTAGAAATAGCTTGTGTGAATTGGTCACAAATGACCACACATCATGTAAAAACTACTTTCTGCACCAAATCTTGTCTCAAGAGCCGATCATGTATGACAACGAAGAATTGGGGAACCAATCCCAATCACAGTTTCAAAATGCAATGGCAAAATAACTTGAAGCCACTGAAGGTCGAATGCCAAAACAATAATGTCACCAGAAAAAACAAGAACAGTTATGGAGGCAAGATAAACCTCAGTGAAGCAAAACAAAACGAACTCCGATACAATCAAACTTGTCAATCCTAGCTACAATAGGAACCATTGAACCACAAAACCAATCTCTGCTAACACCACCGGCTCGACAATATTGAAAGCGCCACCTTCAATGAATTTGGTAAAAATAAAAGCTTTACCAGATTTAAAATGAAATTGCAATCTTCGTGCAAATAGTAGATTCACCAATCAAGGATGAAGACTGCTTAATCAAGCCACGAAAGCAAATAGTCATGCACAAGATTTGGGTCCCCACAACAGAAGCAAATATTTGAATGCTCACAATGGAAAAGGATCACAAAATAATAGGATGGAAATTTTCTTCAATCCCTTTGAGCGTGCCTAGCTCTGATACCATATTGAAAATATGGGCAGAGAGAAGCCGAAATTAATCTCAAGCAAAATATTACACACTTCCCTCATTATATTTTTCATTCAAATACAATACATATTTATAGGATTCTCATATCCTATTATTTAGGAAACTCCCACAACAAATTACCTAGATATATTGAGTTGTTTTAACAACTCAATATATTTGTACCACTAATGCAATAACCTATCTAACAAACAATGTGACATATTAATAATATTAAGTTGTTTATTAACAACTTAACATTATAACACCATAGTATTTTATGCAACCTAATATTCCTAACCTATGTGAACACTAATTCCCAACACCCACACCACCCCATCTGAGTTCGGTCAATCCAACACATGATCTGCACTTATCATCGAAGCCAAATGATTGATCCACCCAGCTAATTGTTCACTATTTAGGGGCCTAGTAGTGGCATAGTAGCTAGGATTGGGCTCAATATGGCAAGTGTGGAATGGCAATTGATGGTGCATCCATTTTCTTGGGATTGTGATAGAAGGGTTGATGCTCAACCAACAAAAGCAAGAAATGGGCTCAAAGTCTCAATGCCCCACTCAAGACTTATATCCCCATACCTTGGCCTAAGTTCCCAATGATATAACAAACAACCAATAAGCCTTCAAGGTTGGGACTAAAGCTCCATTTGCCAGCCAAAAACCATCTAGAGTCACTCACTAATGAATTACCCCCACACACAACTACCTTACAATGGTAGCGGCTCTCACACCTAGGAAGATATAGGCAATTATGCATACCTCAATGCAATAAATGGATTAAGGGTATAGCATGTTTGCCTCTTTAAAAGAGTAGTCTTCGACACAAATCAATCGCAGATGCTTTTACGCAAATCTTCATTTTCCCAAGTAGCATCTTTGACTAGAGAATTATTCTATTTGATCAATAGTCAATGATATTCATCATTCACAACCTTTTAGCATATGTTTCAAGTATCTCATCAATTTCCAAAATCATTCTACTCTCCTCATCAAGCTTTAGTAGATTAGTTAAATTTAAAACTCTTTGTCAAATAACCTTCTTCAAGAAGGAAACATGGAAAACTATATTTCTCTTGTTTAAGGCCCATAATACATAGGTGCTAGCTCGTTATCCTTCCTCTTTTGTTTTCAGGACGTCTAATTATATGGCGTCGCAAGCACATAAACATCTCATCTACTTTAAAATTTCTTAATTATGGTACAAATCAATTTGTTTCTTTAACCTATTATGTGTCATTTCCAAGTTCTTCTCGAGCCTAGAAAGTATTTATTTCTAGTGTTGAATATGTTTTCAACTATTCTAACCTTTGGGTGTGCTCATGATGAAGAAGTGATTGATGGTGGATAGTATCCATGTAGTGCCAAAAATGGAGCCATTTTGGAAAAGTGTTATATGACATACCAGTATTCTATTAATGGCAAACATTATATCCATCTCTTACTCTGAAGCAAAACATAGGAGATAATTCTCCAAGAACTTTGTGACCACCTCAATTTGTCCATCTGGCTAGGGATGATATGACAAGTTGTAAGAAAGCTAGGTACACAAACATGAAAATAATTTGATCCAAGAATTACTTGTAAATATAGGATCCTAATCACATATTGTGACTTGGAGTCTCATGCAAGTTTTGAATTGTATCCATAACGGATGTTGCAGTGGTGCTCACTATAAAGGGGTGTGACAAAGCACAAAAATGCACATATTTGGTGAGTCGATTAACCACTACCATGATATCATTTTACCTTCAAACTTGGGTAAAGCTATGATGGAATCCACATATATTTCCTCCCAACTTTGGCTAGGAATAGATAAGGATTGTAGAAGACCAACAATCTTCATTGTCTTCACTTTATTTTGTTAGTATATCATACACTTGCTACCCAACTTTGGTTAGGAATAGATAAGGATTGTAGAAGACTTACAATCTTCATTGTCTTCACTTTATTTTGTTAGTATATCATACACTTGCTACAAGTTTCTGAACAATATATAAAAGTCCACCCAAAAGAAATCTTACTTTATTCTATGATAAGTCTCCAAGAATCTTGACTTTGCACCTACCAAGAAAACAAGTGCTTCTATCAAAACCTTTAACTTAAGGGTTGAGTTTTCACATAGGTACAACCTCCTTGTACCATAATATGTTCCCTTTCCATGCAAGTTTGTTTGACACGCTTGAATTTTCATGGAGTTTTTTAATGAGTTAGGTATCTGTGGACTTCTCCCACTCTTTATGTGCCTCATCCACCCAACCAACCTACTTGCAGTACATAAATAGCATTTTGGGGTCTATTTTGAATGATTCGAAAACAAGATTACATCTATCTTAAATTTCAATATTTTAAGGCCTATTCCAAGTCACTTAGGACTAACCTAAGACAAAAAAGTTCTAGCTTTGAGGCAATGAATGAACGTGTGGACATTGGTGTGAAAGTAGACAAATCAATGATGTGTAAATGTCAAATATATGTGAGTACATGTTGAAACGATTTTGAAATGGTGTCCTAGCCTAGAGACATAAACTAGGACCCAAATCAACATTACTCATTGGAGCAAATAACCACCAAGATCCAACTCCAACCCTATAGGAGAGCTGGATGTTGTGTTTCCTCGATTTGTGTTTGATTTGTTTTGATGTGATTTGATATGAAGATGCAAGAACTAGGTAAAATGCAAAATTGACGATTCAGCATAAATAGATTGATACAAAACAAAATGCTCACGCAGAGGAGCAGATCTGGAAATGAGATACAGAGAAGAACCTGTTACTGAAATCTGGAGCTAAAAGTGTATGTCAAGTGTGCTAGACGCCTTAGACTTGGAGGGGCTTCCATCAACTGAAACTTAAGATTCCAGATCAAAATGCTTTGTAGATTGTTCCCTCCAAAATTCAGCCTAAAAGTGTTGGTGAAGAGTGCAAATTGGCGCAGACCTTGTGTTTTTGCCAAAATTCTACAACTTTTGGTTGTCGGATCTATAAAATACACACATAGAAGAGGGGAAAATTTTGTGTTGTATAGGGGCATGTCAAGTTGCCTACTTTGGAGATTCACATTTTGAAACTGGTTGAGGGTCTGATGAAAAGGATTGCTTCTTGTATTTTCCCATGTTTGTGTACCCCTTTGTTTGATTGCAGAGCTTCAGCATTCAGTTTAGTATTTTTTCAAAGCCAAAACCATATGGAGTTTGCAAAAGTTTGTTGACTGCGTGTTCATGATAGCTTCAAAATGGTCAACTTTGACCTTAAATATCTCACAGAAAAGGTGCGGTTGGAAAGGTCTGCTTGGCCCATTTGCTCATTGTGCCTTAATGAACTCACGTGTTAAGTGGTGACCTCCCAAGTGAAGATTTGGTATTTTTCTAGGGGCACTGAATTGACATGGTTCAGATGAGTTTGACATGTGCAATATTCTAAAACGCTTAAGCAACTTTGGCCATTAAAATTTTGGGATCCAAATTCTGTGTCATGCCTATCTGTTTGTTAAATGTGATTCTCCTATCTTCTGTTGGCATGTCTATCTGTTCTTATGGCTCCAAGAGGACATTTGATCAGTTTTTGAAAGCAAATCTGAAGGCGATCTGGCTTGTTTTGAGCGGAATTTAGAAGGTCAAAATTCAGATTTTAATGACAACCCATTTCATTTTTTTGAGTTCAGAACAGATGTAATTGCAGTTTCAGAGCAGTACCAAGATGAAATTTGTTTCAGACCGAAAAAAAATTAGCCGAGCCCACAGGGGGACCTGGCATACATCATGGAACTATGAGGCAATCAGAACTAATATTGAAAAGCATTTATTACTTAATTCATTTTTAATAATTTAAATAATTATTGCATAATAGAGGTCATCAATGCAATGGCTAAATGGAGACTATAATATTTGGAAAGCTATTTTACTTTTACACAGGCAAAGTAATACAGTGGGTCCTCTTCACATTTCATGTGACCAAGGTTGTGCCATCAGCAGATTGGAGAGAAAAGTAATAAGTCTCACCAATGAATATTAGTCTCTTCGATGTGAAACAAATCTTGCCCTAATTTGCAGCTATAGAAACAGAAATTTATTGCACAGTGGGAGTTAAATGGCTTAAATTTTACTGTTTCATAGCTATGTTTTCAGAGTTGAAGTTACATCATTTTAAAAGGAAGAAATGATTTAAATATATTATTAAAGCAATGAAACGTTGGTAGGACCCAATGTACGATGCCAAAGTTGCTCATCAATGGATCAATGAGAGATTTTAATTGTTCCACCAAAAGTCCAATTTATCTGCGATGATGGAGGTTCATGAGCAAAAGATATCTTGGATCGGAGAGACAAAATATAAATCCCTCCAATTCTCAAATGTCTCATCGATATGATTGGAGATGTTGCCACAATCTCAATGTGTATGGAAGATAAACAGAGTTTGCAGAGTGTCGGACTTGCAATCCACCATTGTCCATGCAATGGCCATGAAATGAATTGGTAGGTGCAAAGCAACAGTCCACAACCCCTGCCAAATATCCCCCCTCCGCCATGATTGCAGATACGCAAATATGGATCTGGTGAAATGGTTTCAGGAACTTTCAAGCATTTGCAAATGCCATGGTAAACATGCATGTGAAATGCGATCACAAAAGGTGTGTGAACGAATGCAAATATGGAAACATAAATAAGACGCATGAAATGTTTGACAACATACCTGAAAGAGACATCAATTTCGTAAATGCATCTCGAAACTGTCCAAAATGTATTTGGTGAATAGGCATTCGAAACTTTCAAGGAAGTGCAACTTTGCAGGTCTAAAACCACCTTCCACAACCTTAGCCAGTGTCATTCCAGTCTACGCGAAGGATAGGAGGAATTTCGTTTGATGTTGTAGTTGTAGTTGCTAGGGTGGACATGCATGCAAATTGTGCAATCACAGACAACACACCATGAATTGTTTTACCGAATTCCTCATACATATGGCATTTTATGGAGCAGATTTTGACTCATGTGAAGTGTGGAAGTGCAAATTTTGTATGTGAACCATTTGCATGATGCCTTCACAAAAATGGGTAAGTGTAGACGTTGCACATGAACTGTTTGATCAAATGCACAGATGTTATCTCATGAAATGATACATTCAGAAAATGGGTTTGTTGAGAACATGCATGCAAATGGTGGAAGCAGATAAGGCATGTAAATTGTTTGGCAAAATGTCTCAAATAAATGTGGTTTCATGGATGCCGTGATTGCACAATATGTACACATAGATTTGTTGAAAAGGCCTTAGCAGCTTCTAAGCAAACACAAGCAGTGGGTGTAAAGCTGAATTCCATAACCTTGGCCAGCATCCTCCTCAAAGCACATGAACTGCTTGTGTATGAAAAATGTGAAAGTACAAACAAGGCATGTTAATTATTTGATAAAATGTTTTAAAGAAATATGGTTTCAGGCTGTGCACAAAAGGACCTACTGAAAATGCTTTGGAGACTCTCAGGAAATGCAATTGACAGGTGTAAAGTCCAATCCTGTGACCTTTGTCATCATCCTCCCTACTATGTCAAGGCAGGAGTTGGGGATTTGTGGAATTGAAGGCAACACTATCCAAACTTGATGGTTAATTCAGAGGTTAGAAATATGTTCATAACAAGTTCAATAATAGTATCTTACGTACTGCAATTTCTTGACAGGCTTAATTTTCTAGAGGTGGAGACATCTATCATGAATAAGATATAGTTGGTAGAGCTGCTGCAAGGCCATTTGTTACTCACCATAATGAACTTAATATGAGGTTATATATGTGTATTGCTCCAGAGTTTTGCCTGAAACAACTTATTATGCGTGGCTTGGATCAAGTATACGAAATTGGAAAACAATTTCAAAACAAGGGCATAGATTTGACTCATGACCCTGAGTTCACAACCTGTAAAGGTTGCAAGATATGTATGCAGAATGTGAAATAATGACAGTAGCTACTGCAAAGGCAAAGTTTGAGTTCAGTAATGCAGATGTTATTTGTGTTGGAAAGGTTTTTTTTACTCATTGGGGGTAAATTTGAAAGCAAGAACACATGGAAAGTTTTGTTGCAACAAAGGTGACTTCATTTTTCAAAATGAAATATATCTTCGTTTAAAATTGAAAGGGAAAGAAATATTCAGAGATGAAGGTGCTGTGAGGGTAAAATATTTCATTAAAATATGTTGAATAAAAGACCAGAAGTTTTAATAATATAGTAATTAGTTATTCTTGTGTCTTTTGGTTTTTAGAGGGTATCATAACTCCTGAATCTGGTTCAGAAACATTTAATGATAGTAGACATTAGATTTCCACAGTCCATAGTACACTGAAGGAGTGCTTCTGGATTCAACTGTGTGTGTCTTATTTGCATCAACATTTCAGATCATTCTCAATGATCCATCATCAGGATGAAAGAGCGCTGTCAAAAGATCCGAAACGTTGATCTTAATCAGTGATTCATCATCAGGATGAAAGAGCATTGTCAAAATAGCACTATTTCATCTTGAAGATGGATCATTGAGTATGATCCGAAACGCTGATGCAAATAAAACACACAGTTGAATCTAGAGGCACAGCTTTAAAATATTTCATGATTTAAATCCTTTTGTTTTTGTTTTAAGTTATTTCTGTTCTGGTATCTTCATGGTGTTTAGAAAAATCAGAGGTTGGATTGGGAAGAGTTTTGTCCACATTGCTTGTAAGTGTTGGGATAAAGATGCATAAATTATTTATTCTTGGATGAATTCAATGTAATGGGATTATGCTTGAACCTGGTAGATTGTGAGATACCCACCACTCATATGTTTGAGAATCATCCACATTCTTAGGTTTGAAATTCAGTGTTCATAATATGCTTATCATTCAACCAGACCTCCATATACGAATACCCTCATAAGTCTTGTGGAGCTGAAAGTGCAGAAGGTCCTTAGAGCCTTGTTTATTGGCTTTTCTTGTACTAAATTTGTTGATAGGTCAGGTCCAAATTCCTAAATCCCTTATCCCATGGTTTAGGTATTGTGCTTCTCCTTAAGATTGAGGAGTGCAAGAAAAAGAACCAACAGAGCCTCACATAAAACTTGTTTTTGCTTGATAGGTATTAATGCATGCCATCATCATGGAGGGACATATAACTTGATCATGATTGCTGAATGAGTGTTTGAATGCCTGTTTGCAGATTTCTCCTCGATTGCCTTGAAGATGCGTGATTTTGTACCCAATAGCAAATGATCGGAATAATGGTGTAGTTAGGAGATCAAATGAGAGAGGGAGTTGTATTTGTTCAATTTTAATTTCTGAAGAAGGTTGATATAAAGGAGTACTTTACCACTATTTGCAAAGCTGACTGCTTAAATTTCAAATTTGGGACCAAAATGGCTGGAATAGGGTGCTAGGCACCATAGTCTGGGAGATCTATGGTGTTAGGTGCCATAGTCCTTGGGCTGAAATCAAGGCCAGTGAGCAGAGGACTAAGTTGAGCTTCTGGAAATGGCCATGGGCTGAGCACAATCAGGAATGAATCAGGGGCACGAGACACAACCACAAAAGTGAGCCCAAAATGAGTGTGAAAATGTAGAGGAAAACAAATTTACGACACTCTACATATAAATAGGGATGGGGTAAGATTGAATGCAAGGAAACATTTGTATATGAATGCAAAACAAAACGGATAAATGTTAGTTCGTAAGCCACACTTATCACAAGAGTGTCACACTTGTTATTATGCTTATGGGATAACATTAGTTCATGAGCCACACTTATCACAATAGTGATTCTTTCGGTTCATCCCTCCTAAATAGAGCATCAACCACAACATCCTCATTTTCTTTCTTATATATGATCTTAGAATCATATCCCAACATCTTTGTGAACCATTTTTGTTGTTTTCCAAATGACAATCTATGCTCTGGGAAGTATTTGATATTATCGTGATTTGTCTTTACCTTGAAGTGTCTACTCGTCAAAGAAGGTTTCCATTGTTTGATTGCATGTAGGATAGCAACCTTAAAGTGTCTACCCATCAGAAAAGGTTTCCATTGTTTGATTGCATGTAGGATAGCAACCGTCTCCTCATAAATTGGCTTCAACGAATTCTTATTTTCAAGTTGGCAACTCTTAATGCTAGTTATCTTTACCCTTGCATGAGTATTTCTCTAATGCCATGCCCAAAGACATCAAATGCAACAATGAAAGTTCACAAAAATTGGCTTCGCAAATACCTTACTGGCTATCTCATCTCACTATGAGACTATTGCAATACTACCATAATTTTTTACATAGTGGCAGGAGCCAATAAGCCCTTAGAAACCCTTTAAGCTCTCAAGGCTCCTAGGCATTTTCCATTCTACTATGGCCTTGGTTTTTTTTATCTTAAATCCCTAATGTGAAACACTATTAACTTGGTATTACACTTATTTGAGTCTAATAACACATTTGGATGGCTTTGCATAAAGCTAATGTTGTTCAAGAATGGTCAAAATCTGATTCACATGTTGTGAAGGTTCCAAGTTTTACTATCAACTAAGATGTCATAAAAAAATACAAAAAAAAAATTAAAGATTTCCATTGAAATACCCTGAAGATAGAGTTCGTCAAACTTTGAAAAGTAGATGATGCATTTGTGAGGCCAAAAGCCATCAGAAAAACTCATGGTGGCCCTCATCAGATCCAAAAAAAACTTCTTATCCACATTCTCATATCTCATTTTGATTTGATAAAGTTTTGTAAAATAAATAGCACCATTAAGCTTATCTAATAAATCACCAATTACAAGAATTGAAAAATTATCTATCATGTGCTCTCTATAATCTGGACACGTCTGCCAAGTGTTGTCTTTCTTGTGCATCATTGTCACTAGAGAGGAGTAAGCATAGTGCCTCTTAAACATTTCTTGAACCGGCTCTTGATCTCACTTTTTTGTACATATGGGTATTTATAGGCTTAATGTTGGGTGGTTGGCTTCTTAGTACTGGTTGAACATGATCTCTTTTAAGAAGCAATAAATTCAGCATATCTCCATGTAATGTTGTAAACTGCATACATCACATAAACCTCCCCTTTAGAATTATAAAAGGCAATCGTGCAATGTAATCCTCAATCTCATCATGAGAAATGTGATACATTATAAATGTTATCTCTCGTTTGGAAAAATATTGATATGATCTTCTTTACACTTTATCTTCCTTAGCTCAGAGGGAGTGTTGAAATAAATAGCTTTCAATCAGATAAAGAATCAAATAAGAAATGTATTATTTCTCATTTGATTATCTATCTATCTCAATATATTCTTATATGTCGATCCTTCATAGATCAAATGAAGATACTAATCAATATTCACACTTATATTGTAATCGACCTGCATTATTGACTTCAGACCATATCCACGAGTCAAGTGATATATCTTGCATGGAGGATTGAGTTCCTTAAACTAGCCATGATATTCTATTCTGATAGACATCATGTGATGGCCTGAAACAGATCACGATAGGTTATAGATAGTGCACATTATCTATGGACATTTGTTAAGTACTTGGTGAACATCATATGACCTGATGTTGATAGGCCATTACTCTAAGCAATTGATATTCTGCAGGCCAATATCATGAGTGCTTGTAAATAGAATCGCCGATGGAGGAAATCCACACCTTGGGACTATGTTTCTATTGATTACATCATAAAGATATTACTTCCATCATATACTTGATGCTATTAGTGTTGGATGGATTTTATCTTCCCTAGCTAAGAGGGAGTGTTGATGTTTGTAGCATCGGTCAGATAAATAAATGAGACTATTAATTATTATGAGAAATGATTTACTATACATATATATTATATATAATAATTTATATTATTTATATATTAATATACACATATATATAAAGTTAATCTTATAATAATTATTTAGTTAATTAATAAATCAGACTAATGAATAGACATGTCCCATGAAGGGAAATGCCTCTCCTTGTCATTGCCATGTATAAATCATTGGGATCAATGCATTTGGAAGATACATAGACAATAGCAGTATTACTACATTTGCATTCGATCTCACAAACTTAACACGTCCCACAAAAATCTATGATTATACTAACTGTTAGTGTTACACTTCCAACATTTTGGCAATGTGTCACCTCTGTCAAACAACTAGGGCTCGAAGACAAATCCGACCCTACTATATGAACTCAAAACCTTTATTTTGCTCCCAATCTTTCATTCATTCAATCTCTCTCGCAATTTCTTCAGCATTCTAGCTTTTCCCCCTCATGCACAACAACCTATTGCTCTCTTAAAGCTTTTATTGCCATATTCATATCGACATTGAAGCTTTGAGGATTACTATTCCTTTCTTGTGGCATCTATAAGAAGACAAGCCTTTGGACAATTTGCCTTCCTTTGCTAGGAGATTGGTAACTTGCATCTTTGGAGCTTTCTTCGAATACATTACATTGTCTTTCATTACCTAGCATATTGTTCACACTTGTGTTTTGTTGCATGTCTTTTATATCTCAATTTGCCTTGGTTGTCCATGGACGTGGAAAAGAATGTTACATCCCTTCCTCATGACCCTATTATTTTATAACCATGATAACTAATTCCTGTGAAATGTGACTGCAGCAGTTAAATTCAGTTATATGAAATTTCTAATGAAAATGGAAATGTTAATTCTAATAATTTTGGTTATGTGGATTCTCATGTATATTATGTTATGGAAGAAATTATATTTTTCTTATATGGAAAATAGGAAATGAATTGTTGATGCAAATTTATGATTAGTTTGGTTGTTGATGCAAATTTCAATAACATGGATATCTAATCCACTTGTGTCAATGGATGCAAGAGGAGAATCATCCCGCGAGCGGGGAAAGAGTATCATCAGTGTAGGACCACACGAGAAGGTAAGAGTCAAGAATGCCATCCAAGCTAGAGCCACAACCGTTGTCAGATCCTTAGGAGGGGTTAGAGATAGCTGAGTATCTAGGAGGTTAAGAGGTCCTAGGCATTTGGTTGCCTTATCGATTTAAATAACAACCTTAGTAATTCATTAATTAATTATCCTTGCATATCATATTTATTATACTTGCTTGTGTGTGTGTGTGTGTGTATATAACAGATACAAGCACGTGTATGCACACACACACACACACACACATATAAAATATGTATACATATATATAAATATAAGCATGTTATTTATTGTTTTGTGTTGCTCAGTGCACTCATGAATATATAAATATAATATATATATATATATATATATATATATATATTGTTTTAATTTATTGTTGAGCTCATTGTTTCTCATGAGTTAATCTGATTATATGATATCGGATGTTATGCTTTGGTTTTGATTTATTTTTGTGGAACTCTTGTCGTAGGTGGCAAGAGGGGAGTTACGCTTGCCACCACCAAGCAAAAGGCTTGGTGGTCGGCAATGAGGATTCATTCTTGCTTCTTACTTTTGGAGCGGAGTTTTCTCGCTGAGATTCATTCTTGTCTTTGCTTTCGCTGGTTGTCGTGGATACGGCTTGGTCTGTGGGAGCCTAGAAGCTCAATCTCTCTCAGCATTTGATCTTTGGAGCAGGCATGTGAATGATTATATTCGTTGCTAGAATTTGTTTGTTTTAGAATGATTGATTGGTTCGATTGTATTCATTTTTCGATCAGTTATCTGTGTAGATAGACGTATGTCTACAACTCGAATATTTGTGTTCTATGCCATGGAGTTATATTTATGTCATCAAACTATGCATCTATGTTATTCAGCATGCATTGTAATCTTATGCTCTGCCTCAAGATTTTGATAGGATGCATCATAGTTTCATTTTGCATCAAGGTTACACTAGTTGCATTATAGCTTCCCGTTCTGCATCAAGCTACTATAATGGTTTTAAAATCTGCAACATGATAAGTTTAAGCCGAATTACGGCATTTCACTTAGCGTGGAGTTCTTATTAGCTGCATTATGGCAACTCTCTCAGTGTCGAGTTTCTTATCAATTGCATTATGGCATCATAAACTGCTTCATAACAGTCATTTACGTATCAAGAATTCATATCTCTGCTGCATGTCGACATATGATTGTTTCTTGAATAATGGCATTATATGCCAATACCACTGTCTGTTTCAATCGGATTTTTTGCATGTAATGTTATTGGATTTTGGATCATGTAGAAACCACTCTGCTAGTGGTACTCATTAAAGAAATAATGGCATAGATTATGGTGATGAAAACATGTGATAATCCTGTTAGGACAAATTCTTTGGGATTAAAATAACGTGCATACGGTTCTAGTTTGGGTCTGCCTTGTTGAGTCCCCTTAGATCCTTTTGTAATATTCCTCTGGATCAAATCTGATTGATATGAGAACCTACTATTTGAGCTTAGGTTGAACCTTTGAAACTCTTATCCATATTGATTAAGACCAACCCTGAGATGGGTAGAATATTGTCTTCCTAGAGACTTGCCAGCATAGAGGTTTACGCCATCTGGATTGTATTATCCGATGAAACGGACAAGGAGGTCCACAGAACAAGATTGGTGGTGACATTGATTGCTCAGGGTATGTGCTTGTACTTACAAAACCCTTGGCCAAGGTGGTACTATGCTACGGGTAGTATATGTCTGTCACTAGGACTAGTAGAGCAACATCTAGCTAGGAAGGTCACCTAGTAGGCAAGGATGTCTTTAGGTTGACTGGCTATGACAGTTGTGGGTTCTACACCAAGTTTTCAGATGGCAAGAAAATGGATATCATACTCATGTACTCCTGGGAAGGATGGGCTACTTCCTTTAGAAGTTGTACGGGTGACAGTTGGTCACGATCAAAAGATCCATGGTTGGGCGGTAAAAACCCCTAATGATACTCTTTCGCCAATGTTTCAACCTTTTGGAAAGGATCAAGTGATACGATCAGTGTGAGCAAGTTCTATTCTATTTAAGTTAACTGTTAAATTATTAATTACTTTCTTGTTAAGTATTTTGAATTAGTTAGTTAATTTTCAGTTTCATGCTTTTGTGAAATCAAAAGTAGTTATAAATCAGTTTTATTTTCCATAATTGTATATAAAAATTTATTTTATTTTGTTCATAGAGTTATGGATGTTAAAAAAACAAAGCAAATGTTTGACTATGACAAGTCCCTAAACAGCTGCCCAACATTTCTCTATGGTCTTGTGTTTGCAGGTTTGGCAAGAGCTCGCACTAAGGAAGCTTTAACAGTCTTCTCCGGCTTTGCTTGATATTTCTTCTTTTTCTCATTTCTTTATTCAGGTTTCCTTCAATACCTTGAAGTTAATAGATTTTTTTTTATCACATTTTAGAATTCTTAGTCCTCACAACCCATGCAAGGACCGTACAAGCTTTTCTTGCCACAGTGTTTTATGCCTATACAGGATGATGGCACATTAGGCAAATGTCTAGATCAGAGAGCTAAGATGATTGTCTAGAAAATCTTTGCAGTCTGCAAACTCAATTTCTTAAAAACCTACAATTTAATTCTGCTCTATGCTCACAATGTGAACAAAAACTTATGACATTTCATTAATTAAACTACAACTTCATAATTAATCAGGTGAATTTGAAGATTGTGATTATCTTTGGTTTATCTGAGTGTATTGTAGGAATTTGAGCTCTTGAGGGATAGTTATATTTTCATAGAAGTTCAAATTCCCACTCTACACTCCAAATTAGAATATTATAATGTTTCTTTAATGGTCATCTTAGTTAGTCTTTAGTTTATTAGGTAGTTTCTATTTTCGTCTTTAGTTCACGATTGTTTATTTTACAAAAATCGTCTTTGTAGATCTATATAAGGAGCTTTCATCTCTTCTGTTTAATACAACATTGATTTACCATAACATAGTATCAGAGCAAGTCAATAAAATTTAGTAAAATTTGGCAGTTTTTGTAAGAAAAATTCTAGCCTCTTTTGATCTGGAACTTTTTACTGGAAATTTGTTTTTAGATTTTTTAAAATAAAAATCATTTGAGGTATTTTATGAAAATTTTGTAGTTTGTCTTCAAAGATTTTTGCTAAATCACAACCCAGGTCGAGGGTTTTGATCTCACAATTTCCTGATTTGAGCAAAAGTCTCTGATTTGAGCAGGGTCGCATGTACTTGTATGTTTGTTGCATGTTCTTGCATGTTGCTTGCATATGTTGTTTACCACATGAAGGTTTCTTTGATGGGTTTTCATAATTTTTTCCCTTACAAAACATTTGATGGGTTTTCATAATTTTTCCCTTGGAAATTTTTTTGCAAGGTTTTCATAAATTTTTTCCCTTAAAAAATTTTTGATGAGTTTTCATAATATTTTTCCCTTCAAAAAAAATTCTGGTGGGTTCTAATAATTTTGTCCCTTAAAAAAAATACTTTGGGTTTATAGTTTTTTCCTCAAAAATTAAGGGTTTGCTCCTATCAAGGAGGGCTCTCTAGTTTCTAGAAAGGTTTGCCTTTTTTCCTTAAAAACAATCTTTTGTATGCTGATTCATGTCTCGAATTTTGTGCCAGCTATCTATTTGGTTTTTCTATTTTATCCTCTAAAATCGTTTCTGGATTTTGTAATTCGCAAAGTTGCATGGGATTCCTTTGTGGGTTTTTACCATTTTTTTCCAAAAAACAATGATTTGTATTCTTGGGTTCGGCGTTTTTTTTTCTCAAAAATCATGACTTTTTGTAGTCTATTCTAGGGCATTGTTCTCTTCTGCAAAAACTTGGAGTGTTTGCTGATTTTTCCTCAAAATCATGGTAGTTGTTATCAATGTGTCTCTGCTACAAGGAGGGACAGCTCTGTTATCCAACATCAAGTTGGACGTTTTGTGATGATTTCCAGTCAAAAGTTTTGTAGATTCTAGGAGAGTTAGTGGCAAAATCATCTCAGTGGCAGGCTCTTGACTCTTGTTGCAGAGCATTCTGAAGAAGGGTGCAGCCTTCTCTATTTTATCTAGACGGATTTTGGTTACTCTTGGTCATTGACATTCTACAGATCCAAGGAGGGTCTCCGCAACAACAGAATGTTCTAAAGAATTTATGACCACACGACATGTACGATCTGCAAAGTAGTTAGACGATGACCATTAAGGGAGGGTATTAGAATATTGTAATGTTTCTTTAATGGTCATCTTAGTTAATCTTTAGTTTATTAGGTAGTTTTTATTTTTGTCTTTAGTTCACAATTGTGTCTTTTAGAAACATCGTATTTGTAAATCTATATAAGGAGCTTTCATCTCCTCTATTTAATACAACATCGATTTACCATAACACTCCAAAACCATCTAAGTGACTATTTATAATTGGTTGTAGAATTTTTTATGTTGAGAACTTGGATTAATAGGCTTTTGATGAAAATGAGAATCTCATTTTCTCCCTTGTTAATCTTTTGCATTTAATAAGAGTTTAATGTTTGTGGAGACTTTGCATGCAACCCTCTCATTTCGATATCCTTACCTCCAAGCGAAAATACACAAATAGCTCTTGGAAGTTCATCTCAATTGTCCTCAATGTAATAATCCACCAACTCTCAACAGTGTAAACTGCACCCATGGAGATAGAAAACATAGGGTAATTAAGTTGGTATTCTCCCATGGACAATTTTAATGTTATGGCATTTTCTTAAACAATTAACTAGGCCCCCACTTGCGATTATGAAATAAAATTCTAGAGTTGAATAGATGAAATAATTTAGACAAGTAACTAACTTCTCGATGATGAAGTTGCAAGTGCTTCGAGTCTATCAACATTGTTACTCTCCTCAAAAAAATCAACTTGAGATTATGGGGTGCTAATAACATAAATTGCTTGGCAAGAAAAGGTTTGTTGAGTATCTCCTAATTTCTCATCCAACTCATTGCCAAACTCTAATACTTTTTCTTCATCATTTGTCCTTTTAATGTAGAACAAATTATTTTCAACACATTTATGTCCTCTATTTGTATTCCCATCATAGTTAAAACATAACCCTATTGCCTTTTTTTCAATTTGGTGAGGAATCAATCTAGTGGGTTGAGGGAATGGTTTTTGAAAAGCTCTTCTCTCTTATGCCATCAAACCCATACCTTCTAGGATTCAAAAATTCCCCTCCACCTTGCATAGAATAGGATTAAACATGTGTACCTTGTGTTGGATGTGGTCCTTGAACCCACCAATAAATAAGTCATTCAAGTTCTCCACTGCAATTGTCTTTATTAGCAAGGATAGGTTCTAGAATTGCTGAATATAATCCTTGACTAATCATGTTTGTCATAGTTTAGCTAAGTGGCTGCATTAGTTGTCTGACACACTATTACTACAATGTAACTTTAGCTAGCTACTAAGTAAGAACTAATTGAGTGACAATGAGAGCCTTTTCCTTCCTTGGAGCACATAGTCATCACTACCAAATGGATTTCTCTAGTTCTCGATAAAGGAAGCCATTGATACTTTTTTTCTCATTTGGAATTTAATTTACATCAAAAATAAAAACTCCATTTGATTAGTCCAAGTCAGTAGATCCTTGCATTCAAACTTTTGCATATCTACCTTTGGTAGCAAGTTATGAGATTCCGTACATTTGATTTAGCCAAGTCAATGGATCCTAGCATTCAAAATTTTGCATACTCACCTTTGCTAGCATGTTATGAGATTTCGTACAAGTGCTAGCATTTGGATATATATATATATATATATATATATATATATATATATATCCTTGCACATTAGCCAAATTTTCCTACATGATAATCAATTTCCATTTCATGTTGTGCATATCCTCTTCCATCTTGCCTACTTTGGCATGCAATGGGGAGGGAGTTATAACCAAGGCCCTACGTAATCCAAACTCCAAGTCAATGTCCTCTTTCTCAAGACTCTTTCTTAGTGTGCAAGAATTTTTGCCCCTACCTCTAGTCCATGGTCCTCTACCATTATAAGGCTCGACTGCCCCTACCTCTACTCATGAAACATGAGTCAATGAGTTTGACTTAAAAAATTACACAATTGAATCTTGATAGCAATATCACAATGAAAAATCATACTTTTTCTTGACCAAACACGAAAGAATTCCAAAAGACATCAAATCAAGACTGTAGGTGGATCAATAAGCCCTTACTCAACCCTCTAAAATTCAGAAATAAAAATTTAAAAAAAAATTGTTGTTTTACAGCCCTAGAAACAAATTAATCCCTTGAATTTTTGACCCTTGATCAACACTCCAAAAATCCAAATTAGTTTTTGACAATTTGAGAGTGATATGCACATCACAATTCAACCTCCCAAAAAAATTAAAATTGCCTTGTTTCTTGCCTTTTGAATGCCAAGATCATACTCTAATACCACTCATAATGAAATACCTTGCAAATAGAAGAATTCAACAGCAAATATTTGAAAATATTATTGGAATGCTTGCACATACTTGATATTAATAATAATAGGCAACTTTTGTTAGAGCATACATATTAGTTGCATTAGGCACACTTGAATATGTTGCATTAATTAATTGTGCACATGCTCAAGAATATTCTCATGCATATTATTATGCATAATTGAGCACATGTTTGCACATTCATGCTCTAGCTTAAGTTCACTTTGTTGAGCCTAAACTTAGGTTACTCTAGTCTAGTTGGGCTCCAATTTGCACATTGTGCATAACATGCACTTCTAATTTGCATATGTAGCTCTAGTTTGCATATCTAGCTCTAGTTTGCTATTTTTAGTTTGAGTTGGCTTTTGGATATTTTTAGTACTACTCCTTTCTACAAAGAAATTCATTCATTGCAATTGTATCCCAATTCACTATTGTGCAATCAATACAGAATTCTAGGGTTGTTATAGAGCATGTTATCTTTGCTTGATCTCTTTTGGTGTGATAGGTGGTTTGCTTGCAGATGATCCTTAGCTCCTATGGTTGTTTCATCAACTCCTACTTGGTATCAGAGCTCAATCATTGCTCTTACAACTTTAAAGGGGTGAGCCTCAAAAAGTCTCCAAAAGAAGAGAAGTTGGAATACAATGATAACAAGTTATCATCTACCTTCTATATATATCATACTTATGTCATGGATGCCATCCAAGCCGACTAAAATATCTACATAAGACTAAATGATCGTATAACTTAATTAAGAGTTACAATAGCCATGAGTCAGCAATACATATATATCCCAATACAACCAATGGATTAAGGATGTAGCATCAATAAGCTTGTAAAACTTTCCACACTAGATTGACTATGAAACGGTGCACATTTCTTTCACAGATAGATATCTAAGTTAAACAATCATAATACAATACTAATTTTCTTATCTATCACACAAGGAATGGTAAAATAACCTGAAGCACTATACCCTTGCATTCATGTCATCCTTTATTTGAACTGATAAAAGTTAGGGCAGAAACAGTATGCACAATTGAAATGTTGACTTAGGAAAATGCATCAATCCCATTACCTTCAAATTACAGAAAATAGCAAGGGAAGCATCCCACCTAATGCATCACTAAAGTTCAGTTCTCTCACTTGTAAATACCCAAAAAGAGGGTTGGACCTACCTAGAGGCACGGACTCAGATAGTATAAAGAATATAAATACCCAGATGAATTCCGAGTATCTGTAAATCGGGAGGTTCTCCCTTATGCATTGTTGTCATCTAAAAATATCGTTAGACTAAACCTTACAATAACCTCCAAAAAAAGTGTTCTACCACTAACAAATGGTTAATCAGAGTCAAACCATACTCAATGTATTGTTGTTCATTAGAAAATGCAACAAGGCAGTGAGAGCAAAACAGAGTAAACAAGATACCATGAAACTCATTCACAGTGAAACACGAGACCTTATAGCTGGAGAAACCCAAAAATAGGGAGAAAACTATAATAAGAGTGAGTAAAACTCAAGCCACAATGTCTCTCGCTTCTACAAGTGGTACAATGCCTCAAAGGTGTACATAGAGCGTGACAATGGTCTAAACCAGGTCCAGAAACCTGCACTTCATCAAAGAAACTCTAAAAGCCTGCTCTTCTATCAACAGTCATGAAAAAGGAACAAAAGAAGGCTAACCATAAGCTTTCTTAACTCTCCAATGTTTCCAACAAGAAGCAACAATATTACAAGACACATAAGGCTTTCCAACAACATCCCACACTCAAAGAATGGAGGAACAAATGCCAAAAAGAAGACATGTAATGCTTGAACTCTTCATATCCCATGTATTGCCACCATTTTTGCTAGACTGGCATTTGTGTCTGTGTCAACTGTGTAAACCAAAAAAATTGTTATAGCAAGTTTTCTGGGTCATTTTGAGGTCTGCAACTACGTTTTGGAGACTCCCAGAGATGTCCCATACCATCCCAAACACCTTACTAAATTGACCATAATCCCTACTTTAACAAAACCCACTAAAAAGAAAAGAATTTCATGAAGTTAATGCACAAGGCTACTCTACAGACTAATGACAGGAAAGAAGATCCTGATGATCCTATAACTTGTTTTCAGATAACCAAGATAAAGTCAAGAGGTAACATTAACACCATAAAAAGGAGGTCCACAACAGGTGCAAAACTAGCAGCCCCCTCTCACGAAAGCATTACCAGCCAATCAGCTCAACATCATCCACTGAAATCCCTTCCAAGGAGTATTGAAAGTAAGACTCACACATCAAGTGATGCATCATCTGTCAATCAATCAAGTTCTCAAACAAGCTTGCAGAAAAAATATCTTATAAAATTTGATCAAGATAAGAATCTTCACTGCCATTTCCATAAATAGAGCACCTGTTAGGTATAATATTAAATGGATCAACCTATCAGAATACAATAGCTCAATTGACCATGACACAAACCCCACTCTAGCTATTAGCACCCAACAGGTGGCTATTACAAACAATGTTTCTTACCACTGGATGCTATGGATACATTCTCTTATCTTGGCAAACTTGAAATCCTCATAAAATTTGAATACCGTTAAAGAGGAAACTTTTCAATCCACATAACAAACTTTATGCTCACCAGATTCCCCTTTTGTTGCACTGCTAGAATATGCTGTGTGATATACTTCATTGTTCTGTGAACCCATGTCCATCTTTCCCCACTACATTTGAAGGCTAAAGCAATATGGTTAACAAACTCTAAGATATACTTTAGTTAAGCTCTGACTTTCTATCCTGCATGTCATAACAGCCAAATTTTGAGCACACTGTGCATAATAGCCTTCCCCAGTGACAAGGATTTTGAAAATTTCCAGAAAGTTCATCTCATCCCTTGCATTACTACCTTCTCCAATGAGTTCTAGAGACTGAAATCATGCATTCTTACAACTTCTGCACCAAAACTGATCACCAAAGAATTTATCAATGCCTTAAATGTCAAAACTCTGTACCAGATTCATGCTCTCTCCTACATACCAACAAGTGTCTCAGATATGGGGGGAAGCAATTGAACTTAGATATATCTGTAATCTCTTATAAATTCTCATATAGCTACTTTTCTAATGGAATCAAGCATTATAAAGCACTATAGTATGAACAAGAATTTGAACATTCAATTGAATCAATTCTAATAAGATATTACATGCAGGTGGTCTACTTGCATCAAGGCACTTAGTTTCCCTTGCATAGTTCCGATTTCATCATCTATATCAGATACCTTAAATAGTTTATTTCTTCTGCTATGTTAAGATCAAAATTTCATTTTTCTTGGCCTTCCTGTCAGAATTTGGAGGATGTAGTCACCTCCTCTAATGTTGCTTCTCAATCACACAACTCATCTAATATTTTAAAAGAGCTTAGCACAGCCCTCTTCAGAGGAGTTCCTGCAATGTTACAGCAGTGTGCCAGGATAATGGTGGCAGAGCTCTATTTTCCAATAAATTATCCAATGATTGATATCAAAAATGTTATCTTAGGCAGTTTTTATGGTTAAACTTAAATTTTCATTTGAAAAACTGAAAATTTGTCCTTGGAGATTTAAGGAAAGGAATTCAGTGCATTTCATGTAATTTTATCCATGTTCCCATGCCCTTAGAGTGGGTTGGGGATTAATGGAAATTGCTTTCTCCTATTGTAATGTCATCTCAAGCTTAAAAAGATCCATTTGTCAAGGTGGTCCCTATTTTGTTAACAGTAACATGTATTTTTTCTAGGTCAGACGAATCACAATCACTTCCAAGAGTGTTTATCCAGAGTCCTCTCTTATAAGGATTAGTAACACAATTGGACAATATTAGGTAGCCTCTGAGCTTCTTAGCGACAGTATGTCCTTAATACACACAAATTTATATCAATATTGATCTTGAAAAACCACTTCCACATAAAGCAGATATTTTGCTGGCTGAGACAACATGGGAATAGCAAATATGCCATTAAAAGAACATTGCTTCTGATGTGAAAATGGGTAGAGCATAACTGAGCAAAACTTTGCATCTTCTGTCTCTTTAGTAACCCACCTTTCTTAAAAAAAGTTGCAATGTGGACTCTGGCTCACGGAAACAACTCTCTATGAATATAAACATAAACTGATGTCCAATAGAGAGCAAATTTCATTGCCTTTAAAGCATTGGAAATTGAACAAGAAAAATAAGGCAGTTAACGAATTTCTAGCCTCTCAGGCTACTTCATCAGAAGCTGATAATTTCAGCACCCTGCAGAAACATTTGAAGAAACGCACAGTAATTCACTCAGCAATAAGCCTTTAACTGTTATCAAGCTCGCCAACCCACATAACAATTTTTCCTTAAAATATATGGGGACTGGGCTCTGTTTCAAGTATTGTTTGTTGAAGCCAAAATTCAAAAAAGAAATGATGACTAGTACCTCTACGGAAAATTCTATTTTCTTCTAACATGCTTTGGTGTATTTCTGGGGTGTTTTGGGAAGTTTTTCTTCTTACGAGTTTCAGAATGATCTGTATATAACTTCTGTTTCCTCATCTACTTCTTGAGCTGCAATTGTGGGATTTGATTTCAACATGGTTGGCATCAGTCTATTATCTCACTGGAGTTTCAAGATTGATTTTTAAAGAAAGCAGCCCCAAGTTTCCACCCAGATACTCTAACAAGGACACTTTTAATTGCAACAAAAGGTCAAATTTGGAATAGAAGAAAGATCAGCATTTAAGATTAATTCATTCAAATCATACTGAAGGCGGTCTTCTTTTATGGAAAATCCAACTCCAATACCAAGTCATACCCCTGTCCTGGTATTTTTAAATTTATAAACAAAGATTTAAAATGACCATTTGTTAAACAATACCTTTCTCAGTTTGTTGTGTTATCAACTAACAGAAACTAGATTAAAAGATCCCATGAATGGGAATGCCCCAGGACCTCTAAAAACTTTAAAGGGCCAATTGTCTTTAGAGTATATAATATGCAGATAAATCACAAAGGTTTTAGCTTTCATTATATATGTATCAAGCTTCAAGGAAAAGCACTTTATTATTATAAACTTGGCCAGACCATTTAAATTTTTATTTTCTATTGACAAAAAATCCATTGAAGAGATAAGCGATAGTCACAAAGCAAATTGAATTGTTTTAACTTCAGAGTTCCAATCTAGACAACCTCTGGAAAATTTGCAGCAAATTAACAAGTTCTCCTAGAGACTTTCCATTAATACAGTACACATCAGATGCCAGGCGGTCTACTAAATGGAATCATTCATGACTCTTGCTTTAGAAAACTGTTTGGAAAGTCCTCTTTAATCCACAAAGAGGATTAAACTACTGCATTGTGGAGGATCAAACTCATAGATCTGAGCCTCTGCTGCTGTCTCCATGGTAGGTGGCTTCTCTTACCCCTAAACCACAGACCTAGAGATGACAACAGTATATACTATAAACATATCATATCAGGAATTAATCTATATCTGTACTAAACTCTGAAAAAGTTACTCTACATTGAACTAAAAATTATGTGTTTTTTGTTGCATTAAGATACCTGGTAGACTGATACATCAGGATGAAGATACCATAGGCTAGTCAGCCCCAAGAAAATTAGTTTCATTACATAGAGGAGCTTGCAGGGTTGCGGATTCTGTTTCAACCAAAGGAAATGACCCAGTGAAATAATCCTTGTTGAATAAGAGCATAATCAGTGAGCCTTTAATCTATCCATCCATCGGTGACAGTGATGCCACCATCTATCTAAAAAAGTTTCCATGTCCTTTCATGCAGCGCATTTACTCGTCTTGCACTTCAAACGGCCATTCACACCTTAAGAGAGCCCTCTCTATCAAAAAAGCAATCCTAAAAGAGCGGCTATCACAAAGCTTGCTCTATAAGAAGTTCTGGAAACCCAAAGACCCAAAAACTTGAAAAAAATATTTCTAAAGGGTAAAGGGTAGCCTTCATTTATTCAGGGAGCATATACCCATTAATGGTGCTAGCTAGGACATGACCTAAAGATTACCCTGTAAACTTTAACATGTAAACTTGTAACTCCAAGCAAGTCATAATTAGGGATTGCTAGTAAACTTGTAACTCCAAACGAGTCATAATTTATCGTAGTTTCACACTAGGACAAACCACAGAAGTCTCTGCCTCTACAAAGCTCAGATTATTTTTAACAAACTGATTACATTTGATCATATTTTATAGTGATTTTTCATGAGCTTCAAGAGTGAGAGAATCTGGAAACACACAAAATATTTCAACAGACTGCTATATTTTCAAAGAAAGAACCTCTGCTTGACGAAATGTCTCCATGAATTGCTCCTTTGCCTTACACGAAAGAAACAGAAATTGTAACTCTTTGGAAAAGGGGAAAAAATAAAAAGTTTAAAAATCCATTACATTGCAGAGAAGAGAAACCACGTCCTCAGTGCTTGAATACCAGTGGTTGAAAGAAAGGAATTACAAAACTTTAAAACACCAAAGAAAAAACAAAAACAAGAACAGAGAATAGCATAAAAATCTTACATTAAATTAACGTGCTGTCCGAAGACCGGGAAAAATGGGTGGAGCGCAGTATGAAAAATTGAGCGCAGGGAAGTGATCAGAAAGAAATTCAACAAAAGAAAAGCATCGCCGTCAGAATCAGCAGGTGCTGGGTCCCATTGAAGGGCACCCCTGCAAACCCTCCGACTTCCGAAATTCTCCACCAATCCCGCCGCAAAAATACAATATTTTGATGGTGAAAAGACAGCATTACGACTAATGTGACAAATATTCGATATCCCTTCACACCCACCTGGTGCCTCGAGCCTTCCGCCATTTTAGTGGATGCAATCTGTGTTTCATTCATCATCGTACGTTTTCAAAGCATATATCACAACTCTTACGTATCTTCTTATGTCATAACTACCTGGACGAGAGATGGTTTGGCACGTTTCCTATGTCAAAGATGGTTTTAAAAAGTTTATGGAACATTTGATTTACTCATTGTGAATCGTGATGTTAATCTTTGTTGTTTGCCCTTGAGTTTTTTTTGGTTTTTTAATTTTCTGTCTTTAAGAGTGATTGTGTTCTTTTGTATCAATGTTTTGGATTACATTTTAAATGAATTGTAAGGATGTCTTTAAGAGTGATTGTGTTCTTTTGTATCAATATTTTGGATTACATTTTAAATGAATTATTGTAAGGATGATAGAGACATCAAGGAATAGAGAAAAAAAATGATAGATTAGAGAATAATGATTCAAAAAGAACATACAATGCTTCACAAACAGCAGCAAGTAATATTATGAATTGTGAAAAAATTGTTATCTTTAATTTTTCTATTTAATTTTAATTTGTTTTAGTTTGTAATCAATCATTTTGTGATATTGCTATCATGATTCAAGTGTGTAGTTTGACTCTAAAATTAGAGTTGAATTCTTGTAGCAATATCACAATTTGACTTGATGTGGAAAATATCTCCTACTTATCAATCAATCATTTTTTTAAACTCTTTATTCTCATGATGAATCGTAGAATGTCATGCAAAATGTTGAGCAAAACAAATCTCACATAGTTAAATCTAGAAACCACATGCATTGATGAATTTTATTTTATTTTTACTTTTTAAATTTTCTTAAATATTTATATAGTTGATTGAGATGTAATTTTGTGTACACAAAATATATATATGCTTTTATTTCATTATTCTTATATTTTTTTTTAATTAAGGAAAACAAGTTTTAATGGGGCCCTGAAACCCTTACAAAATTAAAAGATTAACATAGATAGAGCGTTAAAAGTATACAACAACAAGATAGCCATAGCAAAAAACAACAATCCACCAGCAAACAGTAAGCAAAAAACTAGAAAATAGAACCATGGACAGAAACAAAAAACCAGGACAAGCCAAAAGCCAGGAGAAGAGCTCAGGCAAATTCTTTGAGAATCTCTGCCGCATGAATCTCGAGCTTAGACGCCCTGTCAGCCGCCTCCTTGAGGTCTGACAAATCTTTATCAGGTTCCTAGGTGTCCTTCTTCATTGTGCTAGATCTGGTTCTCTTCCTCGAGCCTTCCTCCGGAGACTTATCTTTGCCACTGTTGGGAGACTCCTCCTTGCTACCCCTGTGTTCCTCAATTTTGCTAATCAGCACCTTTATGTTGTCGTTAGAAGCTTTAAGAATGTTGTAGCTTTGTTCAACAACTTTTTGCAAGGTTCCCTCCATGCTCTAAACTCTATTCTTTACTTCATCCACTCTATTATCCATATCATTCTTCTCCTTAGTAAACCTATTCTTGTTGCTGCTATTCTCTCTCTCCAGTCTGCCCACCTTGTATTTTAACTCCTGGATTTCATGATAAGTCCATTTAGTAGTTCTATAGCTATCAATAGCACTGTTTTTAGCATTGTTAAGCACATCCATCTGAGGGTTTTCTTTTGTGATGTCGCTCAAAATAACCAAGGCAAGGTCAATAAGGTCCTCCATTTGAATTTTTCCCTCCTTATTCTCCTTTACCAAAGTTTTCATCATTTCCCTCTTTAGACCCATCCTGATAGAGACATTATGAAAATTTCTCCAGGCCACACTCTTTTCTTTGTCTGTAATCTTGCAAGTGTACTAGTTAGTCCCATACTCATCACAGCCCTGCTCATTTTCCTCCTCTCTCCCCTTATTGTCCTTGTAGGATTTGAGCAATACAAATCCACAAAATGTCAAGATCACCTGCATACAAAAAACTTATTACAAGGAAGTAGAGAGAAGAGGCCAAGGGTTTGACTCAGAATATGAAGAAGAAAATATCCTCAATAATGAATGAATAATAGTGTACAATGGATCATCCTTATAAAGGAGATCGAAAGCCTTGAAAGGCAAAGTCTAGTGCATGCAATAATCAGTTTGACTATTACATGACTAATGCATGAGTTTAGACCAACTAATGCATGTGCTTTTAACTAAAGCAAAAGGAAGTTGGCATTTTAAGAAGGGAGTAAATATTAAATAATATAATTAATACTTTACTCTAACACCCCCCCTTAAGATGAGCAATGATGCATCTACAAACAATGCAAAAAGAAAGCAAATGGGTCCCGGCAACAAAGGCCTGATCAGGTACCCAACACAACCAAATCTCTGAAAAATGGAAAAATAGAGAAAACCCAGTGGGAAAAAACCCTACTCCAAAAAGAGATAGAAGACTAGTCTGAAGGACTGAAGAAGCCTCCAAAACTAGGAATGTTCCAGAAAATAGGAACAAAGATGAACATGTACAACATCATTGAAGCATGAATCTGCAAACTCTGTCAATATGACCAGGTAGAGAAGACTGTAATTTGCATGAGTGCTCTCAAATAACACTACTCGAATCAGGAGGCAAACAAAGGCAAACACCTGAACTCGAAGATACAGATGACATAAACACCAAAAGCCTGAAGAGCTGATCAATCAAAGCTAGAAGAGTGCATCCAAAATAGGAAAGAAAAGAGTGTCCATATGGTAAATGATCCATCTCACCAGAATGCATAGGTACTCAGCCACTGCAACCGCCTAGTACATAGGATCAAATACTAAATACATGGCTCACACAATCGAACCAAGGAAGCAGCAAAACCAACAGAATACAAGAGGTCTGAAAATGCCACGATCACAGAGAACATCTGACTTTGATAGCAAAAAAAGTATCAAAATGGCAAAATCACAAAACCATACCAGCAAATTCAGATCGGGCTCGGAGCCAGCTTTTTGACGATATATCGCACGCCCAATTACGATCCCATATGCTCGAGATATCGCAAAAAAAAGCCCAATTACCCCTAAAAACAAAGCCTTTTTTTTTAAAAAAATCATGCAAATAAAACAATTGCATGCGCTGACATCATGCTGATGTCAGCGGGGCCCTGGGGCAAAACAATAAGCCCCTGGTCACGTGGGGGACCAGGGGGCTACGCTAGGCGCTGGGGGCCAGGGGCTAGGCCCCCATATGACCGCAGCGGAGCTGGCCGGAGCGGAGCAGCGGTGGCGGGGGTCGTGGGTGGCAGTGGTGGCGCTAGTCCGTGGTGGCGCCTGTAGCTGCTGGCGGCTCGGCGGAGGCCGCGGGGTGGCACCCGAGTGGCCGCTGGGCAGCGCCCGGGAGGCCACCCCCTAGTAAATTTTTTAAATTTTTTTTGGAAAATCATCATCTCGATCTGCGTGCCAGGTCGTACGGCTTGGTACCCAAAAAAAATTTGCCTCAAATTGCAAAGGTGTCCAAAATGGATAAATTTTATATGGATTCTAGCTATCTCAGGCCTTCCGGACTCAATGGTGGTGTCTGTTTTTGCTCAAAATGCTCCAAAAATTTTATAGCATCCTGCAAAGAATACCAAAACTGAAAACTTGTTTCAAAAATACCAGAACATGCAGCAGCAGGGAAGCTCTGATACCATGTAGGATTTGAGCAATACAAATCCACAGAACACCAAGATCACCTGCATACAAAAAACCTGTTACAAGGAAGTAGAGAGAAGAAGAGGCCAAGGGTTTGACTCAGAATATGAAGAAGAAAATATCCTCAATAATGAATGAATAATAGTGTACAATGGATCATCCTTATAAAGGAGATCGAAAGCCTTGAAAGGCAAAGTCTAGTGCATGCAATAATTAGTTTGACTATTACATGACTAATGCATGAGTTTAGACCAACTAATACATGTGCTTTTAACTAAAGCAAAAGGAAGTTGACATCTTAAGAAGGGAGTAAATATTAATTAATATAATTAATACTTTACTCTAACAGTCCTCTTCCTCTCCGCTATCCTTCCCCTCCTCTTGCCTTTCCTCCTTAGAATCTTCTTCAATTTTCTTCATTTTATTCTGCCTCCTGTAAGGTTTGACAGCAGAAACCTCCTCTCTGTCCATAGGCATCTTAATAGTAATGGTTCTCTTTCCTTTCTTCTTCTCCTTAATTTCCTCTTTCTCACAGATTGTATCTTCCTCCTCATTAGAATTTTCACCCTTCGTGTCCATACCCTCCACCTCCTCATTGTAATCTCTATCAGATGAGATCTCAATGCCCTGCTTAGGGTCGAGAGTCTCCTTTTTCTCCATTTTCTCCTTTTTAATTTTATTTTTCCCCTTTTTGGTCTAAGGGGTAGCCTCTGCATCCGTGTGTGAATGCATATCTTGGCTTTCCTCAGTATCAAAAGGGATATACTCTTCTTATGCCGAATCAATCTCCTCATTGAAACCCTCCTTACCCACTTTCCTCTACTTAATTTCTTTCCCTATAGTCCTAGCCTTAAAAAATTCATAAATTAGTAGCAATAGCCGCTCATGGAAAGCAGAGTTACCAATAGGCTTCTCCCTATAATCATTAATATTCTCATTGATAGATGAATATAGGTAAAAAGGAATAGAAATCTTAGCCCCAAACCTGAAGTGGTTAAGAAGCACGAAGTGGTGAGAGTAGATGCGGTCGAATCTCATGTCCAAGGAGATATACTTGATAATCGCCCTTAGCACAAACCTCCACAGCGACTTGATGGACATCGGCAAGTAGTAGGTGCTTTTCTTCACAAGAGCCTTCTTTTCCTCCGCACCTTTGGCAAATTCCATCACCGCCTAGCTCAAAATGCGCCTATCTCTGTAGAATTTCTTCCCAATAATGGGGATGCTCGTGACCGCGAAAATAACCTCCTCCATCACCATGAACTCCACCCCATCAATTTTGACACTCCCCTCGTTCCAATTCTTAACCATGGTTTTAGTAACAGAGGGTTTCCACCCATGAAGCCGCTCAATGAAAGAAGTAGCATCACCTTTACTCAAAATGCTCCACACCTTAGAGCGTCACTACCACTTCTCAACTTCATCCTCTGGTTCCCTCCTATGTCTTTCCCCCACCATTTTTTCACTCTCTCTGCAAGCTTTTCTCCTGATAGCAATGTCTTTTGAAATCTAAATCCAATGAATGATATTCTCGATGCTTCTTTTGAACTCATGAAAATTAAACCTGAAAGCAAGCCTCAAAGTGCGATGATGATAATTACTCAAGTATTTCATACTTTACCTTTCATACTTACAACTCATTTTTCAACACATTTCCCACAAAACATAAACTTTCATTATTATCATTTAATGTTTCCCAATCTGCCCAGGATTCTCTCTTTTTTAATTAAATCTTTGATTTCAAGTAGAATATTATGTCCGTCCATCCATCTTTTCATCTCATCTTTCCTGACTGCCCAGTTGGCCAACCTGTCAGCCACTTGATTTGCTTCCCTGTATTCATGAGCCACGCAGACTCTGTCAAAGGACTTAAGAATTTGAATGCTCTCATTAATGATATTTGCAATTGTCCAAGTAGGCTCATTTTTCTCATTAAGGCAATCTATTATATTCTTTGAGTCTCCTTCCAGCCATAGTTTTCTGACTCCTATATCCCGAGCAAGTTTTATAGTTTGATGGGCCGCAATCACCTCCGCATAGTGATTAGTTTGCACCCCCAAAGGAGCCGTAATAGCAGCAATTCCTTTCTCATGATCATTTCTAATGATGCCACCAACCCCAACCTGGCCAGGGTTGCCTTTCATAGCCCCATCAAAGTTAGCTTTACACTAGCCCTCAGGCGGGAGAGTCCATATGCAGTCCTCCCTCCTATTTATATCATTCTCCTTAGTGATGAGAAGAGGGTTACAACCTTTGATGATAGTATAGTTTTCTAACAGAGCGTTAAGGCTTTTGTGAAAGACCACCTTAGCATTGGTTTCTTTCTCCCTAAAAATTTGGTTGTTTTGCTCCTTCCACACCCCCCAACAGAGATGGGGTAGAGTCCAATCCCATAAGCCCTTGCTCACATCCCCAATCACCCCACAATGCCACTATTCAAAGAGATCCCTCATGTTATTGGGAAAAACCCAGGTCAACTTGGAGAAAGATAGGAAAGAAGACCAAATATCTCTGGTGAAATGACAGTGAATGAAGAGGTGGTCAACACTTTCACTATGTTTTTTTGCAAAGAATGCATCTATTAGGCATCAGATGACCCCTCTTAGTAAGGTTTTCCACCGTCAAGATATGATTTTGAAGCATTATCCAGAAAAAAAATGTCAATTTTGGGAATAAGGCCAGGATACCAGGCTTTGGCCCAGATAGGGACAGTTTCAATGTTTTGCATGATTTCATAGCCCGAGGCCATAGTGTAGTTTCCATCCTTATTCATCCCCCAAATAATAGCATCCTTGTTGGGTGACAGAGGGATAAGCCTTATCATGTCCATTAGCGACTTAAGCTCTTGGGATATCTCGGTCAGGTTCACCCATTCATCATTGACCCTGTAGTCTCTCACTCTGCAGCCAAATCTTTCCATGCATGGTATCGCCCATCTATTATATGGCTCAATGTTCCATAAAGGACCAAATCTAAGCCAATCATCAAGCCAGAAGTTGATATCTTCCCCATTACCAAGTTTCCATTTCACCTTCTCAGTGGCTAAACCTTTAGTCTTTATAATGCCATTCCAAATGTTGGAGCCCCTTGGGTCATTATCCCTATTGATGAACTGCTTGAAATTAATATTGGTAGAATACTTATCCTTCAAAATATCCCTCCATTCCCCCTTGGAGTTAAAGATCCTCCATATATGTTTAGCTTGCAAAGCCCTATTGAACTGCTTCAAATTCCTAATCCCCAAACCCCCCTGCTTTTTAGGTCTGCAGATATTCTCCCAGGCCACAAGCGGGTACTTCTTATTGCCTTTGGGGCCAGCCCACAGAAACTTCCTCTGAATAGACTCCAAAGTATCAACCACTTTGGAAGGAATAAAGAAAAGGCTTAAATCATAAGTAGGCAAATTCTACAAAGTAGATTTGATCAGAAGAAATTTTCCAGCCTGACTCAGAATAATACCCTTCCAGCCTGCCAGTTTTCTATTGAACCTATCAATGAGGTTGTCCCAAAAGAGGTCAGGAGGTTTGGACCCCATAAGGAGCCCCAAATAAGTAGAAGGGAGAGAGCCAATACCACAACCCAAAATACCATCAATTTTCCTCTGTCTGTCCTCAGGGGTGTTGACAAAGAAGACCGAGCTCTTGCTCTAGTTAATGAGTTGGCCCATGGCATTAGAGTAAGTATTGAGAATGGAATTCACATTTATAGCTTCTTTCATCGAAGCCTCTCCTCCTAAGATGGTGTCATCCACAAATTGTTGATGAGAGAAAATCAAGGATCCGGAAGAGGGTTTTAACCCTGTAATATCACCTCTGCTCCTTTTGTTATGAATAAGTCTTCCCAAGCACTCTGCCAAAATGATGAAGAGGATCAAAGAAAGGGGATCCCCTTGCCTAAGCCCTCTAGAAGATTTGAAAAAATCAGTGGGAGAACCATTAACCATCACCGCAAAAGTTGGGGTGGAGATCAGTTGAGATATAATCTTTCTAGTTTAATCATTAAAGCCAAAAGCTTCAAGAACTTTATCCAGGAACATCTAGTCCACCCTATCATAAGCCTTTGACAAATCAAGCTTGAGCAGGAAACCATCCTTTTTACCTTCCTCTAAAGAATAAAAAACCTCATGCACAACAATGATAGAATTAAGGATTTGTCTGCCAAGGACAAACCTTGTTTGTTGAGGAGCAATAATCCTTGGAAGAATTTTGATAATTCTATTGGTTAAAACTTTAGAAAAAATCTTGTAAAAAGAGTTGCAAAGACTAATAGGCCTGAAATTATCAAAAGAGTCCACACCTGTGACTTTGGGTATCAAAACTAGAAAAGTAGCATTGATTTCTTTAAGCAAGCACTTTGCACCCAAAAATTCCTGAACCGTTTTGACCAGGTCATCTTTAATAACTTCCCAATACATCTGGAAGAAAAAAGTTGTGAAACCATCAGGGCCTGGAGCTTTCTCAGCAAGCAGAGAAAAGACAGCCACCTTTATTTCATCTATTTCTGGAATAGCCACTAGGGACCTATTCTAACTTGCATTAATCACCCTAGGAATGGTCTTGAGAATATCCACCTGGTCCTCTTCTCCTAGGTTGATCTCTTTGGTAAGGATAGCAGAGAAATACCTAATAGCTTCTGTAGACATGGAAAATTGGCCAAAGGCTTAAATCAATCAAAAAGTGCAATCAAATCATCAAAATAACACGAAAAATCAATAAATGGAACAAAGGCAATTCAAATCAAAGGAAAATGATTAAATGATTAAATAAAGCTTGAAAAGGGGAAAAACACTACGAAATTGATTAAATTCAATTAATGACATAGTTGTTGAAAGCAAAAATTAAAATGAATCTCTTACCCTTCATGGCTAAATTTAATTACTTTAATTAATTAATAAATCATAATTTCCCTCAACAAAGCAAATTGGAGACAAAATGGACACAAATCACTCACTTTTGTTGAAATGGTCCAGCCTTTTGAAACCATTTAAATGATTTTCCCCTCCTTGTCCCCCCATTTATGGACAAAGCAAAGCCAGTTGACCTTACCTAAGCATAACCATGATCAACTCACTCTACCCCCTACCCTTGGGAAATTACTATAAGTATGAGGCATTTTGGAGAGCATTTCAATCTTAGAATTTCAATTGAAAAGCATTGTTATTATAGTCAATTGAGATCATTTCTAAGAGCAATTGAAGCATTTGAGCATTTAGAGTTATCATTTTAGCATTTTATCATTGCATTATTATCAATGGAGCTAGATTAAGCATAAATTCATCATAGAATAAGCATTTAGAAGCATCATAGCAGCATTATTCTCATCTTTAGAGTGTCACTAGTGAGGATCATAGCTGAGAGCCTCATTTACCACTTTATTTTAGAGATCCATGAGATGTTGATAGATTAATTGTGCATTGATTAGATTAGTTCTCACTCTAATTCTTGTTGTTCTTAGTTAATCTTGTAATTTCATGAAGGTGAATAATATCATCACACAGCTTCCTTAGCAATCTCTTTATCTTCCTCAAAAGAATCATCCCCCTTCTTAATAACACTAATTATGTTGGCAGCCCTATGTTTCATAGTAGAGAGATGGAAGAATCTAGAGTTTTTGTCCCCTTCCTTTAACCACACCGATCTAGACCTCTGCCTCCAAAACATTTCCTCTTTACTCACAATGTTGTGAAGATCAGCCATAATAGTATTTTTAGCATTCAGCCTATTCTCATCATAGCCCATGTTCTAAATCACTTCCTCAACCTCAGCAAGATCCACCATAATCCTTTCTTTAGACATAAAAATGTTCCTAAAATCCTTTTTATTCCACTTTCTGATCTCCATTTTAATGTTTTTGAGTTTTTTAGCCACCTTATACATAGTTGTGTCTTCCACATCAATGCCCCACCATTCCCTAATTTTTTCAGAAAGACCAAGATGAGCAGACCACATCTTCTCAAATCTGAAAGGGAAAGCCTTTTTCCTATTGCAAAGCTCTAAGGTGAGAGAAATAGGGGAGTGATCCAAGCCGAGTCTCGCCAAAGAGGAAAGTTTTCATTGATAATGGTTCATCCAATCCATAGTGATAAGAGCTCTATCCAGCCTAACCTGAATACAATCCATCGCTATTCTTCTGTTAGACCAAGTAAACTTTCCACCCCCTAAATCAACATCCATGAGAGCCAAGTCATTGATCAGATTAGCCAAATGCTATCAGCTTTCCAAGTCCGGTGGGAGCCCACCTAACTTCTCAGTGGCCAAAAGGGGGGTATTGAAATCTCCCATAATAATGCCCTTAGAGTCTCCCAACTTGGTCATCAGATTGCTAATTTTAATCCAATAGTGCCTTCTACCATTCTTTGTGTTAGGGGCGTAGATATTCATAATGAACCAACTTTCCTAATCCTTGATATTTTTGAATTGAATAAGAAAAATTTTACCTTCATCAAAAATGATAGCTGCCATTAAGTTGTCCTTCCATATCACTAACAGTCCTCCAAAAGCACCCGCAGAATTTGAAGTCGCAGTCTTCATCCCTTTACTGAAAAAAATGCTTTCAATCTTCTCCTTCTTCATTTTCGTTTCCTGAATCAAAAAAATATCTGGCCTATGATCACTAATAATATTCCTAACAATCTCCTGCTTGTGGATTCCATTGAGTCCATGAATGTTCCAAGATATGATCCTCATAATTTCTTTTGGGGGTATGTTCCCTAGATGGTTTTTTGGGTCCCATCCGCTATGTTTCTTCTTGTTTCTTCCTTTCTTATTTGATTCTTGCTCCACCTGCATGGGGTGCTTGATTTACTTCCTATGTCAGCTATATCCCTGCTTCTCATAGTGGCTAGAGACACCGATGATGTGTCCCTACTGTTCTTCTTTTTCTTTACAGATATCCAAGGACCCGCATTGTCATCTTTACAGCTATCAAACAAAGCCTCCATTCTGGATATTTGACCTAGAGATGAGGTAGATACCAGCTCAAGGATTCTATTAATCTTCCTTGGAGATACCCACGAGCTTCTGCTTAAGTTTGATTCCTACGAGAAAGAAGGGCCCTGGACCTCCACAACTCCCCCAATCTCCTGGGTGGAAAGCACAAAGGAATCCTCTTTGATTTCCTCCACTATGAGCTCCCCTTCCTCAGGGAGAGTCATGCCTCCTTTATCCCCCACCCCAACAACATTATCTTGAAAAATAAGGCTATCTTCACCAACTTCCTTTTCTCTATTTCCACTATCCATCTGGGTCTTTAACTACTCCTTGTTCTCAATGCTTTTCTCTCCTTCCAGGCACTGGTGATCAGGAAGGTTCCCTGTTTTGTCCTTGGGTCTCTCCCCTTGAGGTTCCCCCTTGGGGATATTTCCATTAGGGACTTTCTCCTTCCACACCTTCCTGGATCCTTCAACTTGATTCAATCCTTTTTGCTGATTTTGGGTCTCTTTTCTCTTCCCTTCCTTGATTTGGGCCTTGCGAGCTTTTTCCTTCTCTATAAAGATAGGGCACATTTTGGCCCCGTGTCCCACCTTTTTGCAGTGAAAACAGGTGAAAGGCACATTTTTATAGTCTATCTACTACACACGCCTTCCCAATCTAGATTGGAGCTCAATCACTTTTGGCATATCCTGGCCTTCAACCACCCCTATACATATTCTAGCGTAAGTGAGTCTATTCTTGGTTGCTATGACAAGATCAATAGATAGTAGCTCCCCAAAAGAGTTGGCAATGCCATCAAAAACATCTTCGTGCTAGTATTCCAGGGGAAGTTCTGGAAGCCTTATCCAAATCGGGGCCTGGGTCAAGAAGTCATTATTTAGATCCACGTTAGAGGTCCATTTCTGAAGGATAAGAGTGGATTTCCCCATCTACCAGTTACCCGCACAGAGAATCTTAGAGTAATCCTCAGGGTAGGAAAACTCAAAAGACATAAAGCCTTTAGCCATAGCCGTAACCTCAACCTGACCTTTTAAATCCCACTTTTTCTTACCAAAGATTCTGACCAAATCTATATTCGGCCTAGGGCCTATGAACTTGCCAACAAGCGTAGGAGCCATACTCATAATATTATGATCAATAAGCTCAGAAGGCACTTCTAAAGCAAAAGTGCCCTTCTCTTTGTTTGAGATGTTTTTTATCTTAGGGAAAGAGGATTTACCTGATGGTTTGACTCCAAACAGGTTGGACCAACGACCCATAGGGCCTAGGGCTTCTCCGGAAGAACTTTGTTTTGGAGCATTACCCTCTTTTTCACCTGGATCCGGTTGTAAAGCCAATGGGTCCCCATCATCTATCACATCCCCCTTTCCATTGTCCTTGCCTTGGTTCAGGCCCGTAGCCTATTCATCTTGTCCCTTCTTTGCATGTTTCCCACTCGATGTCCCATTCAAAAAATTTCCCTCCACTCCGCTACCCCCGCTTGCACTCGCCATCATTATTCTTATATATTATATATATAATGAAATGGAATAAAATTTTAACAATTACATCTAACCTCTAAATAATAATGTGTAGAAGAGTCGACTGATGTGTGGTGGTGTAATGGTTAGTTAATGATAATGTTGTGATATTACTATCAGGATTCAACTGTGTAGTTTTTGAGTCAAACTCATTGACCCATGTTTCATGAGTAGTGGTTCACAAGAACCCATCTCTCATGAGAATAGAATACTTAGCACTCATTACATCTAGGTGATACTCTCAAAGGTGAAGCACCAGGTTTTATCAGGAGGTCACCCATCTCAGTACTACTCCAACTCAAGCGTGCTTAACTATAGATTTTTTCACTATGGTTAGACCCACTTTGCTTGCAACCCCATTTGCAAAACCTTTAGCAAGTATTATGCCTCATGAACCATTTATTAGAAATCCCCTTAAGATCATCAATTGATAAGTAGGATATATTTTCCACAACAAGTCAAATTATGATATTGCTATCAGGATTCAACTGTGTAATTTTTTAGTCAAACTCATTGACCCATGTGTCATGAGTAGTGATTCACAAGAACTCATCTCTCATGAGAATTAATGGAACAATTAGCAGTCATTACATCTAGGTATACTCATAGAGGTGAAGCATTGGGTCTTCTCATGAGGTCACCCATCTGAGTACTACTCCAACTCGAGTGCACTTAAGTAGGGAGTTTCCTCCATAGTTAAACCCATTTTTCTTTCAACCCCATTTGCAAAACTTTCAGCAAGTGTTGTGCCTTATGAACCATTCATTAAAAACCCCTTAAGATCATCAATTTATAAGTAGGAGATATTTTCCAAAACAAGTCAAATTGTGATATTGCTATTAGGATTCAATTGTGTAGTTTTTGAGTCAAACTCATTGACCCATGTTTCATGAGTAGTAGTTCAGAACCCATCTCTCATGAGAATGAATGAAACACTCAGCACTCATTGCATCTAGGTGATGCTCATAAAGGTGAAGCATCAAGACTTCCCGAGAGGGCACCCATCCTAGTACTACTCCATCTCAAGTGGGCTTAAGTACACAATTTCCTCCATTATTAAACCCACTTTTCTTGCAACCCCATTTGCAAAACCTTCAGCAAGTGTTATGCCTTATGAACCTACTTATCAATTGAAGAGACTTTCTAATCAATGGCTCATAAGGATCAACACTTGTTGAAGGTTTTGTAAATGGGGTTACAAGAAAAGTGGGTTTAATCATGGAGGAAAATCTATAGTTAAGTGTGCTTGAGCTGGAGTAGTACTAGGATGGGTGACATCTCGGGAAGTCCCAGTGCTTCACCTCTATGAGAATCACCTAGATACAATGAGTGCTAAGTGTTTCATTCATTCTCATGAGAGATGGATTCTTGTGAACCAGTACTAATGAAACATGGATCAATGAGTTTGACTCAAAAACTACCCAGTTGAATCCTGATAGCAATATCACAATTTGATTTGTTGTAGAAAATATATCCTACTTATCAATGATAATGTTGTTATAATAAGGTTTAAAATTTTGTTACATTATTGATTTTGCAAGCTTTGTGCTTTTCTTGAGCCATTAATCTCACAAGTTTGAAAGTGTTAAGGCGAAAGAAGAGGTCCCTCAATTGTAGCCTCTTTAGTTCAAACTGAGTTGAAAATCCCAAAATTACCCTCATCAGAAAAATAGTTATAAATAGAAGTGTAAAGGCTAAATCATCATACCGATACTCACTCCAATTAAGTATTGGGCCCATTTTGATATAACAACTTAGTACAATTATATATTAACAAGTGTGATGTACTCTTATGATAAGTATGACTTATGAACTAAAGTTTATCCTTGCCTATTTTGCACTCATATACACATTATTCATGCATTCAACCTTATCACATCCCTATTGATAGGTGTGATGTACTCTTATTTATAAGTATGGCTTATGAACTAATGTTTGTCCTTGCCTATTTTGCAATCATATACATGTAATTCATGCATTCGTCCTTATACCATCGCCATCTATACTTACTCACATATATTTATCATTTACACATTATTTGCTGGCCTACATTCACACCAATGTCCACACATTCATTCATTGCGTCAAAGCTACAAAAAAAATTGTCGTAGGTTAGGCCTAAGTGGTTTGGGCTTGAGCTTCAAAATTTTAAATTTAATTTCTAAATAATTCAAGAAAGACCCCAAAATTTTGAAATGTAAACTTTGATTTTCCAACCTCCTACATAACCATTGTGAGTTAACACGCTTTTTAAAAAAAAAAATGTTGATATTTTTGAATTTACAAGCATTTGGCGTGCAATTTGTTTATGTTTATGACAAAGGATAATTATTAATACATTCTTCAATTTCTAAAGGGACAAAAGAATTATGATTAACATCATAATCAAATGCATAGGAAAATTGGTGTACAAAATTGGATAATTTTGTAGGAGTTGAAGGTTAGTTCACACATCCTAGGATTGCCTGCAAAGAAAAAGAGAACCTTCCACAAGAGAGTATGGAGAGAAAAGATCTTGCTTCATATTAAGATCTATGATAATAATCATTTGATCTATGATATTATAATGTAGGGAAATAGGTTTCACTAGATTGTGCATGCAAAGTAGGGACTAGGCCTATTTCCACCTTGATTACATTTAGCGCAGTATATCCACTTAGTGTTACCAATTTTTGCATGCAACTCAAATTGGAAGAGTTGGGTAGTTGTTCAACTAAGTTAAGGTACATTTGATTCATTTTAAACTTTTAAGTTTTAGGTGTTATGTTTGCAATGAAAGTAAGAGTATAAAGTAAAACTGAAAAGAGAACAAATGTACATAGAAAGAATTTTTTTTTTTTCATTTATGAAAGAAAAATATTATAGATATATGCAAGAATGTTTACATAAAACATTACAAGTACATTTTGCATTGCAACACTTTCTTTTCATTCTTTTCATTTACAAAAGAGGAAAGCAAAATACATAAAAGATTCCACACAAGTTATGGAAGCTATCAAAAACTATGCAATTTAAAAGTTAAAGTAGAATCATGTATAGAAGTAAAGACAAGGAGAAATGAGGACATATATGACATTGCCTATTAATGGCATACTGTTGTGCTTTGATGTGTTGATTGAGGCCTAAGTCCTGCATCCTTGTATACCTATAGGGAGAGAGTAGAAAATATATCAATCTTAGGACTAAGCAATGGAAAAGATGTTAGTCCTAGTGTTGATTGCTACAAATGTAGTGACAATCAATGATAAAGATCAAATCAACAAAAGGGAAACAAGTTGAAGTAGATATTTTAGACATATATATTTGTTTCCATGTGCATATATAGATCAAAGAAAGTAATTATAGGATATTAAGGGGACATACATATTAGTATGAAACCTTTTAGCTTGATATTTATTTAGTTAGTGGAGCCTGATTGAAGATATAGATTATTGAAGGGACATGTTATCTTAATATGAAACCTTCCAGTCTAATGTTTCAAATGCACAACTACAGGTATAATAGAGTACAATCATGAAGGATCAATGCAATATGTTACATCTAGTTATTGCAGGAATATAAAAAGATGGAATGAATATCATATATAAGGAAGTTTACAATAATCTGTAAAGGTCCAAAGCAACCCTATTAAAGAGTGTTAGAGAAATTTCAGAAGCAATAATTATAAACCTATTTGTCATAGAGCATCTACCAAAGAAACATATAAGCTTGGACATTATTTTAAGTAATATTGTTGCAAGATATTAAATAATCGAAAAAGACATGGTGCAGGGAGAGTATTCACAAATACCAATCAACATTCAATATCAGAATACATGATGACAAAAGAAGGGCAATCCATGCTATTATCAATGGAGAAATGAAGGTTGTTGAATGTTTTCTATTGAAAATGTGAGTTGCATTTCTTCTACATTGAAGGTGGAGTTATAAACTAAATAAATTGGTCATAGGATACATTTAGCAAAATAGTTTTTAGAAGGATTTAAAATCATTGCAAGGTTCAAAAAAGATGTGCCACGATTCAACGAATTTCTATAGGTACATAGAGCCAAATGTCATAAGAGTGAAACATTGAATATGTACAATCATTTAGTGCAATACAAATCCTCTTATACATTAGATAATGGCAATAATGCTGGTAACAGTGAAGAGATCAAGATGCATCATTTTTCTATCAATAATCAATGTTGTCAAGTAATAGTAGCACATAATCCACAAAATCAGACATGGGTATCTTTGACTTCTTACTATATGTTATTCATAGTAATATTAAATAGAAGAAAATATCATGTCATCAATCAGTTGTTGCTATAACTGATAGTAATGTTGAAGATTGATTATTTGATGGTGATGATGATGATGATGAAGATCGACCAAGATCAAAGGAATACATGATAGTAGAAAGGTTAAATCAGTTATTGTCTTGTCATTGATGTCAAGCAATTGGTTTCTGGTTTATATTATGTTGCCATATCATTCAGTATATGATATAAGTTAGATGAGTTAAGGAGAAGAAGAAATAAGATGTTGTGAAGTTGAAGAACTTAAACATGTAACTGATACAGATCGGACAATGATTAGATTATGTTGATATAATTATTTTCTACCTAACATATGATTATGTTAAGTTGGTAAGTTAAACTGTTTTGGCTTCTAAGCATGAAAAGTCACTCGGTAAAGGTAAAAGGTAAAAGGAAGTATGTCACTCGATAAAGGCAACTAAATCGAAGGCACCGAATAGAAAAGAAAGTTTTAGGCACCGAACGAAGTTAACCAAAATACAAAGTTGTTTACCGAGCAGGGAACATGAATTAAATATAAGGATTGGAATGACATTTAATGATTAGCTATGATGAGATGGATGGTTATGATGATAAGGAAAGTTAGTTAAAGAGATCTATGATTATGAAAAATCAAGGTGATGATCTATGGACTAGATCTAAACGGTTAAAGCATAAGGAACAAGTTCCAAGAAAAGTTCAAGTTTCAAGGTGAAAGTAAAACATGTTATCGAGATCCAAATTCAAGGTATAATGAATTGGACGACTGAGATTGATCAAAGGAAAACATAATAGAGGAGATTAAGATGAAAACATTATCTATATAAAGGATGGATTTGTATGAGCAAATGGCAATTGAAGAAAGGAAGAGTCAACCGACTAATGCAGTGAAGAAGGAACAAAGAGATTCCGAGTGGGAAAGAAGGATCTGATGAAGTGTTGAAGCCAGTAGAAAGTAAAGAATTGAAGTGAAGATAGAAGAATTCACAAAGGATCTAGTTATGTAAAGATAATTGTAATTTAACAGGTCAATATATTTATTATTTCTTATTAGCATTTATAATAGATAAATCTCTTAACATAGTAGACTTAACAATCTTATTGTAAAATCCTTGCAAAAGGTAACATTCTAAAGAGTGTTTTAAGTCCTCTAACTAGGCCACTCCTAACAAGGTGAAGATCGTAACAAATCTAAGGTAAATCCCTTGTCTGGGTCACACCTAATAGTGTGTATTGTAATCTTTAACCGGATTGGCTCTTAACTAGGTGTACTTTAGAAGAGTATTTTCTTAGTGGGTGAAAATTTCCATAGTGGTTTTTCCCAAAGCTGGGTTTCCACGTTAAATACTAGTGTTAAATGTGTTGAATAAATTGTGTGAATGATTTACTATTTGTTAAAGTTTATTTAATATTATCAGTAAATAGTGAATTGTGTTTTACTGAGATGTCACCGAGTTAATCAAAGAAAAGATTTTTTAGGTATATGAAATTAGGGATTACTGGATCACCCCTCCTCTCTATAATCCAAAAATTGGTATCAAAGATAAGTACTCTAGAGAGATAAGTTTGAAAGACTTGAGTAAAAGATTTAAAGATGTATAGAAGAGAAGTACCTAAGTTGAACAAGGAAAGTTTCTCAACATGGAAAAGAAGGATAAGATTGTATCTATCTGGGATTGGAGAATCTACACTGAATCTTCTGGATAATGACTACACTCCACCACCTCCCAAACCCATGACAGCTGATTAGATGAGAGAAAAATAGGAACACAACTTAGTTATGATAGAGATTGCATCTTCCCTCACCGATGTTGAATTCAATAATGTTAAGGATTGTGTTAATTCAAGAGAGATGTGGGATAGGCTTACACTTATATATGGATGATATCAACATGTTCAAAAAGCTAAGGTTGATAGTCTCAAAGGAAAGTATGATGAAATGAGAATGAAATATGAAGAGGACATTACTCAGTATAGTTGCATAAGCAAGGAAGTTGTTAGTGCTATCAGAGGTGTTTGTGGATCATTGACTAATGAAGAAGTGGTAAGTAAAATTATGAGAACTCTTTCTTCTAAGTATGATATTAGAGTATCTTCTATTCAAGAATTGAGATCTATATCGAACAATTTTGTTACTCTTGAAGCCCTAAATGGTAAATTGACTGCATTTGAGCTTAGCAATTATGATAATAGTCTATCGACCATTGAAACTACCTTCAAATCATCTGTGAGTATTGGAACTTCAAGAAGAGAAAGAGAGAATCAAAATGATTCATATGGAAATGAATATGACAGTATCCTGAATGAAGAGAAAGAACAAGAAGAGTTGGAAGCACTGATGGCTAAAAGACTACCGAGAGGTAAAGGAAAGTGCAAAGGCAAATCACCCTTAAAATATTTCAATTGTAATAAGATTGGTCACATTTCATCTAGATGTCCTGACAATGACATGAATGATAAGAATGACAAAAGAGACAACTGGCACCGAAGATTTAGAGATTACAAGGACAAAGGTAAGAAGTCTTGCTACCTATATGAGGAAGGCACATAACTGATGATGAATCTGATGATACTGAAGAAGGATATGAAGTTGTTTATGTTATTTTAAAGGAAGAATCAGATGAAGAACAATATGGAGATGAAAAAGCACTTGTTTCTCATGTAAGTGAACCTGATCCATGGATTATTGATAGTGGATGTTCACATCATTTGACTAGCGATATTGATAATTTTGAGAGCCTAGAAGAGTATAATGGAGGATTTGTCAGAATTGGAAATGATGCTCCATGTCCAGTAAAAGGAAAAGGATCAATTGTATTGAATGAAAAGATTAAATGTAATGATGCATATTGGGTTAAAGCTCTAAACTATAATATGTTGAGTGTTGCACAACTGAACAATACATGCCACCAACTAGAATTTTAGAATAGAAAGGTGAAGATTTAAGGTACTAATGGAGATCTAATTAGAATTGGTGAAAAATCAAAAGGTAATTTATTTTATCTTGATATTACTGCAAAGAGTTGATTGTTTGTTAAAACTAAAGATGTATGGATATGGCATAAAAGAATTTATCATGTAAATTTTGATAACATGATTAAAGTGAGTAAAAAGAATAGAGTCATAGGTCTACTGAAATTAAGCAAACTTGATTAATTAATGTGCAAAGAATATTAGATTAGTAAGATAACTAAGTCAAGCTTCTCAGGTAAATCTTACAGTACCAATGGTATTTTGGAATTAGTTCATACTAACTTTTGTGGTCCTATGAAGATACAAAGCTATTATGGAGATCAATATTTCATTTTGTTTGTTGATGATGATTCAAGAATGATCTCTTTTATGTTTCTAAAAGAAAAGTCTGATGCATTCCAAATGTTCAAGTAGTATAAAGCTAGAGTTGAAAAGGAAACATGTAAACAATTGAAATGTTTAAGATCGGATAGAGGAGGTGAATGTATCTCTAATGAATTTATTGTCTTCTGCAATGAAAATGGAATCAAAAGACAAGTATCTTCACCAAGGACTCCACAAAAAAATGGTATAGCTAAGAGAAGGAATTGATCTATAGTTGATTGTGCTAGAACACTATTGATTGACAAAAAGGTTGCACAAACATTCTAGAGAGAAGCCATAAGTATTGTTGTCTACACACTCAACTAAGTACTATTGAAGAAAGGAACCAACAAGACACCCTATGAACTCTGGTATGGTCACACACTAAATGTAAATTACTTTAAAAAATTTGGAAGTAGGTGTTACATACTGTATACACTAAAAAGTGACCTCATTAATTAATTAAATATTTATTATTTAATTAAATATTTATTATTTAATTAAATATTTATTATTTAATTAAATATTTATTATTTAATTAAATATTGACTTGATGAATTAATTAAATATTTATTATTTAATTAATATGTATTCCTCTATTTATTAAATAAATTATTCAATTTATTTAATAGATTCATTATAGTTTATTCTCCTATCCTAAGTCCTCTAAATAGTCTATTAAAGTGATTAAATTAAATACACAATCACCTAAATATGACTAAGTCCCCTATTCCACCTCATCTACCTAGTCACTTGACACATGATCTTGGCTAAGATAAATAATTATTATTAATCATTATCCTCACTCACACATGTCCTATTTTTAAGGGCTTTGTAGCCTTATAAGACTTGGTCTCATGACCACATGTCTTCTCTCAAACCAAGTCAAGAGACAATCCCTATTCCTAAGGGGCTTCTCAAGCCACCTCTAAGGGTCAAAGATGACTCATAGGACACTTGTACAAAGAATCCTCATGAGGAAGAAGTCCTTCCCTCTTCCTCTCTTTGGTCTTTGTGAGACACTTGACACTTTTATTTCCCTTCCACCTTCTTCTCTTCCATGTCAATGTGAGAGGAACATCATCCCTATTCTTCCTCTCACATTCCAACTACATCCCCCTTTCTCTCAACCCCTTCAACCATTTCGATCCTAGCCCTAGGATCTTCCACCTTTCATTCGCCACCGTAGGATTGTGCCACCTAGGCTTGGATCCTCCAAAACTCTATAAAAGGAGCCTCATTTTCCCTTTGTGAGCTAATAGCTAATAGTGAACAAGCAATCAAGCAATCAAGCATTCTAGAGATCAAAAGCATTCAAGCATCCAAGTTATCCTCATATCACTTCCATTTCATCCATTAGTTTTGCATAATCAAGCTTAGGCCATTTTGCACTCATTCATACAAATCTCCACACTTTGGTGACATCTTGGGCAAGGAGATTCAAATTGGAAATCTGAGAGCTCACCATCTTCAAGAAATCAAAGCTAGGAGAGCAATGGAGACAAGCTACATGGTAGGTGAAGGTAAAATGTCATTTTAGCTTCATTTAAATTGTATTCTTCATTGTAGTTTGCTAATTAGTTTGATTTATTAATCTTAGAATAGTTAATATATCATTTAGAATAGTTTTCACCTAATTTTGCATACATTTTTGGTGCCCACCGTGGGGCAACCCACATTTTTAACATTTTGTTTTTAGGTTTCTCTGTGCAGATTTTCTATAGGTCACTTCTATGCATTCATACCTGATTTCTGTGCACACATCACTTTCTGCTGCGCATCCATCCTGACATTTATCTTCTATCTTTTTCATTATTTCTGCGCATTCATATACTAGATCTGTGCTTCCATAACTTTCTGCGGCACATTGTCTTTTCTACACTTACATATCATCACACTACGCAAACATTCCATCCTGTTGCACATACATCCTTTTCACGCATCTATTCTTAGTTTTTGCGCATTTGTACTTTGTTTCTGCACATCTATAGTTTTTAGTAGTTTATTTCAGTTTTCTAATCATTCTGTTTTAGCTAACCTTTTTAACAAGTGTCTGTTCGTTCTAGTAGTCTCTAGGCTATTTTGCAAGATGATATTTTGAAGACCCCAATTGCTAAATTTATAACAGTTTATTTGCAGGTTTCTAGGGGTTTGCAAAATAAACTATAACCTCATTTAGGCTTTAAAATATGACATGTTTTTCAAATTCATGTGTCTTCTTTAGAGTAGATATTCTGTCTATTGTGTTTTTGCTTTCTAAGCATATTTGTAATCCCAAAATTATAACAACGTATCCTCTCCCCTCGCCATTCATGGATCTTGGGTGTAAGAGAAATTGTTATAATTTTTAGAGGGTGGTCTTTGGTGAGAAAAGAGGTACTCACCCCAAGGAACAACCCAACCAGTAACAGGCTAAAGTCAAGCCCTTCCAAACCGGTATATAAAAAATGCTAGTGTGATTAGTCTCACATTAGACAGGTGTAAATTTGTTGTGGCAACCAAAATCTCCTCCAGTACCCCAATGGTGCGTTAAAGTCCTACATTGTAGAGGTGAAAGCCTTGCTTTGAAAGGATTGGGAGAGCCCCCTTAATTGGGAAAATGACTTGATCACAACCACCTGAATGGATGTCCTTACTAAAAAAATTTGTGTAGTGGCCAAAAACCTTCTATTTGCTAGCTCAAGGGGTCACCCAAGCTCATGAAGACACCCCACATTACTCACGGTTCATAGTAGAGATAGAAGTTCTTTGGGAAGTAATGACCCATTGAATTCTGAACTTGGTGTGCCTGAGAAGTGAGTGCACTATAAGGAGGAGCCCGTGCCTCCAAGTTCCTAGGCTGTCCACTGTGGATTTGTGTGGCTGAATTTTATTATCCTAGTGGGGATTCAGTAAATATTGTCCTTGCTAACCTTAGGATTGTAAGCGTGTTTGTGCATTCATACTAGAATAATTAGATTAAAATCATTTCTATCTTGCATGTGTGTGTTTATGCATTTCACTTTGCCAAAAACCAAACCATCAAAAAAGCCAAAAATTTCAAATTTTTAGTCCAAAATCACCAAAAACTCAGAACCTGTGCATTTGTTAAATCTTTATGTGCAATTGATCAATCTTGTTGTGCACCTGTTTAAACTATCTGTGCTTTTGATTCTGCCACATCGCATCTATTAGGAACTTGTGCGCATTTATTCAATCCTGTTGTGCATTTATTCAATCCTGTTGCACATTTATTCAATTGTCATGCACATTTATTGTTGCGCATTTACAATAGAGAGCACTTTTAGAGACCTTGAAAAATTCAACAATACTTTTTCGGATACCTATTTTGGTCTTTAGCACGATTCTGGAAAAACATTTGATCCTTACAGACCTCTGATCTTCAATTTGACCATTTTCATCATTTTTCATCATCTTTTCTTCATAAAAAATCATCATATCATTTCATCCAATCTTTAAGATTCCCAATTCAGTATTGAAACATCACCTTATCTATCAAATTTTGATCTTTGCGAGTTTATCCTATCAGGATCTATCATCCTTAATCAATAAACTTACTTAGGTTATTATCTCTTGGTTTTTCTTTGTCATATCATAGTGAGATCCATACCTCCTATTGACTTAGATTTTATCAAGTTATCTTGTCCATTTTCAACATTTTCAATCTCTTTTTCATATCTTTTCTATCAAACACTCTTTTCATATCTTTTCATCAAAAATCTTCCATCCCACAATCATCTTTCACATTTTTATGGTTCAAACTCGATCTCAAAAACTCAAACAAACCATTGATCTAGAATCCATAGACAAGATGGACAGAAATAACAACAATGAAGAGAACCCTTGGTCCAAAGGACTTCTTAAGAAGACTTCAATTTTTACATCAGATGAGGAACCCACCAATCAAGAACTTAGGGATGCTACACAAGATCCTTGATTTTATAATGTCATGGAAAGACTCCTAGACATGGATAGAGAGATGTATTTCCTCATGCTTGCTCAACAAGGAGCCAAATTACCAGGTGATTTTGATGTGTCCCATCTTAGAGAACCACCTATCACAACCAATCAAGAAATTCCTAGTAGTTCTCAAGATACACATACTCATGGAGCAAAGGAAACCAACCAACAATCCCATGCTTCTCAAAACAATCAACAAACCAATGCTTCTCAAAATACTCAACAACATAGTGTTTCCCAAAACACTCAAGGACACACATTATCTTTGGATCCAATTCTACAACAAATCTAGATGCGTCAACAACAAATTCATGACATCCAAACTGGATCATCAACTAAGAAGTATTCCTTGGATGATATATGTCCTTATCCTTTTGATAAAAATTTAGCAATGATTCCATTCCCTCCTCATTTTGAGGTACCAAAATTTGACAAATACAAAGGGAATTCGGATCCACAAGACCACATCCGAGAGTTTTGTGCTTCTTGTATTGAAGTCACTCACAATGATACTTATCTTATGCAACTATTTCCATGAAGTTTAGGAGGACAAGCCATGGAATGGTTCTCCAAACTACCCCCAGGCATCAAATATTTCAATGAACTTATTGACAAGTTTGTGACTCATTACTCATATAACATCAAACATGAAGTCACTATGCTTGATCTTTGCAATGCACATCAAAAGAATGGAGAACCTTTCCTTACTTTTTTGCAAAGGTGGCATCAATTGTTTGCCAAGTATCCATGAACGATTCCTAAAAAAGAAAAGATGGATATCTTTGTGCATAACCTTACACCAGAAATGAGCTATAGGTTACAATTGCAATGTCCTCCAAACTTTAATAAGCTCATAGAAAATGGTGTCAAGATTGAGGAAGCTATGGTAAGAAAAGGTGAGATTAAACTTTATTCCAAGGACAATGTTGGATCCTCAAATTCATATCCCAACAACAACAACAACAACAACAATGACAAATCCAAATTCTGGAATAAAAACAAAAACATTGTCAATGATGGGATTGTCAATAATCACAATGTTAAACCAACACAACCCCTTTTAAATCTCACAAGTAAGGCCAATGCTACTCAAGCTACTTACAACAATCAATCTGCGAATCAGAACACCAAAAAAAATTCATCTAAATCAAGATTCCCTTTTATGTCACCTCGAAGAACTTTTACTCCTTTGGGGGAATCTTTTGAATCTGTGTTACAGAAGTTGATCACAAAGAAACTCATTACTCTTCCTGAAACTAGAGATTTTGAACCTAGAGTGAAACCTTCTTGGTGGAATGAGAATGATTATTGTGAATTTCATAGAGGAAAAGGGCATAAAACCAATGATTGCCAAAGGCTTAAAAATGTGATTCAAGACTTAATTGAAAGCGGTGAAATTAGTGTTGATGGACATACCTTGAATGAATCATATATGGATTTTAAAGATCCACTTCTTGAACATGAGAAATGAAGTTCTTCCAACACTAAAGGTGACAACCGAGCCAACTATAATGTTGCATCCTATAAATATGTTGGTAACATTTATTAATGTCATCCTTCTAAGTACTATGCCAATGTGATAACTATCAAAGAAGCATCCAAGAGTCAACCAGTCAATGTTACTACTAGAGCTCAATCTAAGGTTACTCTCCAAGGAGTCCTATCTAAACCAAGCACCTCTCAAAATAAGTCTATTTATGTTCCAAAGTCCATACCAAATGTTTCCAATCAGTACAATCTTTTGGAATAACTCAAGAAAACACCAGCCCAGATATCCATATTAGAGCTTTTGCATCTATTGCCATCTCATAAAGATATCATTGAAAAAGCTCTCTTAGAAACCCAGGTCCCCACAAATCTAGATCATGATCAATTTCAAGCTATGGTGGGACATTTGATAACCCCACATTATCTATCCTTCACTGAACATGATGATTTAGCTATTACCCAACCTCATAATGCTCCGCTACATATAAAAGTCCTTGTATAGAGTCACAAAATCAAGAGAGTACTAATAGATGGAGGAGCTGGTTTGAATATATGCACTTTGAAATTAGTCCTTGCATTGGGATTTTCTGAAAATGCTATAGATCTAAAGAAGAAAATCACAATCAAAGCTTATGATGAAGAAAAGAGGTCATCCAAGGGATCTGTTGTTCTCCCTATCAGAGTAGGTCCTATAGTCAAAGATGTACCTTGTCAAGTTCTTGACATGGATCTCTCTTATAACATTCTCTTGGGAAGACCATGAATTCATTCCATGCAAGCTGTGCCATCAACTTATCATCAGTGTTTGAAATTCCCTCACAATGGTCAAGAGATCACTATCAAAGGAGATCCTAATCCTTTCCAGTATTGTAGCACTATGAAGACAACATCTGATTCTTTGGTACCTTATAATCATACTGGATCTTCTGCAACTACACCCATTGATCCAAGTAATGTAGCATCAACTTCTAAATCTAATGGGATCAAGATAGACATAAAAGAATGAAGTATGGGAGAGTACACTTTAGGTCAAGCTCTTTGCATCACAGAGCTACCTTTATCTCCTAGATCATATGGTAGGTCTTTGATCACTAAACAATAATCAGAACCCCCATCCGCACTTTTTTATGACACATTTATAAGTGGGGGCACTATATCAAAAGAAGCAGTTGAGCATAATGCTAATCATTTGCTTAAGTCACAAAAGAATGAAGAGGATATCAAACATGAATATATATCACCTGATGTATATGGTAAAGGGTATACTTTGTTACAAAAGATGGGATACCAAGGTGTCGGACCTTTAGTGCTACAAAGAGAAGGTGTTATAAAACCACTTCTACAAAATCTAAATTACCAAAGAGATACCACAGGATTAGGGTACAAAGGAGAAGGACCGAAAGAACTAAAAGGAAAAGCAAAGATCACACCTTTTCATGAGACATCTAAAGCTCTTTCATTATAGTTCCGCAAACATGGTATGTATGTGGATCCAGAGAAACAAAAGATAACACAAGGAATCATTGATATACTTGGGGATAATGATGATTCTAACTATAATGATTATGAATGGGATTCATTATCTGATTGTACTAAAGAAATAGGAGTTGATGTTGTTCATCACTATAGTAATGATTACTATGAGGGAGAGAGGTCAAGGGTTGACTCACTAGGATTAATTCCACGTGATACTACTCTTGTCGATTGTGAGGGAAGTGAACATTATCTTGCGATAGATGATTTAGATGAGAGTATGGAAATAGACCTTGCTGATACCATCATAAACCTTGACAACTTCTCTATCAATACCATTTCTACCTTTGAAACTGACCCGACTGATCCAATGCCCCTTGTATATCCTAAACTTATAGATTGGGATTCTCTCGATCATCCAAAACTTGATATCTTCCATAATGATAACGCAATCATTGACTATCTTACAATCAGGGATCATTTACCACCAGGGGATCATAAGTTAGGATTTTTGATAGAGCTCAATGACATGGCTTACTTTGGAGAGAGTGTCAATCCTTTCAGTCATAAAAATATAAAAATAATCAACAGATCTAATGGTGAAAACCACTCAGTGGCAGTATTAGATCCAAAAATAGTAAAAAGAACATACGCATCTGAAGGTGAAAACCTCTTTGAGGTGCCTGACGATGGAGGGATTGACACTCTTCCCAATTATCTATATTGAGAGCAATCATCAATTCTTATAGAACCACCATTTCCTCTTAACATTGGAACAGAGGAATCTCCACGCATTCTCAAAGTAGCAGCATCCTTGACAGAATCAGAAAAAGAAGCTTTTGCAAAGTTTTTCAAAGAGAGACAAACCAACTTTGCTTGGTCCTATACTGATATGCCTGGGCTGGACCCTAATCTCATTATGCATCATTTATCTATTGCACCGAGCATTAAACCAGTTAAGCAGAAGCTCTGAAAGATGCACTTGCGTATTGCGCTAATGGTTAAAGCAGAATTGAAGAAGCTCTTAGATGTTGGATTCATTCGTGCTATTGATTATGCTATATGGATTTCAAAGTTTGTCCCAATCTCAAAACCAAACAAGTCTATCTGGATATGTATAGACTTTCAAGATCTCAATAAAGCTTGTCCTAAAGATGATATCCCATTGCCCAATATCAATATTATAGTTGATTTAACGGTTGGACATGAGATGTTATCTTTGATGGATGGATTTTATGGATATAACTAGATCAAGATTGCGATAGAAGACCAGGAAAAGACTGCTTTTACTTGTCCTTGGGGTACATATTATTGGAATGTGATGCCTTTTGGGCTTAAGAATGTTGGTGCCACTTATCAGAGAGCTATGACCACAAAATTTCATGACATAATGCATACCATCATGGAAGATTATGTTGATGAAATTTTAGAAAAATCCAAAAATAGAGAAGGTCATTTGAGAGTATTAGATAGAATATTCACCCGGATGGAAAAGTATTAGATCAGACTCAATCCAAAGAAATTTGTATTCAAGGTCACATCAGGTAAAATATTAGGGTACATTGTCTCAACCAAAGGAATAGAGGTTGATCCAGAAAAGGTTAAAGCAATTATGGAGATGGCTTCCCTGACTAACATCAGTCAGTTAAGATCTTTGCAAGGACATCTCCAATCCATCAGAAGATTTGTTTCTCAATTAGCAGTTTGAAGTCATCCCTTTCAACATTTGTTGCATAGAAACATCTTATTCAAATGGGATGATAAGTGTGAGAAAGCCTTCACTAAAATCAAGGAATATCTAGAAAATCCTCCAACTCTAATGTCACCAATTCCAGGGAAGCCACTCTTGCTCTACATTTTAGCTATGGAAGTCTCACTAGGTGCTCTTCTGGCCCAACAAGACCAAGAAGGAAAAGAAAAAGCTATATATTATATCAGTCGCACCCTAGTGGGATATGAATTAAACTATTCTCCAATAGAAAGAACATGTCTAGCAGATGTCTTTGCTTCATAGAAGTGGTGACATTATATGTTGTCTCATTCTATCAAGCTCATTGCAAAGATCGATCCTTTGAAGTATCTATTAAGCAAGACAACATTAACAGATAGATTGGCTAAGTGGGTTATGTTGCTTAGTGAATTTGACATTGAGTATGTGGATAGGAAGGCCATCAAAGGCCAAGTGATAGCAGATCAATTAGCTGAGGCACCATTAACAAATGATCAACCTATGCGTACAGAGTTTCCAGATGCACACATCTTGGCATTATCTAAACAAATATGGAAACTATACTTTGATGGATCATATACTCAACAGGGTTCAGGAGCTGGCATTCTCTTTGTCACACCGCAAGGATAGACAATTCCAAAATCTTACAAGCTACTTTTTCCTTGCACAAATAATGTAGCTGAATATGAATCCTTGATGATTGGGTTAAAGATGGCTCTACAATGGAAAGTCACTAAATTGAATGTCTACAGAGATTCTCAGTTGATTATCAACCAAATTAATGATGACTATCAGACTAAGGATGACAAGTTATTACCATATAAATGTATGGTTGATGATTTCAAACAATATTTCTCAATCATCACTTTTGAGCAGATTCCACGGCACGACAATAAGGCTGCAGATGCAATGGCTACGATTGCTTCTTTGTTTGATGCAGAGGATACCAAAGCTCGTTTTGAGTTCTTGGTGGAATCCTTGACTTGTCTCGCATATGATGATCCTGATATGAGTATTATATGTCATCTTATTGGACATGAATCCTTGATTTATGGAAAAATCTATTCTTATCTAAAAAATGATATCCTACCCCTTGACCTATCCCAGAATAAAAAATGAACCTTTCTACGCCAAGCCTCCTGCTATGTCCTAATATTTGACACCCTGTATCAATGAGGTCTTGACAGTACTCTCTTACGATGTCTCAAACATGATGAAGCTCAAACTACCTTATGAGAGGTACATGAGGGTATTTGTGGAACACATTCGAGTGGTCCTTCCTTGGCTAAGAAACTCATGTGTATGGGTTACTATTGGCCTACTATGGAGACATATTCCTTTGATTTTTCTAGGGCATGCAAGAAATGTCAGATACATGGGAATCTTATTCATGCATCGGCACAAGAGCTCCATCCTTTTACGACCACCTTTTCATTCAGTCAGTGGGGACTCGACCTTATGGGTGCAATCAACCCTCCATTTTCTAATGGTCATAAATGGATTATCACTGCCACTGAGTATTTTACCAAATGGATTGAGGTCGTTCCATTAATCACCGCCATAGGTAAACAAATATCCACGTTTATCCTAAACTATATCATTTGCAAATATGGTATACCTATGTATCTTATTACTGATCATGGGAAGTAGTTCCAAAATCAGGACATGGATGAACTATGTGCAAAATTCCACATCACCCATAATTATTCTACCATATACTATCCCCAAGGTAATGGCCAAGCTGAGGCGTCTAATAAAACCATTGTCAAAATCCTACAAAAGACTGTCAATGACGCTGGCCGTGACTGGCATATCCAATTGAATCCCACCTTATGGGCTTACCACACTTCCATCTGTACCCCAACTGGAGCCACATCATATTCCCTTGTTTACGATTCTGAATTTGTCCTGCCCCTTGAGGTCGAGTTGCCTTCTCTTCGTGTCTCTCTAAAAGATTTAATTCTAGATGAAGAGTATAGAGTTGCATGGTTGACTGAACTAGAATTGATGGATGAACTCTTTCAAAGAGCCTATGATCATTTGAAAGTCTATCAACAATGGAAGTCTCGTCAGTATAACAAAAAAGTAAAAATTAGAGATTTTCAGGTGGGTGATCTAGTCCTTCAAGAGAATCCCAAAAATCAGCAACATCGTGAGAAGAAGGGAAAGTTTGAACCCAATTGGCTAGGTCCTTTTATGATTACAACAGTCTATGGCTCCGGGGCTTATCAATTGTCTACACTTGAGGGAGATCCTTTGGCTAAGCCTCTTAATATTATGCACCTCAAGAAGTTCTATGCTTGAAAACCCAATGCAAGGGATATGTATATAGTATGTATATAGATACGATCAACAACAAATATATATATATATATATATATATATATATATATATATATATATATATATATATATATATATATATATATATATATATATATATATATTTGACACCATTCTTTCCATGTGTGACGAGTTAGCTCCTTTATCTATTAGGATTCTTCTAGTGTGTCTATTCATTGTATATACCCACAATAAAATGGCTAGTCAGTCACCATTCCTGCCATGTATATATCATAATAATATGCCTAGTTCATAACACCATCCATTGTATCTATCCATAATAAAATCCCATCATAGCTTGGTCTAATGTCTTGGTCTTCATCCTAGTCTTGTTGTGTCCTCCTTCATCCATAATAAGTCAGTCCATCACCTAGCTGGGGGTATGTCCTTGACCTGGTTTGGGAAGTGGATCTATGATAGTCATGACTCTTAAGAGGAAAAAATGGAGTATTTTCACCAGACAAGAAAATGCAATCAAACATTCTTACACAATGATATCCTCATGATGAATTGTAATCTATGATCTATCCTTCGAAACATGACTACTTATCTATACATGTTGACTATACATCGTCAATTGAATTGATCAATAAACCTAACCACTATCTTTTGGCAAAAGAAATGTATATTCATGGGAGGCATGTTATACTAGTTTGTTGTAGATTATGCATTCATATTTGGATTTCATTGTTATCATGTTTCCTATGCTATTCCAGGTAATCTTTGATATGAGTTTGAAACTCCCATATGTCATTGATTAGAATAGCCGGGATGGGGCATGATATTTTTCTTTGATTATTGTTTGTGGGATATTTTCTGGTGAAATCGAAGGACCAAGTAATTGGGGTGTCTGTGCGTAAATGCCTTCATCAGTTTAATAGTTTTGACAACATACAAATCATGTTGTTCTACAAATGCTATTAATGGTGATACTCCACACATACCTCGACTCCAAATATTTGTTCCCCGATGGAGGGAGAAATATTCCTTGTTTGTTATGCAAACAAAACTCAGGTCATATTGGTTCAATTATACCTAGATGCTTGTCAAGTTTTCTATATTAAACTCCATGCAAGAAGTGCTCAGGTCATCCTGGTTTACTTATACCATGATGCTTGCATTCCCTTGCAACATAATGAGCTCAATGATGAAAATCAAATTCCAGTTCTTATGAAGTTCTAAGATGTTACATAAAGTTGTGGAGATACTCATTTCATATTTCATTTTGCATTACACTTAACCGACTCATGATTGCATACCAGTGCTCCTTTTATAGGGATTTGTAGGCTATCTTGCTTATTAGGTCATCTATTTTCTTGGTCCATTCTTCTTGTGTCGGATACATTATTATTTAAGTTGAGGACATTTGGGCAACAAAAACATGCTTTCCTCTTGCATTTTAAAACTTTTTGCATATTCCATTTTCATTCTCAAACTTAATCATTTTGTGTAAATTCATTTAAGAAATGTATTATCTTCCTTAGGTGTGTTCATTTGTATATTACCCATATATATATTAACATGCCTATTTTGATCATTTAACATGATATTTCATCATAGCTATCATTTTATCACATTATCTTTTATCATATTTTAGGTTATTACATTTTATCATATTAGGTACATTTTTCATTACATACAATATCATTTATTTATTATCCATTAGTTGCATTAATATATTCATCATTGTTCTTATCATTGTTATATCATTACATTTCCTACCACATAGCATTGCATAAATAAATCATTTAGTATCATCATCATATGCTAGATCATTAACCATTATGCATTCACAAGCAAGTAAAAACATTTTCAAACATACATACTATGCATATCAAAGCAAAACATCACATCCTGCAAATGTCAGTACACACATGTATATAATCATCAAAGAAAACCAAAATAAGACTGCATCATCATATATATAATCCATCATATAGCATCCATATAACACAATAAAATGTCCAAATATCCAATGATATCTCATAAATGATAATGTATCCAAGAGTGTACATCAAGTCAATAACATAATGAACTATAATGATACAAGAGTGTGTATACAATGATACAATCTATCTATGAGCCACTACCTCCAGACTCGATCTGTCACTGTCTATGAGATGCAATAAGACCCCATGCTACTAGATCCCCTGAACTTGAAGCTCCTGTCAGATCTCCTGAACCTATAGGTGCTCTAGGAAGACGTGATGATATCCCTCCACTACCGGTCAGTCCCTGCCTCTCATACATGGCTATCCTAACTACAAAAGAGCTCTCTCTGAAGCTCCTGATCCACTAATCACTCAATACAACATGTCTGTATACATCCCGCCAGTAGGAGATCTCCTTCCTAGCCCACACCATCACATGAAGACTATCTCCATGGGGTCCTAAGTCCTCTATCCTTTGTAGCTCATCTAATAGTGCCTCAGACTCCCCTAGTCACTCTATGGTGACGTCTCGCTCTAGCCTGATCTCAGCGTTCTCCCTCTCCAATCTCTCCACCTATCTCTCCAATCCAGGGACATGGTCTTCCTATACCTATGTCATTGCTAGTTTGACTAGCAATGAATCAATGTCTAGGTCCTCCTCCTTAGCAACATCCCTCTGTAGGTAGGGATCCTATCCCCCAATGTCTATCTCTGCCTGCTCATCCTGTACACCGACATCAGGCATCTATATATCCTATCCAACTATATCGAGTATCTATTCATCTTGTATGTCCTATGCATGTCCACCCTATACCACTCTCTCCTGGCCAAGTATGACATTAGCCTCATCCTGTGCCTATTGTGCCTATACTAGTACCTGTGCTTGTCCTGCTGGATTTGTCTGTATCAGGACAACTACTGGTATCTGTCCTATGGCACCTATTAGAACTTGCAATGGGGCACCTATGACACCCTATGCTGGTACCTCTCCCTATCCCTATCTGGCTGGGGGTGGCATCAATCTCCTTAGTGGTACACCTCTACCTCTCATCCGAGGCCCAGCTCTATCTCCTCTACCTCCACCATCACCACCATCACCACCATCATCTCCATCATCGTCATGGCCTCTACCACCATCTTTAACTCTCCCCTAGCCTCTCCTATCCTGACCTCCTCACCTATCTCAGCATCTCTCTACAACATATCTCTCAGGTGGCCTCTCCACCGAATCAGTCAACCTCGGGAATGGGTGCTCCCTCAGGTGCCTCTTGTAATCCGTTGTCATACCTAGGTCTATGACCCCTTGTCTCATGGTCTACGCCTAAAATGGCATGTCCAAGAACTCCTACCGAGAAATCTTAAAAGATACCATCGGTCCCTAGTCTTGCCACTCCTAATGTGTGCGGGAAAAATTTGTAACCTCCTGCGGCAAACCCTGCATCCTGTTGAACTGTCGTAAGACCCAGCTGACCAACTGCCTTTCAATAATGTAGGGAGTCCTCCCTATCAACCATCTCAACTCAAAACAAAATCTGAGCTGACGCTTGTCATCCCATGACTCACAATCCAGGTAGGGTCTCCAAGTCACTGAATCAATGGTATCAAAAGTGTATCACCAAAATTCTAATCGACCCAACTTATGCTGAGTCTGGATGGATGCATACAAAAATATATAAGGCTGCCCTGCACCTTGGAATCACATAGCCACCAGCCGTGTAACTGCAATATGCTCCCATGCCTAAACATGGAGTAAAGTCACACCAGCTAATAAAGAAGCACTCCTATAGTATACCACCTGATGCAGATCATGATATAAGTGCACCAGAAGACACACCCTCCAAGAAAAATGGGTCCCTTCCTCCAACATCCTCTATAGGGTCTAACCCCAACCAACTGCAAAATCATGTGATCTCCGATCTAGACACATGTAGCCTCCAATCGCTCCCGCTAGGACAATAGGAAGTGGCTCGTAGAAATCCACCATGTCTTCCCAGCTAATCTTTGTCTCATCAATGTCATCATCTCCAAACACTGCTCTACACTCTGTCAGCCCTCCGCATCGATCATACTATACTAACTCCCCAATGATAGGTAGCCATAGGATGCGATAAACATCCTCTAATGTAATCGTCATCTCTCTTGTGGGGAGATGGAAGGTACTTGTCTTCGAGTGCCATCTCTTAGCAAGTGCTGTCAACATACCCAAGTTCACCCAAATTTTAGGTGTATATATAATGTGGTATAATCCTGTAGCCCCTATCAGTAGTTTGTTAGTCTCTGACAGTGCCAGCCTCAGATTCTGAGTCACGGGATATCTCTCCCGCGACATCAAAGTGTCTGTGATATCCTCCTATCATAATTAATCAATCAAACTATCAGATTTCAATCCAAATGATCTTTCTATCTATCTTATCCTGTCAATCAGATACATGTTTATCACGTGTACTAAAAGGTAATTCTATCAATTATCTAAAATCAAGAGGGTTAACTAGCAATCCGGCTACAACGTTATCTATCTTGACTTAATCAATCAAAATACAATGCCGACAGATCAAAATGGCTTATCGAAATAAAGTTTGACCTAATTAACTTGCTCCATTTTTCACATTCTACCATCTAACACAAATGCATAGCACAGAAAATGCTTGCGCAGAAACCTCTTTTATTTGCGTAGATGTTTACATTTGTGTAGTTTCCCTAAATGTTTGCGCTGAATCCCCTAACACTTGCACAGATTTAACATTTGTGTAGTTTTACTAAACGGATGCACCACCCGAATTGACAAATGTGCAGTATCTACATTTGCGCACTTTTATTTGACAAATGCGCAGTCAAATTTTTCTACCACATATGTGCAGGTGCCCCATACATATGCGTAGAACTACCAGTTTGCTACGCATATATGCGCCGCAACTGCGCATATGTCTTTCATCTAAGAAAATCAAAATTTTCTAAACTAACTATTCATTCAATCTAATCTAAACACCCTAAAAATTCTACTACAAAATCATCAAATCATCTAAATCACATAGAGGATCGAGTCACCTACGACTCTCCTGAATCGGGTGGTCTGTTGAAGCATTTGACCCTCTCAAATTAGTGATCAGACAATAGGAATGACGTCTTCTCAGCTCAGCTCAGCTCTCTCCATTAGCTCCAATCTCCAAATGAAAAGTGTGCACAATGACCCTATTGTGGACCCCTTAGCCCTATATATAGCCCGTGGACCCGTTTTGCTTGATGTTTGGACCCTACCTATCCGTCTCTTTCCAAATCACCTCATTTTCAACAATATTTCATCCCGTTTCTTTCGTGAGATTGATTGTCAAATCGAAAAAAATTTAAAAAAATCAAATAAAATCATCAAATAAAATAAATTAACTTTTTGCCAATCAATCTCTCGAGGGGGCATGCATAGGTCGTTTGAGACATTGTTTGGGGCAGGGGCAAAAATGCTTGAATTTTTCTTTGAAGCAATGTGACCAGCACATTATTTAAAAGAGGGGCAAAATGTATACACTAAAAAGTGACCTCATTAATTAATTAAATATTTATTATTTAATTAAATATTGACTTGATGAATTAATTAAATATTTATTATTTAATTAATATGTATTCCTCTATTTATTAAATAAATTATTCAATTTATTTAATAGATTCATTATAGTTTATTCTCCTATCCTAAGTCTTCTAAATAGTCTATTAAAGTGATTAAATTAAATACACAATCACCTAAATATGACTAAGTCCCCTATTCCACCTCATCTACCTGGTCACCTGACACATCACCTTGGCTAAGATAAATAATTATTATCAATTATTTATTAATCATTATCCTCACTCACACATGTCCTATCTTTAAGGGCTATGTGGCCTTATAAGACTTGGTCTCATGACCACATGTCTTCTCTCAAACCAAGTCAAGAGACAATCCCTATTCCTAAGGGGATTCTCAAGCCACCTCTAAGGGTCAAAGATGACTCATAGGATACTTGTACAAAGAGTCCTCATGAGGAAGAAGTCCTTCCCTCTTCCTCTCTTTGGTCTTTGTGAGACACTTGACATGTGTCTTTCCCTTCCACCTTCTTCTCTTCCATGTCAATGTGAGAGGAACATCATCCCTATTCTTCCTCTCACATTCCAACTACATCCCCCTTTCTCTCAACCCCTTCAACCATGTCAATCCTAGCCCTAGGATCTTCCACCTTTCATTCTCCATCATAGGATTGTGCCACCTAGGCTTGGATCCTCCAAAACTCTATAAAAGGAGCCTCATTTTCCCTTTGTGAGCTAATAGCTAATAGTGAACAAGCAATCAAGCAATCAAGCAATCAAGCATTCTAGAGATCAAAAGCATTCAAGCATCTAAGTTATCCTCATATCACTTCCATTTCATCCATTAGTTTTGCATAATCAAGCTTAGGCCATTTTGCACTCATTCATACAAATCTCCACACTTTGGTGACATCTTGGGCAAGGAGCTTCAAATTGGAAATCTGAGAGCTCACCATCTTCAAGAAATCAAAGCTAGGAGAGCAATGGAGACAAGCTACATGGTAGGTGAAGGTAAAATGCCATTTTAGCTTCATTTAAATTGTATTCTTCATTGTAGTTTGCTAATTAGTTTGATTTATTAATCTTAGAATAGTTAATATATCATTTAGAATAGTTTTCACCTAATTTTGCATACACATACTAAAAGATGCTAGAAATGGAAAATTTGACTCAAAAGGAGATGAAGGTATATTCTTAGGTTATTCATCAAATATCAAAGCATATAAATGTTTGATCAAGGCTACTAATAAAATTGTTGAAAGTGCAAATGTGAGGATTGATGAATTTGTAGAAAGGAATGAAGTGGATAGCAAAAAGGAACCTGAGGATTACAAAAGATCTATTTATGTACATGAAGGTAATTTGGTTGATACAACTGAGTTGCAATAAGAAGGAACCAATGAGCAAGATGAGCCTCCACCGAGAGATGAAAACACTAATGAACAATCTACCGAACCTGTATTAACAAAATATGTGAGAAGACACCACTCACTGAGCATAATTATTGGAGACAAGAATGCAAGAATCATGACAAGAAGTAATTTGAAGGATAACACATGTTTAATTTCTAAATTTGAGCCAAGTGTCACGACTCTCTATAGGCTAACCTTTACGATTCTTAAATATACACATTGGACAAGTATGTGAGTGTGTTATTTATTATTTTAATGAATGATTCTTTAAATAATGTTGATTATTGAAATAATTTGAGTTGAACTATTTTGTGTTCTATGGTATTAATTAGGTTCCTAATTTGGGTTGTTTTCGAATATTCATCAAACATTACTAGTAATTAATTATAAAATTAGACTTGTTGTCCAAATACTTATTATTAAATATAATCATTAGACACTTTAAGTAATATATATATATATATATATATATATATATATATATATATATATATATATATAAAATATAAATTATAAAATCACAAGTAAAACATAACCATTAAATAGCTTATATACATTTAATAATGTTAAACACAAACACAATTTATAAAAATAAAATAAAATAAATAATACTATTAATAATACATAAATAAAATGTCGTAAGTATTATTAAATTAAGAAAATAAAATTTAAACAGTTAAATCTAATTAAAAATCAATATATAATTAATAAAAGAAATACTAAATAATATATTTGAATTATTAATACAATGCTTAAATAAACCAATTTATAAAAATTATTTTAAAGAAATATAATAATTACCCATTGCATTTAAATCGATCTTATACCTATGGACATTTAAAACTATGACACAATGCTTTTTATTGTATAACATAAGGAATTTGGGATTTGGGGCAAGTGTAAATATAAGCTATATTAAAAAAAAAATTCACTTCTTGAAAGGTTGGCATACTCCTCAACGCACAACCATATATTAGACATTTTTATCATTTATTTTGGGAAGGAATGCAATACACCATAAGTATATATGCATCTAGCTTCGAATAGAAAAAAAATGTCAATAAAAATCATGTCTAGCTGAACAGAGAAGCTATACGCATGGAGTCAGGAAGATTTGATTTGAACATATCAACAAGATGTTTCCAGAAGAAAAACGCACTTCTCAGCACCACCTGAAGATTTGATAAATAGGGTTCAAACCATTATTTTGTGGAGATATCAAAGGTAGTGATTTGAATAGGACATAATCAAAAGCTACCAAACACGTGTGGCTCTCCTTTTTTATTACTTCAATCTGCATTCTTCCAGCTAGTTCAAGTACAACCCAAAGATTCTCCAAACCCTTGTCTCATTTTTGGTATGATGAATCATTTTATGGTATCTTGTTTAAATTTCCCAAATATTATCAAAGCTACAACAGTTATTTAGTTATTGTTTAATAAAATTCTAAGATCTCTTAACTACTGGGGAGATTGTATTAACAAGAATAGAAGAGGACTCTCTTATCTTGAACAATCTTCTTGTCTTTTGAATCTTTTAAAGAATGAAAGAATTACATAGAAAGCTTTGTTAAATTATTAAATATGTAGAAGTTTCCTCTTTCATCTCTTTTTTTACCTTAGTCTAAAACTATGGTTGATATTTGTTAAATAAATTTTGATTACCCACAAATATGTTGATTCTGGAAAGGTTTCTTTTTACATATTTTATTTCAAAAATTAGGATGATAGTAACATGTTATGAAAAACTTATTCTGGACTATGAAGAAAGTAAAATTTGAAAAGTAATGAGGGTTATTATGTTTTATTTTACTGTAGCAACATCTAATGTTAGGTTGGCACTGATGTAGCAGCATCTAATGATATGTTTGGCACTGATGCAACAACATCTAATGTTATGTTTGACACTGTTGTAGCAACATCTAATGTTATGTTTGGCATTGTTGTAGCAACATCTAATTCTATGTTTGGCACTATTGTAGTAGCATCTAACAATATGTTTGTCACTTTTGTAGTATCACCTAATGATATGTTTGGCACTATTGTAGCTATATTTCATACTATGTTTTGGCATTGTTGTAACTGTATTGATGATACTCAGAATTTTTGAAAATTGTTGGTTGTTTTAACTCAATCAAACACAGGCTATGATTTCATATGAAAGATGTCATTTTCCTTTCCCTCTCATAAGTCATGTTATAGTCTTAAGAAGGTCTTATCAACTGATTTAATCATTCCAGAAATAGACTTAACGAATTTAGATACCTATATATACTTGTATGTATGTATATAGGTACGAGTACCTACATGTATACACAAAGGTGAATATATGTACAAGTATGTATATATATAGGTATGAATACTCACATATATACATACACGTGTACATAGATGAAAAAACTATGAGTAAAATTATGGGTGCAACACACCTCATCAGTAAAAAGATTGGAAGAAGTAGCAATTCAATATTCTACTTTGTATTTGCTTTTCCTAAATAGATCATTTTTATTTATAAAATTATACTATCAAAACTAATATTGAAATTTTTTGTTGCTACATATCTGCTACTAAATAATTATGTAGGAGCAGTTGTTAAATATCATCTGTTAGTATATGTCACTTAAAACTTTTTCTTCATCTTTATTGACCAATTTTTTTGTTGCTAGTTGTTGTTGCCTTCACTTTGAATATATTGATCTTTTCCTCTTATGTAGATGATGATGCCTATGTCTGACTGCACTGTTCTTCAATTTTAAATACTTCACTAAGGACCTTGCATCCTTATTTTTATTTCAAAAACACCAAGCCACAAACATACATTGGATAGTTTTCTAGCCATCAGACACACCTCTTCTATTTCATTTCTCAGAAGTTATTTAAAGAATAGTCATGTGTGGAACTATTCTAAATGGTTCTATACTTACAATGCTATTCCAAAAATTTTAAACAATAACTTTCACCAAAAACTAGTTAAGATAGGCTTATTTGAAAATAACTTACCAATAGTTTAACCTTTATATTTTCTCATAGTCTCTTATCATTCTAGAACCAAGTTAAAGTTATCAAGCTAATAAACTTTTGGTTGTCTAATAATGAACTCATATTGAACTCTAAAAGAACTTAGGAAAAACTAGTTCTGTATTAATAATAGGTGAGAAAGTAGAATACATGTGCATAGACAAATCTTACACATGGCTTAACTATAACCTTGAATCACATTTTGTTGATATTTATAGTGAATAACTCAAGAATTCTGCTTGATTTTCCTGAGTGGGTGTATGAGAGAGAATAATTGTTCAGGATGGTAATTCCCCAAAAGGGTTCGTTTCCACAATAATTAAACTAAAAGTCAGTAGAAAATAGACTACATACTACAATAGTGTGAGCGGTTCAAGGGCCTTGATCCTATGGATATGAGTATATAGGAAACTTGGTAGGTGAAGCATACCTCTAGTGTGTAGGCACCTTAGACATAATCAAAGTGGTTACATGATAATGGTCAAATCAAGATCTAAACTTCTAAAATCATTAAACTCAAAAAGGAATGATTCTCAGGAAGGTATCTATACCCAGTCAAATGCCCAAAAGCCGAGAGGGGGTATAGAACTTAAAATTACTCTTGGTGGTCTTGCACCTGGCTATAAGCCCAAAAACCAATGAAGGGTGTGGATCCTATTTATAACCTTTCTAAAGAACCTTAGCATAGTCTTGGGCTGACTATGATATTCTAGCAAGCTCCTCTAGACCTAGATGGTCTCGAAGAGTGCAAGTCTCTGATTAGAGCAGTAAGTATTTCTTGTCCTTATGAGAACCCATCTCAGATGGATGGAAGAATGACTTCTAGGTCATTTACATCATCCTCTATTCCACACAGAAAGAGATTGGGTCAGGATGATCCCTTTTCTTTCCTAGGACAAAAGAGCCCAGATGGCTAAGTGGAAATTTTGTCCTAGATGGACTCTTTTAAAATTTATATCCTAAGCAATCAATGATTAAATTTCTTAAGTAAACAAAAAAAATTATAGCCTTGTATTCAAATTTGATATGTATTGATGTCTTCTAGTAATTCTGTTATTTTAATTCTTAGGACAGGTTGGTCCCTACATGTGGTATCAGAGATTTTGGTTCAAAGACTCGGCCTGAAGGCCTACTATTTAGCATATGAATATGTTTAAAAAGAAAGGGGGGATTAAAATTGAGAAGTTGTATATGATGTACTGAATGAAATCTTAATACTTGATAATCTACGTTCTAGAATGGTAGAGAAAGTCTATGTCTGCAGGAGGGAGAAGTCCTCTGTAAGCATACAACAGATCCTCAGATGCACCCTAAATGCACTCCAACATCCTCTCGTGAGGACAACATTAACATAGATAGATTGTCTTCAATGGTGAAAAGAAACAAAATAAATAAAGCTAAAAGATAAAAAAGGGGAAAAAAACAAAAGGAAAATAAGCCTTCTGTAGTAAGAGATTTTCCTTTTGGCACAGGGCATAATGCCCCAGTAATCAATAAAGAAGTTATGGAACACTACCAACAAGTGCACCCTAGGAATGCACTAGGAAACCTTGACTCTGAGGAGGACCCAAAAGAGGAAAGGGAACCATAGTAGGTTTCCCAGGGATGTAATTTGTAAATGTGTATAGTATCTTGTATAAATGTAAAATTGGAAAGTAAAAGTGGAATGTGTACCTAGAGCAAGTACCCTTGTAACAAATACTGTACCAAAAATAAAGATACCTTTTCTTTAAAAGTTATTTCAATGTTTGTCCATATTAAGTATGTCTTTAGTAAATGATTCAATTAAAGATTAAGATTTTAGTCTATTAAGTTTTAATAATTATTGTTGGCATACATATACCATGATAAAAATGGCTCAAACTAGAGGACCTTGGGGAGGAAGAGGATGAAGAACTGCACCCTCTTTTCAAAATAAAAGCCCAACAGAACAAGCTGGGAGTGGCATAAAAGCTATCATTAACCTGTTAACTGAACAAAGAGATCAGATCCATAATTTAGAGAAGATTGTAAAGTATTTGAGCACCAGAAAAGGAGAGTTAGAGCATGTTCTGGAAAACCTCAGGGGAGATCAGGAGAAAAACCTCCATGGAATAGGATGGGAAACCACTCCCCCAATATTTCCTCCACCCAAGAAAGTTTCCACAGATAGGCCTACTCGACAAGGGATTATCTTTGATCCTTCTAAGGACATCTAGAAAATTGCCCCACCCAAATTTGATGGAAAACATGTTAGGGATGCAACTAAGGATTGGTTAATAGAAATGGAAAAATATTTTGAGTTAAAAGACTATCCAGAAAGCATGAAAGCTGCACGAGGTGCCTACTAGTTAATAGGAGAAGCGACTAGCTGGTGGACCAACACTAAAGAGAAATTTAACTACACCAAGGAAACCTTAAGTTGGGAGCAGTTTGTGGAACACTTTTGGGAGAGGTGGCTTCCACAACTATATTATGATGAGAAAATGACTGAGTTTATGAATCTAAAACAAGGACATTTATCAGTGCAACAATACTAGGACCACTTTGCCAAGTTGATGAAGTTTGTCCCTATTTACCAAAAAGATGAAAGGGCCCAAGCAAGAAAATTTATTCTGGGCTTAAACACTGAGATTGGAGCTGAGGTAGACATGTTTATCCTTAGGAGCATGAACCAAGTTTTGGAAAGAGCTCATAAATAAGAAAAGAAGCTTCAGTCTTTGGTTGCAGTCAAGCAAACCTTTCAAGATAGAAGATCCTATTTTAAAAGGAAGGTGGAACACAAAGATTCCTAGGAAGAAGGTAATAGAAAGAGAAGAGCCCCCTAGAACTAGCAGCAAACTGGAATCAAGGAAATAGTTCTAACAATAATACACCAAGAACTAGTTGGAACAAATAACCTCAGAATTCTAAAGGACCAGCTGGAGGATGTTTTATGTGCGGGGGAAACCACTATGCTAGAAACTATTCAAGGGGATAGGGATCAAGTTCTAAACAGCTGTTGGATTAGGTGTGGAGAGGTAAGTACTGAGGGGGAAGGGGTGAATCAGTACTTTAAAATACTTTTAAAACTATTTGAGCTTTCTTCACAGTCACTTACTAATTTCTTAACATTTGCATGCATCACATGAAACATATAAAAGATATAACACATAACACATAACACAAATATTTGGTATCACAGAAATCCTTGTTAGAGGATACAAATTGCGGTTGGAACGACACCCACAAGACTTTACTACTGCAGAATAAAGTTTTCTCAGTTAGAGCTACAATGTGAGATATTTCTAATAGCTTACCCTATTAAGAGTATTAACCCAGTTAAGAGTCTAAAAACTATTAAGTCTACCTTGTGAAATGATTTTATAATTATAATCTAAGAACTACACCTGGTTAAAGGATTTACAAAATAAGATTTGCTAGGATCTGCTCATTTAAGAGACTTTACAACTATAATTAATCTTTAATCAGTAACACAAAATATGTATGCCAAACTTGCATCAAACATATTCTTATTAGACTCTTTATTCTCATTGACTCATTACCTCATATTGTGTACCTTTCACACTAATAATTTAGTAATTGGTAGATTCACTTTTGAATCACAATCTCTATTTATTCTTCACTGCTCTGTTACTCAGTGGCTTCACTTCTCATCACCTTCTCAATAATATGCTTCATACATGCAATCTCCTCTTGCATTCATACCACCATAACTACCACACTGATCTTCATACTCTAATCCATTTACATACAATTCTAGAAGCTGTGCTAAGAGTTCTAGAATCATCTCTTCAAGCGGTAGTAGCATTGGTTACACTTCTAATGCATATTTCATCCTTAATTCTCATTGGTGGATCTCACCTCGTAATCATGTGTAATCATAATGCTCCAATCTCCAATGTTTTTTATATGATCTCCTCAAGATTAGTAAATCATTTTCTATTCGGTGTCCAAATTCAATGTACTTAAAGATTCTTCTAGTGTCAGCTTGCTATGTTTGTTAACATGTTTTCCTTAAATCGGTGATGGTCTTCTCTTCTCAGTTTGGTTGATGTTGTAGCTTAGTAAAACTTGGTTCTCGGTGCTCGGTTCTACCTTGCTTGGTGCCTATACTTTCTTTCCCTTTACTGAAATGACCTATCTTCTTATTTCCTTTGTCGAATAGCTTTCCCTGCTTTACCGAATTGTCTTTCCTTTATTATTGAGATGACTTTGACAAACAATATGACTTCCTCATAACTAATGACAACAAAATAAATCTTAGGAGTATCAATCTCCCCCTTTTAAATTAGTTTGGTATGTTTGTTGAAAACCTCAAAGTCATCAACAAAAGATCAAAATTTATAAAATTTGTCGTTGTCCATTCTTCGTCCTCAGTAAACATATTACTCCCCTTGAAGTAATATCTCTTGTACATATCCATAACCTTTTGCATATCTTCAAATGTATCATATACTCATATATTCCATATATAATCTCCTTTCTATACTTATCCAAAAACTATATATATTTCCCCTTTTGACATATGTACATAATATTCCCATTTTTTAAACAAAAAATGCCAAAACATTAACTTATTGATTTTCCAGTGTGGGGATCTTATCAAAGATGGTTTTGTACTTATCATGTTCATCCTTGAATGATGACTTCCATGTGTCCTTAAGTGTCTACAACACTATGATTTTCTCACTTAAATCTATGGTTAGAGGGTAAAATTACAAAGCTGTGTCACACTTTTATAAAGGAAAAGGTTAACAACACACAAACTTTTTAACTTTAACGACATATAAATTGCATTTATGTTTAGAATTTTGAGATGATGTAAACTAATGAAATGTGTAAAAGTGGATGAAGTTTATGCCTATAATTTTATAAAAAAAAATTCAACAAGAATTCACATAATTTTTTAATTTTTGAAGTCCATTTTTTACTTGCTGAAAAATGTTGAAAAATGAGGGTCTTGTTCCCACCAAAAAAGTATATACAAATAATATTTTTTTCCTTTGATTTCAAAATATGTTATAGATGAAATGTATAGCTAGTGCAGAAAAGAAGAAAAATTAGTTTTCAATGTATATTTGATCTGTTATAACTACTCAAAGTCGAACATACCTGAAATCGGCAATTTTCATCTCCCACCAAATTTCCCCTATCAAATCTACACCATTCAAAAAAAAAATACACATTCTTGAAGAGAACTCTCTCCTCTAGTGTTAAATATAAAATTTCAATTTTTTTGATAAGCTTTACTATTTTTTTCTATTTTTGATTAAGCTTGTTCTCGAATGTTAAAATACCTACTTGTAATATTTTAAAATTATAATATATTAGATCTAATTAAAATACTATAAAAATTATATGATGATAATCTTGACCCTCTACTCTAAAAAAGGGTATTTTCATATTTGTAAAAAATATCATTAAAAAGAGTAGGAGTTATTGAAACATCACTTTTTTGAAATAATTTTATTTCTTTAGTAATTGGTATAAAACATGCATTTAATAGATATTTCCAATTGGAAAAGTTGAAGAACTTATCTAACTTAGCTAGAATGAATCTAGCTAGACCATATGTTTGAAAAAAAAAAAATTTAGTTAGAAATATTCAAATTCATCTGTGCTAATAAGTTGTCCTGAAACGTGACACAACTTTGTGTTTTTACCCTAGACTTACCATACTATCCATAGCACTAACACTCAATGTGCTAACTAGATCTTTTGCCTTAAGAATCTATCTCTGTAGAGATTCTATATGTGGTATCAAAATTGTTTGGAGTTAAAGTAAATCCATTCTGATCTGATTCTCCTCCTTTCTTACCTCATATTTCACTCCCATCAAGTGCTTCAGCTTCTCATAGTATTCTTGTATAGACTTAGGCTCAGTGGAAATTTTGGATAATTGCTTGGTGGGCTCTTTTTCCACATTATTATTATTTTCTCTTATCTCCTTGTTGAAATTGGAAATCAAACAAATCTGCTAAAATAATAAAAGAATTGTTTGCAACTCATTTTCCAATTCATTTATTAACTTTGAAAGAGTTACCTTATCTAAAGCAACTGAATGAATAATTTTTTCAATCACCTTTGTCTCCATCTCCTTTTTATGAACTTGTAGTATATATTTGGTTGTATCTATGCCATGTTGGTTGATATGGATGACTAGTTCTCTCAACTAATTGTAAATATCACCTTTATCATTTATTGTGGCCTCATGTACAATATCACTCAAAATACCTTTTACTTGCTCCAAAACATCTATTTTCTGCTTCTTTCCTATGAGTTTATCTTGAGAAGCTTTTCTTTTCAACAAATCTCCGAACTCAGAGAATTCTTTAGGGCTCAAGGTTAAGATATCAACCTTAGGTATAACAATAGTTTCATTTATATCAATCTCTTTCTCAGACTTTCTCTTCTTTGATTTTCCCTTAGAAGTAGATGCCTTCTTTACATCTGATTGTGTAGATGTTCCTCAATTTTATCTTCTTTTTCCTTCTTTTCTCTTCTTGTTTCTTCTCTTCCTTATTCTCTTGTTTCTCTTCTTTATTTTCTTCTACCCTTTCTTTCTCTTTTTCAATCAATCAATCATTTTTTAAAACTCTTTATTCTAATTATGAATATCTCCTACTTATCAATCAATCATTTTTTAAAACTCTTTATTCTAATGATGAATCATAGAATGCCATGCAAAATGTTGAGCAAAACAAATATCACATAGTTAAATCTAGAAATCACATGCATTGATGAATTTTAATTTATTTTTATTTTTATATTTTCTTAAATATTCTTATATATTATATGTAAAATAAAATGGAATAAGATTTTAACAATTACATCTAACTTCTAAATAATAATGTGTAGAAGAGTGACTAATGTGTGGTGGTGTAATGGTTAGTTAATGATAATGTTGTGATATTACTAGCTAATATATACTCTATATTTAAAATATGCCGAGATTCATCGAGGCATTGCATTTTTTCAACTTTAATTTTCTTATAATGTTGAAAAAATTCAATGCCTCAATGCATCTCGACATATTTTAAATATAGAGTATATATTAGCTAGTAGCAGCCGCAACACGCTTAACAAATTAAATTAATTAATTTGATTAGGATTAGCATTAGGGTTAGAGTTTGGTTTAGACTTATTATTAGGGCTTAGTGTTAAGGTTGGGTTTATGGTCATGGTTACGAGGAGAATTATGGTTAGGGTTAGGGTTGGAGTTAGGGTTTTGGATTAGGTTTATGATTAAGGTTAGAATTAGCATTACGGTTAGGATTTGGATTAGGTTTATGATTATCGGTAGGGTTAATATTAGGGTTAGGATTTCATGTTAAGGTTTAGTGTTATAAGTTAAATAAATTAATATAATTAGGATTAGGGTTAACATTTACATCATGGTTAGGGCTATAATTTTGTGTTATGCTTAAGATAATGTTTAGGGTTTACATCAAAGTTAGAGTTAGGGTAGGGATTAAGTTTAAAATTATTATTATTATTATGAGTATGGGAGAATAATAGTTATGGTATATTTAAAAGTCCAATATTAGGATTAGCATTAATGTGTCATGGCTATGGTTTAATGCATCGTTTAGTGTTACGATTTATATCATGGTTAGGGTTAGCATTAGGGTTAGAATTTGGTTTAAATTTTTCATAATAATTAGGTTAGGGTTTACTATTAAGGTTGGGTTTATGGTCATGGTTACAAGTAGAACTATGATTATTTTTTAATTTAATATTTTTGTAAAATATTAATTTCATTATTTTGTATAGTATATGTAAAATAAAATGGAATAAAATTTTAACAATTACATCTAACAGTTTCTAAATAATAATGTGTAGAAGAGTTGACTGATGTGTGGTGGTGTAATGGTTAGTTAATGATAATGTTGTGATATTACTATCAAGATTCAACTGTGTAGTTTTTTAGTCAAACTCATTGACCCATGTTTCATGAGTAGTGGCTCACAAGAACCCATCTCTCATGAGAATAGAACACTTAACACTCATTGTGTCTAGGTGATACTCACAAAGGTGAAGCACCAGGGATTCTCAGGAGGTCACCCATCTCAGTACTACTCCAACTCAAGCGTGCTTAACTACATTTTTTTTTTTATCTATGGTTAGACCCACTTTTAATGCAACCCCATTTGCAAAACCTTTAGCAAGTATTGTGCCTCATGAACCATTTATTAGAAAGCCCCTTAAGATCATAAATTGATAAGTAGGATATATTTTCCACAACAAGTCAAATTATGATATTGCTATCAGGCTTCAACTGTGTAGTTTTTTAGTCAAACTTATTGACCCATGTGTCATGAGTAGTGATTCACAAGAACCCATCTCTCATGAGAAATAATTGAACAATTAACAGTCATTGCATATAGGTGATACTCACATAGGTGAAGCATTGATACTTCTCAGGAGGTCACCCATCTAAGTACTAATCCAGCTCGAGTGCACTTAAATATGGAGTTTCCTCCATGGTTAAACCCACTTTGCTTGCAACCCCATTTGCAAAACTTTCAGCAAGTGTTGTGCTTTATGAACCATTCTTTAAAAAGTCCCTTAAGATCATCAAATTATAAGTAGGAGATATTTTTCACAAGAAGTCAAATTGTGATATTGCTATTAGGATTCAATTGTGTAGTTTTTGAGTCAAACGCATTGACCCATGTTTCATGAGTAGTGGTTCACAAGAACTCATCTCTCATGAGAATGAATGGAACACTTAGCACTCATTTCATCTATGTGATGCTCACAAAGGTGAAGCATCAAGACTTCTTGGGAGGTCACCCACCTCAGTAGTACTCCAGCTCAAGGGAGCTTAAGTACATAGTTTCCTTCATTATTAAACCCACTTTTCTTGTAACCCCATTTGCAAAACCTTCAACAAGTGTTATGCCTTATAAACCTACTTATCAATTGAAGGGAAATTCTAATGAATGGTTCATAAGGCTCAACACTTGTTGAAGGTTTTGTAAATGGGGTTGCAAGAAAAGTGGGTTTAATCATGGAGGAAACTCTATAGTTAAGCATGCTTGAGCTAGAGAAGTACTGGGATGGGTGACATCCCAGAAAGTCCCAGTGCTTCACCTCTATGAGAATCACCTAGATACAATGAGTGTTAAGTGTTTCATTCATTCTCATGAGAGATGGATTCTTGTGATCCAGTACTAATGAAATATGGGTCAATGATTTTGACTCAAAAACTACCCAGTTGAATCCTGATATCAATATTAAAATTTAACTTTTTGTGGAAAATATCTCCTTCTTATCAATGATAATGTTGTTATAATCAAGGTTTAAAATTTCATTAGATTTTTGAGTTTGCAAGCTTTGTTTTTTTCTTGAGCCATTGATCTCACAAGTTTGAAAGTGTTATGGCCAAAGAAGAGGTCCCTCAGCTATAGCCTCTTTAGTTCAAACTGAGTTGAATATCCCAAAATTACCCTCATCAGAAAAATAGTTTTAAATAGAAGTGTAAAGGCTAAATTATCATATCGATACTCACTCCAATTAATTTTTGGGCCCATTTTGATAGAACATCTTAGTACAATTATATATTGACAAGTGTGATGTACTCTTGTGATAAGTATGACTTATGAACTAAAGTTTATCCTTACCTATTTTGCATTCATATACACATTATTCATGCATTCAAACTTATATCATCCCTATTGATAGGCATGATGTACTCTTATTTATAAGTATGGCTTATGAACTAATGTTTATCCTTGCCTATTTTGCAATCATATACACATTATTCATGCATTCAACCTTATACCATCACCATTTATACTTACTTGCATATATTTATCATTTACACATTATTTATTGGCTTACATTCACACCAATGTCCACACATTCATTCATTGCCTCAAAGCTACAATTTTTTTTGTCATAGGTTAGGCCTAAGTGGTTCGGGCTTGAGCTTTAAAAATATAAATTTAATTTCTAAATAATTCAAGAAAGACCCCAAAATTTTGAAATGTAAATTTTGATTTTCCAACCTCCTACATAACCATTGTGAGTTAACACGCTTTTTACAAAAAAATGTTGTTGTTTTGAAATTTACAAGGATTTGACATGCAATTTATTTATGTTTATTGCAAAGGATAATTATTAATACATTCTTCAATTTCTAAAGGGACAAAAGAATCATGATTAACATCATGATCAAATGTATAGGAAAGTTGGTGTACATATTAATGTTTCATGTTGAAATAAATGTTATGAATATCAAATTGGATAATTTTGTAGGAGTTGAAGGTTAGTTCACACATCCTAGGATTGTCTGCAAAGAAAAAGATAAACTTCCACATGAAATTATGGAGAGAAAATATCTTACTTCATATTAAGATCTATGATGATAATCATTTGATCTATGATATTATAATGTAGGGAAATAGGCTTCACTAGATTGTGCATGCAAAGTAGGGACTAGGCCTATTTCTACCTTGATTACATTAAGCACAGTATATCCACTTAGTGTTAACAATTTTCGCATCCAACTCAAATTGGAAGAGTTGGCTAGTTTTTCAACTAAGTTAAGATATATTTGATTCATTTTAAACTTTTAAGTTTCAGAAAGTAAGAGTGCAGAAAGTAAAACTTAAAAGAGAACAAATGTACATAAAAAGAAATATTTGCTTTTCATTTATGAAGGAAAAATATTACAAATATATGCAAGAATGTTTTGATTAAGTAAAAATAGGTTTTGAAAGAACTCAAAACCTTGTACAAAGCACGAAAGATAGAGCTTAAGAGTTCAAGAAACAACTGTGATACATCACCAACAAAAAAGAAACAAGACTAAACAAAAAAAGGCTACAACCATACAACCAAAACATAAATAGGGACAACACAACAAAACAGGACAGCAACCAGACAACAAAAGACTAGCTAAAACTTTTTCATGGTTTCCTCAACCTGGTTCACCATAAGGCCCATGGTACCAGCCATGTTTTTGATATCTTCCATATCAGTGTCCTCCTAGGTAGAGGCCTTCTTCATCCTTGCACGAGATATATGCAAGAATATTTACATAAAACATTACAAGTACATTTTGCATTACATCACTTTCTTTTCATTCTTTTCATTTACAAAAGAGGAAAGAAAAATACATAAAATATTCCACACAAGTTGTGGAAGCTATCAAAAACTATGCAATTTGAAAGTTAAAAGAGTATCTGTTAGAATTTAGTAATCTTTCCTTGGTTGTTTTCTTTAATTTGAGGATAAACCAAGGTATCCTCCTTTTATTTATTTTAGGATATTCCTATAGGAATCTCTACATGTAATTTTGTCCTCTAGTCCAAGTGGGAGGACAACTCATATTTTGTAATTTCTTTAATAAGAAAATTAAAGTTTATTCCTCCTTATGAGGATGCTCACACTTGGCACACACTTAGTATGAATGTGGCACTCATACACATGGGAGTTACATGCAAACTCCTTCACTCATCTCTAATTAAGAGATGTTTCTCCACACACTTGACATAATTTTTTTCTCACATTTCCTACACACAATTTTCTCTCCTCTTGTCATATTAGTTCTCTCATTATTGTATTGAGCTTCTTTCTCATATTCTATCTCTCTCTCTTTAGGCTTTTCATGCCTCATTCATAATACACAAAGGGGTTTTTCTTTGCTTTTCCCCTTACAAAAATCTCTTGGCTCTTTGTTGGGATTCTTGGAGTATTCTAATGTTTTGGTGATTGATCTTGCAACTCTTTCTCATATTTGGCTTATGGTAAACTCCTTATTGCATTTCACTTTCTTGGATTATTTTCATGAACTTATTTTCATTCTTTTAATACTTCTAACATGGTATCAGAGATATTTAATCCTTGTTTAAGTGTTTTGTAGGAAGGTGTCATTCAAAGGAGCAAGATATTCTTGTTAATCTAATATTTGTTGTAGCTCTTTCTTATTCTTTTATCATTTTAGTTTTTTTAGGGTCTAACCCTCTTTGGAAGGCTTGCCACCAAAGAGTAGATTTATTTTTTTATTTTTTAGGGGGTTTGGTCAGTTCTCTACCAAACCCATCTTAGTTCCTTCATTTAATCTCATATTTTTCATAGTTTCTCTAACCTTGTTTACAAGTTTCATTTATCTCATTCAAATTTGAATCTTCTTTGTAACAAGTTTTTCTGCAGTTTTCATCTTCATTTCGGTTCATAGACTTTCTAATCTTTTGTGCAGGATTCAAACTAACTATTTTTTCCAATTTTCTAATCCCTTGCATGCAGGGTATTTCACCCTTTTCTGCATATTTTAGTATTTGATCTTATTTTAACATTGTTTCTATCAGTTTTATATCTTAGTTAATCTCTAATTTCATATATTTCATATACTTCTTTGTTTCATATTTCTTATCTCATATTGTTCTTTATTGCATGATTCAAAAACTAATATCTCAGATCTTCTTTTCAATATCTTTGTGCATGTAGGTTCATTTTTTTTTTCAGACATATCTCTATTCTAATTTATATCTATGTTATTCTTTCATATATATCTGATTTTATAATATTGTGCATGCAAGTTTCATAAATCTTTGTTTTGACAATACCTCACTCAGACGCCCATATATTTTGAACCCGGATAGATTAGGAAGATCGCTCCAGTTTGAACCTTGAAAACTTCATCTTTAACAACATATCAAAATCTTAGCAAAATCTAATGGTGCATTAAGAAGTTATGACCACCGTAATATGACTAGATTTTTTTTGTCCAAAAAACATCTGTATTTTCTCTACCTTGAATGAAGTCTTGGCTCTCTACCTTGCATGAAGTCCAATTAAAATTAATATCATTACATATCTACCTTGAGCTATTACTTTGCAGCCCATCTCATCTGCAACAAATTCAGTTTGCCAAGGAATCAATTTAGTTCTTTAGCTATTCTTAGCTTTGTATTTAAGTTTATTTGACTATTTTTCAAATTAGTTTGCTTAAATCTGAAAGTTAGTTTGATATTAAATTTTAATGTTAGTTTAATTTTTTAAAATTAGGTTGTTATATTTGAAAGATAGTTTGATACTAATTTAAATTCAAATTAATTTGTTAGCATTCAATTTCATTTATCAAATCCATTCTAGTTTATATTTAACAATAGCTTTTATTTTTTTTAAAAATTATTTCTATCAATTTGTGTAAACAAAGTTTAATTAACATTAATACATTGTCTCTAATACCTTTTTTATTCACTAATACACTCTTAATTTTAATTTAATCAATTTACCTTCTTTATTTTAAAACTTTTAATAAAATTTTAATTTTTTAAATTTGTATTATTCAAAGCATATTTAACCTTAGAGTAAATTCATTTTCCTTGTTCTTTAACTTTAGATATTATTTGAGTTAATTTAATCATTTAATCATGTCTACGCTTATTCCAAAAATCAAGTTAAATAGCTCTAACTATCATCAATGGAAAACACACATCTCCTTTATATTTCATTTTAAACATTTGCTCCAAGCTGCTACAGATGCCTCTATTGAACTAGCTGCCACTGCTTCTCATACAGATATAGATGCATGGCAAGTTAAAAGTGAAGAAGCCCTTGGCTTAATTGGTTTTTTGGTTATTCTTGATTTATATGTCTTAATTGGACATTGCACCAAAGCCTATCAAGCATGGGATATTTTGCAACAAAATTATGATAGCTCCACCGAATCACGTAAGATTCAGCTCCAAGACAACTTGAAAGACCTCAAGTATATTGACTTTAAATCCATGGATGATTTTTTACTTAAATTCGATGCTATTAAAACTCAATTAAGTGGTGTGAATGTTGTTTTAACTGATATTAGATTAATTACTATTATTCTCAAGAAGTGTCTTCCTAAATAATTTCAACAATTTATTACTAACATTCATTCGCAACTTGCTATTCCTACTTTAGCTCCTCAGTTAATATGGCATATTTCAAAAAAATTTAAGTCAAGAGGAAGAAAATTTATTGCAATTTGTTACTCTTAGATCTTTTGAACATGCTTTTGTGTCTAAGCATCAAAATCAAAATAATAGATCTTATAATCATAATACTTCTAATAATAATCATAATTCTCGTAATAACAATTATAATCATCATAACAATAATAATCCTCATAATAATGGGTATCATAATCGACCCTGTTACAATTATTGTGGGAAATATGGTCATGCGATCAATAATTGTTTTAAGAAACTCAAACATGAGAAATCATCTACTCCTAATAATCAAAATTCTCTTAATAATAACTCTCGTCAAGCTTTTGTTTCTCGTTATGGGATGTTTAATCCTCACTATGATAATTCTACTATGTGGGATGAACCCTATCATGATGGCTATTCTTGGAATAACCTTCTAGATTACTATCTTCCTACTCAAACAAATTTAATTCAAAGTGATACTATGCACTCTCCTTATGATGAATTCTAATTTGATGATTCTTTCTCTCATTTTAATGATATTGTTGAACAAGAAGAGGACATTATCTCTAACTTTCTTAATTTGTTACTTTGCCTTCTTTTGATTATCCTATTAAAGATATGTTCATTACTCAAGATGAAATTCATGATGAAGGTACTAATCATATGATTCTTGTGGAGGTTAATGATAATGATGCTTATACTAGATCTCCTCCTCTTGATGTTTCATATTATGATGAATACGTTACAGATTTATTTTATGCAACTGAATATTGCATTTATGATTATATGACTCATGATTCACAATATGATTTTGTTTTCCAAAGTGTTACTGATTCATCACTAGGAGTTCCTAATAATGGGAGATCTACTAGTGGTTATTGTCTTATTGCAAGCTCAAGTGTTGATCCATCTCCATCTCTATTTTCTACTGGAAATGAATATTCAAAATGTACACATGCATCTCAAGAATCTCAATGGTCACTTGAAGATTTGGGCTCTCCTCAACAATCACATACACCTTTGTTTTCTGAAAGTGTCATTCACTTAGCCAAAAGTCTTATGTACCATTCAAGCTCCAAAGCACAAGTTGAAGAAATGCAAGATGATCAAGCCAACAACATCCTAGTGAAGACTCTTTCAAAAGAAACATCTCTAAATCATTGTAAACATTTGGGTTTGATACCTATTGATGTAATCACCCCAAGTAAAGATTAAAGGGGGGTGTTAGAATTTAGTAATATTTCCTTGGTTGTTTTATTTAATTTGAGGATAAACCAAGGTATCCTTATTTTATTTATTTTAGGATATTCCTATAGGAATCTCTACATATAATTTTGTCCTCTAGTCCAAGTGGGAGGACAACTCATTTTGTAATTCCTTTAATAAGGAAATTAGTTTATTCCTCCTTATGAGGATGCTCACACTTGGCACACACTTAGTATGAATGTGGAACTCATACACATGGGAGTTACATGCAAACTCCTTCACTCATATCTAATTAAGAGATGCTTCTCCATACACTTGACACAATGTTTTTCTCACATTTCCTACACACAATTTTCTCTCCTCTTGTCGTATTAGTTCTCTCATTATTGTATTGAGCTTCTTGCTCATATTCTATATCTCTCTCTCTCTCTCTCTTTAGGCTTTTCATGCCTCATTCATTAATACACAAAGGGGTTTTTCTTTGCTTTTCCCCTTACAAAAATCTCTTAGCTCTTTGTTGGGATTGTTGGAGTATTCTCATGTTTTGGTGATTGATCTTGCAACTCTTTCTCATATTTGGCTTATGGTAAACTCCTTCTTGCACTTCACTTCTTGGATTATTTTCATGAACTTATTTTCATTCTTTTAATACTTCTAATAGTATCATGTATATAAGTAAAGGCACATATAAATAAGGAGATATACAACATTTCCTATTAAAGGTGAACTATTGTGCTTTGATGTGTTGATTGAGGTCCGAGTCCTGTATCTATGTGTACCTATAGGGAGAGAGTGGAAAAGATGTCAATCTTAGGACTAAGAAATGGAAAAGATGTCAGTCCTAGTGTTGATTGCTACACATGCAGTGATACTCAATAATAAAGATTAGATCAAGAAAAAGGGAAACAAGTTGAAGTAGATGTTTTAGACTGATATTTTTTTTCCTTGTGTAAATATAGATTAAAAAAAGCAACTATAGGCTATTAAAGGGACATACATATTAGTATGAAACCTTTTATCTTGATATTTATTTCATTAATGGAGCCTAATTGAAGATATAGATTATTGAAGGGACATGGTATCTTAATATGAAACCTTCCAGTCTAATGTTTCGAATGCACAACTATAGGTAAAATAGAGTACAATCATGAAGGATCAATGCAATATGTTACATCTAGTTATTGCAAGAATATAAAAAGATGGAATGAATATCAGATAAAAGGTAGTTTACAATAATCTGTAAAGGTCCAAAGAAACCCTATTACAGAGTGTTAGAGAAAGTTCAAAAGTAACAATTATAAACCTATCTATCATAGAGCATCTACCAGAGAAACACATAAGCTTAGACATTATTTTAAGTAATGTTGCTGCAAGATATTAATGAATCAGAAAATACATGGTGTAGGTAGGGTATTCACAAATACCAATCAACATTCAGTATTAGATAATGATGACAAAAGAAGAGCAATCCATACTATTATCAATGGAGAAATGAAGGTTGTTGAATGTTTGTTTTTTATTAATGGTAACAACAGGTTTTGAAGGGGCCCTGAAACCCTTTAACATAAACAGCTTAAGATAGAACATTAAAGCTCCCAGAATGAACCAGTCCATCCAAAAAAATGGGAAGGAGCCACAAACAACTGACTCGAAACACTTCTATGAAATGATCATTTTAAACAACAGTCCTAAAAAGATAGCAGTGGGGCTATCCAAAATTCCCTTTTTTATGAGAATGAAGAGTTATGTCAAATGAAGATAAAGATTTCTTAGCTTGTTTCCCTTTGATAGTGACCCAACCATCTTCAACTCTCACAGCCACATCCTACCAGGAGAACTAATCTAGGACAAAGGGCCCAACACCCAGCAACGGTTCTGAAAGAAAGCCAAAATTACTCCCAGTAGGAGAAACATGAACACCAACAACCTCAGCGATAACCACACTAGTAGGACTGACAGGAAAAGCAACCACAGTTCCACCAATGAAAAATCTTGGAAACCACCAACAAAGGAGAGGGAGGTCCCAGCTTATCTGGGAGAAAAGTAGCATCATCAACAACAGTCCCAAAAGGTTGTTGAATGTTTGTTATTGCATAGGTGAGTGGCATTTATTCTACATTGAGGTGAAGTTATAAACTAAATAAATTTATCATAGGATACATTTAGAAAAATATTTTTTAGAAGGATTTAAAATCACTGCAATGTTCAAAAAAGATGTGCCACGATTCAACGAAGTTCTATAAGTACATAGTGCCAAATGTTATAACAGTGAAACATTGAATATGCACAATCATTTAGTGCAATACAAATCCTCGTATACATTAGATAGTGGCAATAATGCTAGTAATAATGAAGAGATCAACATGCATCATTTTTTATTATCAATAATTAATGTTGTCCAAGTAATAGTAGCACATAATCCACACAATCAGGCATGGGGTATCTTTGACTTCTTACTGTATGCTTTTTATAGTAATATCAAATAGAAGAAAATATCATGTCATCAATCAACAAGATTAAAAATTAGTAAGATGTTGAAAGCATTCATTAGTGAAGAAGACACAATAATCTTCAAGGTCATGAATTATGACAAAAGGAACAATACCAAATGACTTATGTTACTGCTACACAAATATATAGAAGTTTCTCTTCATGGTGCGGGCACTAAAATGATGTTTTTGTAACAGATATGCAAAAAAATTGTTGGGATTATGGAAATGTGAGTTACTGAGAGGGGAGGGGTGAATTAGTAACCCTAAAAACTTTTCCCCTTAAAACTTTAAATATAAGCTCCTTAATTAACCGATTGAAGCATTTAATTTCTTCATACATTCATTAACATAATTGAAATGTAAATACTTGTAATCTAATCAAATATGCATACATGAAACTTCATACACATAACACTAGTATTTTGGTATCACAGAAACCCTTGTTAGAAGGTAAAAACTATGGTGGGGATGGAGCCCAAAAATCTTCACTACTATAGTAAATAAAGTTGTCGGTTAAGGCTACAAAGATTGATCACTTATGATGATCTTACCCTATTAGGAGTAACATAAAAGATCTGCTAAATCTACCTAGTTAGAGGATTTTAGCAACACTCTTCAAGTGTGCACTCCGTTAAGAGATTTTACATAAGACTATTAAGTCTACTCTATTAGGAGATTTTATTTGTCACAATTTCTAGAGAGTAATAGTGAAATTTGATCTAGTTGAAGTAACTTACTTTTTTGATATCATATCCTTTTAGGTACAATTAAGAAATCACCTTATTGTGATGAATGTGTCCTTCAGTACTACTTGGTAGCCTTTGAACTGTTTATGATAAAATTGAATACTTTGTTAAATCCTTTCAACATGACCTTGATAGATCTTTAGATGTGTCACAATGGCGGCTACTTCATATGTCCATGTTCTCATAAAACTGACATCTTTACAATGCTTTAAATCATAATGATTTGACCTAATTAGTGATGTGACAATATCTAGAAAACCTAAGATCAACGGTCCAAGTGAATAACCTAAAACATCTTTACATAGGGATCATCAATTATTAAATGATTACATTTGTATTTAATTTTAACCTCGATCTTTGTAAATCATTTTCTAGCTTGATAAAAGTTGTTCACCTTGATTTATGTTTCATTCCAAACTTTTATGCCCACTCTAGATTACTAGGTAAATGATGTGTCTCTGCATTGATATAATATTGGTGCTTGATAATCTTGTGTGCTCGGTGACTACTATACTTGATACTCTGTGCTCGGTGACTATGCTTGTAGTTATGACTGACTGTACTGTTTGCTTTGGTTACCGTCTGTATGAATGATACTAATGACAAATCTTCATGCAATTAGGAGTAACATTCTCCCCCTTTGGCATTAGTATAAAAAATATATATGTGTATGCCAACTACAAAAATTTGGACTCAAATATTTACAAACTCAAAAATGTGTGAACTCCCCCTTTGAACATGCTCTTGGCATAAAGTACATACAATATATATTTACATATATTTCCCCCTTTTTGAAAATAAGGCAAAAAATGTACTTACAATTGATCAAAGATATTCTGATGGGTTTTCTTGAGGATGGCCATGAGGTTTTCCCATTCCTCTTTTAGATTTTCTAGAGCAATCTTCTCTAAGCTTGCTTGTGCATGCATGTCAAAAATGTTTTATGTCACTGATAACTCGGGGGTGACAATTAGTTCTCTTCCTTCTTGACATGTTTATGCATCACCTCTGAGTGTGGTAGTAACTCAGCTTGCAGCTCAGTTACCTGTTCTCTGATTTTGTCCTCTTCTTTCCTCAATTCTAGTCTCAACCGCTGAATCTGTGTAACTTTGGAGTAATGCTCATGAAATTCATTTGGCTTGTTTGTAAGACTATTTTCACTTTGCTTTAGATCTTCATCAAGTTTATTTAACTTTTCACTAATCTCAGTAGTGAAACAATCTATATAACTTTTGCAAAATTGTAATAACCTTTTAAATAATACTTTCTAATTTGGTTACTACTTCTAAAAGTTTTACCTTATTTATTGCCACCACTTGGCTGATTTTATTGGTGAGCTTGTATTGAATCTTCTTTTCTGCTCTTTCTTCTATCATTTTCTAGGCATCAGTAGTAGATCCACTGATTGTTTCGGTGAGCAATGCAAGTTGGTCAATGATGGGTGTTGTCTAATCTACATTGACATTGGGTGAAACTTGCATTAAGATATCCTTTACATCTTCTAGCACCTTGGTATTCTTATGTTCTTACTTCAGCTTCTCCTGGGATGCTTTTCAGGTGCATAACTCTCCATATTTTCTAAGATCTTTGAGGTTAAGTGTCCTTGGGTCACATGCACAAATTTCATTTACCTCATCAAGTGTGACTAGACCCTTCCAAATTTCCTCTTCTTCTTCTTGGCTTGCACACTAGATGTAGGAGATTGTGCAACTGAAACTTGAGCCTTATGCTCCAGATTTGGCTTAGGTCACTCGGTGGCTTTCTCTTCTTCTTTATCTTGCCCTATTGTAGAATCTACAGTCTGTGGTGCTGGGGCTTGTGATCCTGTGCATGTGGTAGGAGTTTCTACCATGTTCTCTGCCTATGTTCTTTAATAATTTTATGTTGAATTAGTGGTCTAGGTGTGTTCTTCACCTTGTTTAACTTCACCACTATGCTCAGTCTCTTTACCTATCTCCTCACCCTTATCTTTAACTATGTCTTGTGCGTGCTTGGGTGGAACTTCCTCTGTTTCGTGCTCAATAGCTATGTCTATAGCTTGTACCAAAATAGGCAAATTACTTGGTACCATTGCTCTTGCTACCTTGGTTTCTTCTTCTTCTTCAAGGTTCTTGGTAGAAACATTTATCACTTCATCTTCTTTTTCTTCATTATCAGGGTCTCCTTCTGTTATATCTTCAAACAAAATTTATCCTTCCCCTAGTGTTGTCAATGTCTCTGGAATACCTTCCATTGCAGTCTCAGAAGCAGTGATGAAATCTTTAGCATATGTTTCCTCCTCAGGCTGCTTAGTATTAGAGATGTGAATTGGTTCATCCTTAAAATCTATCAATACACCTACTTGTAAACTTGGTAGAGGTTGCTCAGTGTCAACTGCATATGCAGTTGCCTCATTTTTCTCTAATGGACTTAGAGTTCTAGTCTAGATTCTTCTACTTTCATCATCTACCTCTTGTATTTTACCTTGTAAAATATTAAATGCTCTTGTCTTCATAAAAAATTTACCTAAATGTTGTTGCAAAGCAACATCAATCTTGGGGATAGTGAAGTTTGGCTTGGCCAGAATTAGTGACCTTTCTCTCATTCGTTTCTTGGTCTGAAGTGCATAAGTCCATCTTGCAGACACTTTGTCATATAGCTCCTTCGATATACTATTAGCAAACTCTACTGGAACTTGTTTAAAATTAATCATCATAACTATGATGGCTTCCTCTAGCTTATCTTGATCTTTGGTACTTAGGTTGGAATACCTGTTAAGCTTAGGAGTAGTGAGTCTTCTAGTCTTATTTATTCATTATGCTATTTCATCAATTGTTTGGGGTCCTTTATTTATTACAACTCAAAATTGATCATTGTCTTCATCTTCTAAGTCTATTTCATCCTTTCCTCTTATCAATTTTCTTCTCCTTTTTGGTTCAGGGAGCTTGGTAGAGGCTTTTGATCCTCTCTTTTTCTAATAGGTGTGAGTCAGAGTTGGCCTAGTTATTTTTGCTTCACCTTTCTTCAAAGGTGGTTTGTTGCCAATTGTCGACCTTATCCTTTCTGAGGTTGAAGTATCAACCTATCTGCCTTTAGCCTTTAAAGCCTTTGGTGGCTCTTCTTGTTTTGGTTCATCGGACTTAGTGGCCTCTTCATCATCATCTTCACCAACTGGTACCTATTCCTCGGTTGGCTCTTCAACCGATTTCTCAGCTTCTTCATCTGTAACATCAAATTATTTCTTCAATTTTTTTACCATTTTATCCTTTTTCCTTCCCATCTTCTCTACTACTAGTCCCATTTTTATTCTGGACTTGGCTTCTTCATAAGTTCTTAACCATGTGGCATCTTTTTCCTTTGGCTCAAAAAGTAAAGCCTATATCGATTTTTTGGCTTGGTCAATATCAATCTCATACTCCATAAGAGGTAGCCATGTTATCCTCAGTTCATAAACTTTAATCAAGGTGGTGTCGATGTCCACCAGAAAGAAAATATCATCCTTATATTTCTCAAGTAATTGGGTAGGAATCCTAGTCATTTTCTGCATTCTTTCCTTGAATTTTCTAAAGTAATCTTCCATGACCAAGTCAAAATTCTTGTCTAAGTTGTTAATGAACTTATTGATTTGCAATATAACTGGTCGGTTTACATCCCATTAAACATTACCAGCTAAGGGAAAATAGTTTTGTAGATAGAAAAATGTACACACCAAAAGTGAACCAAACTTGCATGTGTTTGATCTTGCGACTTGGATAGTTCGCATGTTTTTTTCTAGTTGTCTCAACATCAACTCAGCTAAGTTGAGTTGCAAACCCTTCTTTACAATTTTGTGCGCGATGTCAATAGCTCCACATGCAATTCTATTTGGTCTACTCGACTGAAATATCTTGTAAGCAATGACATACACTCTGAATCTCATCTTAGGGTCTCTTATGGTGTTAATCCTCATGTCTCTATCATCCCACTATGCTCCGATTAATTTTTTAATCTTGTTCTTCGACAGGTGTCTTATGGATTTCACCTTGTCATTTGTTGGATACCCAATGACCATATGTATGACATATTTTGTGATCTTCATTGGCTCATCCAACCACATCTTTCCTTCATGTACACGACTCAGTACAATCCTTATCCATTCTATTTTAAACTCTTTTGTAAAATACAATGCGGTGGTTAACCCTTGACATCCAAATGTTTATGCTTGTCCTTAAGTTTTCCATCAGTGTAAAGTTCTTGGTAAGTGGCCTGGAGCTCGAAGTCACCAATCTCTATGATTTTTTAATATATGTAAGACCTAATGTCTTTCACTAGTAGAACCTTAGGCGGTATCAAAGAAAATGCACCCTTGTTGTCAGTTTGTGCAACAAATTTTGGATGAAGTTTGTAGTTAGGCTCTGTGTATGTCGTAGTCTTGATCAATGTTACCTTCTTCCCTTTCTCTTCCTTGAATTGAGTGGATCGTGAAGTCGATGCCATCGTGAATGAAAATTTAGGGCTTTTAAAAATATTCACGCTAGCTACTCGGTTACCTTATAGACTTCCTGAATCGCTTCCAAATTCTCTATGAAACACATAAATCTTCTTAAAATCTTGGAAACAAATTGCTCAATCTTTGCTCTATTTCTCTCTGGTTCGCTCTTGAATGCAATGTGATGAAATGGATTCATTTCTTATGTATTTATATCCAAAACCCTTGTTCATCTTACATGTAATGCATTAAATGCTTTACCAAATACTACTTAGTTAACAATCAAATCACTCGGTTAACTCAATAGATACTTCATCTCGGTGAACACTATCAATGCTTGGTTGATTGTGCAACTCAGTTATCTCTAACACTTTTCCTGGCTAAAAATTTCTTACTCAGTCCAGCTTAACCAATTGTGCTTATTTCAAGTTAATAACATATAAAACGCTAGGGCATCTTAATTCCTATTGATTTGGTATTCATACAATAGATAAAGGGAAATGTTGTAAGATATAACTGATTGCAATTCAGTTTCATACTTACTTGATTTTCTTAGGTGGAGATGGTGAGATCACCTAATCCAAAGGATGAGGTGTCACCAGCTGTCGTGCTTGTTCCTCCATTGTCATTTGTTTCTCTTCTCCACATTTGGTTCTTTATCCTCATGATTCCTTCAATGGTATTCTCACTTGCATCAATACTCGATTTTGGTGCTTGATCTTTGCAGTCTCTACTTAAATGACTGACCTTATGACAATGTAGACATGTCATTCCAGAATTTGTCCAGTTTTGAGATCTTCCTCTCCAGTGCATTCTCATAAATTTTTTTGCAATATGACCATATCTACCACATGTTGTACAACTATCCAAAGTATAAGTATTACCTTGTATTCTCGGTTGATATGTCTTATTTTGTCCTTTAGGTTTCCAGACTTGTTTCATTTTTGTCCTGCATTCCTGATATATATGTCCATGCATGTTACAAGTATGATAGTGTTTTTCCATGTAGTGTCTCTTAGGTGACTTATTCAGCTTTGATCTACACTCATTTTCTTGATGTCCATACTTATTGCAATTATAACAATAACCATCAAATTTATGTGTAGAGTTAGGAATACCTTTAGCTTTACTTTTGTAGACGTTTGATGTGTGACCTGGTTTTCCATAGTGATAACATGAGAGCTTCTTTGGCCTTGGATTTGCATAGGCATTCTTTTGTTCTACTTGTTTTGATCACTCTCCCCGCTCGGTGTAACCTAAACCAGTAGTGTTGTTTAGTCTTCTCTAGCTATTTAGGAATTCATCCATCCTTTTAGTACTTTGTTTAGTTTTCTTTATCATCTCATTATGGTGTTGTTGTATTTTCACTTCATTCTTCAATTTTTCATTCTCTTCCCTTAGTTCACCTGTATCTTCCAATCTCCTATCAAGTTGACTGTTCACTCAGTTGATTTCCTGACTCATGAAAACCATCATATTGGAAATTTCAAAATGATTCTCAGTTAGCCTTAATATTTCAGATTCCTTCTCTTCTAATTTTTCAGTCATTTGAGTCTCTTGTCCAATTTGTAGTGCTTTCACTTGTTCGGTAAGGTGCTTATTATTTTCAGAAAGATCTGATATGGTTCCTTCAGATGCATCAAATATGCTTCAAGATCCTTCAGATAATTCCCCTATCTCCTCTTCCTGATAATCAGTCTCATTGTGCCAAAATGCTAATTCCTTCCTTTTTATCAGAAACTCTCTCTATTTTTCTCTTGCAGCTTTAAGTTGTTTCATGAGAATCTGCATCTCCAATCTCTAATTTTCAATAGTCTTATCAAGCTCATACCTTTCCATCCTTAAGATCTTTTCTCTTCAATGATTAAACTTCCTCAACAAGAGAACTATCTCTGATACCAATTGTTGGGATTATGGAAAGGTGAGTTACTAAGAGGGGAGGGGTGAATCAGTAACCCTTAAAATGTTTCCCCTTAAAACTTTAAAGATAAGTTCCTTAATTAACTGACTAAAGCATTTACTTTCTTCATACATTCATTAACATAATTGAAATGTAAATACTTGTAATCTAATCAAATATGCATACATGAAAATTCATACACATAACACCAATATTTTGGTATCACAAAAACCCTTGTTAGAAGGTAAAAACTATGGTGGCGATGGAACCCACAAAGCTTCACTACTACAGTAAATAAAGTTGTCAGTTAAGGCTATAAAGATTGATCACTTCTTATGATCTTACACTATTAGGAGTAACATAAAATATCTACTAGATCTACCTGGTTAGAGGATTTTAGCAACACTTTTCAAGTGTGCACTTAGTTAAGAGATTTTACATAAGACTGTTAAGTCTACTATGTTAGGAGATTTTATCTATCACAATTGCTAGAGAGATAGTGAAATTTGATCTGGTTGAAGCAACTTACTTTTCTAATATAAGATCCTTTTAGGTATAATTAAGAAATCACCTTGTTGTGATGAATGTGTCCTTAAATACTACTTGGTAGCCTTTGAACTATTTCTGATAAAACTAAATACTTTGTCAAATCCTTTCAACATGACCCTATCAGATCTTAAGATGTCTCCCAATGGCGGATGCTTCATATGTCTTTTTTCTCATAAAACTGACTTCTTTATAATGCTTTAAAATCATAATGATTTGACCTAATTAGGGTTATGACAATATCTAGAAAACCTAACATCAACAGTCTAAGTGAATAACCTAAAACATCTTTACATAGGAATCATCAATCATTAAATGATTACATCTATATTTAATTTTAACCTCGATCTTTGTAAACCATTTTCTAGCTCGGTAAAAGTTGTTTGCCTTGATTGATGTGTCATTACAAACTTTTATGTCCACTTTGGATATTGGGTAAGTGATGTGTCTCTACCTTGGTATAATATTGATGCTTAGTAATCTTATGTTCTTGGTGACTACAATACTCGATAATCTCTGTGCTCGGTGACTATGCTTGTAGTTATGACCGACTGTGTTATTTTCTCTAGTTATTGATTGTATGAATGATACTAATGATAACTCTTAATGAAATTAGGAGTAACAAAAATGTGGTAAACCCTTGTAGTGTAAATGTCACATAAACTCTTATTTCACACAAAAGAAAATGTTGCATCTAACAAAATAATCTAAAAATACTGAGCACAACATCAAAAGTAGAAGAAAATACGCCGAAGAAAAGGGTTTCCACCTTTCCTTTCAGAAAACCCCAATGAGAAATGCATAGAAGGCTCATATATGTAGTTTTATGTGTTCTCTTCATTTTCAAGAAACCATAAGGTAGAGTTTCAAAAAGAATAAGTCATAGTGAAAGAAAATTATACAAATGAAGTGAATAGATTAGAGAATGACCAATTTGTACAAACTATCAAAGAAAGTAGTGACGTTGAAAGAAGTTCATAGAATCAAATGTGCAAATGGACATTAAGGACACTCATTTTCAAAGCTTCAAACCCTAAAGAATCAACATAAAAATCAAGGCATGTATCATGACATAAAGCACAGGAAAGCCTTGAGGTACAGTCACCAGTCAAGAGTTTAAAATTTTCTTTCACATTCTCAATATCCATACTAGGAGCCATGATTAATATGAAGAATGAAATCTATAGGAAAACCTCAAATAATAAATTTTTTGGATGCAATGAACTTGTAAAGAATAGGAAGGGTCATGACATGAGCATGATATACCAAAGAATATACAAAGAATTTTAAGGCATCCTCAGTTATGTCACATATCAACAGAAAAAGTAGTGAAGAATGTGGATATCAGAATATAAACCATAATCACTTTTCTATACGCAAAGGAGTCCCATATATATGAGCTCAAGTATAGAGATAAATAAGAGCTTTATTATTTCTAGTGATCACAAAGAGAAATAAAATATCTAATTGATTCAGAGTGAAAGGCACAGAGAAAATGAAGCTTGAGCTATCTATTGCAAGTCGTGAATAGTAGAGAATGCATTTAGGTATCTCTAGAAACCCTAGTCCATGAAAGTGAAGAAAAACCTCAACTACAACATCAATACAGAGAAAAGTTTAGTTTTTCTTGTTTCTTTTCAAGAAATCAAGCTCAAATACCTGTAAAACAAGCTACAATGAAAGAAAACTCTAGATCCAAGTAAAGGGACATCATTAGCGAAAACTTTAGTGATGATTATTCTCCATTTGGTGAATGTCTCTTGTCCATAACCTATAATTTGGCAAATATATTTCCCATATGGGATTGACCCTATCGCCCCGCATTTATTAAAATTGGGTCCAATGCTCGGGTCCATCACCCATTAGTTTATTTAATTTTGTCTATTTCTTTCACATTATCGCCAATGGAATATAATTTTTGGGCATGATATATTTTAAACATTCACTTATAATTTCAAAGCGGCCCCAAATGGATGACCTATATTCATGAATAGTTTTATATATACATTTTTAGGCGGCCCCAAATTTGCCAACTATTTTACGGATGTGTGTCTCAAACTGATGGATTTTTGCCAACTTTATTAATCATACCAAGGTATTGGATGACCCATAATCACCTAGGAAATAACACAATATGTGTTATAATTACGTGGGCTTTGCCAAATATTTGGAGACCTAATACCTCCCGCCCAATTCGCCAAAAAAGATTAGTATAAATACATTCATAGATCAACGTTATTGTACACAATTTGGATTGGTTCAATTTGATCGATAGCAAAGTTCAGACTATTGAGTCTTGACTGCTTTGGCGAGTCGTGACTACAATTGAATTTGAGGCAAAGGTAAGTGATTATTATTTTGCGACTATGTAAACATTGTATATTATAGTTCTATTGTTATTTGTCACTTCTTCAACAAGTAAACATTTTTTTTTTCACTGGTAGGCTGGTAGCCTTTATTTTGTTGAAGAATCGAGATGTTGAACAATAATAAGGGTAAGGCTCTGGCATATGGGCAAAGCCAAGAGAGGCCAGCAAAACACAAAACCTTATCATCATACTTTGGTCATGGTGTTGGAAATGTTTGTGGCCAAAATCGGGAAGCTACTTCATCACAAGAAGATTTTCAAGATTCACAACTTGAACCTACACGACATATTGAAGAAGTCAACAAACTTGATATCTCAGATCAAGATGAACTTGAAGAATATTTTTAGTTAAATAGCTAGAGTAGCCATAATGATATAATCAACTTGGATGAGACTGAGAATGTCAGAGAAGATGATGGTGCAGGGAAGAAGAAAAGAAAATACAAATCAAAGAATGATAGGATGTGGGATATGTAGAGGAATTTTCAAGTAGAATGGGTGTCAAAGTATCCATTCATTGAACCAGTGGACAATCCAATTGAAGGGGAGCCTCTGGTAGAATGCAGATGTAAGATTTGCAGCTAGATAAATAAGAAGGAAAAGAGGTTGCAACTAAAAATTGACACCATAGAGAAGCATATGGGTAAAGTTTACGAAAAGAAAACCATAGATGGAGTTCAAAAATTAGTGATAAGATGGAAAAAAAATGAGGAATCTCAGCATGTTAGGAATGCAGAATTATATGAATTTCAACTTAATATAAAGATGAAGCCTGGTGAAGTTAAAGGCTCTATTGAAGCTTATTTTGGAAAAGCATTGGAAGTAGAATTAATGGGGAAAGTTGTTCAGTTAAGTGTTGTGTTTAATATTTTGAGCAGAGGGCGTCCTATGATAGACTACCCATCAATGAGCATTGAGTGCTTTATTACACTTTCTAAAAGTTCGTAACTATCCTAATAGTCACTGGTCAGTCAACAATGAATGGGAATAGGCAAGTTGCCTTGCCGAGGTTGAAAAAGAGGATCTGAAGGCAAAAATTAAAGAGTCAAATTTTATTGCAGTGTCTTTAGACAAGGTTACAGTAGTAGGTATGCATGCATGTTTATACTATACACAATTTTGTTCGTCAATCTCATCTACTAACTATTGCTAAAATGAAGGATAATGTGACAACAAAAAATTTATTTGAACTAGTAAAGATTTATCTAATTGAATATGGAGGTATAAATGACATGACAATTGCCAAAAAGTCAGTGTGTGTTGGAGCAGATGGAGCTTTAGTAATGCAAGGCCATAGGGGTGATCTTTGCACAAAGATATAATCTTCTTGTGCACCCTACATTACTCTCATTCACTGCATGGCCCACAGAATGAATCTAGCTTTTGGAGTTGTCAGCAAGCATGCTTCAGTACAAAAAAATAAATTTTTAATCAAAGAGGACTACCAATACTTCTGTCAAAGTTTGAAATGATTGAGGTGTTAGAATAACTAAGAGGGCGGTGAATCAATTATCTAGTGTCCCAAAACAAAATGTATAATTCAAAACAACTTCTTCAATTTCTGCTTCTTGGTAAACAATAATTACTTTCACTGTTTGTGCTTTTACCGATTACCAGTCTAATACTTATAACAGTTACCGATCAAATCTAACATGTAACATGTAAAGTATGATAGCAAACAAATATCACAATCAACACCTAACACAAGAGATTTAATGTGGAAACCCTGTAAAGGGAAAAACCACCTGTGACCGGCAACCCAAAATTGTTCACTCTTCTGAAGTGAGGTTGGTTAAGACCCAACCCTGTTAAAGGTTTACAAACACACTGTCAGGTGTGACCTTGTTAGAGGATTTTAGACTAGAAGTTATTGTCCAACCAACATTCACTATGGGGTGACAAGATAACAATGTTCATTCTATGAATGATACATCATAAGACTTTTAGAGTCTACTCGGTTAAGAGATTTTGACTGTATACAATGGCTAAATATGTAACAATAAATGACCTACATTAATACAACTTCAATTGTAGATTACAGATCAATATTTAGTCCATACAAATCCTTCTGATCAATATTTCACTTCAGATTCAATACTGTATCAACTTACTGTCCGTCGGTAATTGCTCTTTGTAGCTCGGTAATTATTCTATAGCTCGGTTCTTACTTAACCAGTATGATCAGAATGCATGAAAACCTTGTTCACGTGATATTCCTACAGTTTCTACTTCTTTCGGCATCATTCCATAATGAAATTCTATTCTCTTATATAGATGAGTAAATCATTTTCTTCTCCTCCAGATTTTGCCACTTAACCACATTCATATATTTTATCGCTTCAAACTTTCTCAACTGATGTGTCAATAACACGTTTCAATATGCTCTATTAGATCTTCCTTTTAATTTTGTTAGTCATCAATCTTTATAACAAACATTATCTGTTATCACTGAAATTGAGGTACTTTACAGCTCATCAATCTTATCAGCTAAACTAATCATTTAGTTCATTCTGTTCCACTCGGTTAACAAAGAAATGCATCGGTGAACACTGCTCGGTTAATACTATGATCGGTATACACTACACTCTGTTGGTGTATACTAGAATTGCTTCATTTACCGACAACATTGCTTTGTGTCTTTCAGCTCTATACTTCATCATAGATGAATGCAACATAATAAAGTCAATATCATCAAGTCATAGACTCATCAACAAGTTACTCAATGTGTTTCTTATCCTCATCTATCATGTACATCTTTCCTCATGTAGATTTCTTTGTTCTTCATCTCTTTCACCTTTCTTTCAGATGTCTCGGTATAGTAACTTACAAGATAAGTGATGTCAAGCTAGTTGACATCAATGACAACATAATATTGATTTAATCATATTATATATCTAATCAACAACTTGTTAGTGATCTTTAATCACAGATTCTTCAATCAGATTCCAAATCAGTTGTAGTCCAACAATCTCTCCCTTTGGCATTAATGGCAACTCAAGTAATATGAAATGTACCATACACATACCAAACATATATTCTACAACTTTATGAACAAAATGCTGTAAGTCAAATAGACTTAATATGTTTAATTACTATGTTACTGAACAACATTAGATAATACAAATTTACCATTCTGTAGTTGTGATATTTTCAGTTCTCCTTTCAGTTCTCCTATTCCTGCTTCTGTTCTTTGTAACAGATCTTCAATATCATGTCTGTCTCATTTAGGTTGTCTCTCCCTTAGATAATTCTTGTTGATGCTTGTCCCTTTTCATATTATTTATCTCTCCCTTTGACAGTAATGCCAAAGAAACAAATAAACAAACAATTCTATCTTCCTCTGTATCTTTGTATACTGATATTCCAATCGGTTTGAGTTCTCCAAACTTAATCACAACCTTGAACATGATTCAAATTGTGAACTATGCTGCATCAACATGAATGATCTTCTAATAAAAGTAGGCTGATGCAACAACCAGATCACCTTAGTGACTGATAGATAGGGGATGGACCCCAAGTCTAGTTCTCAAATATTTGAATGTGTCCTTCGATAGAGGCTTTGTAAAAATATCTGCAAGTTCTTCTTTAGATGTGACAAATTCTAACTTCACTTGCTTCTCTTGCACTTGTTCTCTTAAGTAGTGATACTTAATTGATATATGCTTTGTCTTTGAGTGCATCATAGGATTCTTTGAAATATTAATAGCACTAGTGTTGTCACAATATATAATCACCGGGTCAGTGATTACCTCATTCATCCCTTCCAACACTTGCTTGATATATGAAATGTTTGAGAAATTAGTAGCAATAGCAACATACTCTACTTTAGCTGTAGACTGAGAAATACAAGCCTACTTTTTACTTGTCCAGATTACAAGTCTTTCACCAAAGAAAAATGCTCCTCCGGTGGTGCTTTTTCTGTCATCCACATTTACAGCCCAATCAACATCGGTGCAAACTTTCAGTTCAAACTTCCCTTTCTTAGGATACCATAATCCATAATTCTCTATTTTCTTCAGATATCTTAAGATCCTTTTTGTAGCTATCATGTGTGATTCTCTAGGATTAGCAGAAAATCTTGCAACAATAACCACAACATGTGCTATATCTGGTCTACTGTGAACTACGTACATTAACTTACCAATCATGGATCGGTAAAGTGTCTGATTTACCTCTGTATTTTCATCCTCCTTTGTCAATTTGCATCTAGTAGCCATCGATGTTCCCATAGGTTTAGCATCTTCCATGCCAAATGTCTTCAGTACTTCCTTTATGTATTTAGATTGTGTGATGAATATTCCATCACTCTGCTGAATCACTTATAGTCCTAGAAAGAACTTAATCTCTCTGAACATATACATTTCAAATTCATTTTGCATTTCATCAACAAATGTCTTGCATACAAGATCTTGACCTCCAAAAATAATATCATCAACAAATATTTCAACAATGATAATAGTATCATCAGTATCACCTTTCATATACAAATTGATGTTTTCACTTGTTCTAACAAATCCAATACTTAACAAGTAAGTATGCAGTCTTTCATACCATGCTCTAGGTGCTTGCTTCAAGCCATATAGAGCTTTATGTAATCTACATACCATGTCTTTATTGTCGGGATCAACAAATCCTTCAGGTTGTTCAATTTAGACCTCTTCTTCAAGTATACCATTAAAAAATGCTGACTTCAAATCCATTTGATAGACTTTGAATTTCTTGTGTGTAGCATATGCAAGTAGCATTCTAACTCCTTCCAATCTAGCAACAACTAAAAATGTTTCACCATAGTCAATGCCTTCTTCCTGTGCATATCCCTTGCATACCAATCTAGCTTTATTTCTTGTGACTTCACCATTTTCATTCAATTTATTCCTGAATATCCACTTAGTACCGATAACATTCTTATCTTTAGGTCAGGGTACTAAGGACCAGGTTTTGTTCTTCTCTATTTTCTCTATTTCCTCCTTCATTGCATTAATCCATTCTTCATTCTCTAATGCAACTTTCACATTTTTAGGTTCAAATTCACAAACTAGACATATACCTTGTCTTGTTTTGCTTCTAGTTTGCATTCCAGCATGTCTGTCTCCAATGATTTGTGTCTTAGGATGATGTCTTCTGACAAAACTAGCCAGAACTTGATTTCTCCTTTCTTGCTCATCCTGCTCAGGGTCATTTTCTTGCTCGGTAGCTCCATCTTGTTCATCGGTTTGTGTTGCCCGTTGTCCTGTATTGTTTCCTAGCTGACCGGTTGTCACAACTTGCGACATCGATAGATACTCTGGATGTTCAATGTAAGTGAATCTACCGTAGTCTTCCAGTTCCTTTTTACTTTCCTCTGTGTTCTTGTCATCAAACTCATCAACATGAACATTAGTACTTTCAACTATCTTATTTGTAACCTTATTTAAACATTTATATGCTTTACTTGTAGAGGAATATCCCATAAATATCCCTTCATCTCCCTTAGAATCAAATTTTCCATTTCTTTCATCTTTCAAAATAAAGCATTTACTACCAAAATTTTTGAAATAACTTATAGTAGGTTTGTGTCCAAACCATAGCTCATAAGATGTTCGGTTGGTGTCCTTCACTTGTACTTGGTTAAGAACATACACAGCTATACTGACAACTTCCCTCCAATATGTTTGAGCAACATTCTTCTGTATCATCAATGTTCTAGCATAGTCAATTATAGACCTGTTCCTCCTTTCAGCAATGCCATTTTGCTAAGGTGTCCTCGGTGTAGAGACCTATCTTTTAATTCCATGCTCATTACAGAAATTAGTAAATTCATCAGAGATAAATTCACCTCCTCTATCAGATCTTAAGCATTTTATTTCTTTTCTAGTCTCTTTCTCTACCTTAGCTTTATACCACTTAAACATTTTAAAGACTTCAGATTTCTCTTTCAGGAACATAACAGTCATCAGCCTAGTATAGTCATCAACAAAAAGAATAAAATATATATCACTAGAACAACTCTGAGTTCTCATAGGACCACATAGGTTGGTATGAACCAACTCAAGTATCTTCTTTGTTGAGTAGTAGTTACTTCTAAAACTAGACTTAGTCATCTTACCTTTCTAACATTCATGGCACATGGCATGATCAGGTTTTGTCAAGTTAGGCAATCCTCTAACTCTTTTCTTTTTACTAATCTTGATCATGTTGTCAAATTTCACATGGCATAACCTTTTGTGCCACAACCAAGCATCTTCATCCTTTATTAACAAACAAGAAGACTAATCCATATCAAGATAGAATAGATTACCTCTGGATTGTGTACTAGTTCTAACAAGTCTTCCTTCATCATCATAGATCTTCACCTTTTTGTTCTCAAATGCCAGTTGATGACCTGAATTGTTCAATTGAGCCACACTTAACAGATTATAGTTCAATCCATCTACCCAGTATGCATTTTCACATTGAATTATGTCATTGATCATCAGTGAACCTTTACCTCTTACCATACAAGGTGCATCATTTCCCATTCTCATAGATCCTCCATTATATTCAACAAGATGATCAAACTTCTCTACATCACCAGTCATATGATGTGTACAACCACTATCTATGATCCATGTATCATTTCTGCTTACTTTAGAGATCAGTGTTGTCTCTTCATGTTTCTCTTCTTCCTCTGAGTCATGTTTCATTGTAACAAATACGACTTCTATATCATCATCAGAATCAGATTTAGTTTCAATATCTTCGGCTATGTAACATACCTTTTTGCCTTTATCATCTCAGTTGTCTCTATTGTTGTGTCAGTAGCCTCTATTGACTCTTCTCCCATAGCTTCCTTTAGATCGGTCTTTGGATCTATCATCATCTTTCTTCAGAGGACATCTAGCAGCGATGTGACCGACTTCTTTATAGTTAAAACATGCCAAAGGTAGCTTACCTCTATACCTTCCTTTTCCTTTGGGCAATCTTCTGGCCATAAGAGCTTCAAGCTCATCAAGTTCATCATCGGTATTACCATCACTATCATAATTCTTACTATTCCTGCTAGACTTTCCAATCTTCAAAGAAGACATGAAAGCATATTCAATAGAAGGAAAAACATTGTTATCAAAGTTGTTTAATTCAAAGGTTGTAAGTTTACTAATCAGAGTGTCAAGAGTAAGGTTGGATGTAGCTCTTGTTTCATGAATTGCAGAGATCTTGATTGGATAAACTAGCAACAAAGTTATGAGAATCTTGCTTATCACTATTTCATCATCAATCACTCCATCAGATGCTCTAATAACATGTACCACCTCTTTTAGTCTATTTGAGTATTGCACAATGTTCTCACCTTCTTTCATTCTCATATCATCAAATCTACCTCTTAGGCTTTCAGCTCAGGCTTTTTTGACATTCAGATCTCCTCTGTATATCAGATTTAACTTGTCCCACATCTTCTTAGCAGTATCAAAACCCTTGATGTCTTCAAATTCGGCATCGATACAGGCAGCAACAAGTTCCATCATAGTGACATTATGTTCATGCCTATCCTTTAGCTGATCAAGAGTTAAGGGACCAGTGGGTGGTTGTATGTAGCCATTCTCCATCAGATCTAATGCAAAATTCCCAATTCCAGATATGTACAGCTTCATCTTGCTTTGCCATATTGTGAAGTTCTCTTTGTTTAGCTTCGGTACTTTCCTCTTATACATCTTGAGACCTTTATGCTTAAGTCCTTAAAACTCTATTCTAAGCAACCACCGCTCTGATACCAATTGTTAGAATAACTAAGAGGGGGGTGAATCAGTTATCCAATGTCCCAAAACAAAATGTATAATTCAAAACAACTTCTTCAATTTCTGCTCCTCGATAAACAATAATTACTTTCACTGTCTGTACTTTTACTGATTACTAGTCTAATACTTATAACAGTTACCGATCAAATCTAACATGTAACATGTAAAGTATGATAGCAAACAAATATCACCATCAACACATAAGACAAGAGATTTAATGTGGAAACCCTGTAACAGGAAAAACCACTTGGGACCAGCAACCCAAAATTGTTCACTCTTTTGAAGTGAGGTCAGTTAAGACCCAACTTTGTTAAAGGTTTACAAACACACTATTAGGTGTGACCTTGTTAGAGGATTTTAGACTAGAATTTATCATCCAACCAGCATTCACTATGGGGTTGACAGGATAACAATGTTCATTCTATGAATGATATATCATAAGACTTTCAGAGTCCACTCAGTTAAGAGATTTTGATTGTATAAAATGGTTAAATATGTAACAGTAAATGACCTGCATTAATACAACTTCAATTGTAGATTACAGATCAATATTTAGTCCATACAAATCCTTCTGATCAATATTTCACTTCAGATTCAACACTGTATCAACTTACTGTCCATCAGTAATTGCTCTCTATAGCTTGGTAATTATTCTACAACTCGGTTCTTACTTAACCAGTATGATTAGAATGCATGAAAACCTTGTTCACATGATATTCCTGTAGTTTCTACTTCTTCCAGCATCATTCCATAATGAAATTTTGTTCTCTTATATAGATGACTAAATCATTTTCTTCTCCTCCATCAGATTTGGTTGCTTAACCACATTCATAGATTTTGCCGCTTTAAACTTTCTCAGTTGATGTGTCAATAACATGTTTCAAACTACTCCGTTAGATCTTCCTTTTAATTTTGTTAGCCGTCAATATTTATAACAAACATTATCTCTTATCATTGAAATTGAGGTACTTTAAAACTCATCAATCTTATCGGCTAAGCTAATCATTTAGTTCATTCTGTTCCACTTGGTTAACAAAGAAATGCATCGGTGAACACTGCTTAGTTAATACTATGATCGGTATACACTACACTCCATCAGTGTATACTAGAATTGCTTCATTTACTGACAACACTACTTTGTGTCTTTCAGCTCTATACTTCATCATAGATGAATGCAATATAATAAAGTCAATATCATCAAGTCATAGACTCATCAACAAGTTACTCAATGTGTTCCTTATCCTCATCTGTCATGTACATCTTTCCTCATGTAGATTTCTCTGTTTTTCATCTCTTTCACCTTTCTTTCAGATGTCTCGGTATAGTAACTTACAAGATAAGTGTTGTCAAGCTAGTTGACATCAATGACAACATAATACTGATTTAATCATATTACATATCTAATCAACAACTTGTTAGTGATCTTTAATCACAGATTCTTCAATCAGATTCCAAGTCAGTTGTAGTCCAACATGAGGGAATTTCAACACTTTGCCAAAGGACTAACCGATGGGAACAAGCTTCTTAAGGATAATGATACCAGATGGATCTCTTTGGATGGACCAACACATCAAGTTTTTTTAGAATATCAATCATTGCTTGGTCTAATGAACTCAAGTCATGATGAAGCAGGGCAATTGAAATTTCCTACGTTGTTGACAATGTTAAGTAATGTAGAGACACTCTTAACATTAGCAGGTCTTCTCCCCATGCTTGAGGACATGAGAAATTTAATGAAAAAGGCCCAACAAAGAGCTATGTATATTGCATAATACGTTGTGTTGCGTAAAGTGACATGCGTGGCGCTCGATAATCTCTATCTATTATGTGTCGATGATGTAAAATTTTCCAGTTGGTTGAAAATCATAGATTTGGACAATCTTGATAACTTTTTAAAAATTAGTGCAAACAAGGAGTTATGTGTAGAAGTTTGTAGAGTTGAGATACCAATGCACTACTTTGCCAGGATTGAGTTTGAGGAACCAGGAAATAAACCCAGGAGGCGAGTATCAAGTATTAAAAGGGAAGACTTTATCAAGATTGTTGAGTCTGTAACATCTTCTATGAAGCACATTGCCTTTGATCTTTCTACACAGATTAGAGCAAGATTCACTCCAGTCAAACTACTTGAATCCATGGCTATTGTGTTTCCTCGATATTGGAGTCTGAATAGTCTGAAAGATTTTAAAACTAAGCTACTAACTTTGATAGATCATTTCTACAAAACCAAAGAGTTAAGTGGAGTGACTCTAAATGGAATTTTAGATGCAAATCATTTGAGAGAGAAATCAGGTCATTTTTCAATGACAATGAGGGAACAATATAATATTATGCAGAACCCTCACGAAGATGGATTGGTATCAAGGCTTTGGAAAAATCTATCTGAGAGCGAAATATTGATTGATTCAATATCAGAATATTTCAGGCTTGCTGATTTATGTCTGACCATGATATTGGGGTCGGTGGAGGATGAGAGAGTTTTTAGTGCTTTGGGATTCCTAAAGTCAAAGCTAAGAAACAAACTAGACAAGAATCTGGAAAATTGCTTGAGGCTCTATACATCCAGGTATGAAGTCAATACTTTTCCTTACGAAAGGGCACTGAAATTGTGGAGGAAGAAATGTCAGAGAAGAGGGTTGGGCAACATTTCAAACCAAAGTGGGACTAGGAATGCCAGAGATAGTGATGTCATTGACTCATGTACTAGTACTGGTACTGCTAGAGGTGAACATCAGTTAAGCGAAGGTATGCAGAGTGAAGAAAACATATCGAAGAACAAAGGAAGCTATGAAGTTGATGGTGATGAATCTAATGATCTCAATAATGATATGATGTGGCAGCTTGAAGTTGAACTGTTGTAGAATTAGCAGGTCCTAGGTATTTATTAAACTTTTTCCTGAAGTCTACTGTCAGTTTTTGTATCTCATCATCAATCATGCATAATAGCATATTCTAATGTCAAAAACATGAACGTGGTTGATAATGTCATCAAGATTCAAGATTCAATTCCACAATTAAGAATGGTTTTCATTTTCATTATTCAACTCATATGGTACAATTCTTGTAGATTTTTCATTATTTTTTTTGACAACATAGCAATTCATATGTTACAATTCTTAGAAATATTGATTCTCATTAATTTAATTACAAATATGATACAATGTAACAATTCATTCATTAATAATAGTAAGAACACAACTCTTTGATTATGTTTACAAAAGTCAATGACTCAATACCCATTGGCAATTTGGCACATTGCCCAATTTCAATTTCATTACCCTAAGCCAATGACCCTGAATTCCCTTTTATAGAAACAAGGGAGCAACAATAGCTTCAAGTCGATTTGCCTAATGTGAAGTCTCAAAGTCTAAATTAGTAAGACAACTACAAGTCTACAACATCTCTACAACTTTAGTTGTACATTTCTGCATTTGACAGGCCGGTTTAGTAAATTAGCATTGACAATAGCATCTGCAAGACTGCAACATTGATCCTGTTCAAAAAACAAAGTTCAAACTTGTTACTTTAAACTCAATTATAGTATTTAGGATAATATCAAAGATATATACTAAAGATATAGAGATGATTGAAACTGAAAGTACTTTCACATACTATGATTGATTAGATCAAGATGATTCTGTCAGTTTCTTTAGTATGCTCCATTCTTCGTCGATTGGAAGGGAAATTTTTTTGATGTTATAGTAAATGACCTGCAACCTCATCAGCCATCCATACTTGGAAGAGTGAGTTGAAAGAAATGTTCCTTCCATTAATGCATTCAAATTTGTGAATATTTTGATGCACTTTGCAATGCCTTCATGAGTTTTGTCCTGAGGAAGGTTGCCTAAATCAGACGTCATTGTGTCCTCCAACTTTTTTTTGTAAGCTTCTCTTCCAATGAAATTCATTGATGAGTAATCAGGACCAGTTCTCGACAAACCAAGAGATATCAATTTGGTTGTTTTACTATTCATCTTGGCGAGCTTTGGCCCAAATAAGGCAAGAGTTTCTTCTGCTTCTGTTAGTTTCTAACATTTTTGAAAGACAGAGGTCGCCTTTATTGTTGCACCAACATAGTCCTGAATTCCATTGCTTGCCAAATGCCTGTCACTGGTTCTATTGATTTCTTGCATAATCTACTTTGTAGTTTTCTGTCTCTGACAAATTTTTTTGTTCTTCTCAATGTGCTCTTACAGCTTCCCAAAAACATCTGTAAGAGTTTCATTCAGTTCAAATTTAATCACACAACCTATCACCATACATCTTTATTTTCCCCCAGAAGAATTTTTTTATTTTCTTGACTATATTATTTACATGGTCATTCAAGCTGTTTTCATAATTTTTAATAGTATTATTTTCCTTCTTTAGGTCTTCTCTCATTTTTGAGAACTGGTGTTCACTATGTTGTTTTATTTGCTCTGATTTCTCTTCCCACTATTTTTCTTTCTCTTCCCACTATTTTGTTTTTAACCTCTCATTCTCCAATTCTTTCTTTAAGTTATTGTTTGCATGTCCCGCATTCTCCAAGTTTTTGTATAAACTTAATGAAGAGGCTTTTTCATCCTCAAGTTTTTTTCCGCTTTGTTCCAATTTTTTCCTCAAATTTTTTAGTTATGTGTCCATATGTTCTTGTTGTCCAATTGCTTCTTTAGAGGTTGAATTTTTTATCCTTCTCTCTAATTCTTTGCACATATTTTCTGCTGCTTTCTCATTTGCCTTTACATTTGCTAGGTCTACCTTTAACTTATCTATTGTGCCCTGAAGCTTTCCTTTCTCTCTCTCCAACTTCATCACTAAATTGTAAACCACTTGGTTGGCCATTTTTGACACATTTATCTTGTCCACATTTTAAATTTTGGATAAATCCATTTGGAGGGTGCTAACTTGAAATTGAGATGGATCTAACTTACTCTCTGGTGGATTGCTATCTCTAGCTGGGGTCATAACAACCATGAATTCCATCATATCTTTATTTGGGTCATATGTGAGAAATAACTTGTTGGATGTAGGTTCTGCATCATGAGCTGCAACAACTACTTCCATCTTCATTATCTTACTATTTTGTCTATTCCTATTTTTTGATTATTCATAGTTAGTTACAAAATCATTGTAACAAAAATTAGGGTTTTGTGACATAATTAAATGTTTGAATGGTGAAATAGCACTTGCACTGATGTACGAGCTTCCACCTATGTTGCCTATGTTTCTGCTAATTCCACCATGAGGATTAGCAACACCTTGATCCATTACAAGTGGATTTTTTGGACTGTCATGAGGGTTTTGTCCTGAAGGTTGGGAAATTATTGGACTTATAGTCACCATTGCCATTGTTGTACTAACACTTGTCATAACCTTTTGCTTCTTTACACTGCCTTGATCTCTAGGAACCATTATTTTCATGTCTATTTGTAATGTCCTTTTCAGACCACTAGTTGTAGTTGTACCCATGATATCCACAGCCGTGGGAGTGGCAGTTGATTCAAATTGAATATGAGTGCTTGGAGCAGGTGGAACAAATGAAATTGATTGAGTTGATGAATATGATGATTAAAATCCAAGCCCAAGGCCTGGATTCTCACCATGTTTTGGTGGAGCTGGTGGGTCAGGTACAAACCAAAGCCCTTATCCACTGGGACCCAGACCACCAAAACCTGGGTAGCCCATTTTTTCTATAATATTTGCCCCTTTGGTATATTGAAGTTTTGTGGACACATCAACTCCTCTACTAATTGAATATACATTACTGGATGTGGGATTCATAGAATCTTGGCCATAGTTATCATCATCACCATGATATGGTTTAGCTGGATGCTCCTTATTCCACAATTTGCTAAACATTGTATCCTCTTCCATGTCATAAAGATCTGTCGAGGTCTTTGGCTCACCGAGATTCTTCCTCATTTCCCAAAAATAAGAAATTTTGGTTCGAGTCCAATTATCTCTTACATTCATTCATTAGCTCTTTTGGAATAGATATTGTAGATGGTTGAGCAAATTTCTAGTAGAAATTGGATGATGTCATGGCCTGCACTTTTCCTTTCTGTTTGTGCAATGCCATTATTTGTGATGATAATTCCTATATTGACATATCATTTTCAACAGCATATTTTTCCATCTCTTTTTTGACCTTGTCCCAGGACTCCATGTTTTTAAAATTTTCAATCAATGGCATACTTTCATGTTGACATTTTCTTGCAAAGTTCCCATTCTCTCTAAGCTTTGTTCCAATTATGTTGAGTGGATCATACTGCCAGTGATTATCAACATCAAAGAGAAATATTAAAAAAAAGGCTTGTGCCACTTTGAATCCTCTTCTCTCAAATGTGAACCCTCCAAAGGAGAAAGGAAAGGAAGGAAATATCATTTTCTTTTGCTGACCATTAAAGAGTACATCGGTGCTCTCCATCTGCTGTACATATTCCAATGCAAATACCCTCTTTGTTACATGTACTGGAAGTTTGTAGGGTTCTACCACTGAACCATAAAACCTTAACACAATATAATCTTCCATTAAGTACTAGTCAACCAATTGTATTTGACTTCTGAGTTGAATGCAATTTCTACAAGTAACATGCAATCTAGGCATTGGAGTGCCTGTAATTTTATGTTACATTGGTGCCAAAAAGAAGTCTACAAAATTGTTGTAGTTCCTTCTGTTATCAATCATCCTTATCTGAGGTGTCCACTCATATATTGGATTTTGGCCCTGATTGCAAAGTTTGTTTGCATGAAATATTGCACGATGCTTTGCTAAGAGAAGATAGCACAAGTAGGTTGTGAATCTAAATGTCTTCTGTGAACCTCTTTGAATCATTAGTAATTGATCTTGCATGCAACGAACGATGTGCTCAATAAAATAATATTTTATTGGTTCTTTTTCAAAATGAATATGAAAAAGCATTTCAAGAATGCTAGCACACACTTGTTTGTTACTATCCAATCCCAAACAAAATGCTAGCAAGGAAATACTATCCTGTGCCCATGGCACAGAATATCATAATCATAAGGAGGCTTATGATCTGGACTCAGACTAGAACCACTTGTTATTCCTCTGATATAAGAATCTCTTTGTGTTGCATCTAATTTTTCATAATCCTCTGCTAGCTTTCCCAGGTCAATGTGCACATTTGAGTTTTATTGTTCAAACCCTAGGTTCAACAAACTAGCAAATTCACTCTTGGTTATGGACAAAATTTCCTCCCGAGTATTTTTATTCACAATTGCTTTTCTATTTTCATCATAATTTTTGGCACAGACCATGACAATTTCTGGGCAAGGGAATACTTGAGGTAATTCCATGTGTGCGGACCTAGCAACCCACGGTCCAAGTTTATTTTCCATTGCATTTACCATGGGGTTAAATGAATAAAATTTTGAACCCTTATTTGGATCGTTCCACTTGTTTTCAAGTGCAAATCTAATTTCCATTATTCCATTATTTCCATGAATAACAGGATCATAAATATCATGGAATAAATTAGTGAAACCTAGTGTTTTAAGCAGATTGTGGAATTCTATTATTTGACTTGGCCTTTTACTCATAGTCTTATTCTTGATATTTGTTTTTTCTATCGTGGTAAGTTGGTAATTGGTATCACTATTTACTCGTAAGAAAATTCAAATATTTATACACAGCTACAAGCCTACAATTTACATGAGTGATTCAAAATTAAACCCTAACAGGCTAATTTTTTTATATAATATAAACAGTAAAGTTGTAAATCAAGAGATTTGAAAATTTAAAATGCGGGACGTAGGTGTTCAGGATTTTAGTAGTTACCTGTTACCCTTAGTTTCAATTTTTGCAGACTATGACTGGGAAGAGAGCTGAGAGACTTTGTTGCTTTCCTCAGACCTCAATCCTCAACCTAGAAATTTAGAATCCGTAACCTCTTTCTAAATCTACAGACTACTTATACTTATAAATAAAAAATTAGATTGGAAACTGGAAAGTGAAACTTAAAGGGCCAAAATTGTACAATCTATAGTCATCACACTTGTCACTGACCGTGTGAGTGGATAGTAGAAACGCATCATGAATCTAGAATGGGTTTGCAAAAATGGGTTTTCTTTTCCCTTTCGGCCTGAAATACAGCTTCGGTCGTTGATCTACAATCATCCAACGGTCATAATGTTAGTGTTAGTCACTATCTGGTGTGGTGGCCCCATGGGTCCCATTAACTCACCTAGTCACCTAACGGCTGACTCACCTAATGAGCCAAATGTGTCATGTCATCATCAAATGGCATTGTTGGTAGATCATGCGAGACTACGAGTAGAACATGTTACGTGTTTAGTGACACGTGTCATGATTCTAGAATGGGTTTGAAAAGATGGGGTTGCTTTTCCCTTTCATCCTGAAGTCCATCAGACATCGTCGATCTGTGCTCATCCAATGGTAGTTATTTGTAATGGACATTGTTAAATGTTATAATGTTATTTTCTCCTTTATAAATATTAATTAATAATGGATAATAAGTTAATAACGTTTAAATTTATTTAATTGAATAGTAACAATTTTAGCCAATCAAATTCAAAATGCACTATTTTTTTAATAATATTACATTCTAATAAATTTTAGAGGCCAGAGTTAAGGTTAGTGTTTAGAGATTACGAGATTTGTGTGGTCGTTGACTCACTAGGTCTCCCAAACATGAGTTAAAGTAATATTTTTTATTGATTATATAGTATACTTAAGTCTTAAAGTTAAAATGATATTTTTTATTGATTATAATTTATAAGTTTAACATTGATAATTATAATCACATATAATTCTCATACCTTATAATTAGAAAACCATAAATTCTTTCTCTAACCTTATTAATTCATTTGTCCTTCAAATTGATTATTTAGTATACTTAAAGTTAAAATGATATTTTTTATTGATTATAACTTTAACGTTGATAATTATAATCACATATAATTCTCATATATTATAATTAGAAAACCATAAATTCTTTCTCTAACCTTATTAATTCATTTGTCTTTCAAAATTCTGTAAATCTTTCATATTAAATGTACGAGTGTGTGAATTTTGATAGGTAACATTACCCAAACTTAATGTCAGTACTCAGTGATAATTGATAATTGATTTCTTTTATTAACTACAACTGTCTACAATATACAATTGTGATACATTTTAAATATTCAGATTTAAAAATGGAAATACCATTGGCATCGTTTGAACATTTCCTTATTTCTACTGAAACATACTTACAAGTTACATCATACATGTCTAATACACAGATAAAGCAACTAATTAAAATATTGCAATTAAAGTGACAGAGAAGTCTAAGAACCATTTTTTTTTACAAATTGAAATGAGCTAAAGCTTGCAAAATTTTCATTGTTTTTTTTCATAAAATTATAATTACATTGTCCACTTCTAGTACAAAGAGCAACCTACTATAAACAAAAAAAACCCAAAAATGAGGTATGTTTTTATAAAAAAAACCACTAGTAGTCCACTACTAATTTTTCCCTTCGACTCCATCTAAGTAGAATTTTGTAGAGAGGATTAACTGCGAGAATTCATCGAGCCACCTGTATTGCCCCACCTGAGCCTCCTCTTCATCAAGCATAAACACTTTCGGAGAAAATCCCTAGCAATCAGGGCCCATTTCCTATGGCGCTTATACTGCCCATCATTCAGGCCCAAAAGAAAAGGTTGCATGACCACATTTTGGCATGGGAGGAGAAGCTTGGGTATTTCACTTGCCTAAGGGATCCCCACCCCTATTTCTGTGAACATGACAACATTAACATTGTCCCCCAGGTATTCTTCTTTAAAAACCCTCCTTAGCAGCATTAACATGTCCACCTTCTCTCCTCTGAGGTCGAGAAGAGATGCCAGAAAATGGGACGTAATGTCCGTGTTGACCCAGTGCCTATCTTCATTGTGCATAAACTCTCTGCCCAACACCATTTTAACAACCTCTATTATGAAAGGCCCACCCTCCTTACAAATTGATTCTACAGTTTCATCTGAAAAGGAACCCAGAAAGGCCTTCTGGGGCTCCTCAGATGTGCATCTAAGCCTAATTGGAGTGTCCATCTAAAACTTTAGAAACCTTAAAAAAAAATTATTTGTAGAGTACAACTACAGACTAATGACCTAAACAAACAATTTATCTAGCAGAGATGAATCAAGGAATAAAGAAGCTAGATTGTCTATAAATAGCCCTTGAATCCTTGATTGTACTTAGCAATAAATTATTCTATCTTTCATGGTATTAAATCCATTTTCCTTAACATGCCTTTAAATCTTTCATGTAAATCTTTCCCCTAAATGCATGCGTGTGAGAAATTAAAATTTTGTCATTAATCTTTCATATTTGGCAATAAATCTTTCCTATAAATGCAAAAAATGTCAGATATCGGTTATATCATCTGAACGAATTTGGAAGTGGTGAGTGACAAGTTAAATAATGTCGCTTGTCACTAACAAGGCATTTATTGCTTACCGAGTTAAGAGGTTACAAGTTGTACTATAGTAATAGGACCATGATTATTGATACCAACATGTGTACACTGTAGTCTGCAAACAAGTTACCCTTATTTGATACGTGTCAATATTCTGGTGACTTCCTTGACAACTCTGTTTCCTTCAAGAAATTGGGGCCGAAATTGAACTTTAGCCATTGATCTTGGATTATCAGACAGTCTCAAATAATACATTTAACATTATAAAATAATGTATGTATGTTAGGTATGTTAGGTTAGGTTACGTGTCCGTGTTGTCCCATCTTTTGAAAATCGCTAATAATTTTTTTTTTTGGCCATAATTAATGAACGATTAGCCAATAAAATAAATAAATTTTCAAATGGTACATAAAATTCGCCAATCAATTATTTTTTTACCCTTCAAAAGAATATCATTCGTCTCATATATTATAATTTTTTACTTCAAAAGAAAATTATTTGCCTCATATATTATAATTTTTTACTTCAAAAGAAAATTATTTGCCAGTAATTTATGAAATTTTCATTCGGTGGGGAAAAAATCGCCAATACAAACTATGAAAAATCATGGATTTGGAAATTTTTTTTTGCTTGCATTAAAATAAATTCCCCGCTAAAATAATGTACGATTCGCCAAGATTTTACACTTTTTCCTAAAAGGGGGTTTCTTAAAGTTATCCCTGGACATCATAATTGTTCAAGAAATCTCCAAACCCCTCATTACCCATGGTGTGGTGGAAAAAACTCCAGAAAGTTCCAAATGTGAGAAATGAAAGTGAAATGGCAACTTAAAGTTCTCAAAGCCCTAATTGACCTGCAAACCAAGTCTCTTTGACTGAGGGTATTTTGATAGGATCAAATTAAAAGATGAATGCCATGAGTAATATTTAGCATAATCTCACACAATTATATATATATATATATATATATATATATATATATATATATATATATATATATATATATATATATATATATATATATATATATATATATATTATTAGTTAAGTTCTACTTATTAAGTAGTTACCTAAGCTATTTAATAAATATAAGTTTGATAATAATAATATATATGTTATTAGCCTGAATCATTTCATTTTAAATATTTAGTATTATTTAATAGTGTTAGTTTACTATTTATTAAATACTAAATATATTAAATATAATAAGAGAGTGATTTATTAAAAAAAACTTTTGCATGTTTTGAAATGTAGATAATATCCATTAAGCGTTAATATTAGAAAATGCTTAATTGTTAATTATTTTTATGCAAATATCTAATGGAGAGATTGGGTTGAATAACAAGTTTTCTTGAACTTGTTTTTTTGGGGTCTTGGAGTTTATTTGGAGTTCACTTTGCATAGGAGGAGGACTTTTTTTTTTCCAGTCTTGGAGTTCTATTATGAGCAAGGGGAAGTTTTCATTTCCTTCAATAGTGATGGGTAGTTGTGGACTATTTTTGAGCATTTGTGAGGCAATTAGGCTCCACTTGACAATTCAGTCCATGTACACATGCACGAGGAAGGTTTTGAGGAGGTTTTTTTATGTAGATTTGATGAGTTTCACCCTTTTTGACATGTGCTTTTTGAGTGCATCTGAGATTGAGTTCTTTTTTAAAGTTTGGAGGAGCAGTTCACTTTCAGTTTTTGTTAGGCTAACCTTCCTATAAAGGTTGATGCCTTAGGATTTTTTGAGGTTCTTTCTTCTTGCTCGCTTTTGCAGATTGCAAATTGCTAGCAAATTGTATTGTGACTCACTTTTTCAAACTTTTGTAGCAACATGCTCCTTTGATTTTGATATAGTACGCATTGATCCTTCTCCTATTTGACATGTTTTGGTATTGAGTTTGTGGATTTGACTTGATTTTTGTGGTTTTGAAAAAACCCCATGATTGGTTAAATTCATGCATTTATTCTTTTGCATGTTATTAAAACTATTTCAATTGCATATTGTATTAATTAGGTTTCAATATTTTAGATTGTGGAAATAATCTTCCCTTTCCAAGAAATGTTGCTTAGCCTTTATTTAATTGGGTTAGTGGATTTGAGTTGTGAACAAAGATTAACTTTTCAAGATTATTGTGAATCATTAAGTTGTTAGGGGGTTTGGGAATACATATTTTGGTGCATCACCCATTTAGATATAGATTTTAGTTTCAACATATCTTCCTATCTCTTTTATTGGCAAAGATAGTTTTAGGTGATTAGCAGGGGAATTCGGCCCACAATTTAGAGATTGATTTTCATTATGGATACACCCACATACCTAAAAGTCTTTGCATGTTTCATAGGATTGCTGGGTCTCTTATGTAGCGAATTCAGGTGCAACCCTTTGTGACAACAGTTTTTGGCATGCTTGGTAGGACTTAGAACTAATTTTTAGTTCTTTCAAGCTACATATTTGTTGTTGTTTAGGTGTGAACAATAAATTTTCAGCCTTTGAGAAGGTATTTTCTAGCACCTAACAATTCTGAAATTTTTGGTTTTAGCATATATAGTTATTGCAGCTTATGAGAAAAGTTTGTACACATCAAAGTAAGGATAGATTTGAATACTAGGAGTTTTCACCTACAAGAAGGGGTGGTAGAGAAAAATAAGGGTGGAGCTAGATTTCCCAATAGAGGAGGAAGAACATCTCATTCTGATATAGATCCTATTGTAACAACTTTTGAGAATATGTTATTTGCAAGTTTTGAAGATTTATTTGATCAAGTACATGAGGATTTCTCATTCCTAAGTAGTTTTGGGGTTCCTAGCACATCTAGTTCAAAATTACCAGCAGATACAAAATAATTACCAATAGTTTCAATTCTTACACTAGTAATTAATCAAGTACAACAACCTGTTATAAATCAAGTTTTACAAGCTCAATCAAATGGTCCATCAAGTCCCAAGGAATCAACCTTTTATGGCTTTTAATTTGGGTAGTCCGCTAAATATTCAACAATGCCATGACATTCAAGGAGCTACATTAAAAATATTACCATATTTCATAAGTGAGGACCATGTTTCAGCTACTAAGAATATTAGAGATGTAGCTTATTTGTGTAGGTTACATCAGGTGACTCATCATGATGTTGCAATTAAGCTTTTGGTAACCTCTTTTAAGGGGAAAGCTTTAGAGTGGTTTAGGGAATTATCTATAAATTCAATTGATTAATGGGATGCATGGGGGGAGTAATTGAATCATCAATTAAGGACAAGTCTGACCACTTATCTTTGTTTGAGCATTTAACCATGATTAAAAGGGATCAAAATAAGAAAAAAAATAAAATTACAGATTCAGGAAGACACAAAATAGAATCCCACTTCTAGTCAAGCCATTCAATGACTATGCATTCTTGTTTTATTTCAAGGCATTAAATAGTGATATCTCAATGTAGATTCAATCTATGGGAGGATGATCATTTCCAATATCTTTTGACATCGTCATACAAGTTGAAAACAAATTAATTCAAGCTGGTAAGTTGGATCCCTCAATGCCTCATTTTGCTGATATACAACCAACTGTACCTATTATTTTGCCATCTGTGACCCCAATTCTAACATTTATAGTATTTAATAGTCAGGTTGCAGCCTGAAGAGTTGTGGTCTTAAACTAGTCTAATGAGTTTACGATCATCAAAGAGCATAATGAGAGGCTGGAAAAAATGGTTCAAATTTTGGGTAGTAAGGTAGTTAATATAAAATAACAAAATCAAGGCAATAGGCCTTACCAAGCACCCTATCAACCTAATAGGACCATTATAGCTAGATATCAACCACAAGGAAGGGGTTATGGTCAAAGAACAAGTCAAACCTATAACCCAAATATTCCAAGTATGTCAAAAGAGTTTGTACTTGGTCATGTCAATATAGCGCATGACCAAGAATGGTGTAACACATATAATCAATGAATTTTATGGATTGATTGTCCACAAGATTTGCAAAATAGAATTCTCAATCTTCAGAATACCATGTCTTCATATGAAGAATCATCACAAGGTTCACATGAACAAGGTAAACCAAAAAATGGTTTGATGATCGACATGGAAGGTGAGGGATATTTTAAAAATAGTGAGCCTATTTCAGCTAGTACAAGGTCAAAAAAGAGAGTTGTCAAAGTAGACCAACAAGATGATAAAGGAAGGAAACAAGATGATCTTGTTCAAAAGCCAAGTTTTTTTCATACAAAAGGTCAAATTTCAACCCCCCAAACACAAAATGTTCAAATTTTACCAAGGGGTCAATTGCTGCCATAAAATGAGTAGCATAAGGGGAAACAAAAGGTTAGTTTTCCTCAATTTAATATTGTTGATCAAATGAGGAAAATGACTTGTAGTATTTCTTTTCTTGATGCTTTGCAATTACCTTGTCAAAAGGATAATATGAGAAAAGCATTAGCTAAAATTTCAGCTACTAATCATCCATATGAAAGGGCTAAAGTTGTACTTGCTAATGAATCACAACCCAAGAATGATACAAAAAAAAGGTAAAGCCTCCTCCATTTTATGTTATGCTTATTGTTGGTGATTTCTTGGTACACAACTGCATGATAGATTCAGGAGCTAGTAGCTTCATGATGCCCAAACAGTTGGTTGAAAAGTTGGGATTAAAATGTGAACCAATCGAGAAAGGTGTTGTTCAGCTGGATCGATCTGTCGTTAATATAGTTGGGGTTATTAAGGGTATGAGCCTAACATTGCATGCTTGCCCAAAATTTTCAATTCCCCAAGACTTATATGTGATTGATTTGCCTCTTAATTTGGCATATGCCTTAGTAGAGATTTCATGGCTAAAATAAGTGGTTATTTATCATCTGATTGGTCACATATATTTTTAGAACACATTATGGTACTAGAGTGATTGAGAAATATAAAAAGCTTGCTAATAGCCACATTGAGACATACACACCTAGTGCCATAAATGCAAATTTGTTCTTCCATGATTAGGATGAGTTTGTTGCCCATGATTCAAATACACCATTACAAGGAATTGCTAATATTATTCTTAACCAATGAGCAACTTATAATTATTCTGAACAACCATTTACTTAGAAGGATGTGGCTGGTTTGGGAAATTATAATATTTCTGTTAGAGCAAGATTATGTTATTCCAAAGCTTGTAAAAGATGAATATTTATAAGATTTATAGTAAAGAGATGAGGTTTGGAAGCTTTATTTTGATGGTTCACAAAGAAAAGTAGGTGCAGGTGGTGGAGCTATAATGGTTTCTCCTACAAATGAAAGGTATTATTCTACTTCATGTTTTCCTTTCAGCTGTACAAATAACACAATAGAATATGAAGCACTGGTTCATGACCTAGGATGGGCCAGAAAGAGAAAAATCAGCAATTTGCAGGTATTTGGGGATAAGGAGTTTATCGTCAATTAGTTACGTAACTTGAATGTCACAAAAAAAAAAGAAGTTTTAAAGTTGTACAAAATTAGGGATTTAATTGAAAAGTTTGAAGCTTTTAACATTGTTTCAGTGCCTAGAGGGAAAAATAAACAAGCTGATAAATTGGAAACTATGGGGGCTGAATTTGACATCCCAAAAGAAGTAAATAATGTGCAGGTTCAACAATATGTCAAAGTAGTTGTAAGGCCTTTAGTACTAGACAATAATGTAAATTCAAAAGTGTTTGATTATGATGATCAAATAGTTAAATATCTTATGAAAGATGCTAAATTTTTGAACAAAAATTAGAAAAAATTGCAACAACAATACGACGATAAATTATTGCAACTAAAAATGAATAAATTACCAAAGGGTTTAGTCACCCTTTAGTTAATTTTTAATACAGATGATCAAGCTAGAGCAGAAAAAACTAGCATATCGGTGAAAGAAGATTATTATGAATATGTTGAGATCACGAAGGACAAGTTTTTAAAGCTTGGAAAGGTATGTACCAGTGAGGAACATCAAACTTTTATTTCACTTTTCCAAGAATACATTGATGTTTTTGCATGGCAGTATTGTAATGCTCTGCTAGGGAACCCAATACCACAAGGTATAAATAACATAAGGTATAAATACAATGGAACAACATCCTCTGCACAAGTCGCAGGGTATGTCATAAAAACAAAAAAAAGTAGTACAATATCTGAAAGGAAACATCTCTGAAGCAGTGACACAAGATATAATTATAAAAATCATAAGATAGATATGAAAAAGCCTCCAATGAAGAACAACAAGAAGATAACTACAACAAGCATCATCCAACACCGCTACAAGAATGTCAGAATCTCAAATGGAAAAATAAAATACTAGCACCTGAGCTTGTGGAACCAAAGGTCCACTCCCACCGTGCTAAGGAGATAAAAACAAACCCCACTCGGATAATGGACCCAATCACAACAAAACAACTAAGCAATAGATCTTGAAGGCTTTCTATCTCAAAAGGTACCACCAACTAATGATAAAGAAAATATAATAAACATCAAAATAATAGTACGTACCCAAAAACTAAATACTAAAATACCAAACAGACCACCAGGTAATACTACAATATCAAAGACTTGCCACCAGAGGTAAATGCAAAAAACTATAGAGGAGACTTAGGCTAAAAACTATGAGAGTGTCATCACATGGCCATCTTCTTGAGTTACCTTGGACTGGTCACACTGGACCCCGAACCCTCAAGCATTGAGTTACCCTAGAATGGCCACTCTCATCCCTGGATCCTCAACATGACCCACACAAAACTAGAATAACCTATCATGAAAATGATAAATTATAATCATACCTACTCTCTAGGTATCATCCCATTCTCATCTTTAGCCTAAACAAGTGCTCAAGGCATGGGCGATGCATAATCTCTAATTATCTTTTTAATGAACTCTCCAAATTTTAATTACTATGTTATCACTTATTAACAAAATTACAATAGGTTACCCTGGTACTGACTACTTTGGGTCCCAGACCCCTATTGTAAACCACTCCCCTAAGATGCTCCTAATCAACCTCCCCTAGGCTCACAAGTCATAAATAACCACATAGGTCTCAAAAAATGTAATGATCAAATTCTCGTCCATAAAAGATATCAGGGACACACATTGGTCCTCAAACCAAAACATCATAAAACACTCTCTCAAAGAGTTTCACATAAACCTCAGCTTCCATAGAACAAGGTTGGATCTAAAATATCAAATTGTTACAACATCATAATTCATAATAAATAACCACATAAGCACCAATAAAACAACACACATGTCAAAAGACATCAATAACCCCAAGACTTTGGTATACACACCCTAAAAAGGCCAATGTAGATTTTCCCCAAATACACATCAAATAACACAATAAAGGAGTTATACAGACATAACATAATAGAAATTCTAGTTGTTTTAACATATTACATAGGACGGGGCTGCTAAGGTTGAAGAAGGTTGGATCAACATTAAAGGTAAACATTCTAAGAGGTCTCTACCTTCTTTTGATATGACCCTTTGATCCCATCATAAGAGTGCTAAAGGAAAATCTTATGTCATTGATTTTTCTTTAGTCTAGGTTTGCATGGAGTTCTGTTTGTGCATTGTTTGTTCCAGGTTGTGGGAGCCTGTTAATAAAACCCTCATTTTGGTCTTGATCTGTTCCTTTTAGTGGGCTTTCTTTGATTATCTATAGAGACCTTTTTGTAAAGGGTTTCGGGTCCCTTCAAAACCTTTTTTTAACTTTAATAAAAAACATAATCCGCTTTGTTTCCTAAAGTTCAATTCGATTATAAATATTCACATAACAACTCATGCATACCTCCTGCCTGTCAATAAGAACTAAAATAAAAATAACATACATTCTAACAATAAGATAGGATTTATTAATCTTAAATAAATGTTATAAATTCATATCCACAATTTTTTTTATCTCATATATCAACAAATTTTTTTTTAAATATTTTAGAAATGCAAATAATAATAATATTTATTAAATTAACATCTAATGATAAATATTAATTTGACTAAGTTAACATTAATAATAATATTAATTATTAATAGTTATAATTATTAATTATCAATTAAAAATAAATATTATTAATTAAATATTATTTATTAATAATAATAATAATAAATTATATATATATATATATATATATATATATATATATATATATATATATATATATATATATAAAATAATAATAAATTAACCATGTGGGGGGGGGGGGGGTTTGTGCCCTCCCCACACCATCACCAAGGATGGGCCAACTATTGTCCGCAACCCCTGGATTGCAGAAGCAGCCACATTGCTGGTCACAACCTTGGTTGTGGTAGCAACATGCTGTTGTTAGAAAGATTTAGAATAATTGAGAGGGGGGGGGGGTGAATCAGTTATCCTCAGGTTAGATGTACTAATCCATCTTTTAAACACTTCAACTAGCTTAGATCTATTCAACAATCCACTTGGTCTCTATAGAATATATCTAGTAACATAAACTTGCAGTCCACTGTCCAAAAGTAACACATCGAATAACATTCACACAAGTATGACACTAGGATTTAACATGGAAATCCAATTTGGGAAAAACCACCAGTAGCATGCTACCAAATTTTTACTCTTTTGAAGTGAGCTCTATGAGGAGCCAACCCTGTTCAAGTTTACAATACACACTATTAGGTGCACGACAATGTTAAAGGATTTAGTCACCCTATTAGGAGTGGTCTTGTTAGAGGGCTTAAGAACATCCCATTAGAATGTCACCTTGATTAAAGGGTTTACAAATAAATGTTAGGTCAACCTTGATTAAAGGATTTTAACTGATACAATGGTTAGAAAGTAATAATAGGTTTGATCTAATACAAACAACTCAATTTGCAATTACAGATCCACTGTAACTCATATGTTGATTTACTGGCTGGCCTTCATTATCATCTCCATCTCTGATCTTCTCGAAAATCCTTCAAACAATCACCACAACTCTGTTCAAATCTTCACAGCTCTTCTCAGCCTTCTTCTTAGGTTCGCCGATCAAAAAAATCAACCACTCTTCATAACCTACAATTAGGTCATCCTTATACCTCCTTGATTAGGTAGCTTAATCTTTTGTCACTTAAATCATCTTCATAGATCTTAGGTTTAGGTCAGATTCATTAAATCCTTCTAACATTTCATTCTCCTCCTTATCCTTCTAGATACTTCTCAAAACTTCTCCTTGAATCCATAAGAAAATGGTTTACCATGCATTAAATGCTCCAAGTCATTCATCCTTATCTTCAACACATTTTACATATCCCAAGAATTCAACTATGTCGGTTGGGAATCTCAATTTCTTCATAAACTATAAATTACTAACACTCGGTCATCACTATGTTCTTTTGCTCAGTCATCATTAGATAACTCAGTTAATTATCTGATACTTGGTAATTACTAATGCTTGGTCGACACTAAAATTTTCTCAGCTTATACTAGCGCTCGATCAGCTCTAGCATCACTCGGCTTACACTAAAGTTTCTTAATCTTCTGCTCTTTTGCTCAGTTAAGCCTAAGCTTTCAGACTTTCTTTCATCATTTCTTCTAAGATTCAAAACAACTAACTTCTTCACTTAGTGTTATAGATAAACAACTCATTACCTTGCCAATGTGCCAACTAATCAAGTACCCATTGTAGTTTATCATAACTCAACCTTTCCATTAGGTCTTCTTTTTATCTCTTCTTTTCAAATCCTCTTCATCAATCAAAAGATATGGTACTTTACTAGATAACAATTGTCTAACCAGTTAAGGTTTGACATCAATGACAATATAACAATGGTTTCAATTGTAGTTATCAACAATCTCTCTCTTTGGCATTGATGGCAACACTACATGCAACACCATAAACTCCATATGCATAGTTACCAAACAATCTAAAAAGTATGTAATGAAGAAACTTTTGTCAACTCTCTCTGTGATTTGATCTTGATTAATATCCTTAGCTTCATTCTGGTTCTCATCCAAATATCATCTCCCTCTTGGATAGATTTCTCCCTTTGTTTGTAGATTCAGAAGGAGTTACCATAAGAAAATGAGGGAGAGATTTAGTAACATGTGAATAAGATGAGAGAGAGATTCAGTAAATTGATGAATAGACAAAGGGAGAAATCTATCCAAGAGGGAGCTGATATTTGGATGAGAATAAGAATGAAGCCAAGGATATTAATAAAGATCAAATCATAGAGAGAGTTGACAAAAGTTACTTGATTACATAATTTTTGGATTGTTTGGTAACTATTCATATGGAGTTTATGGTGTTGCATGTGGTGTTGCCATCAATGACAATATACCAATTGTTTCAATTGTAGTTTCCAATAGCTGATGGCCGCAACCTTGGTTGCGACATAAACATGCTATCGTGGGGGGGTGGGGGATGGGATCCCTGCACCCCCCCGCACCCCCTCCCCCCCTAAAATAATATTTTAATTTATTTTATTTAAAAAAAAGATTTAATTTTTTTACAAAAAAAATTCAAAACTTTATTTATTCATTTTCTTCACTAGTAATTTTTTTTTGAGACAAAACCAACAAGCATATTCCTTTTTTTAATATTTTTTTAAATAAATTCGATAACAAATCTCTTTTATTATTTTATAAATATATATTTCTTCTCAATTAATTTTCTTTAGATGGAAAACTAGGGTTTCTTGCAAAACTAACTTTTTTTAATATAATTTTCACATGCAATTCCAAATTTTATTTCTATGCAAAATATTGAGACAAATTATCTATCTTTTATGGGTAAATATCATAACTGGGAAAAACTCACATAATTTCCTAAAATTTCTTCCTAGGTTTTCAAACCATCCAAACAGAATACCAGATCTAATTTAATATCAAGCTAATTTAAAATTTCATAAAAACAAACTTGATTAAAACATAAACTCAATTTCTAATCCATTCACATAAACAATTCCAAAAATGAAGCAAACAATCTTTTCAAAGAAAAATAAATTTACAAAAAAGAAGGTTTCAAACCCTACCTCAAACAATGGCTAAATACGAAGACAAGAAGAATCCAATACAATCTTCAAAATTCAAGTTTTCCAAAATTCTCAAACAACGCCTGAAAATTCGAAGTCGAGAAGAGTCCAATTCAACCTTCAAAATCCAAGCTTTCCAAAAATCTTCCAAAATCATCTAAGAGAGCTCCTCAAAAACCTGATAGACATGATGACAATAATACCCAAAAACCTCTCATAAAGAAGATCTATCCCTCTTAGGGTTTCTAAAACATGCAATCCCTAAAATCAGAACTCAACTCTCCACCTAGTTTTCATCAACTCACTTTACATGATTAATTATAATTTAATAATAAAATAATACACTTTTTCAAATCACAATTCCTAACTCAACTTTAACTTTAAAACTCTAATTTAATTTTATTAAACTAAATGTGCAACTTAAATTGCATAGAAATATTTAATTAATCAATAAATACTTTAGCACATAAATAACTATGCAAATTGATAAATTAAATATTAAATAAATCAATTATGCTTTTAATTTCATATTTGGACTTAATAATTAATTAAATCTTTTTATCCCAAATGGGTATGTGCAAGATCATGAGGGGCCAAACTATGCCCTTAAGTGGCAATGAAAAATCAACAAATCAGGGTTAGTCAACTTGACGTGAAAATTTCAACTAGCTATCAACCTAATATCAAAAAGTTGTAAGAATAGAATCTATAGAAAATTGAATGTAGTTTCTAAACTACTAGGCATTTTTTGAAAAGAAGTTAGTATGATTGGTGAAAAGTATAGATTTCAATGCAGCAGTGCAAAAATTTCAGGAAAAAAATAAGAAGTAGGTGCATGTCTGACCACCTTAATCATAATCAAATGATAATATTTTATTATAATATTTTATATATAAGTAGTAGACTCATGCGTGGATGTGATGCATATTTTTTTGTAATTTTATTCCAAAAAAACAATTAATTATGAATTTTCTGCTACAATATTTTCAAAATAAAAAAACTCTCGTGTCTGACCACCTTAACTCATTCAAAACTTTACAAAATTCAATTTTTTTTCCCTTATAGTAGGTGAAGCATAAAATGTGACGCATTTTTTAGATTTCAAAAAAGTTATACCATCTGAAAGTTATTTTCATTTTTCAATCAGTATATAAATCAACACTTTAGAGGTAACTCAATTAGAAAATAACTAATAATTACTTACCAAATTCAAAATTTGACAACAATTATATCGATAGAAAGCTAATAATCTCCTTAAGATACCCTTTTCGTTTCATCAAATTCGGGTGAAAAAAAAGTCGTCAACTACATGGTCGAAGTCTGGAACTTAGAGAAACAGGGGAAAAACACATTTTTGAGACATTTCAATAGTTGACCATGTAGGTTTGGTGCACAAAGCAATACTGAGCCTAATCGAGTACCCGAAAATGTCAACAAAATTTTGATTTTTCACTTTTCCCTCCCCTTTCTACCTCCCATTTCTCCATCCTTCATATCATATATTATATATCAAAAACTATATATTAGATATATATTAGATTATATATTATATATTAAATATTATATAATATCAATTATATATTAAATATTATATAATATACATTTTACATTAAATATTATTTAATATATATTAATATTAAATGTTACATTATATATCATATATCATATATCATATATTATTTTATATGTATAATATATTAATATGTATTTTACAACTATGTACAGAAGGTTGGAAGATTGCAGAAAAATCATGAATGGCCATTGAAAGAAGCAAAGGAAATCAATCAACGATTTAAAAAATTCATGGGCAGCCATTGAGGAAGAGAGAGAGTGATAAGGTGGAGGGGGCTGAGAGAGGAAGAGAGAGAGTGAGAAGGTGAGAAGGAGAGAGAGAGAGAGAGAGAGAGAGAGAGAGAGAGAGAGAGAGAGAGAGAGAGAGAAGGGGAAGGATAACCGATTCATTACAATATTAATCAGTAAGGAGCAAGGCAAACTTAAATAATATCACAATAGACATTAGAAATTCAAATTCTAATTAGGAGTTTTAAGCAAAGTGAGTAAGGTCTTGGATAGGGACATTGCAGATCCACACATTGTTCAGTAGATACCTCCAATAACCCACATACACGGGAGTAGGTTTGAAGTAAGACTAAGATTGTTTATCAGTTCAAAAATATTACTGTGTTGTACTTTTGATTAACATCCAATGATTGGATGTGAAATTCACAAATTTGATTATATTACCATCGGTTCTATTTCAAATTCTAGAAAAAAGGGATATTTGACATATGTTCATAAATTTCATTCAACACCATTTTAAAATAACACATCAGTTTATTTTTACACATTGAGAATATCATCAATAGGAATTGAACTGAAATTGACATAGGTCATAGGAAATAAATGCCCCAACTATTTGTTGTCTTCTTCATTTTGAGTTTCTTATTACAATCAGGAGAAGAATATTACTCTCCAAATGATTTTGGATAGTAACATTTGTACTTCCTCTTCACAAATATTTCTTCCCTCATCTTTCTGCCTATTGATACTAACAAAGTGAATCTAGGCATTTCTGCCATGTAATGGGAGAAAAATGGTTTCCTAATTGATATGTGTCTAAATAATACATGCAAGAACCTTTTCTTTGATATTGCTCACTAACCCTTTGCAACATAAAATGTTTACAAAAATTGGCATGTACTTGCATGAGGACATTATATAGTACATAAATCCTGCACAGAAGCAGTTGGAAAGCCAAAAAGTAGTAAATGATAGCAGGTGGGATAATGCAGATGCTTTAATAAACCACTATCTTCTTTACTCAAGCAACATCTGGTTCATCTGCTCGACTGGGGCATGTTTGGGAACAGACAGTCTCCATTTAAACTCAAGTATCTGGAAGCAGTTATATTTGTCAGTGGAGGAGATACACCCATTGGATCTTCAATAACTTTATGCTCACTAGAATTTCCATTTCTCTTCAATTGGGATACTCTTTCCAAAATTGCATCTACTCTTTTACCAATTTGGGAAATCAATGGGTCTATTTGTGGACCTCCAAGGAGTTGGTCACCTAAACGAGAACCTTGAGATGAATCAGGAACTTCTCTAAGAAAGAGCTCATTACCTTGAGAAGCTCTCCACTTGTTAGCTGAATTAAAACCTTGGACCATAGATGGCTTCCCTTTGTTGTAAAATGAGGAGTGAGACTGCCTTGCCAAAGGTGGCAATGAACTTACATTTGAGGGATAATGCCCAACATGAGTAACCTGGTTTCCCAAGTCCCGTAAATGCAAGGCCATTGACGAATAGGCATTTCTAATAGAAATATTTATGGTGCTAGAATGAAGTGCATGACCAAATTCTTTGTCTGCTAATGAACAAATTTAAGGCTTCATTTCACATTGCTCTGTGGATAATTCCATAGCACTTGTTACTTCTCTATCTGATTTTTTTGTGTTAGTGTACATGTGCACTGAAGAGCTTCTGTCACTACTTGAGCTACTAGAAGATGGTGAGTACTCATCATCATCATCTGACATAGGCTCACACAAATATCTTACTTCTTTCCTTTGCTGCTTTCCCCTTCCTAGCTCTTCCTCCGTATCTGTAACTTCTATCATGGGTCCAAGAAGCTCTTCCCACTCTTTCCCATTAATATGCAAATATTTTTGTCCGTAATAGTATTTTCTACATTTATTATGATATTGATCTAATTTGATGCACCTTCGCTATTTGATCCATACTTCACTTTCATTTCACTTGCTTTGCTCATTTTGCACGTCATAGACTAGGATTTGATAGCGGGTATGACCTTGGTACTGCCGACGTTAATGATAAATTTTACCTTTTAGCTATTAATTTTTTGTCATTTTTCCTGTATGATACTTTTGTATATGAATTGTGGATATTCTCTGGGAAACTTTTCATTTTTCCTCTAGGATGCCTTCAAGTATACAAATTTTGGAGAATCTCTGTTAAAGACTAGGTAAGGATGGCTAAGCTGAGTCCCCCTAGGAAGTCCCCATGACCCCTATGGACACATTGGAACCCTCAAGTGTGTCCTAAGGGGTCCTAATACCCCTTTGGACACACTTGAGCATTCAAATGTGTCAAAAGGGGTCATGGGGACTTCCTAGGGGTCCTAGTACACCTTATCACGCATTAGGACCCCTAGGAAGTCCTCATGACCCCTATGGACACATTAGAATGCTCAAGTTTGTCTTAAGGGGTCTTACAACCCCTTCAGACACACTTGAGCATTCAAATGTGTCAAAATGGGTCATGGGGATTTCCTATGGGTCCTAGTATGTCTTATCACGCGTTAGGAACCCTAGGAAGTCCCCATGACCCCGATGGACACATTGGAACCCTCAAGTGTGTCCTAAGAGGTCCTATAACCCCTTTGGACACACTTGAGCATTCAAATGTGTCAAAAGGGGTCATGGGGACTTCTTAGGGGTCCTACTATGCCTTATCACGTTAGGACCCCTAGGAAGTCCCCATGACCCCTATGGACACATTGAAGTCCTCATGTGTGTCTTAATGGGTCCTACGACACCTTCAAACACACTTGAGTGTTCAAATGTGCCAAAAGGGGTCATGAGGACTTCCTAGGGGTCCTAGTACACCTTATCACACATTAGGACCCATAGGAAGTCCTCATGACCCCTATGGACACATTGGAATGCTCAAGTGTGTCTTAAGGGGTCCTATGAGCCCTTCGAACACACTTGAGCATTCAAATGTGTCAAAAGGGGTCATGGGGACTTCCTAGGGGTCCTAGTACACCTTATCATGCATTAGGAACCCTAGGAAGTCCTCATGACCCCTATGGACACATTGGAATGCTCAAGTGTGTCTTAAGGGGTCCTATGAGCCCTTCGAACACACTTGAGCATTCAAATGTGTCAAAAGGGGTCATGGGGACTTCCTAGGGGTCCTAGTATGCCTTATCACGTGTTAGGACCCCTAGGAAGTCCCCATGACCCCTATGGACACATTAGAACCCTCAAGTGTTTCTTAAGGGGTCCTACAACCCCTTCGGACACACTTGAGTGTTCAAATGTGTTAAAAGGGGTCACAAGGACTTCCTAGGGGTCCTAGTATGCCTTATCATGCGTTAGGACCCCTAGGAAGTCCCCATGACCCCTATGGACACATTGGAACCCTCAAGTGTGTCCTAAGGGGTCCTACGACCCCTTTGAACACACTTGAGCATTCAAATGTGTCAAAAGGGGTCATGGGGACTTCCTAGGGGTCCTACTATGCCTTATCACATGTTAGGACCCCTAAGAAGTCCCCATGACCCCTATGGACACATTGGAACCCTCAAGTGTGTCTTAAGGGGTCCTACGACCCCTTCAGACACACTTGAGCATTCAAATGTGTCAAAAGGGGTCATGGGGACTTCCTAGGGGTCCTAGTACACCTTATCATGCATTAGGACCCCTCGAAAGTCCTCATGACCCCTATGGACACATTGGAATACTCAAGTGTGTCTTAAGGGGTCCTACGACCCCTTCACACACACTTGAGTATTCAAATGTGTCAAAAGGGGTCATGGGGACTTCCTAGGGGTCCTAGTATGTCTTATCACGAGTTAGGACCCCTAAGAAGTCCCCATGACCCCTATGGACACATTGGAACCCTCAAGTGTGTCCTAAGGGGTCATACAAACCCTTCAAAAACACTTGAGTGTTCAAATGTGTCAAAAGGGGTCATGGCGACTTCCTAGGAGTCCTACTACACCTTATCATGTGTTAGGACCCCTAGGAAGTCCCCATGACCCCTATGGACTTATTGGAACCCTCAAGTGTGTCTTAAGGGGTCCTAAAACCCCTTCAAACACACTTGAGCATTCAAATGTGTCAAAAGGGGTCACGGGGACTTCCTAGGGGTCCTAGTATGCCATATCATGCATTAGGACCCCTATGAAGTCCTCATGACCCTTATGGACACATTGGAACCCTCAAGTGTGTCCTAAGGGGTCCTACGACCCCTTCGGACACACTTGAGTGTTCAAATGTGTCAAAAGGGGTCATGGGGACTTCCTAGAAGTCCTAGTATGCCTTATCACATGTTAGGACCCCTAGGAAGTCTCCATGAACCCTATGGACACATTGGAACCCCCCCCCTCTCTCTCTCCTATTATAGTATATATAATACACACACACATATATAATATATAATATAATACATTATATATATATATTATATAATACATTAGTATATATATAATACATTATACACACACACACACACACATATTATTATATGTATAATACATATTTAAACCTCTCTTTATATATAAAAGTTCAATTTTTTCATTTACTCCTACTATTTTTTCATGTACCTGGAAATATCAGGTACCCGATTATGGAATGGTGTAACTTTGACCAAAATATTCCCTATCCCCACAGACCAAAGAAGCACGAGATTTCAAACTTTTTTCACGGGTTGTTGAAAAAAAAAAACTGATTTGGGGCCCATTTTTTGTTTTTTGTCAACTTGTGGTCTCACCATGGGAAGCATCAGTCGTCAAAAGGATAAAGGAAAGATGAAGGTACTGGATGAAGAAATTCAAGCATATAGGGAAAAAGATAGGGAAAATCACCAAAGAAGGAGAGAAGGTATGCAAGACAAATCATTTTTACAAGTATGCAAGGTATAGTCATAGGTCTCAATGGTTGGATCAATAATTCAGGACATGTAAGGACACTTTCCCCATTGGAACTATTATATCCATTGTAGACTTTGTGGAGAACTATACATTGTAGCCCCAAAATGAGACTCAAGCTCAATATTACAATTCCATTCAAGTTGCTATTTTTGTACACAGGACATATAGACATTCCTCTGATAGCACAAAAGATGAGCGAAAGATAATCATAGAGTACCATTTTTATATGAGCGATGATAGGTCTCACTTTCATGAGTTTGTTCAACATTATTTCTAGAACTATTTTGACTTCTTGCAGGAAAATGGTATTGCTATGGATAGGCATCTCATTTGGTTGGATAATTGCACCGGTCAATTTAAGAATGCCATAATGTTTTATTGGTTGTGTAGAATTCATGTGGAGAGAGGTGTACCTCATATTTGGAGTTTTTTTGAGTCAGGGCATGGGAAAGGGGAGCATGATGGAGCAGGTGCATGTGTGAAGAGAGCTCTAGTTAAGGAGCAATTGAGGATTTCAGGTGATGTACTTCTTGATGCTCATTCTATTATTGATTGGTGTACTTTAGCATTGTCACAGGGAGGGAATGTTGATTCTACAGTGCATAGATTCTTTTGGTTGATTGAGGAGGGAACTATAGGAGATAGATTGGATTGTCAAACAGTGAAAGACTCTTAAAAAATGAATTCATTTCGAAGCTCCAATAGTAGTACATGGACCATTTAGACACGAGAGTTGGCTTGTATTTTCCCCATGTGTTTTCAGTATGATTGGGATCATTGTGAGTCAAGTGAGTGGGTGGATACATGGGTTCCACAGTATCTAACTCATTTATCTTTGACACTCTCTATAAGAAATGATGAAATGGACACTTCAGTTGAGTATGACCATCTTTCAGATCTTCTACAGCTAGGAGATGTTTTTGCATTGGTTGCACTGCAAGGGAATGATGAGAGATCAGATTATTGGTTAGCACATTGTGTACAATGTAAACATAAGCTTGTACAATCGATGACAGATGGTGATGGGTTCACATATCCTACTTGTTTAGTTGTTGTTGTGGGAACATGGCTGCAAACATACATGATTAGAAAGAGTGGAATTCCTGCGTTTGAAGACTATGAGAAGCACAAAACTATTCTCATGTATTCACACCTTGTTATAGAAACAAATGTCAAGTTATCAAAGCATCAAGGAATAACAAAGACAAAATAACTTTGGACTATTAGTACTATTGATCGTGAAGAACTATTGGAGACCCTGAAGCAAAGAGATGACCCTTCAAGAACACTTGACTAGGTAATAAGGTAACTTAGTGTATTGTTTTCTAAGTTTGTTAAGCTTAATTTCAATACATTAATTTCACCTTTCTTAGATTGTATTTTGAGTCAATAAACTTGGTTTTTTATGTGGATTGTAACTTGTGCAGGAGCACCTATGAAGACACCTATGGTCACCATGGATCCAATCTAAGATAGAAGGACAAAAGGATCCTTAATGGTTAATTGAGATCTTTCGAAGCCTATAATGGCAATTTGTAACAATCAATTTGATTTAAAAGTTAAATGTCCTAGAAGTCTTGATAAGGACTTATGACCAAAATCATGTATGGGTGGCCAATAGTGCCAACAAGGGATCTAAGTATACATTTTCTCAGAAAAAGGCAATGAAAACACATAGTTTTTTATTATTTACTTATGTCATTTGCATGGTTTGAATTCTTACATGTTTGATTGTTGTTTCTAATGCTTTAAGGATATTATTTTTTATCATTTCAAACAATCTTTGATGCTTTGAAAGTTCATTTGAATCAGATGGATACATACATGATAGATGTAAACGTTTCATTGTGCAGTGAGGGTCAGTTGAAAGTAGCACCGCAATGTATCTTTCAAACCATCCATCCTGGCATCGAACCATCTACTCCATCAGCTTTGGTTGGCCGGGTAAACACTAGTGAAAACTCCATTCAACCCACAGAGTCACTAGAATGCACACAACCATGCTCGACCCAAGTGACCTCAAGGTGCACTAAGCACGATTAGGCAACAATCTTCTGATACTTGTATTTGAGACCTCCTGAGAGGTATTGACAAACTATTAGGGGCTATGAGATCATGATTCTGAGGTCTACAATAACCTCTCTTGGTTTTGGGCGATTCGACATCATTTGCATTTGGAAAGGCAATCTCAGTTGATGCCAAAACTTGTAGTGAGGGTTAGTTGAAAGTAGCTATGAAGTGTATCTTTCAAACCGTCCGTCTTGGCATCGAACCGTCTGCTCCATCGATTTCGATGGCCATGTAAATGCCAGTGACAACCCCATTCCACCCACAGAGTCACTGGAACGCTCGCAACCATGCTCGATCCAAGTGACCCCAAGGTGCACTAAGCACGATTAGGCAACAATCTTTCAAGGCTCGTATCTCAGATCTCATGAGGGGTATCGACAAAATGTCAAGGGCTACAAGATCATGTTTTTGAGGTCTACAATAATGTCTCTCTATTTTGGGAGATTCGACTTCATTTGCATTTGGCAAGGTGATCTTAGTCGATGCCAAAACTTGCAGCGAGGGTCAGTTGAAAGTAGCTCAACAGTGTATGTTTCACACCGTCTATCCTGGTATCAAACCGTCTGCTCCATTGGCTTCGGTTGGCTGGGTAAACACTAGTGACAACTTCATTCCACCCACAGAGTCACTAGAACACTCGCGACCACGCTTGACCCAAGTGACCCCAAGGTGCACTAAGCATGATTGGGCAGTGATATTTCAAGGCTTGTATCTCAGACCTTGTGAGAGGTATTGACAAACTATCAGGGGCTACGAGATCATGTTTCCAAGGTCTATAATAACCTCACTCAGTTTTGGGCAATTTGACTGTGTTTGCATTTGGTAAGGTGATCTCAGTCGATGCCAAAACTTGCAGTGAGGGTCAGTTGAAAGTAGCTTAGCAGTGTATCTTTCAAACCATCTATCCTGGCATCAAACCATCTATTCCATTGGCTCCAGTTGGCTGGGTAAACACTAGTGACAACCCCATTCCACCCACAAAGTCACTGGAATGCTCGCGACCACGCTCGACCCAAGTGACCTAACAACATAATTGCTACATTTCTCTGTGGATTTAGTAAACCCCAATATGATGAGTTATATACATAGTGAGTATATACATAGTATTAAAACAATGTAGTACTAAGTGGCTCAAGTGGGATTACAAGTTGGGTTAAGGGCCGTGGGATCTGTGACATAGTAGAGTGGGTATATAGAGTGTAATATCAACACTTGTCTTTGTAATGTAGTAGATGGAGATATAAAATGTTATGTTAGGTGAAGTTTAATGGTAATCAATAAATATGGTTCATGGTTTTGCATGCTGGAGTCAGGATGTATATGGAAAAGATATATGGCTAGTCGAGAAGTTTGGGATGTTATAAGATGTGCATGCATGGCTTTGAGGACATCAAACATGTGTTGTGTATGGTAATGGAGTTGGGTTGTCCAAAGACTTAAAAAGATTTATTTTTTGGGTAGCTGGCAGATGTGGGGTATCACTAGAGCATGCCTTAAATGCAAAATTATGGTTTTTATACGCGAGTCTAGTTGTGTTCTGATTGAGGAAGTTAACATTTATAGAGGTGGTTTGTAAATCTAAAGAGACTGATTGTCCCTTTGGGTGGGAGGTCTAATCGTATGAAACATAAGAACATAGGAAATCTATAGAAGTTAAACGTCAAACATAATAAGCTCCATGAACAGGGTATTCTAGAGTAAAGAAAAACAAATGTAACTTCAACAAGATATAATTTAAATCATAATGATAATCATAGTCAAGATATAACTTCACCATTCAATTCCATAAACATGAATAATAAATATGTATACAAAAGATGACACAAATATAACATAAAAATGAACATGTTCTATATATAGAAAATATCAAATGTATCAAAAGTATCTCCATATACAAATATGGCACATGCTATTTCAAAATGTCTACAAAATCAATGTTTCAAGGTGTACAATGTGGCATATATGCCATCTCAAAATGTGCCAAGTGGCATCTCTAAATGACCACAAAACTAAAACTACATCCTATGTCATAGGGGGATCATCCAAATGTAGCCTCTTTGAAGAAGTGTTTGGCTCCGATTGATCCTGCATAAAAAATGAGTTCAAACCCAAGTTAGATTTCTTAGTTTATATGATTTGTACACACACACACACACATATAAAATTCATAATTCAAACACTAATTTAATTAATGGCCTCTCGGTCACCTACGATGATTAGGTGTCCTAGCATAAGTCTTTGGTAGTGAAGGGACCATGCCAACAATACCAAGTCTGACCTATAAATATATATTTGCAATAATGAGATTAGTAGAGTGGTGCAAAATAGAGTAATAAATATACAAAATAGGATGATAGCATAATAAAATTACAAATTGATTCAACTAAAATTAAAACTTACATCCGCTGATCCCTCCTCTGAAATAGTGGGCTAGGTCAACAAAGATATGAAAGATTCTCATAGGCCCTCCCTCACATTGGTAGTAACCTATGAGAGTAAAAAGATTGTCAATTATATATAAATGTAATTCATCATAACAACCTTGGTTACAAAATACAAATAACAATATGTAAAAGTCTACGCACAATCAAGCTATCACTCCGAATCGAGATGCCTATCAGCCTAGGCTCCCGAACCTGTGTTGGGACATCTTCAAGAGCCACACCCTATACAATAAAGTGCAAGTAAAATATTTATTACTACACACAAGTGACATACATATGCATGCATAATTAATCTTAAAAAATTAATTACGTTTCCTTTGTCGACACATGAAGAAGGAAACCCCTTGTGCCCCCCATTGACATCAGTTGTAGCCTGTAAGAGTACAATAAGATGACAATATATTAGTAAATGTATGAATTTTATTGCTCTAATTGATAGAGATTTAAGGCATGTACACCAAATTGATATAAAAAAAACTAATGGGTACATAATTTTTAATATATCGTATAAGTGTCAAGGCCAAATGAAATGGCCGAAAGTGTGGAGTCATCCACCTGTCTCAAATCCTCCTCTATCATCGACTGAACATAAATAGAAAAAATATATATACATAAGTGCATGCAATCATTAAAACTAATCTAAATAAATAAATTATTTTTAAATTAAATAAGTCATGTGACAAATTTATTTATAATGTTTTCTCTTACCATATCAACAAAATTCCATGGCTCTGCGTACCCCTCCTGAGCACTCTCATGATCACTCAACAAATCAATGGTCCTAATACTCTATGAGGCAGCCTCTGCACTGATATCAGGATGCTGCAATGGAGGAGGGGGTGCGACATCAGTGGGGGGGACAAAGGTAGTGGCCTTTTGCACTGGGCAAATGGCCTAGTCTGAGGAGCTCCTCCGCCTACACCCATGTTGGGCCTCATACTCCAATAATTAACATTGTGACCAAGCACAAACTTAGCATACAATTTTTTTATGAAATAGAAAGGTAGCTCCAAATTGCTATGGGGTGGTTTATCAAAAACCATCCACCAATGATCCCAAAAGTGTGTGTGCATTGCTTCATTTGTGCACCATTTTATTGATAATTTGGGCTTTTTGGGGTCAACTTTTAATCTGGTTTTAGGATTAACAAAAAGGGAGGCTATATCTTCCTAAGTTATATTAAGGGCCACAACCCCATCATGGTCAAGCCCGTCATAAAATTGGGCGTGCATATCATCATGCCAATGAAAAGCAGCATTATGTTGCTGCGTAAGGGTGTCAATGTTTTCAACAATGCTATCTAGGGTGGCAAACATAGGAGCCAACGTAGGTATATTCTGATACATATTTTTGAAGCCCCGTATAGTGTTCAAGTTTTCATGTATCAAATCCTCTAAAGATTGAGGGTTTTGAAGTGGTTCTGGATTGTTTTGGGGATCGTTATTTGGTGGGGGAGGGTTATTATCTTCATTGTTGTCAGCCATGCCTAATTAAATAATAAACAAATATAAATTTCAAATTGATTTCATATATTATTAAAAAAATCAATATAAAACCCTATTTTAACAAAAAAACCTACATTTAACATGAAAATGAAAATGAAAGAAATTAATCAAGATATAGGAAGAATTTAGTTACCGGATCAATTATGGAGTCGAATTTGTTGTTGCCGCAATCAGGTACCTGAAACTATCATGTATATGATATTTGGAGCTATTTTCCAAACCCAAAACGTGAGGAGAAATGAGGAAAATGGCTCATGGGTTTTGATTTATGCCACAAGTTTCGGGTACTCGAAAAAATTGGGTACCCAACAAGGCTTGTGCTTTGGTGTCAAGTTTGCCCAGGTGTACTGACACCTAGGCCTACTAAAAAGTCAACATACATTTTCATGCACTTTTGGACGACTGGAAAGTGGATTTTTTTACATCGCCACTTTTTGGCCCCTCATGATCTTGCACATACCCAAATTTAGAATTTTAATTAAGTCTTTTAATTAAACAAAGGTAATTAATTAACTCTTAGCAATTAATAATCCTTATATTTAATATTTTCATATTCATAAAATATAATCATTCTAATCTCATAATTACTCATAATTTAATTATTTTATATCAAATAATTCACACGAAAAACTTACTTGACTCACCAAAACATGAAAAATCAACTAACTTAATTAACAACAAACACCAAGGAAGGGCTCATGAATTCATGTCACCTTGACAAATTCAGATGGGTAGACAACAGATACTTGTCCTTTATTTACGACAATCAATGGCTTGGGTTGGGATTTGGGTTTGTATGTTATCTCCTATCTCTTACCATTGAGATATTGTGATAGGGCACGCTCATCCTGGCAATTCAGGGAAGTCGATGCCCAATACTTTCAAACTTGCATAAAAGATGAGCATGTACATACATGTATAAATATAAACAAGCAATGGTGGGATCAACTGATTGTGTGGATCTTGCAAGAAAGTAACGACGACTCCGTCCCTCAACCACATCAGGCACGTCAAACAAAAATATAAAACATACCCACCAACCATTTACATGCAAGTATGAGGTCAATAAATCATAAGCATTAATGGTATCCTAACACACACACACACACACACACATATATATATATATCATTTGTATTTAATCAACATGAAAATAACCAAAACATCTAATTCTTAATTATTCAATATAATGTCATACATTCATATCCTCAAGTAGCTTGAAATAAATAATGCACACATGAAAGTGGCCTAAATGATTTTGGCAAATAAAATTGAAAAGAAAACTATGGGAGGGTCATTACATCCACCTCCCCCAATATTAGGCTTACTCCTGGAAGCCTACAACTAAAATAGAGATATAAATATCGTAATCTTGATGATTCCTACAAGTCATAAAAGACTCAACATGTGGGTCTTGTTGGACCCTTCCCTGCTCCATGGAATAAAATCTGTAGATCTTTCCTGGCTACAAACACCCTGTGGGATCTACCAACATCCCCAATTGTAAGCTCATAAGTTGCAGTCCTTTATTCTGAAGACTTTGCTACTCTTTGAGGACAATTGACAACAATGTGACCATGTTTCCCACAAGAAAAATAACCTCCTCTACTAACACCTCTCCTAGCTGAAGGTGCACTAGACTACTGCTGGAAACTACCTCCACTAAAATCCTGATGTGAACTATGAGTTGGCTAATCATTTTGATTGCGTATACTATGTTGCCAGTTGTGATAGTTCCCTGACTGAGAAACACTACTATTACCCATTGGAAAAATGGTCAACACTCCCCTCATGATTTGTGACATGGCTTAATCACCTCCATGTCTTCTATAAGTTTAGTGGTTGTATCATGCATTAACAGGTTGATCTTTTGGTGCAACAACAACAACTACTTGTAACAAGTGGTATCAGAGCTTGGTCATAGGTTCGAATCCCCTTGGGTAACATTGAGGGGGAGATTGTTGGCAAAATGGTCAGCACTCCCCTCGGGATTCATGACATGGATTAGCCACCTCATGTGTCTTCTATAAGTTTAGTGGTTGTATTGGGCATTAACAGGTTGATCTTTTGGTGCAACGACAACTACTACTTGTAACAATTACCATGGAATAATTTTTTTATTTTATTGATTTTGATTACCTTTCAAGAAGGTAGAAGGATTCCTAGAGTTCTCCGCTCCCTAAGACTTATTACCCTTAGGCCCTGAAAAAGGACCACTAGATTGAACACTAACCTATCCACCATGACCTCTAGCCAAGTTCTCCTCCACCAAAGTAGCCTTAATGACCACATCCTTGAGAGTCTTAGGTTTGAAAACTGTAACACCCCCAATGATGCAACCATTAAGCCCTCTAATGAAATATTGCACCATCAATGGTGACTTATCACTAAAGCCTACATATGGCTTGAGATCAAATAAATGACGCTCATAATCCTCAACACTCATAGATAATTTTTGTAAATTGTGGAACTCATCTAGGCATTGTTGTTGCCACTACTCAGATAAGAAGCGCTCTCAGAAGTTCTCAAGAAATAACTCCTAAGTGGCATTATCCATGTTAATCTCTAACTTTTCTCATCAATCTTCCACCAAGTAGTTGCAAAACCTTCAAGGTGCATGATGGCACACCTCACCTTGATGTTGGTATCAAATTGTTGCATAGAAAAATAATGATCCAATGTGATAAGCCGTGTCTCTGCCTCAAAACTAGTACCTAGACCATTGAAGGGAGGAGGTTGTGATCTAAGGAGGTATCTCATCTGATTAGCCTTCACGGCTCCTTGATCAATTATAGTTTCCCTCCTCTCAGGCCTCGTAGATATTTTTCTCTCCTCATTCTCAAAATGGTGTGAATCTTCCCTCTCAGCCATGTTACGAATAGGTAGACATTCTAGAATAGCCTGAAGTATTTGCCTAGCATTAGGCTCCTTCAAATCACCATGTTTCTCACCACTATCCTAATGAAAAATATCATCTCTATGACTCACAAGAGGGATGTGAATCCTACTCCTTCCACATCCTCTACCATGGCCTCCACTATGACCTCTACCAATAAATCTAACCTTAGTGACCATCTTTCCTACAACATCCAAATAAAAGAACAATATCTCAAAACTAGTCAAGAATAATAAAGACATGATGCAAAATCATAAAATAATAGTTTTAAATATAGAGTGTTATATGTCTAAGTTTTTATTTCAATTTTTATCAATTTAGACATCTAGCGGGCATACAAATTCCCAGAGTTCCCAGTGTAGAAATGCGGGCTCTGGTACCAAGTGTAATGCCCCGCTAGGGAACCCAAAAGAATTTAACCTAGAACATGTTGCTATGTTTACAAAATAATTTTTTTCTTAAGTGTTTACAAACAATTATGATAATAATGTGGAAGCAATACAACATAAGAAACAAAAAAGTACATAAGTACAACTCAATCACAGTTAATAATTCTCAAAGGTCCCATGATGTAGAATCACGTATTTCTAATTAAATATTTTAGATTAATAATAATTACAAATATCTCATGGATAAATGAATAAAAAGTACATCCAATACCATAAGGTATAAATACAATGGAATAACATCCTCTGCACAAGTCACAGGATATGTCATAATAACCAAATATAAAGTAGTAAAATATCTGAAAGGAAATGTGTCTAAAACACTGATACATGATATAATTATAAACATCATAAGATAGATATGAATAAGCCTCCAATGAAGAACAAGAAGAATATAACTACAAAAAGCATCATCCAACACCACTATAGAAACGTCATAATCTCAAATGGTAAAATAAAACACTACCACCTGACCTCGTGGAACCAAAGGTCCACTCCCACCGTACCGAGGAGATGACAACAAACCACACTCAGATAACAAACCCACTCACAACAAAACAACTAAGCAATAGATCCTGAAGGATTTATATCTCAAAAGGTACCACCAACTAATGATAAAGAAAATATAATAAACATCAAAATACCAGCACATACCAAAACACCAAAAAAGACCACCAGGTAATACTGCAATATCAAAGACGTACTCACCACCAGAGGTAAATGCAAAAAAATAAGAAGGAGACTTAAGCTACAAATTATGGGAGTGTCATCACATGGCCATCTACTTTAGTTACCCTGGACTGGTTACACTGGACCCTGACCCTCAAGCATTGAGATACCCTAGACCGACCACTCCGGGCCCCAGATCCTCAATATGGCCCACACAGAACTAGAATACCCTCTCATGAACATGATGAATTATAATCATACCTACTCTCTAGGTATCATCTCATTCCCATCCTTAGCCTAAAAAAGAACTTAAGGCATGGGCAAGGCATAATCTCTAATTATCTTTTTAATGAACTCTCCAAATTTTAATTACTATGTTATCACTTATTAACAAACTTACGATAGGTTACCCTGGTACTGACCACTTTGGGTCCCGGGTCCCTATTTTTAGCCACTCCCCTAAGATTTTCCTAATTAACCTCCCCTAGGCTCACATGTCATAAATAACCACATAAGTCTCAAAAAGTGTACAAATCAAATTCCTGTCCACAAAAGATATTAGGGACACACACTGGTCCTCAAACCAAAACATCATAAAACACACTCTCAAAGAGTTTCACATAAACTTGAGCTTCCATAGAACAAGGTTGGATCTAAAATATTGAATTATTACATCATAATGCATAATAAATAACCACATAAGCACCAATAAAACAACACACATGTCAAAAAACATCAATAACCCCAAGCCTCTGGTATACACGCCCTAAAAAGGCCAACGTAGATTTTCCCCAAATACACATAAGATAACACAATAAGGAGTCATACAGACATACAAATTCCAGTTGTTTTAACATAATCCGCTTTGTTTCCTAAAGTTCAAGTCGATTATAAATATTAACATAACAACTTGTGCATAACTCCTACTTGTCATTAAGAACTAAAATAAAAATAACACACATTCTAACAATAAGATAGGATTTATTAATCTTAAATAAATGTTATCATTTCATATCCACACAAAAAAACATCTCATATATCAACATAAAAAAAATAAAAAAATATAGAAATGCAAATAATAATAATATTTATTAAATTAACATCTAATAATAAATATTAATTTAACTAAGTTAACATTAATAAAATAATATTAATTATTAATAGTTATAATTATTATCAATTAAAAATAAATATTATTAATTAAATTTTATTTATTATTATAATTAATAATTTTTTTTTAATTTTATATTTATTTTTATTATTAAAAAATAATAATAAAAAATTAATAATGTGTGGGGGGGTCGTGCCCTCCCCACGCCACCACCAAGGATGGGGCAATTGTTGGGGGGGGGGGGGGGGGGGGGGGTTAGGGGATGGGATCCCTATCCCCCCTCCCTAAAATGATATTTTTTTAATTCAATTTTTTTTCACCAATAATTTTTCTGAGACAAAACCAGTAAGACTATTCCTTTTTTTTTCAAATGAATTCGATAACACATCTCTTATATATATATATATATATATATATATATATATATATATATATATATATATATATATATATATATATATATATATATATATATATATATATATATATATATATATATATATATATATATATATATATATATATTTTCAATTGATTTTCTTTAGATGGAAAACTAGGGTTTCTGGGAAAACTTAAAAAAAATAAAAATAGTTTTCACATGCAATTTCAATATTTAATTTCTATGCAAAATATTGAGACCAATTATCTATCTTTTCTGAATAAATACCCTAATAGGGAAAAACTCGCACAATTTCCTAAAATTTCTTCCTAGGTTTTCAGACCATCCGAATAGAATATTAGATCTAATTTAATATCAAACTAATCCAAAATTCCACAAAAATAAACTTGATTAAAACATAAACTCAATTTCCAATCCATTCGCATAAACAATTCCAGACACAAAGCAAACAATCTTTTCAAAGGAAATAATTTTACAAAAAAGAAGGTTTCAAACCCTACCTCAAACAACACTTGAATACGAAGACAAGAATAATCTAATACAACCTTCAAAATCTAAGCTTTCAAAATTCTCAAACAACATTTGAAAATTCAAAGACAAGAAGAATCCAATTCAACGTTCAAAATCCAAGCTTTCCAAAATTCTTCCAAAATCATCCAAGATAGCTCCTCCAAAACCTGATAGATGTGATAACAATAATACTCAGAAACCTCTCGTAAAGATGATTTATCCCTCCTAGGGTTTCTAAAACATATAATCCCTAAAATTAGAACTCAACTCTCCATCTAATTTTCATCAACTCACTTTGCATGATTAATTATAATTTAATAATAAAATAATGCACTTTTTAAAATCACAATTCCTAACACAACTTTAACTTTAACAATCTAATTCAATTTTATTAAACTGAATGTGTAACTTAAATTGCATTTAAATATTTAATTAATCAATAAATACTTTAGCACATAAATAACTATGAAAGTCGATAAATTAAATATTAAATAAACTAATTATGCTTTTAATTTCATATTTAGAATTAATAATTAATTAAATCCTTTTATCCCAAATTTAGACTTTTAATTAAACAAAGGTAATTAATTAACTCTTAGCAATTAATAATCTTTATATTTAATATTTCCACATTCATAAAATATAATCATTCTAATCTCATAATTACTCTTAATTTAATTATTTTAAATCAAATAATTCACACAACAAACTTACTTGACTCACCAAAACATGAAAAACAACTAACTTAAATAACAACCAAACACCAAGGAAGGGCTCATGAATTCGTGTCACCTTGATAAATTCATATGGGTAGACAAAAGATAATTGTCCATTATTAATGAAAATCAATGGCTTGGGTTGGGATTTGGATTTGTATGTTATCTCCCCTTTCTTACCTTTGAGATATTGTGATAGGGCACGCTCATCTTGGCAATTCAAGGAAGTCGATGCTCGGTACCTACAAACTTGCATAAAAGACGAGCATGTACATACATGTATATATATAAAAAAGAAATGGTGGAGATTGACCGATCGTGTGGATCTTGCAAGCAATTGCAACTTCATCCCTCAACCACATCAGACAGGTCAAACATAAATATAAAACATACAGGCCAAATGTATACAGGGAAATGTACCTTCATAGGATTAGTATTGATAATAAATGAAATAGTAACTAAATAAACCATAATTATAGCAACTATTTAGCAATTTTAAGATCAATTAAGCATCATATGGCTCTCTATCTAAGAGTGTTAATAGAAGCTCTCAGCAAGCTACCATTAATGACAGTCCTAGAATGAGAAATGATAAAGATTAAGCCAAAGCTAACAATTAGATCAAATTGAATGCTAATTAAGCTCTTAAAATGCCTTTCTAGCTATAAAATGCAAGAGGTTCTATGTAGTTCTCAGATGTGTGGTTTTGAATTATGAGGATTTTGGTCTTCCTTTTATAGATTTTTCCAATGGTAGGGGGCGTAGTGTAGTTGATCATGATTAAGCCTTGGTTAAGTCTTTGGTTCCACCCTTTGAAGACAATGCACAGTTTGTGTCCTCAAAGCTTGGGACAAGTAGACAAGATGAATGGACAAGATTCTCTTTCACTTTGAGTGATTGAGATTGAATTTGGCTTGATCCATGTGAATGCCTTTCCCAAATCCTATTGGTTGATTGAATTTCCTCCCTTTTTGGTTGTTGAGAGAAATTAGGATTTATTAATTGATTTTAATTGATTTGTTTAGCCATGTACCCCTTGAATGGGTTGAATTTGATTTAATCTAAAACTATACAATTATTTGATTTAATTGTACTTTGATTTGATTACATTTGATTAAAACACTCTCAATTTTGATTTATCTCGAATTAAAACTTGATTTTAATTTTAATTGGCTAATTATGCATTGTGATTCAATCACTTCAATTTTGTCCTGAATTTTCTTTGATTTCACTTGATTTATCATTTAATTGTCTTTGTCCATTTTCAAGTGATTACAAATGCCCCTCTTTGAGTTGACGTGCGAAGCATGTCGATTCAAAGAATACTTTAATCTTGCTTGATGATAGGTCCTGATTCATTGATGGTTGATCTTTGATGTTCGTTTGATGTCTTTCGATGGTCGATCCTTGACATCTGATATGAGATTGATGCAGATTTTGATTGATTTAATACCCTTGATGCAGTTATGATGATCATTCTGATGATGAATCCTTGATATGATGTTTGATTCTAATGAAATATTCTGATGTGATACCTGATTTGAGGATTGATTTCGATGCGATGCCCCATTCAATTGATGTAGGAAAATTTTTCTGATAAAAGCTTTCACTTTGATTTGATGATCGGTCTCTTGTTTCAATGATGATCTTACTGATGTTGATTTATCCGATGGTATGCCCCCTTAGAAATGAAATAAAATTTGATCGTTGGTTGAAATCTCGATGATGGTTATTTTACATTGATTTAGTTCAATTTTTAATGAATTTTATTTTCATTTCTGATTTTGCTATTAGGTTTGTTTGATTTCAAATGCCACTGTTTTGACTGGTTTGATAATAAAGTTCAAGCTCTTGGGTCAATTTTAGTGAAATAGTCCTTTCTTAGGTCAAAATTACCTCTCTTTAGGTCAAAAAGCTATATAAAGGGGTCAAAATCCCTTTTTCACTATTCATTTTTAACTCCACTTTTCACTTTTACTCTCTCTACCTCTTTTGACTTTTCACGATGTCTATCCCCATTCGTGAGCATCGGTTCAAGAAATGCTACCGCTATCAGTGTTTGCCTGGCTCAGGATCTCTGGTGAGTCCGCATACCTCTTCATCTTTTCTGTTTACGCATTTAATTTGAATTTTGCCAAATTTTTCCTGGTAAAAAGCCCTTTTTTTTTCCATTTTTTATTGAAATGAGCGCTTTTACTTAATTAAATGGCTCTTTTGACCTCTAAGTTGCGCTTCCGCGATGTTAAAGTGCACTTCCGTGACTCGGTTGGGCACTTTTGCTCACCAACTTTTTGCCCTTTTCCACTTTTACAATCTTTTAGTGCGCTTTTGATCTATTTTTTGCTTTTACTCTTTTAAACAACGCTTCTGCTATGTTAATGAGTGCTTTCACATTTTCTCCACTTTTAATCAATTAACAAGTGCTTTTACCAATTTAAGCAGCACTTTTTCATTTTTACGCTTGTACATCATTAGACAACGCTTTTGCTCATAAAAAGTTTTCAATTTTTATCAAGTCCACTTTTTTTTTTCGATATCATCAATCAGTTGATAGGTGAAGTTCCCAAACTTGACGTCCTTAGCAAGTTGTAATATTCAATATGAGTTAGTTATAATTGGAATATTGTCCGTTAATCTAGATTCAGATGATGGGTGATGATAAAATTTTTGTTCTATTTGAGTAGAAACACGAAATCTGATTGTGGTTTGATAGTTTAATAAATTTGATTGACTTAGGATTGTCCAAATAATTAGTGATTTCATTCTGATGTGTTTAAACTTTCTTTTGTAGACTGAGCTTGGGTCCTTACGTATGCATGGTGCATATCCTTTGTCATGGGGTATGATTTCTGATTTGAGTGCTCCTGATCGTTGGCATATCAGTCTTTGTGGCTTGTCCTTCCTCCTTTATCTTCCTCGATTCCGAGTGAATCGGGGCCTTATCACTGCTATGGCTGAGCGTTGGTACTTAGACCATAATACGTTTCATCTACCCATGGGAGAGATGACGATTATGCTAGAGGATGTATATCATATCCTTCGGTTGCCTACTCAAGGAGAGATTGTCTGTTATGACTTTGTTTATGATGGATCAACCTGTCGATGAGTCTTTGGAGACCCTACTATTGGTGATGCTCACATCCAGTGGGCTTAGTTTGTTTTGTTCCCTATTTTACTAGCTGTTCTTGGTACTCTAATTGGAGGTTTCCTTCTTCTTGATAGGTGCAGGCATGGATTTTCTGTCGGCTGGGGTCCTGTTTTGGAGGACTTGATGGCATAGCCTCGTCGGTTCAACTAGGGTTCCTATGTGTTGGCTCAGTTATATCATGAGTTGCACATAATTTTTTATAGACATTCTACCACTTTAACTGCTGGAGCTATCTTATTATAGCTTTGGACCTGGGAGCATATCCCAGTGACACATCCTGTTACAACACAAGATTGTCAGCCAAGTTGGCCTTTTTCTTGGATGTATGGGGGTATCATTATCTAGACCCATATGGGTAAGCTAGATTACTGGCAATGTAGGATTGATGATATGGATACAATTGTCTGGAGGCCTTATCTCAATTGTGAGGCTTGGCCAGAGGATGACTCTAAGCTATCTTATATGTTTTGTCCTTGCTGGATGATTGGATGGTCTACTTTTATTATAGAGAGATTCTACTTCCATAGGGTATTGCATCAGTACGAGTGTAGACAGTGTATGCCATAGGGAGTGGCGATGTATGCTTGTGTTCAGGTAGAGAGATCCTTGTGGGGCCCTTGTGTTAATTTTGGCATTGCTATGAGGGAGAGTTGAGACTTTTTGTATCTTTCCTAGTCTATGAGAGGACATATTGCAGATGCAGGTATCATAGACGATTATGGCACTTGGCTACATCGGTACCCTTTTCCCATATTTATAGATCCTGTCGAGAGGATTCCCACTGTTGATGACTTATTAGATGGGGATGACAGTGCTGGTGGAGATGGTGATGGTGCTGGTGGAGATGGTGGTGGTGATGATGATGATGGAGATGATGATGGAGGTGGTGGTCATAGGATTAGGGGATGATGTGGATGACGGGGTCATCGAGGAGCTAGAGAAGGTAGAGTGCAGATGCTAGTGATAGCTGCTACTTTAATTCCTCCTAGGGGTGGTGATTAGGTGAGAGGTCGACGGGTTAAAAATATTTTAAATAAGGTGGATAGAGATCTAGTAGATAGGCCTAGGGCTAGGTGCCAGAGGGAGATGGATGAAAATATTCCATAGGTACTACTTAATCAGGCACATGGTCCTCCTGCTCAGCAGTTTATTCCTCTGATTGTTCCTTAGGTTCAGGCAGCTTCTTCTGCTTCTGCTTCTATTTCAGCTTCTATGCCTTCATCATCTTCACGTCCATCATATTCTCATTTTATTCCATCTTTGGGTGATCCATCTTCTTCTATGCCATCTACTTCTGTTCCTCCTCCTTAGTCTTCTGTGGCACAGACTCCTGCCCTAGCATCAGATGTTGCATCTCTGTAGACTCAGATTTCGGCAATACAACAGCAGGTTTCATAGTTGAGCTCAATGATGAAAAATTTTATGGCTACTATGAGTCAACATGGTTTACAGGCTAGTTCTAATCAGCCTCTCGATAGTGCTCCTGGTCCTCATGGTCCCGATGGTCCTGATGGTACCGATGGTACTGGTGACTTCATCAGTTGATCTACTCTCTGAGATCTTTTTGTTGTTTCACTTATACTTTGATGATATATAATCTCCTTTCTATTATTATGATTGAGACATTGACCTCTTTTTGTATCATTTTTGATCGATTGATGTTGCTTGTGCTGATACTTTGATAGTTGATGAACATTGATATTTGGATATTATTTTGATGATCGTTCATTTGGACTTTGATATCTTGTTGATTTTATGATGATGTTACCATGGACTCTGATACTCTCTTTAATAGATTTCACTATAGATGATATCATCATGTGTTGGAACTCTTTTTTGGGTGTTTTGCATGATATGCAGTTCTATATGATTCTATCTCCTATATGCTTTGTTTTATGCTTTTTAGAATGCAATTTTTCAAATGTATGCATATGTCCTAATGATGCTTTTAATGATCGTCTTATGTATGACGTTGACTAGATGAATGCGATGTTATTTTAATGATTTACGGTATTGATGAATGTATGCAATGGATATATGTATGATGTTAGATGGATAATGAATATTGTCTCTAATGTATCTCTTTCTTTTTGATATGCAAATGTGATGAATCTATGAATGTTTTTCGCTTGATATGTAAATGTGATGAATCTATGTAATAATGCAATGAACTTTTAATGATTAATGATATATGGAACATGGATGATATGCATTTAATGTTGAATGATCCTAATGTATGCAAATAATGATTAACTAACTTAATGCAATGCACTTAACGAATTGATATTTTAGAATGAGATGAACGCAATCTAATGTTAATGCATTTTAATGAGCTTAATGCAATCTAGATGGATGCTATAGATGCAATCTAATGATTATGTAACTTAATGATTCAACTATTGGACACATTTAAATGAATGCAATGTTTAATGAAGATGACTTAATGCAACTTAAAATGACCTTAATCAATGCAAGTGAACTATTGAAATGCACTTTGTTTTTTATTTATTTTTTATTTCCAACACACTCAATCTTATATAGGTGTTTGTGATGATCCTTTGATTTTTGATTTGAGTACACCCCCTTTTTATTTTCCTCTTGTAATTTAAGATAAGAAAGGAAAACAAAATATAATGCACTTAATCTAAGATGTATGCAGCTAACTATCATTATTCAAAATTTGGAGCTAATTATAATCATCATTGAGCGTTTTTGGATCCTGTTTTAATACAATCATCACTAGTTCAACTATGATGATATGAATACTTTTTGCACCTCTTCCTTTTCTTTCCCTTCTCTCTTTGGTATGAATATCACTAATTGAAGCCAATCATGAGAGTGCAAATACCGATTTTGTCAGATTCTATGTTGCAAGTGGATTTTGGTATTATGATATTGAAGATCAAAATAACCAAGGTATCCTTTTGCATAAACAAGCAGAAATCTCAGTTTTATCCTATGTATGAGTCCTCGATGATTCTTTGATGATCATGTCCTTAGACAAATAATACATGATTTAAAACTTTTATTTTAAGACAGTCATTCAGAAATCAACAAAATATCAACCTTTCATCATAGCTTGTCTACTCTAAAACTTTCATCGATTTGCTAGAAAGACATGATTTCATCAATTGAGTCAACACTTAGAAAAATTTCTTGCAATGTTTTTCAAATCCATATTTCAACTGTAGTTCCATCCATTTCATACTTTTAATCCTGATAAAGATAAGGTCATGTAAGATCTTGGATCAAATTTTGTGTTTTGGCTCAAATTGGATTATAATGTAGATTTGATTAAGTGTTCCTCTTTCAAATTTGATGAATTGATTCCATGATTGAATAAAGCTTGCTTTGATGAATCCTTTCTCCTTTTGAGTAAATTGCCCCCAGTTTGAGATAATTTCATTTGTGGGCCTTAGGACAATTCGCAGATCAGGTGACCAAAATCTTGAGGTACTTGCAAATGCAACTGTGGGGTTTTGTTATGCAATATATACAAATGCTCGCGAATGCAATAGTTACAAGGTGACTTTCTAGGCATGCGACTGACTTGGACTTTTAGTGGCGCTTGTTTACCAAGTTTTCACCGATTGAATAGATCTTGCTCTTTTTTTGTTTTTAAATCTTTTCTCTTCTTTTTTTTATCATCAAGGCACCTATTTGCTAGGTTTTCACCAAGACAACATCTTTTTGAGGATCATATATGAATTTTTTTGGTTTCTTCATGCTCAATTTTCCATTGTTTTTGATCTTTTCTACTTTTCAATTTGTTTGTTCTTTTCTTCTTTTCAAATGTTTTTGGTATTTTCTAGATCTCTTTTGAATATATACAATAAATATGATGCCTTCCATTTGATACTCTTTATACTCCTTCATCTATCTCATGTATAGAACCTTTTTAGATGTATGCTATTAATAGGTTCTTGTAGCTCTTCTCCATCACAATCTGCTAATTTGTATGTGCCAGTCCCAAAATTTTCAATGATGATAAATGGTCCTAACCAGTTTACCTCCCATTTTCCTTTCTTTTCCCTTTCTGCCTGATTTTTGGGATTCTCTCGCAAAACTAGGTCACCTATTTGAAATGTTCTTGACTTGATGTACTTATTATAAGTCCTTGAAATTCTATTTTGGTACACCTTCAAATGATCAAATGCTTGCTTATGTTTCTCATCTAGGAGTTCTAGTTCTTGCAATATAGCAACCCTATAGTCTTCCTCACTTATCAAGCCATGAAGAGATACCCTCAAAGATGGGAGTTCTACCTCCAAAGGCAAAACTGCTTCTATTCCAAAGACTAAGGAAAATAGTGTAGCTCATGTTGGTGTTCTTATGCTTGTTCTATAAGCCCATAAGGTCAGGTTTATTTTGATGTGCCAATCTCTACCTGAATTGTCCACCGTTCTCTTCAATATCTTCAAAATGTTTTTATTTGTTGCCTCAACTTGTCCATTACCTTGGGGGTAATAGATTGAAGAAGAATGATGAATCATGTGAAACTTGGTGCATAATTCCTTTAGGTCTTTGTTTTTTAAATGCTTTGCATTATCCATTATGATGGCATGAGGTATGCCATGTCTACAAATAATGTGATTGAGGATTAAAAAAGATGCTATTTTCCCGTTGCAGTTGATAAGGGTACAACTTCCACCCACTTGGTAAAGTACTTCATTGCTGTGATGATGAATTTATGACCATTCGAGGATGGTGGATAAATCATGCCTATTAAGTCTAGACCCCATTGATAGAATGACCCGTGTTGAGTGTATGAACCATCAAAATATAGTTGCCATGTTTTTGCCTCAACATTCACAATCTCTGAATCTAGGAATTCCACTTGAATGGGATGATCATCTTGAAGTGGTGCTTCTACTAATTGGTCAACAATGAATTTCCCTTTGATTGATTTTATATCAACATATTCAATGTCAAATTCGCTTAGCACCATAACCCACTTTGCTAGCCTTCCATTTAATGCTATTTTACTAAGTAGATATTTTAAAGGGTCAATTTTGGCAATGAGCCTTATCTTGTGGGCTAGCATATAATGGTGTCATTTTTGTGAAGCAAAAACCATGGCCAAGCATGCCATTTCCATGAATGTATAGTTAAGCTCATATTTGACTAGAGTTCTGATGCAGGAGCATCCTGGGTGTAAGAGCAATCTTGCATCACCCAAAAATATTTCTATTTTTTTTATATTCAATAAGGGCTATTTTAGTGCAGAGCTGCTATTTATGGAAAGTTACTATTTTTGGTAATTTTTGCATGTGCTCAGAATGATCTGATTTCTTTCTTGGAGGTTCATTTTGGTCATATAAGTCTGCCAGTAAAGTTTCATTGCCAGATCAAGTGTATATTGGAAGATATTGAAGATTTTCGGTATTGGCAGCAGGGTACAGAAACTTTGAACTCAGTTTTGAAGGCTTTAGAGGCCTCGGATGAGGTCGAAAATTTGGGTGATGGGCGCTTGCGCCAATCAAGCTTGTAGAGCGCTTCGTGGCATTTTCAAAATGGGGTTATAATAGCCGATCGGGTCAACTGGTGATGACTTATGGTCTTCGGAAGTTGGGCCACCTGAAATGGCGGAAAATAATTTTTCTTCACAATTTCTGTTCGGGTTTCAAAGGTTATCTTGAGCCGACTATGATGTAATGAAATGTAAAATAAAATAATTCTAAGTTTGGTCGGCCTTATTGGCTAAAATTCTGGAACCTTCCCAGGCGGTGGATAATTGCCTATATAAGGAAGGCTGTATTATTGTCTTAGGCAGTTCAGAATAGTTCTGGGTAGTAGATCTGGGTAATAGTTCGAGGCTTTTTCCTACATAATATTGTAAGGGAATGCCCATGTGGCTTTGCATATTGTAATTCTGAAAGTTTGTAATTCCACATTTGTGGAGATAATAAGAAGCCAATTTTCTGTTCTTGCATATTATGGTTGTTGTTTCTCTATTTCTCTTATGTGGTTCTGGTATTAAGGGGAGCACCCTTTATTAAGTGGTATCAGAGCAGGAGTTCTTGAGTGTGTAAACAAATCACCGACTGTGAGGCAGTTTGCACCAGGACCGTGGCTAGGGTTTCAGCGCGTATCGCAAAAATGCCTCCACGAAGGGAACGTGGCGGAAGAGCTGGTGTTGTAACACCTGAGGTTAGAGAGCTGCAGAGACAAGTGCGAGCATTGCAAGAAGAGATTCACAGAGGAATGAATCTTAATGTCAGAGATGAAAGCGAGGATGAAGCCAAAGAAGAATATCAAGAAGGAGAAGCTGAAATTGTGAACCAGGAGGAAGAAAGACTTTTTCGGGCGATTTCCAAGATTGGGAAAAGACCTAAGATTGAGGTTCCTACATTTTTTGGAAATCTTAACCCAGAGGAATTGATCGACTGGATCAATGAATGTGAGGAGTATTTTGAGTATGAAGATGTTGAGGATCCTGATAGGGTCAAATTTACGAAGGCCAGACTGAAAGGTCATGCGAAGATCTGGTGGCAAGAAATTCAATTGGAGTGAAATAGAAGAGGGAAAGATAAAATCACAAGATGGGATCGGATGGTGGAAAAATTGAAGCGACAGTTCATTCCTGTTGATTATGAGCTTGACCTACTGAAGAAAATGCAAAGTTTGAAGCAAGCAGGAAAATTTGTTCAGGAGTATACAGAGGAGTTCTATCGACTCCTCATCAGAACAGGCCATGCCGAAGCTGATAAGGAGAAAGTTGCCCGATACCTTAATGGGTTAAGGCCAAGCATTCAGGAGGAGTTGAATCTGGTTCGAATGAACAGTATCGAGGAGACATACCAATTTTCCCTAAAAGTAGAGGAAAAGCTGAACAAGAAGTTCGAGAGCAGACAAAACGGAAGAGGTCACGGTGGATGATCTGGTGGACGGTCATATGGTGGCCAAAATGAAGATCCGAAAAAGAAGGATGAGGCGAGTAGCAGTCAAAATCAGCGCGGAAATAATTCCAATCGCTTCCAGGATCAGAATAATAGAGATCAGAGAGGAAGAGGAAGAGGACAAGGATCTGGAAGAGGTGGCTTCCGTGGAACATGTTTTCACTGTGGAGAAGAAGGTCATAGGGCATTTGAATGTCCTCAGCGCCAAGGCAGAACGGACAGGAGAAATGAAGGCCAGGCCAGAGTTGCACATGTAGATGAAGATGCCAAATCATCAAATTCTGAAGATGCTGAAAGAGGAGAAACGTTGATTAACAGAAGAGTCCTGTTGAGTGGTGAGAATGAACCTGAGCAAAGGAGGAGCCTGTTTCACACCAGGTGCAAGTGTGAAGGTAAATGTTGTGATGTGATTATTGATAGTGGAAGCACTGACAATTTGGTGTCAGAAGAGATGGTGACAAAGTTGAAGCTCAAGAGACAGAAACACCCACATCCATATCGGATTGCCTGGGTACAGGATGACCACAAGGTCATGGTCAATGAACAATGCCTAGTGAAGTTCAAGATTGGCGGATACCAAGATGAGGTATTGTGTGATATCATATCTATGGATGCATGTCATATGTTGTTGGGTAGACCATGGCAGTTTGACAGATGTGCTGTACATGATGGTCGTGCGAATACCTATTCCCTGACAAAGGATGGAGTGCGACATAAGCTAAAACCATTGAAGGAGACTAAAGAAAAGGTATGTGGTAATGCAAGGATAACTTTTGTTGATGGAAGAAATTTCCTAGATGGTATGAGGCATGAGCATGTATGTTTTGCTTTAATTCCAAAAGCTGGTAAAGAGGAAGTAGAAGATGTTCCTGTAGAAGTTGCAGATTTGTTGAATGAGTTTCAGGATATTGTATCTGATAACGTGCCTGATGGATTACCACCAGTCAGGAAGATCAGTCATCAGATGGACTTGATCCCAGGAGTGAGTTTTCCGAATAAGGCAGCACACAGAATGACACCTGTAGAAAGTGAGGAGTTGAACAGACAAGTACATGAACTATTACAGAAAGGATTGATCCGTGAGAGTCTGAGTCCCTGTGCTGTACCAGCGGTATTAGCACCAAAGAAGAATGGAGAATGGAGGATGTGTATAGATTCTAGGGCAATAAACAAGATCACAATAAAGTATAGGTTTCCATTGCCACGAATGGATGATATTATGGACTGTTTGAGTGGAGCTGTGTATTTCTCAAAGATAGATCTAAAGAGTGGATATCATCAGATTCGGATCAGAGAAGGAGATGAATGGAAGACTGCCTTCAAGACAAAGGATGGACTATATGAGTGGTTAGTCATGCCTTTTGGGCTAACCAATGCGCCGAGCACTTTCATGCGGCTCATGAATGAGGTTTTGAAAGAATTTCTGGGTAAGTTTGTCATTGTTTACCTAGATGATATTTTGATCTTTAGTAAGACATTGGATGAGCATATGATGCATATTCGTATGGTATTTGAGAAGTTGAGAGATGAGAAATTGTTGATTAATTTGAAGAAGTGCAGTTTTGTGAAGAAAGAGTTAGTGTATTTGAGATTTGTAGTTTCAGCAGAATGTCTAAAAATGGACCTAGAGAAGGTACAAGCTATCTTTGAATGGCCTACTCCAAGGAGTGCTACTGAGGTAAGGTCTTTTCATGGTTTGGCTAGCTTTTACAGAAAGTTTATCAGAAATTTTAGTAGTATTTGTGGACCCTTGACTGAAACAATGAGAGGGGATAGAAAAGAGTTTAAGTGGACTAATGGGGTAGAAAAGAGTTTTCAATTGTTGAAACAAAAAGTTACAGAACAACCTGTTTTAGCACTTCCAGATTTTAATAAGGTGTTTCAAGTAGATTGTGATGCTAGTGGTACTGCAATAGGAGCTGTTATGAGCCAAGAAGGTAAACCTGTTGCTTATTTCAGTGAGAAATTAAATGATGCCAAGAGAAAATATTCTGTTTATGATCAGGAATTTTATGCTATAGTTCAGGCATTGAAAAAGTGGAGGCACTATCTGCTTCCTAAGGAGTTTGTTTTGTATACTGATCATCAAGCTTTGCAATATTTGAATAGTCAAGGAAAATTGAATCAAAGGCATTTGAAATGGGTTGAGTTTTTGCAGAGTTATACATTTGTTTTGAAACACAGGAGTGGAAAGTCTAATAGGGTTGCAGATGCTCTTAGTAGAAGGCAACTATTGCTGATAGAAATGCAGATTGAAGTGGTTGGGTTCAAAGAACTCAAGAATTTGTATCCAAAAGATCCTGATTTTGGTGAAGCTTGGAAAGCTTGTACAGAACTTGTTACTCTAGACAGGACGAAATGGCTGGATTTTATCATCCAAGATGATATGCTATTCAGAGGGAGTCAGTTGTGCATTCCACGAAGTTCTATGAGGGAGAATCTCATCAAGGAGAAGCATAGTGGAGGATTGGCTGGACATTTTGGTCATGATAAAACCCTTGCTTTGGTTGGTGAGAATTATTATTGGCCACAATTGCAGCAAGATGTGAAGAAGTTTGTGCAGAGTTGCAGAGTATGTCAGATGGCGAAAGGAGTGAAGCAGAATACAGGGTTGTATCAGCCATTACCCGTACCAGAGAAGCCTTGGGAGGATATCAGCATGGACTTTGTTCTTGGTTTACCGAGGACTCAGTGGGGACATGATTCAATTTTTGTAGTGGTTGACAGATTTTCAAAGATGGCACATTTCATTCCCTGCAAGAAGACTAATGATGCTGTTCATGTAGCAGAATTGTTTTTCAGAGAAGTAGTGAGACTTCATGGTTTGCCAAAGACCATAGTTTCAGTTCGGGACACTAAGTTTGTTGGATATTTTTGGCGAACATTATGGAAGAAGTTGAAGATAGATTTGAAGTTCAGTTCATCACATCACCCACAGACTGATGGACAGACAGAGGTGGTAAATAGGAGTTTGGAAAATCTGCTGAGATGTTTGGTTGGGGATAAGCCAACAGGATGGGATTTGATTTTACCACAGGCAGAATTTGCATACAATAATTCTGTCAACAGGAGTACTGGTAAATCACCATTCCAGATTATATATGGAAGTAGTCTAAGAAATGCATCTGAGTTGAGAAAGATCGATAAAGGAGAAATAAGTAGTGCTGAGGCTGAGGATTTTGCAGAACATTTGAAGAACATCCATGGGGAGGTGAGGAAGCATATTACCAAGATGAATGCACAGTATAAGGCTAAGGCAGATGAGTAAAGGAGGTATAAGGAATTTCAGGTTGGTGATGAAGTCATGGTTCATTTGCGGAAGGAGCGGTTTCCAGTTGGTACATATAACAAGTTGAAAATGAAGAAGTTTGGACCATGTAAGATATTGAAGAAGCATGATTCAGGAAATGCATATGAGGTAGAATTGCCTAGTGAGCTGAATATTTCACCAGTGTTTAACATTTCAGATCTGACAGAGTATCATGAAGGAGGTGTTGAAGATGAGATCACAGCAGCACAGTGGAGTATTCCAGCAACTAGTTCAGACACTAAGGAGATCGAAGATATACTGGACAGTCGTGTTGGCAGAAGCACAAGGAACAGGACATATGAAGAATATCTGGTCAAGTGGAAAGGATGACCTGTTGAAGATTCATCATGGCTGACAAAGGAGGAGGTTAGCCGTCTTGGTTTTCCTCTGCACACCTGAGTCGTGACAGGGTCACTTCTCAAATTACCCCGGGTGTTTGATGCAGGAGCATCCTGGGTGTAAGAGCAATCTTGCATCACCCAAAAATATTTCTATTTTTTTTATATTCAATAAGGGCTATTTTAGTGCAGAGCTGCTATTTATGGAAAGTTACTATTTTTGGTAATTTTTGCATGTGCTCAGAATGATCTGATTTCTTTCTTGGAGGTTCATTTTGGTCATATAAGTCTGCCAGTAAAGTTTCATTGCCAGATCAAGTGTATATTGGAAGATATTGAAGATTTTCGGTATTGGCAGCAGGGTACAGAAACTTTGAACTCAGTTTTGAAGGCTTTAGAGGCCCCGGATGAGGTCAAAAATTTGGGTGACGGGCGCTTACGCCGGTCAAGCATGTAGAGCGCTTCGTGGTATTTCTGAAATGAGGTTATAATAGCCGATCGGGTCAACTGGTGATGACTTATGGTCTTCGGAAGTTGGGCCACCTGAAATGGCGGAAAATAATTTTTCTTCAAAATTTCTGTTCAAGTTTCAAAGGTTATCTTGAGCCGACTATGATGTAATGAAATGTAAAATAAAATAATTCTAAGTTTGGTCGGCCTTATTGGCTAAAATTCTGGAACCTTCCCAGGCGGTGGATAATTGCCTATATAAGGAAGGCTGTATTATTGTCTTAGGCAGTTCAGAATAGTTCTGGATAGTAGATCTAGGTAATAGTTCGAGGCTTTTTCCTACATAATATTGTAAGGGAATGCCCATGTGGCTTTGCATATTGTAATTCTGAAAGTTTGTAATTCCACATTTGTGGAGATAATAAGAAGCCAATTTTCTGTTCTTGCATATTATGGTTGTTGTTTCTCTATTTCTCTTATGTGGTTCTGGTATTAAGGGGAGCACCCTTCATTAAGTTCTACTTATGTAGTAAATTGCTTTTTCTTTTCCTATTTCATCTTCTTGTGCTAAAAGTGCCCCCAATGAATTCTTCGTTGCTGAAATATATAGGATCAAGGGCTTGCCTCTGATAGGTGGGATCAAGATTGGTGGGTTCATGAGATATTTCTTCAATATATTAAAGGTTTCTTCACACTTTTCATCCCATTTGAAAATTGTATCTTTATGCAGAAGTTGGGTGAAATTATGACATTTTTCCGCTAATTGGGAGATAAATCTCCTAATGGATTATATCCTTCCTTGTAAAGACCTCATTTGACTAATGTTTTTAGGTGCTTCCATTTCCATAATAGCCTTCACTTTAGCGAGACCCACCTCTATTCCCTTTGTAGATACGATGTAGCCTAGTAGTTTGCCGGATTGGACTCCAAATGCACACTTTTTTGGGTTAAGCCTTACTTTCAATTGCTCTAATCTTTCAAAAAAAATTTCCAAAATTGGTAGGTGCTCTTTTCTTGCATGAGATTTGGCTAATATGTCATCCACATAGTCCTCCATGAACTTATGCATCATATCATGAAATATTGTGGTCATTGCTCATTGATAGGTCGCTCTGGCATTCTTCAAACCAAAAGGCATGACATTCCAGCAAAAAGTACCCCATGCACATGTAAAAGATGTCTTATCTTGGTCTTCTAGTGCTATCTTTATCTGGCTATATCCGCTAAATTGTCATGTCCCCTTCTTAGTGACATGGACTGTTTCTGAGGATTAGCCTATTACGGGCTCTCGTAGGCTAATGGTGTTGCAGAGGGAGCCATTTTTGGTGACTATTTGGAGATTAGATGGCTTTATATGTGGTTGGGGGAATGGCTCTTTATTATGTTTTATTGTTATATTACTTTATCGGGGCCATTTGTTATAATTTGTTGTTGAGTTGCACTTTTTATTAAAAAGTAATATTTCATAAAGTGCAAATATTTTAATAGAACATTTGGGACGTTTCTAGAAGTTTTAAGTGACTTCTAGTGGAAGCCAATGGAAAAGAATAAATAGACCTCATGGTCTCTCATTTTGGACATCCAAGTTATTATTGCTATTGCTATTCTCTCTATGAGTTTTTGTGGAGCCATTGGGTTTGCAGATTTTCAACTTGTCATTGGGAACAAAATCTCCCAATTGATTGCATAACTGAGGGAGTGAAATATCTCTTGAAGGGTTGCATTTGTGGAGGTGATATTTTAGTCACTTCACTAGGGCATCATTGAGGCATAAGCCTATTCTGAGGACATCTACATTTCAATGAGGGTTTGTACTGAGGAGCTTCATTACAGGGCATCAATCTTGAAGGAGAAGAGGTATTTGGATGCTGGTCATGATCATCCGCAAGTCTGACATAAGAATCAGAGTTTTCAGGATAGACCTAGGAAGCACATTTTTGTTCGTATCTTCCTCATACCTGGCCGGATTTGCTTGGGACCAAGTGCATTGGATTTCTAGGAGTATGGCGATCAAGTTTGGGGTGTTTTGAGCCCTCAAAACACTCACATTTGTTTTCTAGAAAAAATTGCAAGTGTCAGCTGGAGACATTTTTTTTTTGAGGGAAGAGATAGATTTTCAGTTGGAAGGCATTTGGATGATCAAATTGGTTGCAACATCATCAACAATTCATCTACTACACTCAACCAATCAGGTTCTATCATTCTCAGTCTTATCTTGCACTGTAACAAAGAATATAAGTTTCAGTTGAAGGTGAATTTATAGTTTCAACACTTGTGCATTTTAGCATTGTAAAAGTCATTGATTGCCAATACTAAATAAGAAGGAAGGGTTTAGTAGTTGTATTGGAAAAGAATTGTAATTGATAAAAGGCTATTGGCTGGAAATGTACTTCTTTGTCATAATTTGATGATATATATATATATATATATATATATATATATATATATATATATATATATATATATATATATATATATATATATATATATATATATATATATATATATATATATATATATATATGGCACAATGATCATGGTATCTTTCTACATTTTTCTTAAGTGAATAGAAGTGGTTGGATGTATGTTTGTTATTCTAAAATTTCATAGCAGCAACATATATTCATTGCATGACAAGTATTTGACAAAATTCCAAGTAAGAAGTTAAGTGGTTTTAAGGACCTAGCGAGTAGGGAACTTTACATAAATCTATCCATGAGTGAAAACATAGAGTGTCCTACTGTTAAGTCCACAATGACATCTATACTCAGAAGTGGGAAGTCATCTTTAGGACATGCCAAATTTAAGTCCCTAAAATCTATGCAGATTCTGATGGATTTGTCTGCTTTTGATACTAGCACTATATTTGAGATCCATTGTGTGTAATCAATGGCCCTTATAAATCCTACTTTCAATAATTTTTCTAACTCCACTTTGACAAGTAGTGCTATATGTTGATGCATCTTCCTTAGCTTTTGCTTAACAGGTTTGGCTCCTTCCTTGATATTTAGATGATGCATTATCAAATTTGGGTCTAATCCCAACATATCATCATAAGACCATGCAAAGTTAACTTGTTTTTCCTTAAAGAACTTAATGAATTCTATTCTTTTTTTGCTAGATAGTGATGTCACTAGGTGGATGATCTTCAGCTCTATTTCTGATCCAATATTTATCTTTTCTATGGGCTTAATCAAGATTGGAGATATTTCATATTCTGGTAGAGCATCCAAACTCCCTTCCTTAGGTGCCTCAGTTGGGTTTCACCTTTGGAAACATCCTTTATTTCTTTATTTTTTTCTTCTTGATCTAATGTTTCCACAACGTGGTTTTCAACACTTGATTCTTTTCCTTTTTTATTTTATTTTATTTTTTTCAATTTTTCTCTAATTGAAAGTTTGGATGCTCCCCTTGATCAATTCTTCCTGATATTCATTGATAGAAGAGGTTTCAACCGCGTTGAGGTATTGAGACACCATGTTGGCATTCAAGAAGATTGGAAGGACAGTGGGTTCAATGGAATTCCATTCAATCAATTCTAGGTGTATGAGAATTAATGGGTCAATACTTGGGTTCATTTGAATGGGGTACTTTAAGGCTAATAATTTGTTAGAAGGCTCATACATTGTATCATGTAAGTATATAACATGGGCCTCTTCTAAATGTTCTAAAGAAGAAGGATCAAATTCCTCCTCACTAGACTCCTCTAAAGTTTCTATTGGATAAAATTCATGTGCATTAAACCTAACATTTGATTCCTCCATAGTAGGTCTCCATGAAGGTATGTAGGGTTCACCTACCCATTGATTTATCTCTATTTCTATGCTTGGTACATCATTTAGAACCACTTGGTTTGAACTAGATGCTTGATTTGAACTTGATTCTGATATGGGTCCTTTGTCCTTGTTAGAAGTATAAGTATGATAACATCAATACCCTTATCATGACATGACTCATTAGATAATGTCTCCCATTCCCACTCATTAGAATCCTCATCACTATGAGATTCTAATTGCAATATTTGGCTATGAAGTTTGGGATAATGTTTTTGAGTGTATCCTTCTTCAAGATGCCCTAATCTTGTTTTCTCCTTGCTATCTCACCATGTACTTTCTATTGGTTCAACAAGTCCTTCATTCCTTATGCCCAAAGGTCCTTGACCTTTGTACCCCATCTTTTGCATGATTTGAAACCCTTTCCCATATTGATGTGTAGGAATGGTGATATTTTGAATATGTTTGATATGTGCACTTGATTCTTCATCTTTATATAACCAGTTTAGGATCTCATTATCTTCTTCATCCATGGTGGATGATGTACTTTCCCTCACAAAATTATCATTATATCTATGGGGTATATTTGAGGGTCTTCCATAGGACTTGGGTGATAAGGGTAAGTCCATCATAGATAAGGAGTATTCACCTATGCATTTTTTCTTGATCTTGCATTGCTTATCAAAATTCTTCATCATTTGGTCCATTTTTTGATAATGGGCTTCTTTGGTGGATACTTTGATAGCTTTGGTATGGTCTTCTTTTGATTCTTTAATAATATTATCCTCACCCACCTTCTCTTTTCCTTTAGTTGATGTAGTTAGGTTAGTGAGTTTTGGTGTATCTTCAATAACAATTTCCTATTCCATTTTTTCTTTTCCCTTCAATAATGGGATGCCTTTAGAAATTTTCCCTTGCTCCCTTTGATTATGTATAGACCCTTCCGCATTGTGTGGGACTAAAGAGTCATTGATAGGCTTGATGTTGTTACAATATTGGAAAGGGTTTAGGTCCCCACTTACCATTATCTCTTGCCCTAGATAAGGAAATTTTAGGCATTGATGATAAGTAGATGACACGACTTGCATCTTGTGAATCCATGGCCTTCCTAGTAAGATATTGTAAGTCAACTTTAGATCCAACACTTGGCATATGGTCTCTTTTTGCATAGGGCCAACTCTTATGGGTAACACTATGACTCCTTTTGAAGCTCTTTCTTCATCATCATAGGATTTTATGGTTATCTTTTTCTTAGGGTCAATAGCCTCCTCAGAAAATCCTAGGGCTTTCACTAGGCTAAGGGTACAAATGTTTAGGCTGGCTCCTCCATCTATAAGGAATATTTTCACCCTATGCTTTTGAATCAAAACTTCTATGTGCAAGGGCAAATTTTGAGGATGACTAAGGGACATGCCATCCTATTTGGAAAATGATAGGTAATGGGGTGCAATGAGGTGCCCCACCATATTTTGGAATTTTTCTACCTCCAAGTTTAGAGGCACATTGGTTTCCAATAAGGCTTTCTCCAAAATGTCCTTATGGATTGGTGACAATTTGAGTAACTCCAAAATAGAGATTTGAGCGGGAGTTCTTTGTAGTTGATCAACCAAGTTGTATTGTTTTGATGATGAGGTTGAAGCTTGATTTGATACCACCATTTTAGGAGCATTATTAGGTAGGATAATTTTTGATGCTTTCCCCCCAGTGACAACATTTAATGATGCTTCTCTTGAATTGTTCTTTACTATGACAACATTTATAGTATTATCCTCTTCTCTTAAAGTGTTGATCATGTTATCATAAGTATGAGAAAAGTTTACTTTCTCATTGCCTTTTTTTTTTTACTTTTATTAGCATTAGATGACTCACCCTTTTCATGGCTCAAAAAGGGATTCTTGAAGGCCGTATGATCCTCATTGTTTTGAGGTCCTTCAATTTTGATAGTTCCATTATCTATTAAATCTTGCACCAAGTGTTTTAATCTCATGCACTCATTGGTTGGATGACCTCTATATCGATGATATTCACAATGATGTGAGTCATTCCACCAATTACATTTGACTTGAGGTTCATAATCTCTCACATTGGGTAATGTGATGATTTTATTGGCAACCAAGGTCCTTAATGCATTCTCCAAAGGTTCACCTAGATAGGTGAATTTTCTCTTGTTATAAGTGGAGTAAAAGGATTTGGACTTATTTCCATTAGCATTATTATAAGGATTATTAGCATTATTGTTGGAATTTTTAGAATTGTTATCAGAATTATTGGAATTAAATGGAGCTTTGTTTGATTGATTGACATTATTTGAAGAATTATCTCCATATGGTAAGGTAAAAGGGGTTGCCTTCAAGTTGTGGGCCTCCATAACTCCAACATTCAAAAGGTTTTTGTTGTTATTCTTTATCCATGACTTAGATTTATCATTGTAATTATTGGACCCTTTATTATTGACATATTTAGGTACATAATTATTGTTGTTGGTGTTATTGGATTTGTTATCTTTAAATAATTTTATCTCACCTCTCTTGACTAATACATCCTCAATATTGATCTCATTTTTGATAAGTTTTTCAAATGTTGGGGGACATTGGATTTGTAATCTATAATTCATTTCCGTGGTCAAATTGTTTGTGAATATTTCCATCTTTTCTTTCTCAGGGATACTTCATGGATACCTTGCGAAAACGGTCCTCCACCTTTGTAGGAATCCTAGGAAGGACTCTCCATCTTTTTGTTTGGTATCGCACAACTTGAGCATTGTAACTTTGTGCTCAATGTTATAAGAATAATGGGTTACGAACTTGGAGGCTAACTTCTCAAAGGTCTTTATTCCTTGGGGTAGTTTTGAGAACCACTCCATGGAGGGACCTCCTAAACTCCTAAGAAAGAGTCTCATTAGGTATGTTTCATTGTGCATGAACTCAATGCTTAGGGTACAAAACTCCCTTAAATGATCCTGTGGGTTTGTTTTACCTATATATTTATCATTTTTAGGAAAAATAGTATTAAAAGGAAAAGATACCATAACTAAGCTTTTATCGAATGGAAAAGGACACAAAGCTTCAATAGAAAAGGCCTTAGGTTCAGCTGCCTTTTTCATGGTATCTATTTATTCTTGAAAAACCTTTATTTTCCTAGTCATAGCATTCATGGGATTATCTTTCTCTTGATCTTTCTTAAGTTGTTCTATATCAAAATCATGGGGAAGCTTTACTCCCGCTTGAGCTAGGTTTAGGAAAAACCCTATCCTTATCTATTAATTTCTCCATGACCTTTAGGAATTCCTGATCTTGGGCTGCTCTCTCAACCTTTTCTTCAAGTGTTTCTTTGGGATTTTGATTGGCATTGTTGATGTTATGATTATTTCCTCCTTGTTGGTAATTATGATATGCAGAGTTTCTATCCATTTCTCCAAGTCTTTTGTCAAGCAAGTTTGGGAAAAATTCTTCTTGATTAGGACCTTTGAAAAGACTTTGGTATTCTTGTCCTTCATTTGCAACAAGAGTGCTATCTCCTTGTAAAGATACCCTATATGTGTGGGACCGCGTGGCAACTGACATCCAACAAGGGTTTGATTTGGAATGATCCTTGATTCGAGAATTGTTGATTTTAAATTGAAGAGATTAAAAATGTAAGATGAATTTTCAATGGATATCTCTCTCACTTGTTTATGTATTTCAAACACAACAATCACACATTCACTTGTCTCTTTTCACCTAATTAACACAAAATATTTGATTTGAAAGAACGTTGTCATAGGTTTTGCACAAAAAGAAACTTCAAGCACCTACCTAGCACAAGATTTGGTTCGTAAACATGGCTCTAAAAGGTGGTCTTTCTATTTTATCAAGGATTTAATATAGATTCCATTCAAAATGGATCTTAAACTTTCATCCCCCAAGTATGTTAAGGGGCTTCCCACCACCGGTATATCAGAGTTTTGCACAATCCATGAGGACAACTCGAGGAAATTCAAAAATTTAAAATCCTTTTGTCACACACCCCATTAAGGATGTATGCGTTTCATTTTATAGTGGGTTGGATTCTCGCAGCAAAAGCAAGTGTATCCCACTTTGGGCTATCCCTCTCACCAGCCTCATTAAGGCAATTTCTTGGGAGGCGAGCCTACTAATGTTCTAGGATGTTCATGTAAAGCAAGGAAATGGAGTTAAGAACAAGTTTTTGGGAATTTGGTTCACCTAAAAGGTGAAGAGCATATCCCTAACTTTTCCTTAATTTCCCAAACACAATAAACAATGTTCAATTCTTTCACCCACTAACTATAGAGAATTGAATATTTCTACTCTCTTCTTCAAAAAAGGGGCTTTGATTTTATGTGCTTGATTCCTCAACCTTTCATCTTAATCAAAAAGTTCAACACCTTTGGCATTTTGACTCACTAGAAGATGTGAAGAGCATAGGCCTAAATGCTAAACTTTCCAAACAAAGATAGGCTATTTTGTAATTACTAGATTTTTAAATGCACGAATGCCACAATTTAAGGGAAAATGTTCACTAGTTTGAGGCTTACCTTTCCTTGTAGCTAGCATAGGCTAGGGGCATTTTTGAGTGATTTTTGTCATTTTAACATTACCTTGGCTATAGTTCCTTTACAATGTGCGTTTCCTCCAACAAAGTTAGTAAAAAAAACAACAACAATGAAGGAAACCAAAATGAATTTGAAGAAGCAAAGTTTGAATTAAATCTTAAGGCCTTATTTGCAAATTTTGAGAAAAACTTGAACTAAGGTGAGAAAATCTAATTAAGTGATACAAAATTAGTTTTATAAGCTTCTACAATTTTGAGGTAATTCTCATAAACCTGATTTTCCTCCTCTTGTGATTCCTCAAGAACCGATTTGATGTGCACAAAGTTCTCCCTCTTGATTTTCCTAGCCAAAGCCTTCCCTTCTTGGTTAAATATGCCCTCTGGTTTTCTCGCTTTTCAGTGATCATACATCCTGCAGGGTCAAATAAATCATTTTACCACAGTCAGATTATGCAGATTAACAATTTATGCAAAAGCACTCCTGAAATGCTTAAAAGCACTATTTTACTACTTAAAAGCACTGCTAATCTGATTGAAAGCATTGTTTTAACTTTCTCAAAAAATTCAAAAGTACACAAATAATTTGCAAAAGTGTTGCAGAATTGATTAAAAGCGGTAAAAAGATAGCGAAAGTGCTTCGTAAAATAGTAAAAGTGCTCAGGAGTCAGGGAAAATGTGTTGTGGATCCATGCAAAGGCACTGTTAGAATGATAGACCGAAAATAGAAAGTGTGAAAGCGCCATGGATCAATGTAAAGGTGCACTACTTTGTCATGAAAGCACCGAAACAATGCTTAAAAGTGCCATTTTATCTGTCAGAAGCGTCGTTTAATTTGTCAAAAGCGTTGTTTCCTGAAAAACCCGAGAGTTAAACATATGCAAATTTGACAAAAATGAGATAAATCTGAGCGTTTAGTAAAGTGAAGCATTCCGCCCCATGATGGGTGCCATTTTGTATACAAGGAAATGTACCTTCATAGGATTATTATTGACAATAAATGAAATAGTAACTAAATAAACCATAATTATAGCAACTATTTAGCAATTTTAAGATCAATTAAGCATCCTATGGCTCTCTATCTAAGAGTGTTAATAGAAGCTCTCAGCAAACTACCATTAATGAAAGTCCTAGAATGAGAAATGATAAAGATTAAGCTAAAGCTAACAATTAGATCAAATTGAATGCTAATTAAGCTCTTAAAATGCCTTTCTAGCTATAAACTGCAAGAGGTTCTATGCAATTCTCAGATGTGTGGTTCTGAATAATGAGGATTTTGGTCTTCCTTTTATAGATTTTCCCAATGGTAGGGGGTGTAGTGTAGTTGATCATGATTAAGCCTTGGTTGAGTCTTTGGTTCCACCCTTTGAAGACAATGCAAAGTTTGTGTCCTCAAAGCTTGGGACAAGTAGACAAGATGAATGGACAAGATTCTCTTTCACTTTGAGCAATTGAGATTGAATTTGGCTTGATCCATGTGAATGCCTTTCCCAAATCCTATTGGTTGATTGAATTTCCTCCCTTTGTGGTTGTTGAGAGAAATTAGGATTTATTAATTGATTTTAATTGATTTGTTTAGCCATGTACCCCTTGAATGGGTTGAATTTGATTTAATCTAAAAATATACAATTATTTGATTTAATTGTACTTTGATTTGATTGCATTTGATTAAAACACTCTCAATTTTGATTTATCTCGAATTAAGACTTGATTTTAATTTTGATTGGCTAATTATGCATTGTGATTCAATTACTTCAATTTTGTCTTGAATTTGCCTTGATTTGACTTGATTTATCATTTAATTGTCTTTGTCCATTTTTAGGTGATTACACCAACCATACACATGTGAGTATGGGGTCAGTAAACCATAAGCATCAATGATATCCTAACTGTTGGTGTAATTAATTATTCACTAATTACACTTTACTTAAATTTACTTAGGATAATGCATTTGCATATTAGTTGTCATTGAGACACCTAGTAGTTTGTATTTCATTTTTAGCACATGGTTAGGAGACATTCCACTTTAGGTGGTGATAGTTGTCATCTCATACCTCTTTGTGTGTGGGATCCACCTTTAGTGCTCTTATCACATTATCATCCTCTCATTGTTGCACATGTTGCACATACTTTGATGTACAATAGAGGATGATCCATCTTTGGTGGACATGTTCAATTCCATCTTGTGTGGTTGATAGCTTATCATCTCCTTATCATGTAGTCTTATGTGGGAATTTAGTGGATATTGTCCTTCAAGCCTAGGTTGTGGTGTGTTTGTGCATTTAGATTAGAAAGACCATCTTTGTTTGAAGTGTTTTGCGTGAGTGATAAATAAAATTGCAATAATAAAATTTCACTTTAAAATCATTGCAAAAGCACTTCAAGGCACTCAAAACCCTTCCTAAACAATTTCAAGACTTTCAAAATTATTCTAAAACCTTGTCATAAACCTTGTCAAAAGAAGCATGGAATTTAAAAATATTTCCCTTGGAGCCTTGTTACAATTTTAGGGTAGTCCTTGCATCTTAATTTTGCACCTAGTCTTCATATACACCCATTCATAATTGTATCCTCATTCCTAGCATTATCCTTGTCATATAGCACTTGCACATTACCTTTATTTTGCACTTACTCACCAATTAAAAAAACTTGCATTATAAACCCTCATTAGGTCCCCATCATAATTGCATATTATCCTCTTTCTTATTGAAGTTTTAGGACCCTTTAAACTTCTTAACAATAAAAGAGTTTTATCTTATAAAATTGAACAAAGGATCTTGACTTTATTTTCAATCTTGTCTTTGGTCATTTTTATTATTTTCTCAATATCCACTCTTTGTCATGATCGATTCGACTTAGTCCTTTTTTTCTATTTTTATTTTATCATTTTTGTATTTTCAAATTCAAGATCTTATTTCAATTTCCTAAGGTCCTACTCTTAGTTTTGCATTTCCAAAGATTTTTCAACGTAGAAAATCCCAAAAAACCTGGTTGCATTTCCATTTCCCTAGTTTACATTATCATTCCAAAAATCCTAAAAAATTGCACTTTACATAATCATTCCAATCATATAGTCACTCTCTTTCATATCCCAATCCTTGCATTTCAAACCTTTGAATTTTTCATACCCTTAGTTGCATAATCATTTTCAAAAACCTCAAAATCCAAAAAAAAATTGCACTTTTACATAATCATTTCATCATTCCAAGAACATAGTCATTCCTTTGCATATTCCAAGTTGCATATTATTTCAAAATCTTCAAAATCCAAAAACAAGTGCATTTTCATACACCTCGCATATCCTTAGGTGCATTTAGTCACCATGTCAATTGCGAAAAGGCAACAAGTTTCCTATAAACTAATGTACATTTCAAATGAGCACACATAAACACTCTATGATCCTAGACAAGGTATACATTTGTAAACACAAGGTTTTGAACCAAACATGATGCACCCTTCAAGAGAGGAAACAAAAATAATTCATGACCCAAGACCCATGACATTTTCACAAACACATACCAATATCCAAACACATTTTTAACCAGGACAAATGGCATTAGGAAAATTAAACAATAAGCCATATCAATACCATACACACTTGACCCAAAATTTGATAGACAAATTGGAAAAATAATTTAAGATTTTGGAGCAAAAAGTTGAAAACACTGAAAGGAATAACAAAACTATGGCCAAAATCCTTAAATGCCCAAAAGAAAGGTTTGGTGAAGTCGACATTAAATCTCTCATTGAAAGATAAAAAATACCAAAGCTCATTTCATAACTAGATGAAGCAAACAAAAACTTCAATCTTGTTCAATATAAAAATTTGTTCAACCAAATCCTAAATCAAGGACAATTCAATAAAAATTCAAATCAAACCTTCGAACTAGATCATGACATAATTAAACTTGGGCCAAAACCCAATTATGAATCAATATTCATCCCAAGGTAGTCAAGTGTGCCTCAAACAATTTCACAACCCCTTGTGCCAATCATGCAAACAAGTCAATCAATACCAAGGTCACATACAATTTTGTCTTCAAGAACATTGCATGAACACCTTCTTATTTGTTCAAATCCTTCATGTTTTTCTCAAACACACACAAGTTCAAGTATTCCATATTTTGGACAATCAAGGATAATTAATGAGAAATATATTGTGTCACATTCTTAGTAAAATTCTTCACAACATGTAAATATTGACATGGTCTCACCAACGAGATCAACCAAGCAGCAAAAATTCAAATCTATAACTTCAAAGGACTTGTTTGAAATATTGGATAGTATATATGAAGAGGATGAAAAAAACAATTCACTCGTGTCTAGAAATGGATCATCCCAAAATAATCATATGGATGATACAACCATTCCCTATCAAGACATTTACTTTCAAGAAACATCCATGTCTCCTACCATTCCTTCATCCCCCAAAGATTCACAAGAGAAATTTTCTCCATCTCCATCAAGTTTCATATTGAATGATGAAACCTCCCAAGGGATATCCATAGAATAAATCAAAACTAGTCCCGTTCTTGATGCAAGTCCATCCCATGCTTCCAAAATGCTAGAGCCAATACCACCATGTCTTCCATATTCAAGAAATCCCAATCCAAAGTACAAATCATTTATATGAAAACATTGACCCCTTTCTAGAGTCCCCCATGCATATCCTAATTCATACCCTATGTCCAAAGGATGATTCAAAGAATGAAGAAATTATTCCTTAAAAAAATCAAGACCAAGATCCCAATGATGATCAATTCAATCCAATTATTGACCAAGATCCCATTTTCCTTGAGCCTAATGATGATCCTATTTTCCCTAACTCTCATATCCAAGAAGATCCCTTGTCATATCAAGAACAAAGTATCCCTCCAAGTCCCATTGACCTTCCACTCCATAAGAACGATCATGACCTCCCTTCGATCCTTTTCAATAATTCCATTCAAATCTAAGAGAAAAATACCTTCAAAATATAATCTAATGATTCCCTTCAGAGTCAAGATCAAAAAATCCCTTCACCTTCATGTCCACAAGAAGATCCCATCATCCCTCCATATCCTCCTCAAGATCCCTCTTTTCCTTCATCTCTATTTCCTACTCCTTCATAGCCTCCACATGATACTATCCCACTAGATGATCCTATCACTATTCCTATTCCATCACATGATCCTATTGTTCCCACTGATCACCCTCATGATTTGAACACATTTTCACAAGATTTTCATGAACCCCATACATATCCAATGAATTCCTCGATTTGAATGTATTTTAATCCACTTTATGAGATGAAATTGTTTAAGAAGTTGTAAATTTTGAAGTAGAAGGATATGAGTGTGCATGAATATGCCAAGAAGTTTTACAAGATGCAAATTAGATCTGTACATCAAGATATTTCTAGGGAAAAGGTGGATATGTATATTAATGGCTTAAGACTTTGTATTCAAGATGAACTAATTATGTTGAGGATTTATATTGTGGAGAATGCTTGTTAATATGCATATAAGTTAAAGAGGAGAAAATAGAATAACCCTAGAGGAAGGAAGAGGCAAGTGAGTAGCAACAAGGAGAAACATATTCTTGAAGATGAACCAAAACCTATGTGGAGTAAAGAACATGATCAAAGTAAACCTAGAAGAGGAAGTAGAAATAAAGAATTCCAAGGTACATGTTTCAAGTGTGGGGAGAATGCACATATGGCTTTTGAATGTCCTGAGAAAAGTATGAGTAAAAGAAATTTTGTGGCACATGAGGAGTAGAGAACTGGAGCATTGGATGAGTGTATAGTTGAACCTGAGATGGGAGAGTCTCTTATGCTTAAGAGATATATTTTGGAGTAGAGTAAGAAGGAAGTTTAACCTACACAAAGGATGAATTTTTTTAGGGCTATGTGCAAATTAGGAGGTAAGTTTTGTAAGGTTATTGTTGATAGTGGTAGTACTAAAAATTTGGTATTAGATGAGATGGTGTAAAATCTTGTCTTGAGGAGGCTGAGAAATTCTTGTCCTTCTAGGATAACTTGGCTTCAAGATAATTATATGGTGGAGGTGAAGGAGCAGTGTTTAGAGAATTTAAATATTGGGCCTTACAAAGATGAAGTATTGTGAGATGTTGTATCTATGATTGTCATGTTCTATTGGGTATACCTTGTCAATTTGATAGAGAGGCTATCTATGATTGTATAAGGAACTTGGTCACAATAGAGAAGGATGGAAAGAAGTTTACATTGTTTTCCTTGAAGGAAGAGGAGAAAAGTGTAAGGAATCTGAGCATTGTGAAGAGTTACTGTTCAAATAATCAGAATGCATAAGTTGAGAAAGGATTGGATCTGACGATGGATCCTGAAGGTAGATCTAAGAATAGCTTTGTATCATATAATAAGATGGGTAAGGTGTTGTAGAAAAAGACTTTGGATCAGAGGGAGTATTTTAGTAGAGGTAAATACAATGTGTAGAAGAGAAGAGGTGGTGGTAAAATCCATTTCCCATATTGTGTTAATGTGATAAAAAGTGCAGAGAAGAATAAACTGATAGATCTGACAGATGAAAGAGTCGAGCTACAGAGAAAGAAATTTGTAGATAAAGAGGATATTTGGATTAAGAATGAGCATGAGATTTATGTCCTAAATCCTATAAGATTTTTATAATATTCTCTTATGGAAAATATTATTCTCACCAGGGTTGTCTAATGTAGGAGCATCCTTGGGTCATTGGCAATCTTGCATCATCCAAAATTATTTCCTTTTAGTTTTTGTTCCTTCTTTCCAATTTATGTGTATTTTAGTGACATTCTTTGGATTTGGATCATTTGTTATTGTGAACTGTAGGGTATGTTCTAGACATCACATTTTACTTATTTCTAGGTTTTCATGTTATTTGGATTCTTTGATGTGAAGTTACTCTAGAATCATGGTTAGTTCTGTGTGTTCTTCAAGTTCTAATGGGCAGTTGAAGCTTTGCGGCTCATATCATGATGTCCCTATATCTCTTGTCAATGTCCCTCTTGTATTGTGCATCATTTCTTTATCTTGGCTTTTATATCCTTATGATTTTGGTCCTGACCTATATTTTTACACATTACATTTTCTTTTTCTTGGAAAATATAATTGATCTAGTTGACATATGTGTTAAGAAGGCTCTATATATTGAGGCAATTGATCTTTGTTTAGGGCTTTAGTTTGGGTTAGTAGTTAGAGATTGTAAGATAACCTTTTAAAAGTTAACTCTAGGTTTTAGATCTGGTTTTCTTGTTGTAATCGAGCATGTATGCCTAAGAATGTAAGGTGTAGGTTGTAGGCCAATATGATGTAATTACTTATTTTTGTGATAATGGGGAGATTTTTTGTAGCATGTTGATTATCTATTCTTGCATTTAAGTTTATTGTTTCTACTATGTTGACTCTTACTGCATGGTTTGGACCATCTCCATTGGGGAAAATCCTTCCATGAGTATGTCATACAACCTGGTAACACTATAGGAATACCAAGAAGTTGGTAGAGTATATAATGACTATTTAGTGCTCTACCATCTAGGTTTGGGTTTGATTTTTTTATAAGTAAAGGTGCTTGCATATAGTATTTATTTTGGTTTAAGATCAAGTTTGAGAATCTATTTATTTTGACATGGATAGTGAATGGGATACTATTTAGGGGTGAAATGGATACTAATTAATCTAAAAATATAAACTATGTGAGATGACTTCATTAATTAACCATTTCAACACAAATACTAAAAATACAAGAGAAAGAGGGGCTTCTAAACATAACTCTCAATATAACCCAAGTTAGATTAGCAAAACCTAATAAGCTGAAGGGATGCCAATTCTAAACCCAAGTTATATCAAGGAATTATTCAAGAGAGTCCTCTTTCATGTAATGTATGATTTTATTAAAGGTGTGTAAATGGAAATGTGAAATTGAACCAATTGATCTAATGAGAAAAGTAAGATAGATCTAGATGCTAAGTGTATGCAATCAACCCAATTAAGATATGAAAATAGGTATAGACTAAGAAATGAAATTAATGATAGAGTACTCACCTTGAAATGTGTAGAGGAATATTGCTTTTTTCTCTAAAAATTATAGATCTAAACCTATGGTAGAACTTTCAACCGCAGATATACGATCACAACAAAAAACCCAGAAAATGCTATTTTTCTTAGACCTCCAGGAACAGGTCGACCTAGTGCAACATGTTCTAGAAAATTTTCTATGAAGTCACCGTGTTCCTGGGACACTATAGAAAAATTAACCTAACTTCTTTGGAAATGTCCCAGAAAGTAGTTTCTAGATCTGTGGTAGTAATTTTTATATCCTGCTCCTACACATAGAAAAACTTATTTTGGGGTTTGGGTGGATGAGGGATTGCCTTGGTCAAGCCCTAGATTGAGGAATCAACCTTGAAATTGAAATGTAAATATGTAAATGAAAAAAGAAAAATGTAAGTATTCACCTTGCTTTTAGAAACTCTTTTCAATGAGGATTTTATAATGCTTGTATGATGTAGATATTGAATTTGCAATGACGGATGTAGGAAATCTCCACAAATGCAATGGTTCTACAAAAACCATATCATGGAGCCATGGATATAAATGTGCATCAATGAAGAAGATGATGAATGCCTCAATTTAAATCTCCTCCCTTGATGGCCAACAAAATGCTAGATCTCAAAGATTAAATGTTCACAAAGGATCCTTGAATCTTGAATTCTTGATGAATGCTCAAACTTGCTCGTGTGATTGTTGGATCTCTAATGGATATTATGGATGTCAAATGGGTGTGAATGTATGTTAAAATGAGGTTCCTAGGCTTTATTTTATACTAATTTTTAGGCAGAAAAACAAAGCAAGCCGATAGAGTCATCCAATTTTGCAATTAATTTAATTCCTTGAGACAACATTGACCCCAAGATTTAAAGTCCTCGGGGAACAAGAAAACCTGGTTGACCTATTCCAAAACATGTCGACCTATTCTAGAATAGGTCAACCTATTTAAGGATTGGCCAACCTATTCTAGAATAGGTCAACCTGGTCGACCTATTCCATAATAGGTCAACTTGGTTGACTTATTCTAGGATTGGCCCACAAGGATCCATCTTTGAGGTCTCAGAGACTGCATAATTGAAAGTGGAAGATATGGGACAAAATAAGAGAAAAGGGGGATCAAGCATGATTCTATCCATTGTCCATAAAGTCTCTAAAGGATAGGATCTAAAAGGTCTTAAATAATGAGTGGGTCCATTTTAAGATGATACATTTAGGCCCCACTTTAGCAAGAGCATGAGTTTCCTCAAGCTCATGGTAAAGTAGATAAAAAAGAAAGAGTTGATCTCATCATGAATAAGGAGATGAAGAATCCATCAAGTCCCTAATATAATTGAGTCTTCATCATATCCAGAGCCAAAATAAGAGAGATGTCACTAAAAAGAAAGAGTATCCAACTCGTCCAATAAGGTTTGTGTTCCTTATTGTGAACAACACATAAAAAAGACAGGGGGTACAACAAGAGATGACATTGAATGGTCTAGTAAGTTTGTGAGGAATTATAGTCAACCCATCAAAGATGAATTGAATGGTCTAGCAAGTTTGTGTGCCATTCTAGTCAACTCATTGAAACGATTCATCCTCAAGGCAACTCCATGTCCTAAGAAGAAGAATCAAAAGATGATCTAGGAATAAGAATGTGTGTGTCCTTAAGGGATCAAAATGATGACCAGGATTCCCAAAATGTTAATAGTCCAAAGAAGGATGAAATAATGACCAAATCTTCTAGACTTTTAGTAATCCAAAGAGGGATAACAAAGAAAGGATTAAGCCTCCTAGATTGTCAGTAGTCCAAAGAGAGATACACAAGAAAATAGACCAAGCCCCCATGAACTGTTAGTAGTTCGATAGAGGAATCTAAACTATCAATGTGCGTGTGTGAAAAAGTGAGTGGAGTGTATGTCCCCACATTGAAGAGATTGCAAACACCTTATAAGGAGAAATGACTTTAACATAAGCGTACATGCATCCGTGAAGAACATTTCAACTATGAAATTCTGCCAAGAGAGAACACTTCAAGGGAAATAAACACATGACAAAAGAAAGAACACAAAGGGATCTACTAACTTTGTGGTCAATATGATCATATGATAATATGTAATATTATATAAAGTATGAAATATCATCATTCCCCAAAGGAAGTATAACTACAACACAATGGAGGGAAATACATGTTAGAAGTACAAAGAAGAGTCTTTTTGGGATGGCAACATAGAGACCAAAAATAAGCAGTGTTACTATGTCTCCAATATCCAAGTAGACTACACAAGGGCACATATACAAACAACAACACATAGACAACATAACATGTAATGACAAATAGAAGAAGAGAGGTACACATAGAAGGATTTGTATGACATATTTGATTACTTTATCATCTTGTGCCAACTGAGCAACAAGAATCATCTAAAGTGATCTAGAAAAAATATATAACAAAGAGTACAACATAGGGGGAAAACACAACATGAACACACAAATACTACCATGCTCAAGAAGTCCATTTCAAGAGTGTCTTGTTCCCTCCCCATATTTGTATGAAACATTTGGGAAAGGTGAGAAACTAACAAGAGGAACAATATCCAACACAGTAGAAACCACCACCAGATCCAAGCAAGGACTTTGGTGGGAGTCACCATGCTGCTCACTAAGAGTGAGTATTAGCTGCATAGAAAGTATGGTAGGAAAATCATAATCTATATCAACATTTTCATATTAATCATCACTAACATGTGCATTAGAATCATCATCATCAAGAGTATCTCCCTGTATCATCTTAAAATGGAAGCACTTCCATGATAAGAGGGTTTAGCCCTCCGAGTAAGTGGTCTGGGGTCATATTAAGTGCCTTGATCAGGTCTTTACATGTATTTGGCTTTTCCCCTTGTTCTGCTTCCCTCTGCACCCATTTTCCACTTCCTATTTGTATTTCCTGGCATGCTAGGCTGGGGTCCTAAGGTTTTTGACCTCAAGGTCAAAGTCGACCTTGAGGGTCAAAGTCGACCTTGAGGGTCAAAGTAGACCTTGAATCTAACCTAGGTCAAGGTCAACCTCGACTCTAACCTAGGGTAGAGTCGACCTCATCCTTGACCCCCAATTCAAATGTCAAGTTTTTCTAATTTTTGGGTATCGGGTTTTGGAAAGATTCTTTTCCCGCCTCCGGGTCGGCCATTTCAGGTTTTGGGATGGTAAATCCTTAAATTGAATTTAATATGAGTCCATTTCTAAGGGTTAAGGTTAATTGGGATTTAATTCCCTAATGTTGGCCTTCTCTACATGTTTGTGCCCTAGTTCACTATAAAAGGAGGCCTTCCCCTCTCATTTTATCATCCATTATTCATGTCCACTCTTACCAAGAAAGCTCTCAAGCTCTCAAGTGCAATCAAGTAAGCAAGAAGGAGAAGGAAAGAAAGCAAGCATTTATTCACCTTCAATCCTAGCATCCATTCAAGCATTCATCAAGGAGATCCATTGTTAGCCATTGAAGGATTTAATCTCTTTGGAGCCCCCTTGAAGATCCATCCTTCTACATTCATTCAAGTCTCCTCATATGAAAAGATCTATTCAAGATTGGTGTTGAAGATCAAATGCCATTGATTTGAGACATCCTACATTCATTCTGCATTCATTGGAGCATCCCTACTTGTGGATTTGAGGATTCAAACCCTCTACAAGGACTTCAACATAAGCAAGGTGAATTGTTTCTTTTTCTTTGTTTATGAAAATTATATTTCAATTCAATTTCAATGTTAATTCTTAAATTGGGGTTTGACGAAGGCAAACCCCCCATACAAACAACAAAAACCCCTTTTTCTTGCAGGTGGAGGTGTGGAACTTCGGATCTGAGATTGGATTTGGATACCCTTTTCGACGAACTTTCAAGATCTGTGAACAAAATCAAAGTCGACCTTCAAAATAAGAATATAGCCTTTGACCTTTTATAAGGGTCAAAGACTACCTGCTGTCGGAAAGATAAAAGTTCTTTGGGTTTTTTTTGTCTTGACATTTCCAGTCCGAAACAGGTTGCAAAATTGCTTGAAAGTACACATAGACATTAGAAATTGGCATTTTCCAGATTTTCCCTATTTTGAGGTTAGTATTTTCTTTTCAATTATTTCAGATTTCAAGCACAATTCCTTAAAAGGGAAATATAATGTTTTCTTCCTTTTTCATATTCTCCATAGATTGATTTGATTGTGCCTTAACCTTTTGGTTGATCAAATTGGATCTCTCCTTTGGGAATTTGGATTTAGAAGTGGATCTCATATTTCCCCCATACATACATTCAATAGAGGTGATTCCATATATTAACCCTATTCATTTTTGTGAACTCGACATACTTACTCTCCTTTCTTTTTTGGAATTGGATGCCCTATTATTTTGTGGTGTTAGATTTCCTTTTATTTTTTTAGTATTATATTTCCATTTTGTGTTAGATCTTGCATGCTAATTAGATTTCAAAAATACAAAAATATTCATGGTTTATGTGTTCTTAGTTTAGTTCATTTTCATTGCATTGGTTTATGAGCTTTACTAATACTAGTCCTACTTATAACATTCCGGTTAGAAGAAGTTGTAGACTCATGGGTGCCTTTGATCCTGAATCTTCCTCTCCTTTCCTTAGGATCCCAGATGATAAATTGATTCTTCATGATTCTAATCCTACTATGGAGCAAAACTCTTCTCACTCATCTCATGATGAGGATGACACTTTAAGAGTTCCTCCTAAACAAATCCAAAAAATTCCAACTAAACTTGATAAAATGGGTAATTGGCTTATTCAAAAGAACCATAATCAAGATTCTATTCAAGCTATAGAGGCTCTTAAGAAAGTTCTTCATGATAGTGATCAAGGTGTTAACCTCTTGCATGGTATTACTCACCTCATGCATTCAAATGTTAAACCTTTAGCTCAAGAAGCTCAAGATTTAGGGTTGATTCCTCCTATCACTAGTGTAGAACTTCCTTCTAATCCTTTACCTAGTATTCCTACCTATACTCCTTCTTTGGTGACTATGACGGTTCCCTCTGATCCTATGAGTGTTCCTCCTACATCACAACCTTCATATCATAATGTTCCTATTACTTATTCCAATCCGCTTCCAATAGTAGTTCCTAGTGTTCCTCTGGTTGTGTCTTCTATTCCTGCAACTTCTTACACTATACCTAGTGTGTCTAATGTTTCTATTTCTCCTATTTCCTCTAATGATTCAACAATCATCCGTTTGGCTCAAAATATGTCATCCTTACAACAACAACTTGCTTCCTTAACTCAAAACAAGTTTAGTATTCCTACATGTGACATGGGAAGTCCTTTGTCCTTGGATATTATTCGTACTCCTATTCCCTAGCAAGTTGATATGCCTCATCTTGAGAATTATAATGGAAAAGGAGATCCTGTTCATCATGTTAAAACATTCCAAATCATTTGTAGTGATTATGCTCATGACCATAGGATTTTAGCCAAACTGTTTGCTAGAACCTTCCTTGACAAGGCTTTACAATGGTATTGTTCCTTGCCTCCTCATTCTATTGATTCCTTTCCAAAACTTTCCAATGCCTTTATTCAATAATTTCAAAACAACATTGGCCCGCAAGTGTCTTTGACTGATTTGATGCATTGTAAACAAAGTGCTAAAGAAAAATTGACTGAATTTATTGGTAGATTTAAGCATTTGTATTCTCAGATTTCCTATCTTGTTCCTGATATTGATATTCAACGTATGTTTATTTCAAATTTGCAAAAGGATATTAGAGATAAGATTCTGCTTACTAAATTTACCTCTTTTCAACAAATTTGTGTAGCGCTTCATCATTATCAATTACAAGTGAGTCAATTTGAGAGCAACACTCCAATGGCTCCTATTCCAGTTGATAAGAGTGATGCTGCTCCTAATCCAAACAAATTTCAAAAATTCAACAACTATGTCAAGATAAAATAACAAGCGAATGTAGTTGCTAATCAAGTTGTTGTTACATCTCACAATGCCACTTCTGTATCCCCTACTTTTCGATTAAATCATACGTTTACTCCTCTTTTTGAATCTTTACATGCTATTATGAATAGGTTGTTAACTGCTAATATGATTACTTTATCTCCTAGTCGACCTCTTTTACCTACTATGATTGCATCTAAATCTTTTGATCAAAATGCTTTTTGTCAATATCATCATCAGAATACTAATGTTACTGAGAAGTGTTATTCTTTAAAATATAAGGTTCAAGACTTAATTGACTCTAATGCCTTATCTGTCGATCATCTTGATGGTAGTGGAAACAAATCTGTATCTCCTCCTAATCAAAACCTTCAAATCTATACAAATCCTTTACCTACGCATGATACTAATACCATTGCTTAGCCATCTGCTATGGAAATTGTGTATGATTCAAAGATGGATGATCTCAATCATGTTGCTAATCAAGTAGAGCATGTTGGTCAATTTGTATCTCAACCTCAACCTCAACCTCAACCTTAGATTCAACCTCAAGTTCAGTCTCAACCTCGACCAAAACCTAAGCCTAAATTAAAAATTCAACCTAAACCTCGACAGTAACCTAAGAATAAAAGACTTCAGGAAATTTTGAATACCTTTGATGACTCTAAGAATATTAAGGCTCCTGATGGACCCCTTTACATTTATGCTAGGATTTATTAGAAGCCTACTCGTGGTTGTCTTGTTGATCCTACATCCTTAGTCAATGTTATTAATGAAGAAAATATTTTTATGAAAAGCTTACAATGTGATTCTTATGGTACATCAGATGTGTGGATTCAAACTTGTAATTGTTTTCTTTATCCATCATTTGGTTCTATTACTTTACCGGTTGAACTCTATGGAAAAATTGTGAACACAACCTTTGTTGTGGTTCCTACTTCTGATCAATTTCAAGTTAAGCTAGGTTTGCCTTGGTTGAATGCCATGCATGTTGTTGCTTCTCCTATCCACAAGTGTCTTAAATTCATTTATGATGAAGAAGTGAAGACAGTTAATCATAGTTTATATCAACCTTCTAGGCCTAGAGATTGTGCTACTCTTGATTTCTTTTGGCCTTCATTACCTAATTCATGTCCTCCTCGACCTGATAATATTTTTCATTCCTTTAACTATGGCTTCTAGTTATGTTAATCAAGTTCCTTCTATTGCTCTTCCTAAAGAACCTGTGAAAGATCCTGTGATTGTTCCTCCTATTGTTGATACTCCTATTGATCTTCCTAAAGAACCTGTGAAGGATCTGATGATTTTTCCTCTTAGTTCTCAACCTATTTCAAATAAATCAAAATGTAATCAATTTTCCAATGAATGTCATAAAAATCATCGAGCTCATGCTAAAGATCATAATTTTGTTCTTCAAAGATCTCTACCTTCTTCGGATAAATCTATGCATGATGTGTTAGAAGAAGTTGTTCCTAATAATGATGTTAAGATGCATGATTATGATGATTCTATTCGTATCTTAGATCTTATTTTGATTAATTTAGATGAAGAAGATACTCTTGATGATATTGATGATGTTAATGATGAATATGAGACTATTGACATTGACATTGATTTACCTAATATGCTTTCATCACAATTAACTCTTACACCTAGTGTTGAACATTGTGATTCTCAAGAGGATACTTGTTTTGAACTGGCTATCATTCCTACTATGTTGGATATAGTCCCTCTTGTGAGTTACCCACCTTACCTAAATAATATACAACGAGATGGGGAGAGTAGGCAGCATGCTTGATCGGCTTGTCCTTCATGGTAGCTTTGTTGTGTGTTTTCCTGTTGTATTGTGTTTCTCCCCTAATGTGTTTGCTAAATGTTGTTAGATTCTTTTATGCAATCCTTGTTACTCTATTGGTACAAGGTGATGAAGGAATCAAAACTGTTGTTCAAATTCCTCTATATGTATCTATATTCTTCTATGCATTGTTCCATGTTATGTTGTAAATGTGCTATTGTTCGTAAATGTTTCCTTGTGTAATTTTCTTGGATTCGAGACGTGGTAGCACTAAATTATTTTTGGTCTCCATGTCATGGTCCGAAAAGATTCTCCTTCATATATCTTATGCGATCTTTCCTCCTTTGTGATCGTAGTTCTATTTTCTTTGGGGAATGATGTCAATTCATTTGCAATAATATCATATATATTATCTTATGATCATACTAACCCCATGGGAGGTAGATCCCTTATGTGTTCTCTGTATGTTTCTATGATATTTCCCTTGATTTGTCTTCATCTGGGGGCATCTTGACGTGGAAACGTAATCAGTGGAGTTGTTTATGTTTCCGTTAAAGCCATTGCTCATGTTAAAGTGTCAACAATGACTTTACCATGGGGGCATACACTCTGCTCACCTATTGCACACACACTTTTTGATACGCACATATTTTTCAAGATACCTTTTCTCCCTTTTTGGATTAGTAACTAATCCTTAAAGCGTGGATTTATATTTCAAGATCTCTTGATCCCTCGAGTTTCAAATATACATATATTTTTGATCCCTTAAGGTCGGAGGTGTCCTTAAGACTGGATCTCTTTTTTTTTGGTTTTATTCTTATGGAATAGAATATTCCTAAGGATAAATCCTTGATGGGTTGACTAGTGAGTAGCCACATTCACTAGGTGGTTCAATTCCATCTTTTCAGTAGCATCATTTCCTTGTGTGGTTCACAATGGGACATAAGTTCTCATTGGGTGAGGTAATCACACCCTTTTTCTCTCTCTAGAGATGTCTCTCTTATTGTGATCTGGGAGTCAAAAAAGACTTGAGTCCCTAGGGGCCTGAGGTTTCTCTTTGTCGCTTGGATTACAATAAGATTATCTTTTCATTCTGATCTCCTTTACCAAGAGTTTGCATCGAGTCCATACTCTTGCTAAAGTGGGGGCTTAATGTATAATCTTAAAATGGAAGCACTTCCATGATAAGAGCATTTAGCCCTCTGAGTAAGTGGTCTAGGGTCATGTTAAGCACCTTGATCGGGTCTTTGCATGAATTTGGCTTTTCCCCCTATTCTTCTTCCTTCTGCACCCATTCTCCACTTCCTATTTGCATTTCCTGGCATTCTCGGCTGGGGTCCTGAGGTTTTTGACCTCAAGGTCAAAGTTGACCTTGAGGGTCAAATTCAACCTCAAATCTAACCTAGGTTAGGGTCAACCTTGACTCTGACCTAGGGCAGAGTTGACCTCGTCCTTGACCCCAACTTCAAATTTCAAGTTTTTTTGATTTCCAGGTATCGGGTTTCAGAAAGATTCTTTTCCCGCCTCCAGGTCAACCATTTTGGGTTTCAAGATGGTAAATCCTTAAATTTCATTTAATATGTGTCCATTTTTAAGGGTTAAGGTTAACTAGGATTTAATTCTCCAATGTTGGCCTTCTCTAGAGGTTTGTGCCCTAGTTCACTATAAAAGGAGGCCTTCCACTCTCATTTTATCATCCATTATTCACATCCACTCTTACCAAGCAATCTCTTAAGCTCTCAAGTGAAATCAAGAAAGAAAGAAGGAGAAGGAAAGAAAGAAATAATTCATTCACCTTCAAGCCTAGCATCCATTCAAGCATTCATCAAGGAGATCCATTGTTAGCCATTGAAGGATTTAATCTCTTTGGATCCCCCTTGAAGATCCATCCTTCTACATTCATCCAAGCCTCATCATATGCAAAGATCTATTCAAGATCGGTGTTGAAGATCAAATGCCATTGATTTGAGACATCCTACATTCATTCTACATTCATTGGAGCATCCCTACTTGTGGATTTGAGGATTCAAATCCTCTACAAGGACTTCAACATAAGCAAGGTGAATTGTTTCATTTTCTTTGTTTATGCACATTATATTTCAATTCAATTTCAAGGTTAATTCCTAAATTGGGGTTTGACCAAGGCAAACCCCCCATACAAACAAAAAAACCCACTTTTTCTTGTAGCCACAGGTGCAGAACTTCAGATCTGAGATTGGATTTGGATACCCTTCTCAGTGAACTTCCAAGATCTACGAAGAAAATCAAAGTTGACCTTCATAATAAGAATGTAGCCTTTGATCTTTTATGAGGGTCAAAGACTACCTGCTGTCGGAAAGACAAATGTTTTCTGGGTTTTTTTTGTCTCAACATTTCCAGTCTGAAACAGGTTGCAAAATTGCCCGAAAGTACACACAGACATCAGAAATTGGCATTTTCCAGATTTTCCCTATTTTGAGGTTAGTATTTTCTTTTCAATTATTTCAGATTTCAAGCACAATTTCTTAATAGGGAAATATAAGGTTTTCTTCCTTTTTCATATTCTCCATAGATTAATTCGATTGTGCATTAACCTTTTGGTTGATCAAATTGGATCTCTCCTTTGGAATTTGGATTTAGAAGTGGATCTCATATTTCCCCCATACATACATTCAATAGAGGTGATTCCATATATTAACCCTATTCACTCCCATATCAATATTAATAGAATCTAAAATATGAACAAAATCATCATGTTTATCCATTTACATGTTATTTTGATTAACTTCCTTTAAAGGTTCAAGAATGGGTTGATTGAAGGAAGGAAAAGGTTGAGATGAAGAAGAAGTTTGAAAAGAAAGACCATGTGCCTTAGCCTTATCTTGATGGTTCTTGCGATGTTGATGAGCATGTTGGTTACGAATGGTTTTATGAGATAAACTTGAAGTATTAGTTTAAAGAATCATAGGTTCCAAGGAGGGAATGACTATGGGTTTAGGAATGATAGGTGAAGGAATAGGTTGGGTAGGTAAGACAACTATAGGAGTATCAACCTTAGGAAGGCTAAGATAAAGAACCTTTTCTACCTTGTATTGTTGATAGGATTGATAAAGATGATCAGGACAATTAGGCAATTTTTGAGGGAGAGATGGCCAAAAGAAATCTATCTCAGAACAATCTCAAGGACATGAGGGTTTATAAAGAGAATTATTAATGGTAAAAATTTATCCTTTATGAGGAAATTTTATGCACTTATGAATTAGAGAGGCTACAACTTGCATGGAAGAGAGCTATGAAATACCAAGCTTAACTTGAAATTGATCAGAAGTAGGAATGATAACACAGGTAGTATGAACAACCTTACTAGAAAGGGTCACAAGAAGATTGATAGAACCTTGAGGATAATAAAGAAAACCATTAAAAGTTTTAATCCAAACACTATATGTATCATAGGTATCCTTATGCAATCCTTTATTAAAAAGATGTTCTTTAGTGATAACATTCATAGAGGAAGAGGGATTAATCAAAACACTAGGAAAAGGGATATGAGAAACCCTAGCACTAATGTAAAGAGGACCATTAAGTGATTTAAACATATCGGGATGATCAAAGGTGATAGGAGGTGAATATTTAGGTTCATGAAAAGGTATAATTGAAAGTTGAGGTTGACACTCAACATGATTAACCACATTCTACCTTGTCATCATAACTAATGTTAGTAAGAGGAGAAGAAGATTGATTAATGACATTTTTTAAATGTGAAGGTAAGGGGTTGGTGTAGATTTACAAATTTTGATTAGGAGGTGCTACATATTTATTCATACTATTAACCTCAGCATCAACATATAGAGCATTGGAATCAATAAGATCTTGTATAGCATTCTTGAAAGCATAACACTTTTGAGTATCATGACCAAGTTGATGATGGTATTGATAAAAAATATTTTGATCAAATAACTTAGGCATTGGTTCACTAGTATCAATAGGATGGATAGAAGGAAGTATAAGATTGTTAGCATTAGTCAACTTCGTCATCACCATAAGTAAAGGTTTAGATAAAGGAGTGTACTTACGATTAGGATGAGACATAGAAGAAAAAGTAGTCGTACCTTTGGATGTAGTAACCACTTGATCATCAACTATGCTGGTTGACTTGTGAATCTTGATTTATTTTTTAGGCTTAGAGAAAAAAAATTATGAACGATGATGTCACTCTTATCAATAGTAATAAGAGACATTGGAGTAGAGATCTCAAGTTGGCTCACTTGTAACTGATATGTTAGATAACTGAGCAAGGGGTGAATCAGTTAAGTCTAGTTATCCTACAATCCCAAATTCTCTTTGATGTATATAAAAAAATTTTCAAATCAATTAATCAAATCGGTAAAATATCAATTGTGCCTTTTTCTTCATATACCACTTACTAGTAAATTAAATGTTGTGTTTACCAATCAATCAAGTTATAATAATGTGTAAAGTAAAATAACAATTCAATACATCCATACACATATAAAAATTATATTTTTAATGTGGAAACCTTGTTAGGGGAAAAACCACTTGGGACTGGTAACCCAAAATAATTCACTCTTCCGAAGGGAGCTTGGTTAGGAGCCAACCCTGTTAAAGGTTAGAAAACACACTGTGCGGTGTGACCTAGTTGGAGAATTTATCACTAACATTTCTCCCTTCACCAAACATTCACTATAGGGTCAACAAGAAAACAATCAACATTCATTGAATGTCATATTGAAATATAAAGACTATTAAGTCCCACTTGGTTAAGAGATTTATCTGTAGCAATGGTTAAACTGATACAAATACAACTTGATTTGCAAATTTTCAGATATATGCTAAGCTCAAAAATACCTTTGGTCAATAATCAATTCAATCTCTTTGTTTCCTCCAACTCTATTTTGCTTGGTAATTGCTTTCTCTATCGCTTGATGTTGTTTGCAGATTTGCTTGGTTCATTCTTCAACCAGTGTGATTAGCGTTGAATGAAATCAATCTCTTCATGCAAATTCTCCTGTAGTAGACTCAATAATGAATCTCATGTCTCTTTATATAGACATCATAAACCATTTCATTTCCATCCATATATTTTGCCTCTTAATCTTCACCATTGATTTTTTCGCTTTAACCTTCCTCGACAGTTGTGTCAGTAACACGTTTCATTCTCCTTCATCTGATCATCCTTGAATTTTTTTAGCTATTTGATTGTGATAAAAAACATTATCATTTACCTCAGAATCATAAACAATTTTCCAACTCATCATCTTTAGTCAATATTCATAAGTTCCATTTATTTATTTACTCGATCAATACCAAAATGCATCGGTGATAACTAGCTCGGTTAACACTATACTCAATATACACTACACATGCTCGGTGTATACAAAATTTTTCATTTATTGACCACATAAACTTGTTCATTCTTAATCTTCAATACATTATGGATTCATGTAATACAATCAAATAACTAACATAATCCCATAGACTCATCAATAAGTTACTCAATGAATACTAGATCCATATCTTTCTCATCCATCTCATCTTCATGTAGATATCTCATTCCTTTGTCATTTTTCCTTCTTAATATGTTTGTAACCATCATGATAAGTATAGTCAAAACTAGTTGACATCAATGACAATAAATTAACTGATTTAATTTCTTACATACACTTTAGAAGCTTGATGATCATCAATCACTGTCTTTCAAATATCCATTCCATTGTCAAACTTTCCTTCAAGATGTTCAATCAGTTGTAGTTTATCATGATAATGGTGAAGCATTGCGTAAAGCTGTGAAAATGAAGTATGCTTAGTAAGGAGAATCTTATCTCTAATGTCTTTTTACAAATTAGAAATAAAAATATGTTGAATATCATGATAGGGCACAACATAAGAAATTTGAGCATACAAGCGTTTGAATCTACCATTAAAGTCACTAACTTTTTCTTTAACGTTTTTCTTACAATGCATTAAACCAGTCAAAGAAATCTAAGGACCAATATTACTTTTAAATTTTTGAATGAAAGAACTAGAAAAAATTGAAAGGAATTAATAGAATAAGGAGGTAAAGAGAAATACCATTGAAAATCTTTATCTCTAAAAGTACGCGTGAACAACTTAGCCATGAGCCTATAGTCATGAGAAAAATCACTACATATAGTTTGGAAAGTCCTAACATAAATCACAGGATCGCCCTTACCATTATAAGTCTCAAGATGATGTATCTTAGTATGTTGTGTGCTAAAAACATGAAGGATATCTAAGGAAATGGGACTAGCAATGTCACATGTAGGGATGTTGTACTTAGATTGAGTGAATTGAGCCGCTTTTTATTGTAAAGCGGTGATGGTTGGAACCAATCTACTAATGGTAGGATCAAAAGACACAATAGTAGACATAGACATATTGGATGTACTATCAAAGTTATAGGATGTGAAAGGAAAATGTAATGATGTTGGTGGAGTATTAGAAGGAATGGGAAGAATATTGGAATATATAAAAGGAACAAAATTGTATGAAGGTAATGAAAAGGATATGGAGGTAGGAGGAACACTTGAAGGAAGTGAAGGGTTAAGAAGACCAATACTTAGAGGATTGGAGACTTGTGTAGAAGTTGTTATGAGAGTTTTCACATAGGTAGGAATGCTAGGAATAGTAGTGGAAATAGGAATAGATGGTTCAATGGTTGTGGAAGGAGGAATGTATCCTAACTCTTGAGCACATTCTGTCAAAGACTTAGCATACGTGTTAATAAGGTGTGATATACCATGCAAAATGGAGATGTTATTATCATCATAAGTGATAAGCTTCTTAATCACCTCAATAGCGACAACACTATCAAGATTTGGGTTCTCTTGCACAAGCCAATTTTCCAATTTATCAAAATCATGAGAGAGCTTATCTACTTGGGAAGGAGGAACTCTTAAGACTTCATCTTAATTATGGGAAGAGTGAGAAGAGGTATGCTCCATGATAGGATTGAGATCTTGAGGGAAAATATTAGTATCATCATGGGTCCTAGGACGAAAAGAGGAATCATGATCAAAAGATCCCATGAGTCTACAACTTCTCCTAACATGAATGCTAGACGTTGGACTTAGTCTAATAAAGCTCATAAAAGAGGAGATCACAAAAGGAAACTCTAATGAGATATATCCACACAATTATCAATGTAATAAAGAGAATTAAAAGAAAGATCTAACCACACAAATATACCTAAATATAACTCCAAAACCAATAAGGAAAATGGGAATGCATTGGGTTCACCAAAATATGGTAAACAACCAATGCAAAAAGGGAAATCAAGGGATATAATTCCAAAATAAAAAAGAAGAGATGCGCTGGGTTCACCAAAATGTTTAATGAAGGTGAAAATACAAGATAATGCACCAAGATCAAAAGGAAGTTATAATATGTCGGGTTCACCAAAATGTTTAGTGAAGGTGAACACAAAGGATAATGCACCAAGATCAAAAGAAAGTTGTAACATGTCAGGTTTACCAAAATGTTTAGGGTTCAAATGGACACTAATGAATCTAACAATATAAACTATGTGAGATGAGTTCATTAATTAACTATTTCAACACTAACACTTAAAATACAAGAGAAAGAGGGGCTTCCAAACATAACTCTCAATATAACCCAAGTTAGATTAGAAAAACCCAAGAAGATGAAGGGATGCCAATGCTAAACCCAAGTTATATCAAGGAATTATTCAAGAAAGTCCTCTTTCATGCAATGTAGGATTTGATTAAAGGTGTGTAAATACAAATGTGAAACTGAACCAATTTATTTAATGAGAAAAGTAAGATAGATCTAGATGATAAGTGTATGCAATCAAACCAATTAAGATATGAAAATAGGTCTAGACTAAGAAATGATGTAAAGGTTTTCAACAAAGGATGTGCTTTAAATATTTATTTTCATCCATTTTGGTGGTGGTTCTATTTCATGTGCAACATATGGTGGATCGATTATTTGGGTTCAGTCCTATTTGGATCTAGTTCATTCATGTTTCAGTCCCAATAGCTAATGTGTAACATGTTGATCATATACGTTGGTACCAAAATTCTTGGAGGTGGTGTAGCATGTTGATATGCACGAGGCGTATTGTATTGAGTAAGGTGGTCCATATTTCAATGCACACTATAGGAGTACTTCGGTGTGACCTATTTCAAATTGGTTTTGGCCAACTTGGTTGATGGAATCAAGCTGTATAAGAAGAGTGTTGATTTCAATTAATTGCATGGCTTGTGTGATGCTTATATGTGAATTAAATGCAAATATGACAAGATAAGATCTATGTGAGGATGTAATTAGTAGTATACTAATATATCATTTCTATATTGTAGAGTATCAGTGATAGTGATCTTAGTGGTGGATTAAATCTCATATTTCATATTTTGGTAGTCATCCTATTTGTATTGTTAGTGAGCCTATTTGTATTGGTAGTGTAATGTGGTAAGTTGGAAGAAATTCCAAGATGTAAATTACTCCCTACTTGGTCACTTATATTTTGGGAGGAAATAATATCCCCACTAGGCTCAAGAGTGGACTCAAGCTCTTAATTGGAATCAAATTTGTTCTTCCTTGAATGTAAGTGATAAAGTGAAGAGTGAAAGGACACTGAAAAGATAATTAATACAAACTAATATGAGTTGATGTTGAGATGAAATTGATGGAAATAGAAATCAAAAGATGAAACTGACCCACACCATAAATTTTAGTGAAAAATGATAGGGACAAAGTAGCTTGTCGATCTGTACCCAAGGACAAAGTAGGCAGTCGATCTATACTTGGCACTTTTGGATGAATTTTTCACGGGATCTACAACTATTGTTTTACTACCTTGAAAATATCTGACATCTCCATAACCTATTCTTGCACATAGAAAAATTGGGGAAAGAAAGTTGAAATGGGGGTTTGCCTCAGTCAAACCCCTGTTGAGGAATCAACCTTGAAATAAAATGAAAGGAAAAGAATGTCATCATGTATAAGATGCTAGATATATATAATGAAGCATATCATACCTTGTAGATACAATTAATTCCTTAAATGTGATCAAATATGTTGATGCAATAGCCTTTGACTCAACACAAAAAACAAAATGTAAATTATAAAAAGATAAAACCTTCTGAGATAGATGTTGAACTTTGACACAATGTATGATTGAAGAGAATATTTGAATGATGGTAGATGAATACATATCTCCTCCCTTGATAGAAAAACTCCTTTTCTTGACCTCCAATGTGGAAAGAAGCTAGCTCAATAGAACAAGACACCTTGATTGCTTGAGAGACATGAAGACTTGAATTCCTAAACTTGATGGCTCTTGAATGCTTAAAAGGACTTGAAAATAATGGATGTTTTCTTGTAAATTCATGAATATTATAAAATAAGGTGAGAGAGGGGGTTTATATACATTTAGCACCATTCTAGGGAGTTAAACCTGAGTAAGAAGACCACATGCCCTAATTTCCCTCCTAAAACTTGGCATAGGGATTCGAGTCAAATTTAGGCTCAATCTCCTAGGGACACATTGACAATGGTGATCTTTCCCAAGGATAGATTGCCAATGGTGATCTATACATGACATAATGGGCCCAAATTTGATCTAGGTGCCAAAGAGATCAAGTAGGTGTGAGAAAAGAAAGGACAACTCATCTTAGGATTAGAGAAAGTAAAAAATCTAGAAAATAAATGAATAGGTCCTAGGTGAGGAAATGAATTATGGTATTGGATGGAAAAGGGTAAAAAATGCTAAGAAAAAAGTGCCAACCTCGAGTTAAAGCAAGGTTGAGAGAGGTAGAGGACCCACATTTGAATTTAAGTACCTTTTAAGTGTTATGTGGGGTCCTACCATAGAAAATACACTAAAGTAGGTACAAAATAGTCCTTAAATTGAACACAAGTTAAGTGCTTACAATTTTTGACTATACATTTAGCCCCCATTTTAGTGACAATATGAAACTAGCTCATGCTCACAATAAATGAAGAGAAAAAATAAAAAGAGAAAGAAGAGAGATTGGTCATGAAGAATTACAAAGAGAAAATACATCACTAAGTTTGAGAACACAAGTCCCCTAAACAAAGGATCTCAACTCAAACATCTATGCATAAGGATATGAAAACAAAACAAAAAGACCAAAAAAGAAAAAAGACACACAACACAAAGAGGTTAGTACTAAAACTCCAAATCAACTAGTGAAAAAGACCTCGATCAAAAAATATATGAACTAATAATATCATGTTTGGAAAGCTATTGCACGCATGTAAGTGACCACATGGAAAGGGTAAGAGCATCGCTACAAATGAGAAAAATCAATGATCCAACCACTAGCATAAATATGAGAGCATGGAAGAAAGAGAGAGAGACCGTGGATCCAACAGACTAGAAAGTTGTGTTATGCTAGGTGATCCATGGAAGAAGAGAAAGAGAGGAAGAGTAGAAAGGCTAGCAAGTTGTGTTATGATAATTCCACTCAACCCAAAGAAGGAAGGAAGAATTTATAGTCTAGCAAGTGGTGTTATGCTAGTCAATTCTACCTCGAAAAATTTACACACGGAGGCGGCTTTGATATTTTGAGTTCAAGGAAAGCTTGAAAAGTTTGTTTTTAATATGTGCACATAGGTAGCTTAGGGTTTTTGTACTTTGGGGAAACTTAGTGATCAGTCTTATGGAAAGTATTGTCTCCATGTGGATCTATAAAAATTATTATGCCTAAGGAAAGATTTGTTTCCTTAGGGATAAACAACAAAAAGACAATTAGTCCTAAGGAAATCATTGTCTCCTTAGGGATCAAATAAAAAGTGACCAGTCCTAAGGAAAGCCTTGTATCCTTAGGGATCAAATAAACAAAATTTCATATAATACAAGGGTGGTTTCATGCATTCTTTCTCCTTATGATGGAAACATAGGTGGCATCATAAGGAAAGAGAACAAGGATACCAACTTCCATCAACAAGGAGATATCCTTAAAGCAAAAATGTATGCCATAAACTTAGCAAAGAGTGGAAACTCTTGTTTAGATAAGAAAATAGATAATAGTGAAAGGATACTTTCATGTGATAAGAGACCCTTGAAAGGAATAGATCTTGGTTTCAAGACATATACCTTCAAGAGGATTTATTGAACAAAGACAACATCTTCAAGAGAAAGAAGGGGAGAGAACAAGAATGCACCCTTTTAGCCCCCTATTACTAGGTGAGAAAGGGATTCTTGATGAAGGATAACATACTTTAAAACCCAAAGTAAGGGAATTTTTTTATGATGGACATATTTTTGCAAATAAAGAAGAGGTTGCGGTCAAGGATACATACCTCTTATAATAGAGAATCCTGAGTCAAAACAAACTATTTTATATAAGAAAAGAATGTCACATGATAAATAATTACCACTATACTAAGGAAAGAAGATCCTTATAAAAGGAAAAAGAAGAATGAAAACATGAAACCCATACATATCACACACCCTTATTGATAATTTATCATAGATATGCAATTTGAAGCACAAATAAATTGGCAAGTAGGATGCAAATCTCAAAGAGAGTATTATAGTATAAAGAAAACATATTTATGCAAGAAAGGAAAACATATGAAAGAAAGAAATCAACAAAGTAGGAGAATTGTGATGTAGAGAAGAGATAGCCAGGACCCTTCACATGGAGGATTATTTTACAAGAGACACACCCCTTTAATCATGGAAGAGGATCTTTTGTAAGAAAATATCATACTCAAAATGAATGTATCATTGTAGAATAATACAAATAAATAGGAAGGCAACAAAGAGAAAGATGAAAGGATGACATATTATGATAATATAGGGAATAATCCATTATATAGATATACAGATCCAAATAAGAAATAGATTGTAAAGAAGGATATCCATCCCCTTTTAAGGAGAATGATCCTAAACAAAAAGTCCATACAAGGAAGGACATCGTAGCATAAAAGACATCAACACCAAAGAGATAATGGATCCTTTTAAAGAAATTAAAGATAAGATAGAAAGGCCTCCCCCCCAAAGTAAAAGGAAGAAGGATACTACCTATTATGATACCCCAAATGCACATTATACAAAGCAAAAAACCCCAAATACTATAAGCTACCAACTTTATAGGATGGAGAGAAACATAATAGGGAATCGAATTGCTAAGTTTGTTTTTAATATCAAGGAAATGTAAAATATCTATTGTTATATGAAGAAGAGATCTATCAACCAAATCTTGCACAAATTTTCTGAATTCCACACAATCAACAAGGGAATGCTTATTACTATGATGAAAGAAACATATAAATTCACCATTTATCAGCCTTTGATTTTTAGAAAATTTCTATTAGGAAATTGGATTCAGGAATCACATCTAATTTTCCAAAAAATCCTTTTAGCCAAAAGCAATCAGTCATCAAAAGGTGATGGTGGAATAGATGGTGTCAGTAAAAGGGCATGAAGTGGAGGTTTTGTTTGAGATGAAGAAGGCATAGTAGTATCTTGAGAGGTGAAACCTAAACCACACTTAGTATTTTAAATAGGAGGATCAATAGGAAATTTAATACCTTGTTCATTAATACCAAGTCCTAATCCATTGTATCCTTGTTGAGTAGTGATATCATACCCTATATTGTAATTAGCTTTTGGTATAAAGGGTGAAAGAGGTTGATCTTGAGGTTTATGGAAATGTGTAGTATAAGGAGGAATATAAGGAGTAATATTCTCTTTAAAAGATGATCTATCACTATTCCTATGGACTCTTTAGGTGATGAAGAAGAAGGCTTATCATGATCGCGTTGCTTAATTGATATTCTTGAAGAAAAGTTATCAATAAAATGTTGGCAAGTTATATGTGTTGTCATTGATGTCAACATGTCTACTATGATGTTTGGATGTCTAGTGTGAAGTTTGGATGTTTTAATATCTGTTGTTAAGTTTGGATGTCATATATGCAGTTTTGCCAGTAATGTAGTATGTTTAGATAAATGGAGAAGGAAGGTCAATGAAGATGAGGAGTCACAAATCTCATGGGATGATGTAGAGGTTTTCTACATGTTTCATGTCAAGTTTGAGTTGCTGACATGATGATTTGATCAAGCTATGGTGCCATAAATGAATACTAGTTATTTTGGTGATTACCAATATTACAGTGTTATAACGTTGTAGAGATTTGGTTTGTGCGTGTTCTAAAGGTGAGATATTTGGTTGCACAATTGGGAATGTGTTAAGGACAAAACAATGTGTCTACCATTCAAAGGTTTTGTGGTTATGAGAATCTGCAAAGTATTTTCAACTATTTCAATTGAGGATAATAGTGTTATTGAAGTTTAACATAAGATGTTGATAGATTTGATGGGTGTGACAGATTTGAATATTTTTTTGAGCTTCATGATGCCTTTGGATGATCTAGGATTATGTAGCTGATGATTTGACTACATTAATTAAGGTGACCAAGTTTAATAGATTTAAGTTATGTTTTTGAGTCATTAGCTAAAATTTCAAGAAAAGATGATAAAATGACTTATAAGATCGGTAATATGTTTTAGGGTTGTGCTTATGATCTTAAGGTGTTTCTAATGGATCTACAGAATAATTGGTAAACACACAGTGATCCTGATGGTTGATTTTGGCATGGAGAGTTGAATGTTTGAGGATTAGGTTATCCTAACCTAGTTCTTGATAAATATGATGAATTAGGGTTTGATTTGTGTTTCCATGTGTGTGTGCTATATTTTGAAGGATTACAGATGCAAGAGGTTTCTAGTGAAGCAATTTTATAGATCTAATGAGGGATGGATTTCTCATTTGAATATGGAAAAGAGAATTGCAACAAGGGATTTGACTGTAGTGAAATAAAACTGAACAAGGCATAGATAGATGCTATAATACAGTTCATGAATTCTCATATTGGTGTCTAAATAGTGATTGTAATCAGTGAGACTTGGATTGTAAGTTAGTGGGAATTCCTTAGGGTTGGAGCCCAAGGAAGACTGAGTAGTGAACTATAGGTGATGTCCCTAAATGCATGTGTATTCCCTATATTGTAATAATTTTGTACTTCTTATATGCACCCTAAAATGGTCGCCTAGACTTTGGGCCCCATTCTTGCAATTTATCAATTTCCTGAATCAATATTTTAAATAAATATTTTCCATCAAATCAATTTCCTTGATCAAATTCTAATTCTATTAGTTATCTGATTATATTCTATGGGCTAACCATTTTGTCCTAAGCCTTTATTTAATTAAAAGGAATTCCCTCCCCTTTTATTAAATAAAAAGCCCCCACTTTCCTCTTATCCTAAGTTGCACAAATAAAGCATTATTCTTATTTTATAAAAAGGAGAAAAGACCTTTTTGTCTCACATGAGGCTCAAAAGTCAACACTTCTTTCTCATTAGAGGAAACTTGTGCACATGGATTGCTCCCACTTTCAAACTCCACCCTTGATCAACTCTTTTGCCTCTTAATCTCCATGGTCCATTTATCTTTAAAAGGAGAGCTCTTTTCTCATTCAAAGGATATCCCACTCTTTATGCTAATCTTATGCTGTAGGTTTTCTTGGTGAATTTGGAGCTTTGGAAATCTTCTTGCATTCTAGCTTTCATTCTTGCATCATAGCTTAGTTTTCATGGCATTTTAGTTTAGTTTCCTTTCATGTTCTAGCTTAACTCACATAGCTTAATTAGCAAAGGCTTGTAATACTTTCATTTTCATAACTTAGTTACATTCTTGCATCTTCATTTCTAGTATAGCATTGCATTGCATTTCCACTTTGATTCTTGAGGATATTGGCATTCTTGCCCTTGTCTCTTTGAATCTCCCATTGCATGGTTTACTAGCAAGGTTATAGGCTTAATAGCTCTAGCTGAGAGCATTCTAAAACACCCTTGTGACTCCATGCCTAGGGAGCTCTAGGTCACTTTCTCAAGGTTTCCAATCCATGGACTCTCTTGGAAGTAATGACTTAGAGAAGTGCACATTTTGATTGTACATTTTTGGTGCCCACCATGGGGTAGAACAACTCTATTTTGTCCTTTCTTTTCATGCATTTCCATTAATTTTTCTACATATTTTACTTGCTATTTCAGCTATTTTTCTGTACTGTCTAACAGAATATCATAAGACAGTCTTCTAGTATCGTACGACATTTTTTTACATAGCTGTGCGATACTTTTCTAGTAAAAGTATCGTATTCCTATCCAAGATTTTGTCGCACTGGTATATTACTTTCTATCACCTGCAAGTAACACGAAGTATCGTTTACAAAGAAAGTATCACACCAGTATACTGTGAAGTATCGTGCGATTCATTTTTTGACATAATTGTCACACAGGCCTAGAAGTGAGTATTTTGGTTCTTCCTTGCATGATTCAGATTTGTTTGCTTGCTAGTTTTGATTTGCTATGTTAAGACAGAGTTTAATTTGTAGATTATACTTGATTTTATTATGCTAACCTTTGTGGGAATAACAAGTTGTGCTTGTAGGTGTGCCCTCATTTCTTGATTATTTGCTAAAAAGAATGCATGTCAAAGCTTCAAATGCACAAGGGCTACTAATCCTTCTTGCAGGGCTATCCACAACATAAAAATAATCAAGTGCTTGTTCTTTGCTTTCATTTTTTTAAAGTCTGGCATAGACTAGTTCTTTCTTTCTTAGGCACTTAATATCTTGTTGTAGGAGTCTTTTGGTGGTAGGAGAGTATGCTCTTCACCCTTGTGGTGAACCACAAATCTTGAATCACTTCTAGATTTTGAAAGCAAGAGGCTAATTGAACTTTGCTTGGTGTGTTTGGGAGAGATTTTAGAGATAGGAGAGTATGATCTTCACCCTTGAGGTGAACTAGAAATCTTTTCCCTCAAAGGTTAATCCACTTCTTGTTTAGTTTAGAATCCTTTAGCGGGCCTGTTCTTGAGCAATCAAGAGGAACGACCCAAGTGGGGACAAGATAATACCGAGATATTCCAACCCACTATAAAATCAAGGCTATCAAGGACACAAAACCTTGGTAGATGTAGTACCTATCTTCGCTTGGTGTGAGTACTTGTGGGATTGTGACCATGAGGAAAATGCTAAGCAATAATGCTTAAGGTACTCTTGTGGCCGTGAGGTTCGTTACTTGCCGCAAGGTAAGGAGTCCCTTTGGGGAGCAAGAGGGATATTGCGAACGGAAGCCCTTATTACGAACTAGAGATAGAAGCTACCCAATTTTGCCGCTTAACATCTTGGTGCAAGGATTGATCCTAGTGGACTAACCCAGATCACCCCAAGATTACTCATCATCTGTGTTCCTTTGGTTGTATCATTGACACTTCCATGACAAAGCCAATATCTATTATGGGAAACCATTTTGTGTGAGGCAATGGGACATCAAGTGTGGGCCAAGTTGTTGAGTATTGAGCCTTTGTCTTTCTAGGCTAGCAAGTGCTTGAATTATCTTCGCTATGATCTAATCATGTAAACATTCTTGAACATTAAATATCACGATAGTGCTCATAGCATTTTTTGATTTGATATCCCAAGTACATGTCTTGGCAAGGTTGCTTTCACCCTTGTTCAAGTGTTTTACGACATGTTTGATCACTTATTGTTTGCAAACCTATCTATTTTCTACTATTACTGCATTTGAAATCAAGAAATTGAGCTTATCAATCTGCAACTTTGACCAAATTACCTTCAAAACTAGATTTTTCACATTCATTAGTCAAGAGTCGTGTGATACTAAACAATCATCGCACACCTGCCAGAGTATTATTGCGTGATACTTCATTGCTGCTTTTGTATCACCTGCATGCTATACACTTTATCACACCACTTGCCTGGATTCTATCGCACTGCTTCTTGTGAAATATCGTCTGGACAAGAAATATCATTCTTCTATACTGTGAACTATCATCCTGAAACATCCTGCTGTCTACAATCTGAAGCTAATTTGTGACATTTCCAGTCTTCCTTGGTCGGTCCAGATCATATCTTAAGTGCTATGACATGTTACTCAAACATCCAAATGAACTCAAATGGTATCAAGTTGCATAAAATGACTCTTGGTCTTCTTTCTTCCACATCTCCCATGTCTTCCTAGTGTCCCATTTCCATTCTTTCTCTTCTTCCATCATGCTTCTTCCTCTTCTTCCTATACTCTTCATGTCCTCTTGATTCTTTTCCTGTTATTATCTAGTCTACCTTCTTCTATTCATCTCTTCTATCACTTCCATGCTTGATTCCTCCTCTTCCAGAACCATGAATTTCAACTATCTTGTTATGTAACCTCTCTTGAAAATTGATGATCTCGAACTCATTGCTCAATTTGAAGAATTTTATTCCTCCAATAGTCCTTTTAGATATGGCATGGGTGATGAACATAAGACAAAAATAAAAGAAAAGATGAATGAATTAGACACCTTTGCTAGAATTGTGGACATGATCATGTCACAACCTCCTTCTTCCAAACATTTTTCATCTTCTAAGTCTTCTCATCCTTCCTCATCTTCCAAGTCTTACCATGACTCTTGTAGACATTATTCACATTCCTCATTACCCAAGTCTTCTTCCTCCACTAGGTCTTCACTTTCATCTTCTTCACGATCTTGTTCCTCTTCTACTTCTCCCAAGAGTCTTAATTCTCTTCCCAAGACATACCATGATGAGAAATATGACAAGCCTTATAATACCTCTTCCATGAAGAGTGACACGCCCATCTTTGATGACTATGATGATGGACAATGTAGTGATACCTATGACACCTCTATTCCTAAGAGTCCTCCTAGTCATGTGCTTGTGCTTACTAGAAATGGTTCATCACATTGGACATATCATGATGGTGATCTACATGATTCTAATTTTGAAAGAGATTTTGATGATTTTTGTGAATAATACATAGATGATACATCTACTTCACTTGAGGAAGAGAAATCTTACCATGATGATTATAAATGTAAATACTATAAGAATCTCTCCTCTAAAAACTCACATGTTGAAAATAAAGATTACACTCTCAAGCAAGATTACATTAATGATGGACCTTTGTCTTGTGATGGTTCCCTTCCATCCCCTACTTCCTCCAATACCCATACATTTCCTAAAGCTTCCAAGTCTTTCAAATCTTTCACAAATCCTTCATCCAACAAAGATCCTAATAATTTTCATGCAGTTCCCTATAGTTGTCCTCAAGGGCTACCTCTTAAAGAAACTTAAGCTAACCTTCACTTGGCTGCAAATACTTTAAATAATGCTAAACCTAAAGAGCCTAAGCCTTTATATGGTATAATGCCTACTTCAGCTAGTCCTTCACCATCTCTTCCAAAGTCTTCCATACAATTCCAACATGCTTCCTTGTCCTTAGAAGTGGCTCCATGTCAAGAGGACTCTAAAAATGATAAAGAAAAGAACATAAAGAAAGATCAAGATCAAGAACCCTCCATGTCATCCAATCCTCTTCATGATGTCTCTTATTCATTTCATGGTTCTTTTGATCATGCACGGCCTTTCTCATTCATTACACCATGTCTTAAGTCTTCTCCTAAGAAAGATCAAGCTACTACTTACACCGTTGAGCTTATTGACAATAAAAATAACCTTACTACACTTGCACTTTCCAAAGATGATACTTCCATCAAGGTTATTAAAAATAGTGTTGTTACTTCCAATGTTAAGCCTATTGAAAATCAAGAGAAAAATTATACGCTTATGCTATCCAAAGATCCTTGTCAAGATCAAAGTCTTTCATCTTCTTGTTCTATGACTCCATGTTCACTTCCACTTTCTACTCTTCCTAAGTCTTTGCAAGCTTTGAACAATCCTATCAAAGAAGTTGCTCTTGTTCAAAATGTTCATGATCTTATTGCAAATCCTAATGCTCACTCTAAAGATGCTGATGTCCTTGGTTGTCATATAGACGTTGATGAACTTATTGATTATCCTTTTGTATCTTCCACGTCCATCCTTGGACCTCCTCCACCAATACTAAGGGCTTCACATCTTCCTTCCATCTTGGGCCCTTATGTCCCTTCACTTTTTCCTCCTAACTCTCCTAATTCATCATCCATCTTGGGTCCTTGCGTCCCTCCATCTCCTATCTTTCCTCAAGATCAACATAGATGCATACCCTTGAATCCTTTTCATCCACCCACCCATCTAAACCATTCATATCCTCCTTCGACAAGTCCCAAGTCTTTTGGAAGTAACTTGAATATTCAATACAAGAAAAAGAAGCAATACAAGAATCCATAAAAAAAACAAGATCACCATGTCTCCTCTAATCGACATGGAGCCATAAAGTCAAAAGAGATATCTAAAAAAAACTACAAGACAAGTATGGGTTCCAAAATCCATCATTGAAGATATTCTCTCTAAATTATCAAAAAGAAATGAAAAGCCTATGACTATATGGATTCTAAAGTCTCTCTTGAAAAAGTCTGATGTTGAGAAAAAAGTGAAGTTGACATTCGAGCTTCCAAAGGCTTCCACTTCATCTTCTTCCAAAAACATTCTTCCATTCCATGTGCCTAAACCACAACCTCTGCTATCCATTCACCACATTCCTTCATGTATTCCTTCATTCACGTTTCCTCCATCCTCTTGCCACCCTTCAAGGTGTGTGTTGATGTTGATCTTGCCTTCCTTTCCATCTACCCTTTTACAATCCTTCCATTCATTATCCTTCTACCTTCTATCTTTTTTCCTCATTTGCCTATTCCTCTTATCTTCCAACCTCACTCGCTTTACATAAAACCTTATCCTCCATTTTTCTCTTCCATCTTCTTTTCCCCATTAGCATCTTTGAGCATATCATTTTGAATCCTTGGCATATCATGATTTATCCTTTCAAGGAGCATTATCTAAAAAGCTTGCATTCTTCTAAAAAAAAAAAAAATTCAAAAAAATAGAAAAATTTCAAAAAAAATTAAAATTAAAATTAAAATTAAAATTAAAATTAAAATTAAAAAAGAAAACAAAAAAAATGAAAAAATTGAAAATGTGCCTTGGTGGAAACCTAGAAACAGGCGTCTTGGTAGCAAAAGTAAAGAGAAATAAATTTGTCCTATGGTGAAAACCACTCTCTTGCGGCGCCTTGGATAAGTACTGTGATGAAAACCTAGTAATCAGGCATCATGCGTAGTTCTTCTACATATCTCATCTATTACGTCTTCTCTCTTTGATCTTGATAATGTTGACCTATACATGAACATTCGGCTATCTTATGAGCTATCTTATGATGATCTTTCTTTCATTCCATTCATGTTTAGCCTTCATATTTATTTTCCTCCATTCATTCTAGCCTTTCGCTATCCTTTTCCCCTTTGGTCTTATGAAGCCTCTTGACATGTCTACTTCTTTGGACTGCATCCTTTCCTTCTTTTGCATTACGCTTTTGTGACTTATCCTATGCTGGTCTTTCATTGCTTGTCCAAATGTGCTTTTACATGACAATTTTTCCCTAGCTTGGGTACTCTTGAGGAGTTTGCCCTTGAGGATTTCTTCGCTTCATTCTCCTTCATTCTCTTGTATCCCAGCTCTTCCACTAGCTTGCTAATCCCTTTTATCCTCCACCTTGCTAGACATTGGGACTACATGATGTGATCTTGCTTGGGAGTTTGATGCCCATTTTGTTTGGGGGCATCCTTTGTACATACTTATTGATTCTGAAAAAATTTAAAAAATGATATATTGTCAATAATTCCAAAAATTGGAAAATTTCCTGAAAAAATGATCATCTTAGTGAAAACCTAGCAATAGGTGCTTTGATGTATCTCCAAAAAAAAAATTGTATATTTCAAAAATCAAAAAAATCAAAAAATTGCAAAAAATTGTAAAAAATTCAAAAAAATAGAAAAAGTGCCTTGGTGAAAACCTGGAAACAGGCGCATTGGTAGCAAAAATACAAAAAAATTGAAAAAATAAAAAAATTTGTCAAGTGGTGAAAACTTGGAAATAGGCGCTACTTGAGGCCTTTGCACCCTTGTTTCTTAGCACTTGTCCTCGACACTTATCCTTTCTCCATCATGCCTTGTCCTTATTGCCTTGATTTGGAATTGGTCTTTGTCTTTGTCTAGGGGGAATAGCTATGTTAGCTTTGGTCTCTTGGATGCGTTAGTCTTTAGGACACCTTGCAAATGGTGTTTTTCCACACCACCCCAAACTGTGTTTTTTAACACTTCCCTAGCGTCAAGTGTTTTTCAACACTTATCAAATATCCTACCAACAATCTAGAATGATACGATATGTTGTAAAGTCCCCTACTCAATAGGACCTCAAAACCACTTAACTTCTTACTTGAAATTTAGTCAAACACTTGTCATGCAATGTATATATGCTGCTGCTATGAAAATTTTAGAATAGCAAACATACATCTAACCACTTATTTTAAAAAATGTAGAAAGATACCATGATCATTGTGCTATATATATATATCATTGAATTAAGACAAGAAGTACATTTCCAGCCAATAGCTTTTATCAATTACAAAACCCTTCCTTCTTATTTACTATTGGCAATCAATGACTTTTACAATACTAAAATGCACAAGTGCTGAAACTACAAATTCACCTTCAACTGAAACATATATTCTCAGTTATAATGCCAAATAAGATTGAAAATGATAGAACCTAATTCGATGAGTGCAGAAGATGAAATGTAGATGTCCTCAGAATAGGCTTATGCCTCAATGATGCCCTAGTGAAGTGACTAAAATATCACCTCCACAAATGCAACCCTTCAAGAGATATTTCACTCCCTCAGTTATGCAATCAATTGGGAGATTTCATTCCCAATGACAAGCTGAAAATCAGCAGACCCCTTGGCTCCACAAATGCTCATGAAGAAAATAACAATAGTCAATGTCAAGACTGGATGCTCCAAATGCCCCTTGACCCCTCTTTTATACTACTCCCAATGTTTCTAGTTACTTCTAGTTGCTAGAAGTTTCTACAAACTAGAGGCTTCTACAAGCTAGAAGTTTCTAACTTCTGGAAGTTTCCAACTTCTATAATCTTCTGACTTCTGGAGGTTTCCATCTTCTGGAAGTTTCCAACTTATGGAACTTTCCGACTTCTAGAAGTTTCTAACTTCTGGAACTTTCTGACTTCTAGAAGTTTCTAACTTTTGGAACTTTCTGACTTCTAGAAGTTTCTAACTTCTAGAACTTTCTGACTTCTAGAAGTTTCTACACAGAGTCAAATAATCACCAAATAATTGCCAGGTGACTCTCTCATCACCACCATTAGCCTACGAGAGCCATTAATAGGCTAATCCACTGAAAAAAGTCCATGTCAACTAAGAAGGGGACATGACATATGTTCCACTGGTAGATGCGAAATTCAAAGTTTGAATCTATGAACTACACACACACACTTAAACACTTAACTCGCTGAGAGTTGCTTGAATTTATTTTTTTGTGTGATGTCTATGACAATTTCTTTGCTGAGTGTTCTCTCCCTAATAGTTTTCAATGATGCTGAGCTAGAAGACTAGGGGTATGAGGACATGTTTTGTTCATTTTCTACCTGTGGGTATATGTTGTTGGTCTTAACTATCATGAGCATTCATGCTTGTTCCACTTGACACTAGGATCTACAATGTATTATCCTTGACTATTTTTCACAAGTGCATGCTAGTAGTCATCTTGACTTTCTTGTGTCTCGATGCGAGCATAATCTTGCTATACTAAACTTAGGGAACCTCACTGCACTAGTCATCTTGACCTACATGTCTTTGATGCTTACGTCAGATTCACACATCCTTATCTGATACAAATCATATTCAGATACACATAGTTATACTTGTGTGTATTGTATGATCTTGCGACACTACCAATAAAGCTCGATGATGATTATTAGAGTCTAATGGCTTTGTGACCTTGAAAGTAAACCATTTTTCATAGTAGCTTGCATTCTTAAGTTCATGTTAGTTTAGTCTTGCATCTTGCATATGGAGAGAGCTCTCCCTCATCTTTCTTTTTGGACTTTTAATCAATTGTGATCACGTTTTGATCTTCATTTCCTTATCTTCTTTCATGATCTCAATCGAAATTTCCTATCTTAAATAGTTGATTGATTTTGAGGTAAATAATTTTTCTTCTCTCCATTTCTTTTCACCTCTTCCAAACTTCGATCTTTCATTTGCTTTCACCCCACTTATTTTCTTCTAATTCAACCTTAGGGCATAATCTTTCATGCTTAATGATCTACCTTGGTTCTACGATCCTTATATCTTTCATCTTACATCAAGAACCTTATCTTTAGTTTGATTTGATCAAGTTTATCAATTTACTTTTTCTCCTCTATCTCATTTCGATTTCGATCACGAGGGGGTAGTACCTATTAAACTTCAATCCTTGATTTAGTTTTATCAAACCTTGCTTGAGATTCTTATCTCTTATCTTAGACTTGACAATTACCTATTTACAGGGGTGTTGGCCTTGTCTTTTTCAATTAGCTTATCTTTGTCCTGATGTGTTCCCATCCATCAAACACACATCTGGGTTGTTTTGTGATCCCAAATCGATCTCACATTTCAAATTCATTCTTTGACTACATGTGATCCCAAATCGATCTCACATTAGTCAAAGAGGGGCAAATGTATGCACCCTAAAATGGTCGCCTAGACTTTGGGCCCCATTCTCGCAATTTATCAATTTCTTGAATCAATATTTTAAATCAATATTTTCCATCAAATCAATTTCTTTGATCAAATCCTAATTCTATCATTTATTTGATTATATTCTATGGGCTAACCATTTTATCCTAAGTCTTTATTTAATTAAAAGGAATTCCCTCCCTTTTATTAAATAAAAATCCCCCACTTTCCTCTTATCCTAAGTTGCACAAATAAAGCATTATTCTTATTTTATTAAAAGGAGAAAAGGCCTTTTTGTCTCACATGAGGTTCAAAAGTCAACACTTCTTTCTCATTGGAGGAAACTTGTGCACATGGATTGTTCCCACTTTCAAACTCCACCCTTGATCAACTCTTTTGCCTCTTAATCTCCATGGTCCATTTATCTTTAAAAGGAGAGCTCTTTTCTCATTCAAAGGATATCCCACTCTTTATGCTAATCTTATGCTGTAGGTTTTCTTGGTGACTTTGGAGCTTTGGAGATCTTGCATTCTAGTTTTCATTCTTGCATCATAGCTTAGTTTTCATGGCATTTTAGTTTAGTTTCCTTTCATGTTCTAGCTTAACTCACATAGCTTAATTAACAAAGGCTTGTAATACTTTCATTTTCATAGCTTAGTTACATTCTTGCATCTTCATTTCTAGTATAGCATTGCATTGCATTTCCATTTTGATTCCTGAGGATATTGGCATTCTTGCCCTTGTCTCTTTGAATCTCCCATTGCATGGTTTACTAGCAAGGTTATAGGCTTAATAGCTCTAGCTAGAGCATTCTAAAACACCCTTGTGACTCCATGCCTAGGGAGCTCTAGGTCGCTTTCTCAAGGTTTCCAATCTATGGACTCTCTTGGAAGTAATGACTTAGAGAAGTGCACATTTTGAGTGTACACTTCTAACAAGGTATTAGTCTTATTATAGTTATCAAACCTGCTATGGTTTTTACCCAATTTGAGTTTTCACAAAAAAAAATCTTTTTGTTATGTGGCATTGGTGTTTTATGATTTGTGTTTATATGTATTACATTTTACAAATAAGTATTAAGGGTTTTACATTTTAAGGGTTTAAGGGTTTGAAGGTTTAAGTATTTTGGAAGCAACTAATTCACCCCCATGCCCTTGCCTCTTAGTTTTTTTCTACCTATATCCTACAATTGGTATCAGATCTCAGTCACTTGAAGGAAGCCTAACAACTTAAGGAGATCCAGAGATGGAAACATATAAGAAGGACAAATCTAGATTCAATAAAACCAACTATGCATTATGGAAGAACTGCATGATTGTACATCTTAGATGCATTGATGAAGCCAGTTGGAAGGTTACAAAGAATTCATATAACCCTCCTCAAAATCCTGCAACTCTTGATGAGATCAATGAAGCATATACAAACATTAGGGAAAAGGAAACTTTGTTGAGTGCATTGACTAATGTCGAGAAGACCAATGTAATGGAATTGGAGACAACTAATCAAATATGGGAGAAGTTGGAGACTCTTTATGAAGGAGACACAACAGTGAAGATGACCAAGTTATAGAGCTTGAAAAGCAAGTATGGAGCTATGAAGATGAGCAAAGAGGAGAACATTTCATCCTATGTATAGAAAATCATTGAAATGGTGTGCGCTATCAAATGTGCTAGAGGTACATTTGATTAAGATGAGATTGACATAACCTTCTATCTATGATAACAAGATTGCATCTATTCAAGAAATAAGGACAATAACAAATGTGACTAGAGATAAGCTAGTTGGGAAGCTTACAACTTTTGAGTTGAGTGCATTAGGTGGTGCTCTACCCAATATCGAGGCATCATTAAAAGCCATGCAAGTTGGGAAGGACATGCACAAATCAGATCTGACTGAGAAACCTACAAGGAGAATGCCAAGATGGGAAAAAGAGATGAAGGAAATGGAAGAACAACAGAGAGAGAGTGAAGAGTTGAAAGAAAAAATTGCAAAAAGGATGCAATATAGTGCTCCGTATACTAGTAAGTATAAAGGAAAACTACCTTTCAAATGTTTTCAATTTGGTAAGGTAGGACATTGTGCATCTAGGTGCCCTACTAGATTTCCTAAGTATATGAACGAGTCTAAGACTAGGGAAAGAAAGTGATATTATGATCTAGATGATGATGGTGTTATTGATGATGAATTTGATGAAGCTAACAAGGATGATTAAAATTTACATTCATTTCCATTAAAGAAGATGATGATCCTAAGGATGATATTGTAATGACTTCTAGTATTGTTAATGATGTTGTTGAAGAGAAAGAACTAGCTACTCAATTATCAAGGAAGATAAGTGGGTGATTGACATCTGTTTCTCTCACCACATATTTAGTGACACAAGTAAATTCATAAGCTATGAGAAGTATGATAGTGGTGAAGTGAAATGGGGTGATAAATTTGGTGGTAAGATCAAAGGTAGAGGTTCAATTACTTTGGATGGAATAAATAATACTAATGATGTATTATATGTAGAAGGCTTGAAGCATAATCTTTATAGTGTTGATCAACTGATGGATAAAGGCTATGGATTGCATTTCAAGGATGACATGTGTAAGAACTTGAAAGACTATGGAAAGGAGATTGCTACTTGATCCAAAAAAAAAGGTAATATTTTTTTTTAAAATAGTGATTAGAAGACTTGTTTAGTAGCTCAAGTAGATTAAAGCTATCCATGGCATAAGAGATTGTGTCGTGTAAATTTTGACAATATTGTTTCTATAAGTTCTGCTTCTACTGTTAGAGACATTCCTACAGATAAGAAGCTTGCCAATACAACTTACAAGGAATGCCAATTGGGTAAGAAAACAAGGCTTACTTTTCATTCCAAATCTAATAACTCTAATGGTTTATTGTATCTTGTTCATACTAACTTGTGTGGTCGTGCAAGAATAAAATTTTTGCAAGGTGATAGATACCTTATGTTTCTTATTGATGACTACTCTAATATGGGTGACCTATTTGAAAGAAAAGTCAAAATCCTTTCATAAGTTTAAGATTTTCAATTCTGTGGTAGAGACTTAGATAAGACTAAATTTGAAGTGTTTGAGATCAGACCAAGGAGGTGAATTCACATGAGCCTAGTTCAATTCATGTTGTGAGAAGCATTGCATAAGAAGATAGTTTTTTGCTGTGCGGACTCCCCAAAAAAAAATTGTGGTAGAGAGGAAGAAAGAATAACTATAGACACCGCTAGAACCATGATTCTTGAGAGAGATGTTCTGTAGATGTTTTGGAGAGAAGCGATCAACACTACAATGTATACTCTAAACCGAATACAAATAAAAGGAAACATTGGCAAGACACCTTATGAACTATGGTATGGAAATGTGTCTATTGTCTATTGTCTATAATATTTATGGAAATATTATATTAAGAGAGATGAAGACATAAGAAAGTTTGATGCAAGGAGTGATGAAGGCATATTCCTTATTTATTCCATTAAGAGTAAGGCATATAGGTGTTATAACAAGAGGATAAATAAGTTAGTGGAGAGTACAAATGTTAAGGTAGATGAAAGTCTTTCGAATTTGCAAGATCTAGTGAATGTGAACATTAGAAGGACAATAATGATCAGAAACAACATCCACAAGTGTAGAACATAATTCTAGGTATGATAGAAAATGAAGAAGATGAGGCCTACACAAGTGGAGAAGATAAAGAAATGCAAAAACCAGAGAAAAGGTAGAAGAATCTAAGGTATGTGAGATTGAATCACAATGAAGGATAGATCATTTGTGATAGAAGAAAGGGAGTTTAGAGAAGGAGAAGGATTGCAAAAGATCATATTTGTCTAATATCAGAGGTTAAGCCAACTGATGGTGTCTGGACTAAATCTATTAAGGAAAAGATTGAGACTAAAAATGATTACATGGAGAAGCTTAGAATTAGAGCATCCAAACTTGAGACACTGCTTGAAAGAGATAACATTGGTGTTAGATTTGTGAAAAGAGAATGCTCCGAGATTGGTCAAGACAAGCCTAAAGCCAAAATACATAAGAGAAAGGAAAAGACTAAGAACAAAGCTAAAGATCATAAAGGCAAGGCCAAGAAGAATGATAAGGCTAAGAAAAAGAAAGGACAAAATAACAAAGATAGAAGACATAAGTGCAAGGCCATGAAAAGGAACAAGAGCAAGAAGACTTTGGTAAGAAGACCTAAACCTCATAATTGCAGTGGAAAATGTTTTGATTGTGGAAAGTTTGGACATAAAGCCTCATATTGTAGAAGGAAAAATCTCTTTCCTAGAGGCAACATAAATAACCATGTTTCATGGATACTCGGTATTATGAGAAGGATGAATGATATTGTCACTAATAAAATAGGTGGATGTCCATGTTCTATGATGAGGAATGAAAAAAATTGACAAAATATTATCATATGTCTCAGATACAACATGTCTACACAGATTGCCAGATACTGTAAAGACATACACGTAGATGAATATGGCCCAGTGAGAATGGACAAGAATATGCAAGAAAATATTAAGGTCAAGACTGTGGGGAATAGTGATGAGGAAAAGAAACACCAAGTGACTAGGAAAGGTTAGAACTAAAAAGGTATAGAGTGAGAAGACAAGGGTAAACAGAAAGAGGACAAAGAAAAGGAGAAGGAGAAGAAAGTTGGTAAGAGACAAAAGCGTAGAAACCGGGTCAAGAGAAAGAAAAGAAAGGAGATTGTCAACAAAGAGTCTACTCTTGCAGACAAATGGGTAATAACCCCTCCCGATTAGAACTAAGATGCAAGGGATTGCATCAATCCAATATTCTTTAAAGAATAATCTTACAATTGGATTGATGTATAAAGGTTGCTACTCAGGGGTAGTATTTAGCATCACAAGTTAGATGTTTAGTTTTGATGTCAAAGAGGGAGAGAAGAACATATGTGAAAAATAATCAGGTGTGAAGACCAAGAGAAGATGTGAAGAACATATGTGAAGAGAAAGTTTTATATACTTGCACATAAGAAAAAGATTTAGAAGAGGAAGTGTACATCCAAGGGGGAGAATTTGATGGAGAGAAGAGTATGTAATCAGATTGGAACCAAGGAGATCTTGTTCCCAGGGAGAGCAAAGATAGAGCAAAGGTGAGACAAGAAGAAATACTGTTGGTTTCTGATTGCATTATTGTTTTATTATTTTTCCCATCACACGTTGCCATCAATGCCAAAGGGGGAGATTATTGAAAAGTTGGATGTGGTTTAATTGATGCCAACATGTCTAATAGGATGTTTGGATGTCTAGTGTGAAGTTTGGATGTTTTGATATCCTTTATGAAGTTTGTATGTCAGATATGCAATTTTTCTAGTAATGCAATATGTTTAGATGAATGGTGAAGGAAGGTTACTGAAGATGAGGATTCACGCACCTCATGGGAAAAAGAAGAGGTTGTCTACATGTTTCATGTCAATTTTTGAACCATTGACTAAGATATGCAATAGGGAATCCTTTAGAAATGGTAAAAATTGTTTGGAAAAGATGTATCTGGTGTCTAGATAACTATTTTTATCAAAGAAGATTTTGACTATTACATGCAAAACATAAAGATTCTATTTAATTGAACATGTAACAGCTACTACAAATGTTTAGAAAATACAAGAAAATCAATGTGACAAATAAAACATCATTAAATAAAATATTAACATAACAAATACAAAATGCATTGAATTGGGGTAAAATCAACTTCACTGTATTAATTATGTGCGAACTATAAACCTCACTAATTTGCAAAGCACAGAGATCTACGAGTGTTTGAAAATAATATATATGAAAATATACGCTTATTGGTTACACTGTGTATTGGCACCAGAAAGATTAAAGAAATTGAGTAACCTAAGATTAAAGAAATCAAACAACCTAAGATTAAATTGAAATGCTTGTTGTTTACCTGGATTGTTAGCTTTGAATCTGACAATGGTCCATCTATTAACGATAACCCCTACAATACTGCACGAGTTGCACGAACAAGAAAGAAGTTAGGATATCATGTTCCAAATTATGGCCCACGCATGTTGGTTTGTACATGTTGTTCTCTTCTTTCTTATAAAAATTTGTCTTCTCAATCTCGTTACTCACCGAATGAGAGAAAAATCAAATAGAAACTCATTGAATCAAAGATAAATCAAACAAAAACTTACTTACAAATTAGAGATAAATCAAACGAAAACTAACTTCAAATTGAAGGCTTACCTAGATAAACAAATCGATTCAATGTGAGTATGCTATAGTTCATGCTCCCCTGTATCTGTGGATCCCTCTTCTCTCTTTTGTTTATTTCTGATCCCTTTAAGCTCTTAGAGGAATTTCCTCTAAAGACTTGAGAACGGTTGGACTGATCTTTCATAATTAAATGTAGCAGCTGAATCAGTCTTCCACAATTAAATGTAACCGCCCTCGTGTGATCTAAGTAGTCTCCACATAATGAAGTGTAATTGAGAGGAATGTGAACCATTTATTTTTTATTTACACCGAAAATGCCAAGCATATTCTCCATCTTGTGGCTGTATGAACGCCTCTCCGTATTTTTATTTTTAAGAACAAATATAAATAATTTACTTAATTGATTTTAGATTATTTTCCAATTTACTTTTACATTTTGAATTGGTGAGTTATAATTTACGAATCAAATTTTGAATGAAATGTGTTCGCTTATTTCTTTATGACCGTTGGAAAAAACAGCAAAAAATGAAAAAAGCAGAGAAACAAAGTTATCATTATGCTTTCATCCAGGTTCAGGGAATGTCTAAAAATAGCAGTGTTTAATGCTTTCAATTTTACTCTTATATAACAGGAGAATCTCTGAGGGTTTCCTCATCTAGCCTGGGTTTTCACTTGTATATAACCCCATTGGTTGTGATCTTTTGAAGTACAGGGGGGAATTGTATATAACCTATGAATGCCGAGGCGGAAGTGCACGTGTTTCATCTCGATGATCCGACGCGAATTTCAGACTTAATCAGGGGATTCTGTAACTCCCAGGTTTTCTTCTTTTGTTATAAGTTATGCTTGTATGCAGATCAATACCTGTTATGGCATTTTCATTTTGCTCTGATTATCGTATCTTGCTTTAGATCCGAGGGCATTTGTTTGAAATGACATTTCATATTTACTATCTCTATTTACTATTCATATTTACTAGATGAGTTCGATTTACGGTCTAAGATTGTAGTTCGCTTGCGACATAATTTTTTATTGCAGCTTCCTATGGACACTGGGTTTGTGGCTGAGGTTTCAGACACGATCATTCATTTAATTATTTTTTATTTTAAAATAAGCATTGTTTTGCACGAGGCATTCAGATCCTAGGGTTCATGTCCCACTGAATTGATATATAAATTGAGGGTTTCTTTAAATTATATTTAATTAGTCTTGATATTTTAAGTATATTTGCCCAAAAAACACTTTTCTCTTTCTATTATAGGGAACAGTCCGCCCCCTCATATTTACTAGGTGAGGTTGATTTACGGTCTAAGATCGCAGTTTGAGGTTAAGGTTTCAGACACGATCATTCATTTAATTATTTTTTATTTTAAAATAAGAATTGTTTTGCACGAGGCATTCAGATCCTAGGGTTCATGTCCCACTGAATTGATATATAAATTGAGGGTTTCTTTAAATTATATTTAATTAGTCTTGATATTTTAAGTATATTTGCCCAAAAAACACTTATCTCTCTCTATCATAGGGAACAGTCCGCCCCCTCATTTTGCTCAAGGTATTCAACAGATTCAGGAGGACAATACAGATCATTTTCTGCCTGGCCTTCAACTTACCATTGACTCATGGGACCCTCATCAGATGGCTATATCTTATCATTTCTAGAGCTTATTTCTTAAAGTAAATACCCTGCATTCTACCCTTATCTAATGTTAATCAATATAGATTTGAAAACCATTTTTATTTACTTCTCTTCCCAATAGCTCAAATAGGATTACAACCAACCAGCATGTCCATTGTGATGAGATGAGATGTTCTGGAAGTAACTGTTTGTTACTTATATCCAGAACCTCTCAGCTCATTACTCTCATGATTAATACTCAAGGGAGGTGTGGAATTGGTTGATTAATACTTATGTCCATGCAATACGTGTCGAACTCAAGCTGCCTCATCTAAACAGTCGACCGTCATACTGGCTAATTTCAAATGCTAGTGATTTTTATTTCTACTAAAGTTGAAATTAGAACATAATGACTAAGTAAGTTCTTCCAGCTCAGGCTGCACTCTCTCTACTCAATCTGTTAACATTGGCTGGAGAGATTCTATTTGTAAATATACAGCTACTCCTCCAGTAGAGAGTTTGGGGTGGGGTGTTTGTGGCGATCCAGGATTTATAATTTCCTTTTTCATATGCTAATTGACATTCAATGGTTTTCATGACCCCAATCTTTGTTTCTGATATAGATTGCCTACAATCTACCTATGTAATATAAGGTTATGAGCTTTTAGGAAGCCCTATAAGCTTTCCTTCTCCTAATGTTATTTGCTTTATTCTGAACTATAAAATGTTTCAAAGGCTTAAATTAAAATCACGATCCAAAGGACCAAAAGTTATCTGAAAACTTTCGGTCAGATTTTACTGTTGTCTTAGATAATTAAAGATTACTAGAGTATTCGCTTCAAGTGACTGTTGTAATTCTGCATCAGGCCTGTTAAAATGCAGAAATCCATATGATATTAAAGAATAGGTTATAGGAAATATAAAACAATTCTGGATAAGAAAAAACACACCTACTGAAACTTCGGGAGTACAACATATGTACATTTGATTTGCAGCAGTAAAAAATTAATGTACATATTGTTTCGACCAGTTCAGAAAATAACATTTCATTTTTACTATCTGTATTCTATACAACTGTTGTGTTCACAGTTTCTAGTTTGTCCTACATGTATGAGTTAAATATTCTTTCCTTCCAACATTTTTGCAATTTCTAGTAATTTGGAAGATCTGTAAAACATATTTTGTCTTTCAGCATTTGTGTATATTCAATTCTGTAAAGCTATATTCTCTTCAATTCTACACTTCGAAGCTATCCTATTGAAAATATTGGTCAATTCTTGCATATTGTTTATATTGTTGATATTGGTCAATTCTTGCATATTGTTGATATTGGTCAATTCTTGGAGAGGATTTTCCTGGCTCGCTTTTTCAGCTATCATGTTATGGTTAGTTAGGGAACATTAGTTTTTGTTTTCTCTTCAAGAATCAAAACTCAATTTCTGTCAATGAAAACCTTATATTAGGATTAGAGAATAAACACAATCTTTGAAGAGCTATGATTTTTCTAGTCACATTCATTTGTGTGGTTGGTATTTTCAGTTTAGAGTCATGGTATATGATGTCACTGACTATTATTATGGATCATCTAAAAGATGCAGCATTTGAAGTCAATGCTGCATCTTTTAGATTGTGTTAGTCACATTCATTTGTGTGGTTGGTATTTTCAGTTTAGAGTCCTGGTATATGATGTCACTGACTATTATGATGGGTTATCTAAAAGATGCAGCATTTGAAGTCGATGCATTATCTATCTGGTAAGGGGCTTGTGCTAATCTACCAACTTCAAAAATTTAACATTTCTATCAAAATGCAGTTTTTAATCTTCTGGCAAATCCTATTAAGCATAACCTTATAAATCACATGCTCTTAGTGATTGAGATGAACTGATGGATGCATTGGAAATACCTTATGTTTCTCGTTGTTTAGACCCATTATCTGTTGTAATTCTTACTGTAAAATTCACCAAATATGATAGTTTTGATCTTTTCTTTTTGCAGCATGATTTTGAATGGATGGAGAAGCCATGATCTTGGCTTACAAAATGTGTCTTCAATTTTTTGACTGCTGGCTTTTTCTTATCTTTGGGATGTTTGTGCTCACTGCTTAGACTGCATTGACTTTGTGCAGTGGCAGAATATGAAAATTCTTTGTGCTAAAGATGATTTTGCTGTACTATTCACAAATAGTGAAGTGGCCATGAAAAAAGTGTCCAACATGGGAATTTTACTTGGAGTTATAAAGATTTTAAATATTGAAGTTGGCCGATTTGATTTTTGGTATTCTCTTTTGTCGTGCAGGTTGCTCAAGCCCAGGGTCGTCTCAAGTTGTGGGAAGCAATTGACATTCTCTGATTGATTACAGTCAATGCAAAATCAATTTTAATTTTACAAGTACACTTTTGAATCAAATTGATCAACTAAATTGTAAATTGATATGTAAATGGATTTGTTGTTTAATATAATTTTTTATTTGGGAGGGGTTGAATTTGCCCTCTCTTTAGGCTGGAGGGAATGGTCATTGGTCATGGTCGTTGTGTTGATTTTCATATTTTTATTATATTGTATAAATTCAATGCTTTTTTACTTCATTACATTTTATGATTTAAAATTTTCAATTAGTGCAGTTAATTAATTATCAGGCAGTTTTGTAAAATTGTTGTTGTGTTATTAGTACACTGTGATCTAAACATGTTTATTTAATGTATTTTATTTTTTGAATTCATATATTTTTTGTGTGAAGCCTGTTCTTGAATATTGATTTACTCATTATTTATTGAATTGAGTTTGAATTTTGGCATTCACTTAGGTTGCATTTATTATTTGTCTAAAGTCACTTTTAGACTCACTCGCCATTCACTGGTTGTCAAATGTGTTTCAAGATTGATTTGACATTGACTTATATATGATCAATTTTTAAATTTATGTTAAATTTTCACACTTTGACATTCACTTTGTTTGCTGCATTTCTTTTATATTGAAGTGTGTTTGAAGTTTGTCATATTGAAGTAACTTTCAAACTTGTTTCATATGTTTGAACATCCACTTGTAAAGTGTGTTTTTGAATATTGATTTATTCATTGTGTTTTTGATGCATGGTATGAATTTTCGTATTATAGTTTTTTTAAAATTCATTTTGACATTTTACTTTGTTTGTACAATTTCTGTGTTATCAATTGTTGTTTGAAGAGATTTTAAAACTTGTTTATTTAGAAGAGTGTTTCAATTTGATAGACAATATTTGTTTGTTGGAACTATAATCAATTTGCTTTGTACCATTTAGTTTTTAAACATTGGCATTCAATTTGTGTAAATGTATGAATTTTGGCATCCTTTTTACCATTTTAAAAATTTTGTGTGAAGTGCGTGGATCAACTTTGGCATTCCTTTATATTATTTGTTGGCATTCACTATGCGTGTGAGAGAGAAAGATAGAGGGACTGTTTGAATTATCTCAACATTTATTTATATTTTATCCTCGTATTGTTTGAATTTTTATTGTCACTTTAACGTGAGAGCTTTTAAAGCATTTACTTTATGTCAATACAATTCAAACAATGTGCATGTATGTTACACATGAAGTATGTGTTTCAATAAAGTTTGTATAAAGTGTATTATATCTTTTCACATTCCATTTGGTTGTTTATGTTTGTTTTGTGTGTGGTTGAGCCATTTTTTTCTGAAATTTATTTTAATTTTGGCATATTGACTTTGTGCGTTTCAATACTTACTTCATGTGTGGTTGAACTTTGTGCTACATAGTTTATATTCGAACTTTTGCTACTAGCTTTGGCATTTGATTGTGTGAAGTTTATGTCTAAACAAAATATGTTTGAAGTGAAATACCATTACACAAAGTGTCTTTAAAATAATTCACTTTTGTGTGTACTTGGGGTATTTTTCAAATAACTTTATGTTTAAATTTTAGCATTTTCTTTGTATATGTGCAAAGTGTATGTTTGAACAAACTATGAGTGAAATGAACAAAACATTATATGAAATATGTTTGAACTTTGACAACCATGAAATATGTTTTTACTTCAACAAGTGCATGTATGATTGAACTCTCACATTCACTTTATTTTTAAAGTGCACTAACTTTATATTGTATGTTTGAACTTTATTGTGAAGTGTGTATTATTTATTAATAATAGTATTGCATTGGCAACATTACCTTAATAGGTACTTTAATTGAAACTTTCCTTGGACACATCAAATCCGACAATCTATATTTTGAGAAGGGGGTATATTTGCCAAAGAACCAAGACCCACCAACTATAAACTCCATATCTTCTCAAGGCTTTGGAAGGAAAAAGGGAAGAACCTATTTTGCATAACAACCACATGTAACTAGTGAGAAACATTCTATTTATTTGAAGCCCAATTGCTAACATAGTCTAGACAAGAGCCAAATAACCTCTATAGAAGCAACAAAATTATCAACCAAGGCTTCATATTCCAAACTAAGAGACGAGAACCAACATATAAGGAATAACCATACCAGTCAAAGGCTCGACAAAGGGAAGATCATCTTAGGATCAAGAAAAAGATACTCGAATGACCTATCTAACTAAGAGGCAACATTCTATACAATGATAGGACATGAAGAGAGATCTCTATGACATATTAGCCATTCCAACACTAAGAAGAAATAAGGGGGCCTCCCCCACACACAACTTGATTTCTTTGTTAGTCATCAATCTACTTTTTCTTTGAATAGAAACATGTTTTTTAATATTAAATACAAACAAAACAAGAGTGTTGGCCCTAACAAAAGCAGACCAAAAAGGCAATGTACAACAAGACCAAGAGCAAACCATTAACAACATCAAGAGTGGGTAGACAACTCACCCACAACATGGAGAGGAGAATGAGAAACTAAAAAGGGATATTTCCTACATTGGTAGACCAATGTCTAGACAATACTATAACTAGGACATCACAAGGTGGGGCAAGTAGGGAAATCCTCTTTGCAAGACCGTCAACACAAGTAGTTGAGTGTTGACAAAGTTGCACATCATTAGCCAAAGGTTGGTGAAGAATAGAAGAAATTGATGAAGAAGGGTCCACACAGCCAAAGGGGGCCATAGAAACAACAAGAGATGGAGTAGGAATCACAGGGTTTGAGGAGGGAAAATCAAGAACATGAGCATCTCTTGAGGGGAGTCATGGGAGGAAGAGTCACAAGCTATGATAGTTAAATGTTCATCACTAGCATCCTTCCACCACATGGTAGAATCTTCACGACGTGAGATAGAACAATTAGTTTCCAAATGACCACTAGAGAAGCATTGACGACATTGGAAGGGGAGAGACCCTCTTAATAAGATTGTGTCCATGGCCTATCCCCAACCATGAAAACCACATCTCAAGAAGAGGTGTGGAGATGTCAATGTCAATCAAAATTTGGGCAAAGGTAGAGAGACCAATAGAGTTGTTGATGGGCATGTAGAGAAATCATCTATGCAAGACTGTCAACACAAGTAGTTGAGTGTTGACAAAGTTTCAAATCATTAGCCAAAGGGTTGCGAAGAATAGGAGCAACTGATGGAGAAGGGTCCATGCAACCAAAAGGGGCCACAAAAACAAGAGACAAAAGAGATGAAGTAGGATTCACAGGGTTTGAGGAGGTCAAATCAATAACATGATCATCTCTTGAGGGGGGTCATGAAAGGAAGAGTCAAAAGCTATGTCCTTCCACCAAGTGGTAGTATACTCACGACGTGAGATAGAACAATTAGTTTCCAAATGACCACTAGAGAAGCATTGACGACATTGGAAGGAGACCCTCTTAATAAGATTGAGTCCATGGCCTATCTGCAACCATGAAAGCCACATCTCCAAGAAGAGGTGTGGAGATGTCAATGTCAATCAAAATTTGTGCAAAGGTAAGGGGAAGAAGATTGGGAAGAACCCACAATGGATGCACACTAAGTAATAGTAAGAGGGTTGAAGAAGGTTGTTGAGGGTTTGGCCAAAAGAGAATGAGTCACCAACTTGTTCATCTCTAGATCTCGTTCCTCAAACTAAGATCCTTTAGCACAAGGGAAAAACTTAATGTTATAAAAAAACTAAGGGTCTCCGACAATCTATCACCCACCCAATGGTGACAATCCAATAGGGAAGGTTGCAAACCAACAAATCTACAAACCAACTCGCACTGTTAGTAGAAGTCCACATCATCCACCACATCAAGGCCACAAACCACCCCAAGGGAGGTCTTGGCACAAGCAAGAGGTTGAGATTTTGCCTTGGGAGGAAGAGCAATAGAAAATTTGGTAACACGAGCAAAGTTTCTCCCATCAATAACAAGAAGAGACTTTTTTTTGGGGGGGGGGGTAGAATCCACAATCGTCCATTAATAGCAATCACCATCAATAAAATTAGATAATTATCTTCTCATAACCTTGATCAATAAATTTATCCCAAATATTCAACACAAAAAATAACCAACCTAGAACCAAATGTTACATGTCTTTCATGACCATGTATGGCTTAAAAAAGAACCAAAAGTATTTACAATACCTTTAAGTATTTATTTATTTTGATCAATAATAAGTATTATATTTTATTAATTCAAAATCAGATGATTAGAAAGCCATTGTATTTGGCAGATTCTACTTTCCTCCCTAAAGCTGATAACAAAGCTACTAAATTTGGCAAATTCTTCTTCCACTCCCAAAACAGACCAGATCCCAAACCAAGGACCATTAACCCTTACTAGCAAAAATTGGGCTTGCCGAAGAATAGGAACCAATTGCCACACATTAGAGAAACCACCCTGCCGCCACCTCCTCCCTTAAAAAGTTTAGAAAGTCTGGCCATGATGAACCACTACGAGCTTCCTAGGGTTTCATCAATGCCACCACGCACAGCACCACCCTCCTATTTAGCCTCCACAACTAGTCACTCCTCTTCTATTATTTGCAGAAAAAATAAAATGGCTCGCCAACCCTTTCATACATCCACCATTTTCTCCATTGGATGGGAGGAAGTCCAAATGACCAGGGGTTGCAATTCCCTATCATCACCACCAATGAGCCGCCAAGGGCCTTGGTTCATGTGTAGCTACACTCACGCCTACCGATAATCTCTGCCATCCCACCATTTGGAAACTAGGCATGCATGGGACACTCGCAACACCTCTTATGTTGACGAGCCAAACATTAAAGCCAAAGCCAGAAACAACAAGGAAATGCCCAGGTTGGTTATGAGGTGAAGGTTTGAGTTAAGAAATTCATCACCCATCATCAAGCACACCGCCTCCCAAAATGCACATGATTGAAATTGAACACATTCCTCAATCGTTGCACTAAAATTGCCCCCCTTGACCTATCTACTCCAGTGAGAAATTCATCTCCATGGCTCAATAAGAGCTCAAGCAACCACTAACCCCAATTCTGAAGAACAAAGAAAAGGCAAGTGCATATCTCCTCTAAGCCCACTTCTTACTTTAAAAGCTGGTGAAGCCTCAGAATCAAATCCCATGCTGTCAAGACGTCGCATCATCTGACCTCATACTAAATACAAATCAAGGAAAATCCTTACCCGTATCTCTCACATGCTACCACCTCATCCTCTTATGTCCTCAATACCTGCAAGGACATTATGAAAAGTACCACCTTCATCTCCACTTACATATGCCACCCCATGTCATAACCTTGTTGTTACAAGTAGTAGTTGTCGTTGCACCAAAAGATCAATTTGTTAATGTCTGATACAACCACTAGACTTATAGAAGACACATGAAGCGGTTAAGCCATGTCACAAATCCCAAGGGGAGCGCTGATCATTTTGCCAACAATCTCCCCCTTAGTGTTACCCGAGGGGATTCAAACCTGTGACCAAGCTTTGATACCACTTGTTACAAGTAGTAGTTGTCGTTGTACCAAAAGATTGACATGTTAATACTCGATACAACCACTAGACTTATAGAAGACACAGGAGGTAGTTAAGCCATGTCACGAATCCCGATGGGAGCACTTACCATTTTGCCAACACATGTGACGTCCAAATGATGATTTCAAAAATCATGGCCTTTTAATGTGAAATTTGTGGCCCACAAAAACCTAAGGTCCTCAAAAGTTCAAATATGTCCTCCAATGATCCATTCACTCTAACATTAGATAGTTTGTCTACAATTATGTTGGCCTCCCTAAGAACATGGAAACTCTAAAGTCGACAAATTCCCCAAAAGATCTCGAGTCCTCTGAATATGCTTATTAAGATACCATGTGTCCATCTCCCCTTTCACAATACCATTCACAACAAGTTGTGAATCACCTTCTAGATGAAGCCTCTGAACTCCCAATTTTTTGGCCATCAAGATAGCCGCAATCATCACCAAACACTCTACTTCATTATTAGTCCCATCCACCAACCTTTTGGTGCCAAGAGCAAGGATGCTCTCAAAGTCATTAGAAGCCACAAATCTGGCCCTCTAAGTTCCAAGGTTTCCCTTAGACGCGCTATCAAAATTAATCTGTATCCATCACTTCTCAGGCAGATGCCACCTTAATTGGGAGCCTTATCCTAATAACATAGAACCTAAAACTGAATTGATTACTATCTCAATTTTTCATTGGGAGTCCATATTTCAAAAAGAGGGTAGATTTGTCAAGGAAAAAAGGAAGAACCCATTATGCATAACAACCACATGCAACTAATGAGAACCATTTTATCTATTTGAAAGCTTTCTCCATAGCAACAAAATTGTCAACTATATTCCAAACTGAGAGGCAAGAGCCAACAAATAAGGAATAGCCACACTAGACAAAGACTCCACAAAAGGAAGACCAATCAACTTAGGATCAAGCAATGGATCCTCGAATGACCTATCTAACGAAGAGGCAACATCCTATATAATGATAGGATATGAGATCTCATCGACACATTATCCATCCAAACACCGAGAAGAGATCCTTCCTCCCATAGTTGCCCATTAGAATAAGGGGCCCCCATCAGATGCAACTTTCATTCTCAAAATGCTTGGGATTTCAATTCTTGAGTGGAAACCATTTCACAAGCCAAAACTTTAAATAAATCTTCGAAGAATCATTATATATAGAGGGCATTGAGAAGGAACATATTTCTAATAAGATGTCCAAAAGCAATTCATCCTCGTCCTTCCTCATCCACCAAAAGTCATCCCATTCCTTTTTACCTTAAATCTCTTCATCATCCTCGTTCTCATCTTCCGAACTACTCTAACTTGCTCAAATGCAAACACCACATGACGATGTTAAAACATAGACCACACAAATAAAACAAAGCATTTGTCAAAGTTAAAACACATTTCACTCAAAGTTTCTTTATTTGATATTGATTTTTTAAAACAATCTTCAAACATATTGAAACACACACTCAAGCATCACACTAATGTTCAAACATATAATATAAGTTTGAAATGTGAAGTGACTATCAAAAATTGAAAAGTGACTATCAAAGTTAGTACACTCTTCACATAAAGTAAATGTGAAAGCTCAAACATACACACATTTCGAAGTTTTTTTTAAAAAATGGGGTTGTCAAAGTTTCAACATTTTTCACACAATTTTTGTTCAAACGCACAAAAGTGGTCACGTGCCTAACTTAACAATATCTATCTTATGTTTTTCCCTTGTACAGGGTTTCGAGGCCCCTTCAAAACCCGTTTTACCTTAATCAAAAATAATATCTTATGAAGAGATACTTTAACTACACACAAAGTAAGCACTTTAGTTCAAAAATGTCAATATTCAAACAAATTCAACAAAGTGGTTGACAAAGTTACACATTTCACACAAAATTTGTTTCTTTAACATAGTTGTTTTATAACAATCTTCAAACATATTGAAATGCACACTTTAAGCAAGTTTGAAAGTCACCTCGCAAGTTTGAAAGTCACTTCAAACTAACAGTACACTTCAATATAAATAATAAATGCAAACAAAGTGAATGCCAAAAGCGTTAAAATTTAAACATGCAAAATAAATTGCAAAATTGATCATATAAAGGCAAAGCCAACATTCAAATCCGTACTTCAATAAAGAATAGTCAAATCAATGTTGAAACACACACTACATAACTAGCGAAACAAACAAGTTTGAAAGTGACTTTAAAAATCAAATAATGAATGCCAAAGCTCTCACACACACCCTTCATATAAACAATAAATGGAAAGTGATTGTCATAGTGTCAAAGTTCAAACATACAAACTGAATTTCAAAATTCTAACTCACTCTCAATAAATAATAAGTCAATATTCAAGAATACACACAAAAATAAATGATTTCCAAAAATAAAATATATTAAAATAAAATTGCAAGGTACTAATATTTAAACAATAATTTTTACAATTTACCATATTACGCTATAATTAAACAATATTGTAATAATTAAATAATTGCACTGCATCAAAAATTCCAAATCATCAAATGTGATGAATTAAAAATAAACTAAATAAAAACTAAGTTTGAATTTTATACAATATAAAAGTATGCAAATCAACACAGAGACATTAGACTGGAAAGAATGACCATGGCCAGTGACCATTCCCTCCAACCTAAAGGAGGGGGCAAATTCAACCCCTCCCAAATAAAAACTTTATATTAAACTTTACATAGCAATTTACAAGTTAGTTGATCAATTTGTTTCAAAGTGCAACTATAAAATTAAAATTGGTTTTGCATTCAGTGCAAAATCTATTGAGAAACTGTAGCATCACTCTACAATGTACACATGCAAAAAGATATTTATGACTATAGTAATCAATAGTATCAGAGAATGCCAATTGCTTCTGCCAATACTTCAGGTAATCCTTGGCTTGGGAAAGCTGCACGACAAAAGAAAATACAGTCAGTAAAATTCAAGGCCGAGAGATATGTGATTAGTACTAGAAAGAGAGTCTGCAGGTCAAACCAGTCCAAATGCCAAAAAAAAAATAGAGGAAATTGAGGATTTGGGGAAGACAAAGTTTTACCTTGGCTCAAGGGTTAAATTTATAGCCAATAAGAAGGCACGGGAATACTTCAATAAAATAGCAGCACCCTATGTTTATACATAGATTATCAAAGCTTGGCAAAAGCATTCAAAATATATAATACAGAAGTGTGAAACCACAATCAAATTGAAGAAACCTTTTACATTTTGTAAGTGATCTCTATCTACCATTGGATATGATATATACAAAATTAGAAACACAGTCTATTAACAGGAAATGTTCATACCTAATGCCAGCATTGAAACCTATGAAGATCATGGCTTTCCATCCATTGAAAGTCATGCTGCAAAAGGAATAGATCAAAACTGTAAGTGAGGTGTATTTTACAGTAAGAGTTACCACAGAAAACACGTTTAAACAGCCATATGCACCAGGACTAAAGAATCCAATTCCTGTACAGATCCTAGGAAACAGGAAATGTAAGGTCTAACCCATACATCCACCAGTTCATCTCAATCTCCAAGAGCTTGTGATTTTGTAAGGTTATGCTTAAACAGGCTATGCTTAAAAATTGTAGTTGGATACAAATGTTAATTTTTTTAAGTCAGTAGATATGGGAAAGCTCCTTACCAGACAGACAATGCATCGACTCCAATTGCTGCATCGTAATATTCAGTGACATCATATACCAGAACTCTAAACTGAAAAAACCAACCACACAAATGAATGTGACTAACACAATCTTAGCTCTTCAAAGATTTTGTCCATACTCCCTTTTAAGTTTTTCATTACCAGAAATTTAGTTTGGAAGATAACTAACAATTAGATGATAGCTGAAGCCAGTGGAAGTAAATGATACAGAAGAATTAACCAATATCAATCCAATCCAAACCATGCCCAGGACTTTTCTCTGGCTTGAAGAAATTTCTTTATTGGAAAGATGAATGGAAAAGCAAACAGCTGTGGTAGTAACCATATAAATCAGCTACGTCAGAATTGGTTTGGCGAAAATGTAAACAAGAGCCAAAATCAGGCTGTGCAGAAACTCCATCAACACTGTATATAAACTCCGAGCATATGAATCTGTCCTGCACCAAAGGCCTGCACCAAATGCCTGCCCGCAAAGGGTCTCTACTGCACTGTCCATTCCCAACTGGATAGAGACCAGAAAAACAGTCTTACTTTATTCATTCCAAAATATAAAGTAAATACTTCAGTATTGCTATAAATTGAAAACATAGATGCAATAGTTAATGGATTCCTCAGTATTTTACAGCTCCACAAATTTATGTGTGCTTCTTATTGTGACTTTCATGTCAATCCCACTGATTTCCCTTCATTAGTGAGGAAGAGGATTGGCTACATCAGGCACCTATGGTTTGATAGAATGTACTAATGGCCTATTACAGTTTACAGTTTTTAGGTTTGAGTCACCTTGTGGTGTTCGTGGACATTTGAAACAGGGCAGGGAATTACTATCCCCTATGTTTGGAGCAAACACCTCTTTGAACCTTCATTCCTTGGGAGATGAATGCACATTGACAATTGAACAAAATTATTTCAGATAAAGTTACTCATATTAGTGGGTCAATTTTTATATTCTACAGCTAGAGAGATTTTATTCAATATCCCTAGAAATGAATTTATCTTTGAAGTATAGCAATTGTATAGCTATCTACAGGATGGATAGCTGTCTAATTTTCAAACTCTTACCCTGTACAGATAGCCAATATAGAACTAGAGCAGTTTCCTCACAGTTATCTTGGAGCCCAGCAAGGACCTGTTCCCGGTTAGCCTGGTTGAAAGATAAAGTAGATCAATGGAAGAGAAAGAAAGATAGTACTGTTTACAAATGACCATGGTAGATCAAATAACGGTTTGCACCCATCTCCAAATAGCTTAGGAAAACATTCCAAAATAGTTTCAATTCATATCTTCTAAAATTTACTAGAAATTGCAAAAATGCTGGAGGAGGAAAAAAATATTTAACTATCAAGTTTAGAAGGATAAAATAGCATTGGTGAACACATAGAGGTATAGAATACAGATAGTAAAGTGATAGTAAAGTGTGAGATGCCATTTTCTAGTTAAGAAGCCATTTTCTGAACTGGTTGAAACAAAATTGTTTTACTTTTGCAAATCAAATGTACACATGTTGTACTCCCAAAATTTCAGTAGATGTGTTTTTTCTTGTCAGGAATTATTTTATATTTCCTATTATCATAATGATTTATGAAATTTGATAGGCCTGATGAAGGGTTAAAACTAACAATCATTTGAAGGGAATATTTTACTGATCTTTAATTATTTAAGGCAACAATTGAATCTGATCGAAAGTTTCCAGATAGCTTTTGGATCTTGTATATCATGATTTTAAATTTAAGCTTTTGATACTTTTTATTGTTAAAAATAAAAAAAAAGAACATTAGGAGTAGGCTTCCATCTGATGAGGGAATGCATACCTGGTAGTGGCTATCCAGCCACGAAAACCATTTTTTGCAAACATTCGAGAAAAAAACTAAGTGTCTCCCCTTCGTATGGTTAATAATTTTCGTGGCTGCATAGCCGCTGCCCGCATACCTGACCATATATGAGCCAAACAGAAGATGATCTGTATTGTCCTCCTATACATGATAAAGATTAATCTTGTCTACTGAATCCCTTGAGCAAAATTGCAGAGGATTTGGAATGAAAGGGCAGGATGTTCCCTCTGGCTCTGATAGAAAGAGGGAAGTGTTTTCTTGGACAAATATACTTAAAATATCTACACTAATTAAATATAATTTTAAGAAACCATCAACGCATATATCAATTCAGTGGGACATGAAACCTAGGATTTGCATGCCTCATGAAAAGCAATGCTTACTGTAAAATAAAATATAATTAAATGAATGACGTATCTGAAACCTCAACCTCAAACCCAGTGTCCGTAAATCAACCTTAGACTCTGTAAATCAACGTCAGCTAGTAAATCTGAAATGCCATTTCAAACAAATGCCCCCCGCCCCCCTCAGATCTAAAGCAAGATACGATGATCAGCGCAAAATGAAAATGCCATAACTGGTATTGATCTGTATACAAGCACAACTTGTAACAAAAGAAGAAAACCTGAGAGTTACAGAATCCCCTGAGAGTTACAAAATCCCCAAACATGCCCCCCGCCCCCCTCAGAATAAAAGCACACAATTTTACTGACAGTGCTATTTAAAGACATTCCCTCGCTAACACTGCTATTTTTAGACATTCCCTGAACCTGAATGAAAGCATAAACGGTAATTTTGCTTTTCTGGTTTTTTTTCCAGCGGTCATGGAGAAATCCCTCGACTACATAACTGATGAAAGCATAAACGGTAACTTTGCTTTCTTGTTTTTTTCATTCAAAAATTGATTCTTAAATTATAATCTTAAATCAATTAAATAAATTGCTAGTTCTTGCCATAGGCTTTTGGAAGAATAGACAACCACCACTTCTTAACATTTGATTAAACAATCTAATTTCACCCAATCAAATTTTATCGTGTTTTTAATAATATCAGTTTTTGATATTTTGTAAAGTGAAGTTGCAAATTTTTAACAAAACAAATTTTAGAAATTAGTTTTCTCAAATTTGATTGGCTAAAATCTTTTAGCCATATGAATCATTTTTGACAAAGAAAGTGATGGAACAACATTATAAATAGTACTATTTATGATAACATTTAATAAAAGCACACAAATATATTTATTTGCATTTATTACTCAAGACGGATTAGATAATTAGCCGATAGGCTTTTCTTGCGAGATCGCTCGCGTTCGTACATGAGTAAAACCTGTCTCACGCTTAGACTGAAAACAGTATTGCAAGCCAGTTTTCTGGGACAGTTGTGAACAGTTTTCACATCATATAAATACTTCTTATACACGCTATGTATTTGTACTATCGTTCATACTCATAGATGCTATAGAGGCTCCCATTTACTGTCTGCTCTAGCGTTCATACTCATAGACGTTAATTCTCCCATATGCAAGATGAATGTTCACACTTGTTTCCAAGGCTCCCATTTATCACGGCAGGGGAATATGCGGGCAAAGGTTGTTAAATCTGGCTTACACCCACCAAAAGCATTTTCTTGAAACTTTTTGGATCGATGCTCGAAACATCCTCCGGGAAACAACTGAACTATCCACGCTCCAACCCCAACCAGTGCTAATCCTTTCTGCCAACTATAGGAAAGCTTCCACCCTTTTGCCTTTTTTCTTCACATTATGTTCAAAGAATAGGCTGCCCGCGGGTGGGAGGTGGGAACACCCTCATTACTAATCTCGTGGAGCATTAGTAATTTCCACTATGATATTACATAATGCAGTAGGGGATGCATATATTCTTCTGACTTGCCCTACCAAAGATCCGTCTTGTACACTGCAACTTAATTTCAAGTTTGTGAGATAAAGATCAGTTATTTTAAATTGATGGATCCTTCTTCTAATGTAAAGTCAACACGTAAAAACGCTTTTAGTAGCATTTCCAATTGTTTATGTGATTCGAGGCACAATCCATAAGAGCACCTTCCTGGATCTTCAGAATGGAAGGGATTCAAGTCATAACTGTGCAATATCGAACCAAGGGTTATCAGAGGTTACTCTGAAGCCTTTTCCTCTTTTGTGTCGTGTGGCATTAGCCTCTCAGGCCAAGTAATGGTTTCTCTATGTAATGCAGTTTATATGTCACTGTGGGTATTGCCTTGGCTTGTTCCGTTGTTGATTTAAACTGTATTACGTTTACCCATAACTTGCCTGAATTGCAACTCTGCCACCTTGGAAAGTGGAATATATTAACATGGTGAACGCCGAGTCTCTTTTTTGCTGTCGTTTTGTTGCAAAGGTTTTGATAATTCATATAGTTTCTATTACAATGTTTTAAATGGTGAATTTTTAGTCCCTGACTGTATAAGAAGATACTAATTATACAATTAGCTATGTTTGGAGTACTTTGTTAATTAAAAATTAATATGTTTACTCAAAGGTTTGCAGGGGTCTAATTTTTCAAATCTTATTTCTTTAAAAATTAATATGTTTACCCAAACATTTAATGCAATGAAGTTTGCATCTGGAGGCTTCTTTTGTGTGTGCACCTCATGCTTTGCCAGGAATATTGAGTTTGTGCACTCTCTCTGATCAAAACCATTGCAGGGGACATCAGTGGAATATGTGCACTTCGTCGATGATTATTTTATTGTTTGTAGGATCACAAAAATATATGGACACCGTCACCAACACCACAATCAACAACAACTTTCTCGAGTCCCTTGTGGAAGTGGTTCTTACGCTCTAGCTCTTTAGAGGAAGCCATTGTGAAGATCTACTACGAGGATAATCCTGACTATTATCTTTCCAAATTCAATGGCTAGGTTGTCATGGCTCTTGCTAATGAGTCTAACCCAAATCAGGTTTGTCTTTAGGTTTAAAGTTGGATTATGAATGTGGGTTTTGGAGGAAATTCTTATTGATTGATAGTAATGCTTTAATGTTAAAGTCGTTGGTCATGGACATTAGTTTGTATTAGGTGTATATGAGTTTCCAAGTTGTCTGATTGATAGGGTGTGATGTATGGATCCATTGTAATGTACACTTAAGGGAGCATGAAGGTTAAGGATGAAGCAGGATTCCTTGCATTTGCCTTGGTCAACAAGGCTACAGGCTAGGCTCTAAGGCATGGATGTGTAGAGAAAGAAAGGGTTAGTGCTTTATATTCAAGAAATTTTATTTTATTTGATGTTTAATGAGCTATAAGGTGGTTTAAGGAATTTGCGTATAATGTTTTGTATGCTTGAATGATGCAGGTTACCTTGGGTCCATCCAACCCTATGATTTGAATGAAGTTGTACTATTTACTGAGAGTGATGATGTGGAAAGGGTTAGTACATTAGGTCGGTAACTAACATTAGCCTCAATCTGGATGCCAAGGTAGAGGATGATAAACATCACAAGGGCATTCAAGAAGAAGCTTATGTTGTCCTCTTCAAATGGCACAAGAATGGGAGCTATAAATTGAAGATCACTCCATTATGTATGTTTTGTATTCAATTACATTATGGGGAAACATTTTCTTGGTTATGGTTAAATGTAAATGGATTAATTTTCTAGTAAAAGTCATGCTTTCATAAAGGGTTTGGAAACTAATTTCACAATTTAGATTGCTTGTAGCGTTGTATTCAAAATTATAATGTGTCCTCAAATTTTTAGTTTACATTGATTTGAATACCTAAGTTGGTTCTGAAAATTTTTGGAGACTAATCTAACAATTCATATCGCTTGATATTGGAGACTTTTATTAAAAAATCTAAATTAGTTCTGAGAATTTTTGGCCTTACATTGGTCTACAAATGGACCCCAAATTCTCATTATTTAAACCTTTGTTCATCATATATAATGTGTCTCTAGACTTGAATCTTACAACTATCTTGAGGCTAAGACTTTGTTCCAGAAACCGGAGTGGGGAAAATAAAAGAGCTAATAGTTGGCATATCTAGAATTTTTTGTGGATTGTGTTTTGATCTCTCTTAAATGGTATTTTCATAGATATAGTTGGTAGACTACAACCACAATAATTTGGATGAATCATTTATTTGGACCTAAGTGTAGATGTTGGGAATGGGTATCAATGCCTTAGGCTAGTGAACAACATCCGTCTAAATATGGATGCAAAACAAGCTAGTGGTGAAGATAGTGGAGTCCATGATGGAAATGAGCTCATTCTCTTCAGTTGGAAGAACCAAAGAAATCAAAAATAAAATTTGTAGCCCTTTAATTGTAAGTATATTGTAACTCAAATGTAGATTGAAATTCAGTTCGGGTCTCTATTTTATTGCCAATTGATCCATGCAAGATTAAGAGGTTTTTTTTGGAGTTTGGTAAACATTATTCTTGTAGGTCTACTTATGTTTGATTTGATTTGATTTATCTCAAACATAGTTGAAATAGTCTATTTTCAATGTCTTTGGTTTTGTATGTAGAGAGGAAATATTATACACTAGATGCAAATGTTAAAGCAGGTTAAATAAAGGAACAGTAGCTTAGAGCTGCATTTTTTCATATGGACTAGTCAGTGCATCACAAGCATATATGTATACATAGTGTATGTCTAGCTCATGTTGTGATGAAATGAAAGTAGGCAAGTAGGCCTTAGGCCTTATTGGATGTAAAAAAACACATGGTGTATTATGATTGATGTTGAATTTATCGATACATCTTCTGATAAAGCATCAGTTTTATGTTTTGTTGTGTGAAAAATCATGTTTAAACATTATATTAAATATATGGTTAAAATCTTGATCATTTTACATTATATTGAGAATAGGTGGTCAATGTTGTTTTTTAATGAAATCAAACTGTGAGTGTGTCTAATTTGCCAACAACCCATATATATTTTAAGAAATCTTTTTGAACTAATTTTTTTGATATTGTGACTGCTTTCCTAGTAGTCATACATATTTTAAGAAAATATTTCTAAACTAAAATGTGATATTGTGATACAGTCTTTTATTTAAATCATTCTTCTTCATGCGGTATTGAAGAAGGTACTAAGGAAGTTTTGTTTAAGGTAGGGATTATGAATCCTGTAGAAAGGACCTTGCCCATTTCATGACACTTAATTCTATTATTTTTATGCAGGAATGCCCAAGACTTCATCTAGAAAAAACCAAAAATTTGTTCTCAAGGATCGGCTAAAAACTTATCTAACGTTTCCTCTGAAGCTAGAAATAGAATTTGAAGAAAGGAAACTGGAAAACCAAGTGAAGGTATTAAGCTTCTTGATGGAGATTTAATTTAAACAAACTTGTTGGGGTGTTCAGTTTGACATCATTACTCTTAGGCATTTGTGAGCAAGAGTATCGTGAGTACTGGTAATTTCATGTATGTTGAATCCATTCTATAAATACTTAAATGCAAGGTCCATTTCATTGCACACCAGTGCTACTATTTTTCCAAGGAAGGAGGAAATACCCTTCATCAAGATGCCCAATATTTATTATTTTAGGCAATTTGCAATAAATGATTATATGATCTTAAGGTTGAGGGAGAGATATTTTTAGGATTGGTGTTTGTTTATTATTTTTATTTCTCCAGATAGTGAAAAGATGTCTCTCACATCCAGTTGACTGTACTCCCAATATTTCCAGTTTCAATTATAGTCAATATAATTATTTATGTTTGTATTCTTATATGTGGGTTCAAGATCAATGAATTCTTTATGCTTATATTTCTATTTGTGGGCTCAGAATCAACTTCATTTGGAAAATGCTAGATGGATTCTCTTCCACTGAGAAGACAAAAATAAGGGATTCATATGCCATAGAAAAGGAAATAAAAATTTATGACATTTATGTTTTTGATTAAGGTAAAAATAGGTTTTGAATGGGCCTTGAAACCATGTACATTTAGTTTTTGGAGGGAATTGTAACCCAAAGCTTGAACATTGGAAGAATAAGCTCAGATCTAAATGAAATAGCTGGGGAAAAGGATAAACCTTACAACACCCCTCTAGCACATAAAGCCAGTAGAACTACCAGCAGCACAACATCAACATTACAATTGTAGCCAAAAGAAATAGATAGAGAAAGGCACAAGCTACTGAAACCAGTAGTGTAAAGCCATTGCTTTACAACAACATCAGATATCTAGGGTTTTCAGGGTCCCTAAACCGAACATAAGGGTTTTGATGGCTCCCATAACCAGAATGGGTTTAAACAACCAATAGAGCTGGTAGATAGACCAGTACACCCTATCGGAACCAAACCAAAGAAAAAACAACAGCTTAAACATTTGAGCAAGAAAATCTTGAGCTGCACCATAGCATTTAGGGTTTTGAAAGGCTCCCTCAACCATTAACAAGGAAATGGGAATGAAGATGACTCCCCAAACCACCAAATCAAAATCTGCCAGAAAAAAGAAAAGACCGTCAAAAATCTCTAGCAAAAATAGAACTCTCTAGCAAAGGCCGAGCACTTTAGGGTTTTGAAAGTCTCCCCCAACATTTAACAATGAGATGGGAATGAGGAAGACTCCCCAAACCACCAAATCACAACCTTCCAAGAAAAGGATAAGACCATCATAGATCTCTGGCAGAAATAGAACCATCTAGCAATGGACAAGCTCACCAATAGTACTCCAATCCACCTCTTCCATCTAGCAACTAGCCACTTTAATAGGCTGAGCCTCCACCTCAAAAGGAACTTCCACCAACTTCCACCTCTATAGGAAATGGGAAATAATTTTTAAGAGGGGAAGAAGCCTTCACCTCAAAAGAATCTTCCACCTCAATAGGAAGCGAGATAGAGGAGTAAAGAAGGGGAACATCCTTCAACTACCAAAGAGTTCTAAAGTGGAACCCCACCTCAATAGGGATCCCACTCGGAGCCACTTCCGAAAAACCACCACCATTATCCCTTACAAGAGTCGAGAGAAGAGAAACCCAGATAGAGCCCCACGCATGAGAGTCCCAGGGAAAAGCCTGCTCAAAAGGATCCCAGTTGAGGAACCACATCAACCATCCACCAACTCTAGCTTCCTGAAGGAGAAAAGGCCTTCTTTATTCCGATGTGAAGGGGAAGAGAGCCCCCTTCAATCGAACACCGACGTAAAGCACCCAAACCCTAAACATAGAAGGCTCAAGAAAAGAAGGGAGAGGGCCCTCAAAGAAAAAGCGACAGCCTCCCACCAAAAACGCTTGCCTCCCCTCATCATCTTTGTCATCTTCAGAATCACCCTCCTGCTCCTGCAAACCAGAGACCCTAGAATCTCTATTCCCGCCTGCTCTGTGCTTGCTACTCGCACTCGCCATTGGTTGTACCATACACTTGTGTTCTATGAAATTTATGTTGATCACATCTTCAGAAATATAAAAGTGAAACACAACTTGATATTTCTATTGATCACATCTTTCGAAAAAATGGAATATAAAACACCTTTTCTTTGAATGTGTCTATTTATGAATGTAAACCTTTTTTCTATCAAAGATAATTATTTTAAATTATGCCACTAGATGGAATTGTTGTAATTTATTCTATTGGACCTAATTAGATTTTTTCAATGGATGTGATTACTATAAGTTATACCAGTAGGCATAAGTACTGTAAGTTATGCACTCACCATAATTATTGTAAGCTATGCCAGTGAATGTCATTATTGATAGTTATGCCACTAGACTTAGTTATTGTAAGTTATGCCACTAGATGTAATCAATGATATATAGATAAATTAAAGTGAGGTTTATATCTTTAGTATCTTGTTTTTCAATTTATTTTTTCTTACATTCTCTTCTTGGGTTTGCCTCTTCTAGATTTTGGTGAAGGAAATTGGGAGCCCGGTCTAATTTTGTCTGTTTAAGAAATGCGGACTAATCTAGATCCTGGAGTGGCTAAAGGGGTGAAGAGAGGACTAGATATATTTATTTTCGTGCAAGATTATCTTGATCTTATTCAAGCACTAGATTTTCACTCATTGCCTCACCATTGAGTGTATATCTTTTACTAACTCTTCAAAAATCTAATTGCCTATCAAGGATTGCGTTAATTATCTGCAAAATTTTGAATCTTTATCCTCCACATCTCTATTATTTGTTTCACTAGTGAGATTTTGGTGCAACAATTTATCTTTTGGTCAGAGAGTTCCGATTTTGGCACCACCAAAGGATTAGGAACATGCTTGATTGCATCCACTTGGCAATGTGGGATAACTTGTTGATGGGTAGAAACCATAAGAGGATCACTATTATAGTGACTTTTTTTGGGTGAGGAAATATTGGTGCAAGGTTTTTTCCCAAAAGAAGGGAAGGTAGACCAAGGGTTTTCCAAAGACTAGAGGAAAGTTGATTCTGTGAAGGCAGTATTTGCTGGCCAATTTTATGCAACCCAATTTTTGAAACCAAACTCCAAATTCAAAAATGACATTGATTGAGGAATAGGCAGATCCCTTGAGAAGAAAACACATCCTTGTTAAATGGGTATGCATGAAAAAATATGCTTAAATGATGTTTGGTATTTCCCTAAACCTTGAATTATTTTCCTCAAGTAATCATTGAAATGTTTGTACTCAAAAGGTGAATTTGCTAAAAAATTATCCAATAAAAAAACTGAGGTCTTTTTACATGATCTAATTATAAATATGGAGACCAAGAATTAGTGAAAATGAGTGAATCCCCTATAAATAAAGGACTATTTTCAAGAAAATTTTCCCTTCTTGTTTGGCTATTGAAAAAAACAAACACTAGATTATTTGATAGCATTGAATTTTCTGATACATATAGCCAAAAATCAAGGATTCAATCTTGTAAAGTTGAGAAATACATATCCTTGATCCTTAGCTTTCTCCTATAGCTTTAAAACTCAAGAGGCTAAGTGAGCGCTCTAAAAATCTAAATGTGGGTAAAATTTTCCTCAGGAACTTCTACATAGCTAGAGAGAGCTATGCAGGTCTATCACTTTGAAAATACCCATAATTGTTTTGTTGAATTAGATAGTCTATAATTTGAACTAACCACCACATGAGCTATCAATATACACAAATCATAACGACTAACATATTCATCCAAAGTGGATGCTGCTATCTACAAGACTTCCTTCTACAATGAAACATGTTTGTAGAACGACACTTTAATACACTTCCATTGTGTAAAGCTTCAACTATGCTTTCACATAAAAGACCTATCGGCGTATCCTTGCACCTTCTTTTGGTGCAAGTGCTAGTTGTAGATATTAGTAAATTATGGAACGATGTTAAAACCATTAGTAAGATTTTTAATAATTTTGTCTATATTGAATATTGCTAAAACCATTTATAATAGGAATCTTCACCTGTTTTGCAAAGTTTGTGGTTTAATTGATGGCGGATACCTATTTTACAGAGTTGTGAGATAATTTTTCCTAATGCTAATTACGTAGAAGGGTAAACATCAGATAAGGATAATAAACTGAGATTGTTCAATTTGTGGGGTTGATTGAAATGCAGGTTTTGAATTGTTTAATAGAATCCAAGGGACCACCTAAGCAATTGCACTATTTTACAAAGCATGCACCCTCAGAATTTGATGGAGAAAATGAGAGAAAAAGATAAAGAATATATGAAAATGGAGATGGGTTCAAAGAATTTTAATCTTTAATTCTTGGAATACAAGACATGCACAAAGATTTTAGATAGAAGAGAATGGGCTTTCCAAATATTTTTACAATTGAAAATGTGGGTGCCCATGATATCAAGAGGAAGTCTCTTTGGAAGCCCTCATTTGAATGGGGGGATTTTTTTGGCTTTGATAGTAAAGATATAACTTTTTGCTACTCTTCCTCTGTAGGTCTAGCGGGTACTAGAAAATTTGATTAGTTGTTAATGGGAAAGAGTTGTAAGATGTTCATTTAGTCTTCACTATTCTTAGAAGAAATCAGAGAAGGCATTATTGTGTCAGAATTACGTGAAGTTGCAAAAGTGAGACACGTTGTTTGTGGTCTCCATTGTAATTCCTTTCATTTTAATGAATCTAACAATATGTTCTTCCCATCATAAGAATTGATGTCTTTTTTGATTTCCATACGACAAAAATTTGAGGGGTTTGCACAAGAGGCTTTTGTGAATTTGAGTACATTGTATTGCATGCTAAGCATTATTGATAAAAAAAAATTGGGGAATTTTTGTTGGGTTGCATCAGAAGGCAGGGGACCTAAAATTAAAATTCTTTTTGGATTATCCATTTTGAATGGCATTGTTTCTTGGAAGCCATCAAATTGTTGATTGGATGACACGTGGGCTATAACAATTACATTTTGGGTTTGTTTTCTAGGATGAATGGACCTGTATTTTTGGAAGGTTTCATTTGGGTTGAAGTGGTCATTTGGGAGCCTTAGTTTGTGATATATTATCTTGGATTTTAATTTCAAGGAATTAGTGCCTCGGTGAGATCAACATGTTGATTGAATATTCTTTGGCCAATACCCATTTTTTTTCCTGAGATTAATGGAGTTGTAGGGTTTGGAGATGTTGGGTTCTTCACCTTGAAGGATCTTTTCCCTTGCTTGATTTAGGATTAGGGTGTGCATAAATTAAACTCTTTGTGTTCATATTTTTCTAGTAAGAATGAGGACCTCTGGTATTGTCCTAAGCCCTGTGAAGGAGGAGTTTCTTCATACTCCAGGAAGCCTTTGATACATATAGACAAATCTAATGACAACTAAAAACATAATTTGACTTTTAATGTTTGCTAATGCTCGCCAAATCAAATTTCTATGATAGAATCCCGCAATCCCATCGACTGAGAGTTTTAGGTTGCAAGATTGGAGTTTTCAAACTTTGGCAATGGCTTAAAATAGATTTCACATTTTGGACAATCAATTCACTGAATAAACACAATATTTTGTCTATTGTTTCTCATTTATTATTATGAACTTTACCATTCATTATATGTTGGTAACATAAACTCAATAAAAATATTATGCACGACTTTCAAACTGCGCCTTATGTATCTTCATGCAACAATCACTCCTTGAAGTTTAAAATATAATCAAGGGTTGGGAAATGCTACCCTATGATCATCAATAAAATGCTAAACTTTTACACGAATTGTTCAAATTGTGACTTTTCTTAATATTGCAGATCAAACTATATGTATAAACGGTCAATTTGTCTTAATAAATGCTACGATAAAATTGTGCTTCCAATATTTCCTTACAACATTATATTTTTATCATATTTAAAATTAGCTGACTAATAATTGTATGAACTAAATATGGGCCTCTGATTTAGCTCCACACTTCAACATAGTCATTGTTCACCAGTTGCAGCCAAGAATGAATATCAGATTACTCATCTTGCCTGTCTAGATGATTCAACCTGTTGCCTTCTATCTAGGTAGGGTTTGAACTTGCTCTCAGAATTGAGAGTCCTGGAACCATAGACTAACACTAGAATGAAGGATTTATGCAGTTTTAATCTATAAATGAATATGCAATTAATCTAGAAATGAGATTAAACTAGTGACAATGAAAGCAAGCTAGATTAAGAAAATGAAGTGCATCATTAAGCTAAACATGATATACGAATCTAGAAATGAAGATTATGCTAAGAATTGAAAGCTTCAATGCAAAATAAGTTCTGGTGACAATGCGACAACACTTCGTTGCTCGAAAAAGTTGGGATCCTTTGAATGAGAAATGAGAGTTCTTTTATAGAATCCTAGGTTCAATCAACGGTCGAGATTGAATCAGACGAACGGTGGAGATTGAATGAGAGATCAGTTCAGAATGGAAAGTTTCCTATAGAGAGGCAATCAACTTTTTGTTTTTGTCTGTGTGGAGCTTTAACTGTTGTATTTCCTTTTTTTTTAATTTTCAATTAAATCAAAGTTTCCTTTTCTGAACTGAAGAGAAGATTTGGAGAGAATATTTAATTCAAATAAATACAATATTGCCTCATAAGTGGATTTTTTCAATTATTTGAATAATTAATTCATTTATTGAGATGAGGATATTTATTTAATTCCCTTTTCATGTGTTTTAGCTAAAGAGGGTGAATTTAATTTAATTAAAGTGCTAGGACTTTGTAATTAAATTAATCAATCATAGGGTTTATTTAGCCAATAAATGTTGATATTTAGGAATTAAATATGATATATGATTAATGAAAATTTAAGGTTTTCTGCATTTGACACTACAAAATTGGTTAAGATATCAAGATGCCAATTTTGGGGTATTACATTTTGCCCCTCTTTGAATTGATGTGCAAGTAGTGCATTGATTCAAAGAATAATCTAAATGTGACAGTTGATGAGATTTTCAGGATTATCTCTAGAATAAAGCTTAACCCTCGGAAGTTGAGGTTAGATTGCCAATACACCGATCATATCAAGTTGTAGAATCATCTCCAAAATGAAGCTTGATTCTTCAAAGTCTAAGTTAGATTGTGAAGACCTCGGTCAAATTACCACTTTTGTAAGACTGTCCCCAAAACGAGGTTCAATATTTAGGAGTCAGGATTAGATTGCCCCAATACTCATCAACTAAATGATAACTGATGTGGATTTTTAGGACTATCTCCAGAACGAAGCTTAGTCCTTCGAGACCTAGGTTAGATTACCCAGATACCGGTAAAAAGATCTTTTGAGAGACATATCCAGAATGAAGCTTGACTTTCAGGAATTAGGGTTAGATTTCCCCAATACTTAATAGGGATTTAGAGAATCATCTCCAGAATGAAGCTTGATTCCCAAGGATTTGAGTTAGATCACTCAGATACCTAAAGATATTTTGAGAACCATCTTCAAAACAAAGCTTGACTCTCAGGGATTTGAGTTAGATTGCTCAGATACCTAATAGTAAGATGACAAGATGCAAGGCACAAAGATGCCTCTAGTGATTCAAGATAGTGGAACATCCCATTTTGACTGCGAGGTACAAAGAACTGAATTTGCCCCAAGTGATGAGATGCCTCGAGCGATGGGGACTTTTGATTTAGATCCGATTAATTCAAGAATTGATTTGAGATTCAATGATGCAATCATCTTGCCCCCTCAGGAGCGAAATGGAAAGATGACACGTTAGGAAAGGTAATTGACAGCAAAAGATTGTAGATAGAGATAAAATTGGAGATTTAGAAGTACTCAAAATAGATGACGGAAGAATCAAGAAGATGCAGAAGTGATTGGGAGTGATCTGGAGGTTCGGTTGACCAAGTTTGACCAGGGTTGACCATAATTGACTAGAGTTGACTTTGGATGAAAAAGATGAAGAAGTCGAGAAAATGATGATGAGATGTGATTCTGTGAAGAATACGACATTAGAAGGTCGACTGCACAAGCATCAGATCACGTCGGACCCAAAAAATTTAAAATGCGATTTTAAGCTAGTTAGAGGTGTCAGATTTCAATTTCGATCCCGAAATGGATTCAAAGTGGTCGATTTAGCCAAGGGTGAAGTTTTCACGCAAAATAGAGCACTTTTGAAAATTAGGTCAAAACCTATATAAGGCCCAAAAGGGTCATTTTCAATTCATTTGCAACCTTTGACTTTTGGCGATTTAGAGAGCTTAGAGTGAAATGGAGAGCGTGCCAGTGAGATTGCACAGATTCGGGAGCACTCAAATCTATGCAATCTCACTGGAATGATCTCCATTTCTCTTTGAGCTCTCTAAATCACTACAAGTCAAAGGTTGCAAATGAATTGAAAATGACCCTTTTGGGCCTTATATAGGTTTTGACCTAATTTTCAAATGTGCTCTGTTTTGTGTGAAAACTTCACCCTTGGCTAAATCGACCACTTTGAATCCATTTTCGGTATCGAAATCAAAATTTGACACAGCTAACTAGCTCCAAATCGCATTTTAAAAATTTTGGGTCTGACATGATCGGGCGCTTATGCAGTCGACCTCCTGATGTCATATTCTTGCCAGAATCACATTTCATCATCATTTTCTCGACTTCTTCATATTTTTCATCAAAAGTAAACTCTAATCAATTTTGGTCAACCATGGTCAAACTTGGTCAACCAGAGCTCCAAATCACTCCAGATCGCTTCTGCATCTTCTTGATTCTTCCGTAATCTGTTCTGAGTTCTTCTAGATCTCTGATTTTATGTCTATCTGCAACCTTTTGCTGTCAATTACCTTTCATGACGTGTCATCTTTCTATTTTACTCCCGAGGGGGTAGGATGATTGCATCATTAAATCTTAACAGTCTCAAATCAATCTAATCTAAATCAAAAGTCCTCATCGCTAGGGGCATTTCATCACTTGGGGCATGTTCAATTTTTCATACCTCACGGTCAAAATTGGATGTTCCACTATCTTGAATCACTAGGGGCATCTTTGTGCCTTTCATCTTGTCATCTTACTGTTAGGTATCTGAGCAATCTAACTCAGATCCCTAAGGATCAAGCTTCATTCTAGAGATGGTTCTCAAAATATCTTTAGGTATCTGAGCAATCTAACTCAGATCCCTGGGAATCAAGCTTCATTCTGGAGATGATTCTTGAAATCCATATTAGGTATTGGGGCAATCTAACCCTAAATCTTGAAAGTCAAGCTTCATTTTGGAGATGGCTCTCGAAAACTCTTTTACCGATATTTGAGCAATCTAACCCAGGTCTCAAAGGACTAAGCTTCGTTCTGGAGATAGTCCTAAAAATTTGCATCAATTATCATTTAGTTGACAAGTATTGGGGAAATCTAACTCTGACTCCTAAAGATTGAGCCTCGTTCTGGGGACAGTCTTACGAAAGTGGTAATTTGTCTCTGTGTACTTCTGGATTAGATTGTGTATATTTTTTAAGCATCAACATTTCGGATCACACTCCATGATCCATCATCAGGATGAGAAAGTGCAAGAATGTAGAGATAAAGCTGCAGACCAAGCTAGTCTCAAGATATAAAAGGAGAGGGAGTGGCCCAGGAACCTATGCATAGAGGGAAAAAAAGAAGAAAACAAAAAACTAAATAAATAAATAAGAAATCCCAAGATGAAAAATAAAAAAATAAAAGCACACACATACAAAAAGAAAAAAGGATTGAAAAAGGATATGAATTGAAAATAAATAAATAAATAAAAGGAAATAAAACAGTTAAAGCTCCACACAGACAAAAACAAAAAGCTGACTGCCTCTCTGCACGAAACTTTCCATTTTGAAATGATCTCTCATTCTATCTCCACCATTCGTCTGATTCAATCTTGACTATCGATTGAACCTGGGATTCTATAAAAGAAATCTCATTTCTCATTCAAAGGATCCCAACTTTTTTGACCAACGAAGTGCTGTCGCATTTTCACCAGAACTTCTTTTGCATTGAAGCTTTCAATTCTTAGCATAATCTTCATTTCTAGGTTAGTATGTCATGTTTAGCTTAATGATGCACTTCATTTTCTTAATCTAGCTTTCTTTCATTGTTACTAGTTTAATCTCATTTCTAGATTAATTGCATATCCATTTCTAGATTAAAACTGCATAAATCCTTCATTCTAGTGTTAGTCTATGGTTGCAGGACTCTCGATTCTGAGAGAAATTTCAAACCCAACCTAGATAGAAGGCAACAGGTTGAATCATCCAGACAGGCGAGATGAGTAATTTGATATTCATTTTTGGCTGCAACTAGTGAACAATCACTATATTGAAGTGTGGAGCTAAATCAGAGGCCCATATTTAGTTCATACATTTTTGGTGCCCACCATGGGGTAGAAAATCAATTTCTAGCCTCATTCATATTTCATCATATTTTAACTTTTTGACAAAATTTTGCATTCTGTCTGTACTTCGATACATCCCTGTACGGAATCGTGCAAAGTTTTTTGTTTTGGCATTCTCTCATGCGAAAAAGGTGTTTTCTCACGCGGGACTATGCACAAGCTCATGCAAAAGTTTGAAAAAGTTTGTAAAACTTTTGCATGAGCTTGTGCACAGTCCCGCACAAGAAAACACCTTTTTCACGTGAGAGAATGCCAGAACCAAAAAACTTTGCATGATTCCATACAGGGATGTATCGAAGTACAGATAGAATGCAAAATTTTGTTAAAAAGTTAAAATATGATGAAATATGAATGAGGCTAGAAATTGATTTTCTGCCCCACGGTGGGCACCAAAAATGTATGAACTAAATATGGGCCTCTGATTTAGCTCCACACTTCAATATAGTGATTGTTCACTAGTTGTAGCCAAGAATGAATATCAAATTACTCATCTCGCCTATCTGGATGATTTGACCTATTGCCTTCTATCTAGGTTGGGTTTGAAATTTTTCTCAGAATCAAGAGTCCTGCAACCATAGACTAAAACTAGAATAAAGGATTTATGTAGTTTTAATCTAGAAATGGATATGCAATTAATCTAGAAATGAGATTAAACTAGTAACAATGAAAGAAAGCTAGATTAAGAAAATGAAGTGCATCATTAAGCTAAACATGACATACTAATCTAGAAATGAAGATTATGCTAAGAATTGAAAGCTTCAATGCAAAAGAAGTTCTGGTGAAAATGTGATAGCACTTCGTTGGTCAAAAAAGTTGGGATCCTTTGAATGAGAAATGAGAGTTCTTTTATAGAATCCCAGGTTCAATCGATAGTTGAGATTGAATCAGACGAATGGTGGAGATTGAATGAGAGATCATTTCAAAATGTAAAGTTTCATGCAAAGAGGCAGTCAGCTTTTTGTTTTTATCTGTGTGGAGCTTTAACTGTTTTATTTCCTTTTATTTATTTATTTTCAAAAAATTTGTGGAGCTTTTACTATGGTGACTACAACAGTTCCCTCTCTTACTATGGGCGTTCCTCCAATTGTATCTTCCATTCCTGCTACTTCATACACTTTACCTATTGTTTCTAATGTTTCTATGCCTCCTATTTCCTCTAATGATCCAACAATCATTAGTTTGGCTCAAATTGTGTCATCTTTACAACAACTTGCATCCTTAACTCAACAAAAGTTTAGCATTCCTACATGTGACACGAGAAGTCCTTTATCCCTAGACATCATTCGTACTCTCATTCCTCAGCAAGCCGATATGCCTCATCTTGAGAATTATAATGGTAAGGGAGACCCTATTACTCATGTTAAAACATTTCAAATCCTTTGTAGTGATTATGCTCACGACCATAGGATTTTAGCCAATTTTTTTGCTAGAAATTTTCATGACAAGGCCTTATAATGGTATTGTTCCTTTCCTTCTTATTCTATTGACTCTTTTCCAAAACTTGCCAATTTTTTTATTCAATAATTTAAAAATAACATTGGTTTGCAAGTGTCTTTAACTGATTTGATGCATTGTAAACAAAACACTAAGGAAAAATTGACTGAATTCATTGGTAGATTTAAGCATTTGCATGCTCAGATTTCTTATCCTATTCCTGATATGGATATTCAACGTATGTTTATTTCAAATTTACAAAAGGATATTAGAGATAAGATTTTTCTTACTAAATTTACCTCTTTTCAACAACTTTGTGCAACACTTCATCATTATCAATTACAAGTGAGTCAATTTGAGAGCAACGCTCCAATGGATCCTATTCTAGTTGATAAGAGTGATGCTGCTCCTAATCCAAACAAATTTCAAAAACTCAAAAACTATGTCAAGATAAATAAACAAGAAAATGTAGTTGCTGATCAAGTTGTTATTGCATCTCACAATGCTACTTTTGCATCCACTACTTTTCATTTGAATCGTACATTTACTCCTCTCTCTGAATCTTTACATTCTATTATTAATAGGTTGTTAACTAATAATATGATTACTTTACATCCTATTCAACCTCTTTTACATGCTATGATAGAATCTAAATCATTTGATCCTAAAGCTTTTTGCCAATACCATCGTCAAAATGGCCATGATACTGAGAAGTGTTATTCTTTAAAACATAAGGTACAAGATTTAATTGATTCTAATGCCTTATCTGTTGATAATTTTGATGGTAGTGGGAACAAGTCTATCTCTCCTCCTAATAAAAACCTTCAAATCTATATGAATCCTTTACCTACACATGATACTAATGCCATTGCTCAACCATCTTCTATGGATATTGTTTATGATTCAAAGATGGATGATCTTAATCACATTGTTAACCATGTGGAGCATGTTGTTTTGCCTCAACCTCAAAATCAAACTCAAGTTCCACCTCAACCTAAACCAAAACCGTAGCCTAAACTGAAATCTCAGCCAAAACCTCAAAAACAACCTAAGAATTAAAGACCTCGGGAACTCTTGATTACCTTTGATGATTCTAAGACTATTAAAGCTTTTGATGGTCCCCTTTACATTTATGCTAGGATTTCTCAGATACCTACGTGTGGTTGTCTTGTTGATCCTACATCTTTAGTCAATGTTATTACTGAAGAAAATCCTTTTATGAAAAAATTGCAATGTGATTCTTATAATACATATGATGTATGGATTCAAACTTGTAATGGTTTTCTTTATCCACCATTTGGTTCTATTGAATTTTTGATTGAACTTTGTGGTAAAATTGTGAAAACTACCTTTGTTGTTGTTCCTACTTCTGATCAATTTCAAGTTAAGCTCGGTTTTCCTTGGTTGAATGCCATGCATGTTGTTGCTTCTCCTATCCATAAGTGTCTTAAATTTGTTCATGATGAAGAAGTGAAGATGATCAATCATAGTTTATATCAACCTTCTAGGCCCAGGGATTGTGCTACACTTGATTTCTTTTGGCCTTCAATACCTAATTCATGTCCTTCTCGACCTGATAATATTTTTCACTCATATCAAGCCTATAAGCATCACAAGATTCTTGAGTTAAGCATGCCACTGATGGATCTTTATCATGGTCTTTTGCCTACACCTTCCATAACTCCTTTATCTATGGCTTCTAGTTTTGTTAATCAAGCTCTTAGTGTTGCTTGCCAGTCTGCTGAGAATCCTACTAATCCTCCTATAAAACCTATGAAAGATCCCATAGTTGTTCCTCTTAGTTCTCAAAATATTTCAAACAAGATGAAACATAATCGATCTACTAATGAACATTGTAAGAAGCATCCTGCTCAAGCTAAAGCCCATACTTCTGTTATTCAAAGTTCTTTACCTTCTTTTGATCAATCTATGCATGATGATTTAGAAGAAGTTACTGCTAATAATGATGTTAAGATGCAAGATTATGATGATTCCATTCGTATCTTAGATCCTATTTTGATTAATTTGGATGAAGAAGATACTCTTGATGATACTAATGATGTTAATGATGAATATGAGACTATTGAAATTGACATTGATTTACCTAATATTGTTTTATCACAATTGACACTTAGATCTAGTATCAAACATTATGATTCTCAAGAGGAGCCTTGTTTGGAATTGGCTATCATTCCTACGGTGTTGGATATAGTCCCTCTTGCGAGTTACCCACTTTTCCTAAATGATATAGAACAAGATGGGGAGAGTAGGTGGTGCACTTGATTGGCTAGTCCTTTGCAGTATCTTTTTGTGTGTTTGTTTGTTGTACTGTGCTTCTCCGATAATGTGTTTGCTAAATGTTGTTAGATTATTTTATACGACCCTTGTTACTTTTTTGGTGCAAGGTGATAAAGGAATCAAACCTATTGTAGTATTCCTCTATATTTATCTTTACTCTTCTATATGTTGTTTCATGTTATGTTGTACTTGTGCTATTGTTTGTAAATGTTTCCTTGTGTAATATGCTTGGATTCATGATGTTGTAGCACTGATTCTTTTTGGTCTCCATGTCATGGTCCGAAAAGATTCTTCTTTGTAACTCTTCTGTGATTTTCCTCCATTGTGATTGTAGTTCTACTTTCTTTGGTGAATGATGTTAATTCATTTGCAATAATATAATATATATTATCTTATGATCATAATGACCCCACGATAGGTAGATCCCTTCTGTGTTCTCTATATGTTTATGTGGTATTTCCCTTGATTTGTCTTTGTTTGGGGGCATCTCGTAGTGGAAACATAATCAATGGAGTTTTTTATGTTTCTGTTAAAGGAATTGCTCCCATTAAAGTGTTAGCAATAACTTTAATGTGGGGGCATACACTCTTCTCACCTGTTGCACACACACACTTTCAATATACATATATTTTTCAAAGCTCTTCTCTCCCTTTATGGATTAGTGACTATTCCTTAAAGCATGGATTTTCATTTTATAGGATCTCTTGATCCCTCCAATTTTAAAATTTTGATCCCTTAAGGTCGAGGGTGTCCTTAAGGCTGGATCTCTCTTTTTCTTTTTGGTTTTACTCCTGTGGAATAGAATATTCCTAGGGGTGAATCTTTGATGGGTTGACTAGTGAGTAGCCACATTCACTAGGCAGTTCAATTCCATCTTTCCAATTGCACTATTTCCTTGTGTGGTTCACAATGGGACATAAGTTCTCATTAGGCAAGATAATCTCTCTCTCTCTCTCTCTCTCTTTGTCTGTCTCTCTGTCTCTCTGTCTCTGTCTCTATCTCTCTGTCTATCTATCTGTCTGTCTGTCTGTCTGTCTGTCTCTCTCTCTTCTAGAGATGTCTCCCTTATTGTGATCTTGGAGTTGATGAAGACTTGAGTCCTTGGGGGCTTGAGGATTCTTTGTCTCTTTGATTTCAATGGAAGCACTTCCATTTAGGACAGGTTTAGCCCTCTGAGTAAGTGTTCTGGGGTCATGTCAAGCACCTTTGAGTGGGTCTTTGATTGGATCTATCTTTTTCCCCCTGTTCTACTTCTCTCTCCACCCGTTTCCAACCTCTTTCTGGCACTCCATCCTGAGAAACTAAGATCTTTGACTTCAAGGTCAAGGATGACCTTCTGGATCAAGGTTGACCTCAACTTTTACCTAGGTCAAGGATGACCTTGACTTTGACCTAGGTCAAAGTTGACCTCGACCTTGACCCTAGGTCCAAATTTTAGATTCCAGAGGTTTCGGGATGTTGGGCCTCAGAAAGTTTTATTTCTCGCTTCCAGGTTGGCTGTTTTCGATTTCATAATGGTAAACTCTTAAATTGTATTTAATCTAGGTCCATTTCTATGGGTAAAGGCTTAATTGGAATTTAATTCTCCTATGTCACCCTCTCTAGAAGTTTGTGCCCTAGACTAGTATAAAAGGAGGCCTTCCTCTCTCATTTCAATCCATCTCATAAGTCCATCCATGAATATCTTTTTTCATAATTTCTCAAGTGAAATCAAGTGATCAATAAATCATCAAGAAAGCAAGAAGGAGAAGGAAAGCATTCAAGCATTCATCTAATTCATCAAGGAGATCCATTGATAGCCATTGAAGGATTCAATCTCTTTAGAGCCCTCTTGTTGAAGATTCCTCCATCCACATTCATCCAAGCTTCTTCCTATTCCAAGATACACTCAAGATTTGTGTTGAAGATCTAACGCAATTAATTTGAGACATCCCACATTCAACTCTACATTCATTTGGAGCATCCATACTTGTGGATTCAAGGATTCAAATCCTCCACAAGGATTTCAACATAAGCAAGGTGAATAGTTCCATTTACTTTGTTTATTGCAATTTCAATTACATTTCAATGTTGATTCCAAATCAGGGTTTGACCAAGGCAAATCCCTCATCCAACTAAAAAAACCCTTTTTCTTGCAGATCTAGGTGTGGGACGATGAATATCAGTGTAGATATGAGTACCCTTTTCGGCAAACTTCCAGGATCTACGAACATAATTTCTATCAAAATAGTGCAGGTCAAGGATGACCTTTTGGGGCAAGATTGTACCTCGGGGTAAGATCTTACCCCTACCTTGGGTCAAGGACGACCTCACTTAGAAAAGAAAAAGGTTTATGGGTCTTCTCTATTTTTGCATTTCCGATCTAGATTTAGTTGCAGAATTCCCTAAAACTATACATAGACATAAGAAAATAGCATTTTACAGATCTTTCATACTTGAGGTTAGTATTTATTTTTAATTCAATTAAGATTTCAATACACACTTTCCATAATGGAATACAAGGTTGTCCTCTTTCTTCATATTCTCCATCGATTGATTCAACTATGTATTGACCATCCTCTTGTGGTTAATCAATTTGGATCTTCCTTTGGAAATTTGGGGTTAAGAAGTATATCTTATATTCCCATCCTCATCATATTATCACACACATCATTTCATTTGTAATATAACACTATTTGGTCACCTACATTTTGGGTGACCAATTTTTTTTATATTACACTAACAAGGTAAAGATCCTAACAGATCTAAGGTAAATCCCTTAATGGGGTCACACCTAATAGTGGCATTTTAATCTTTAACATGATTGGCTCTTAACCAGGCATACTTTAGAAGAGTATTTTCTTAGTGGGTGACAATTCCCATGGTGGTTTTTCCCAAAGTTGGGTTTCCACATTAAATACTTGTGTTACATGTGATACATTATTTGTGTGAATGATTTACTAATTGTTATAGTTTGTTTACTATTGTTGGTAAAATTAGTGAAGTGTGTTTTACCGAGCTGCTACTGAGTTAATCAAAGAAAAGGTTTTTAAGTATTTAGAATCAGAGATTACTGATTCACCCCCCTCTCTATAATCCAACATATTTTAGTGTACCTTTTTAAAATAGCTTAGGGCAATCTATGATGTTGAAAGAACAACCTAAGTTTGCACATTTGGACAATTCATACCATATAGTGTTTATCTCTTCAAAATGGTTCTAACATCTTATTGTAACAATTGATACTTTGTTATCTTTCATTCTGGACATTATTTATTAGGAAGTATAATTTTCATTTTTGTACTAAAATCGGTCCTTCACATTAACATCAAACAAAACATTGTTAATATCCAAACTTTACATGCTAACCCACAACCCAGATAAGAATGTATGTAATGCCCTGCCAAGTAACCCAAGAGAAATTAACCTAAACATGCTACTAAGTTTACATAATTAATTTTTATTTTTATTAAGAGTTTACAACAACAATACATAATAATGTGAAAGCAATACAATATAATTACAACTCAAACATACAAGTATAACTCAAACATAGATTGCAAATCTCAAGGGTTCCTTGACGTAGATTACATAAATATTAATTAAACCACTTATTGTAACAATCGTACAAAATCTCCACATAATGTAAATAAGTACAACAACATATACATGAAATCCTGATACAACTGATACCACAAGGTATCCATAATGAAAGATATCATCTACACATGTCGCAAGGTATGTAACAAAATCAATACAAAGTACAATATGATCGATCTCCCAAATATAATTAATACAATGATGCAAGAACATAAAATAAGAAAGATAAAAATACATCTCCAACAATGATGAACAAGAAGGTACAATTGCTACAAGGATCATCCAAAATTGGTACACAAACATCAAAATCTCAAATGGTAAAAGAATCACTACCACCCAACCTCATGGAATCTAAATGCTCCACTCCCACTGTGCTAAGGAGATAACAACGGATCCCACTCGAATAATAAACACCAAAATCAATCACAATACAACTAAGAAAGGGATCCTAAAAGTTCTCTATCTCAAGAGGTACAATAGGATATCAAGATAAAACATACTCAACTAAAGGCAACCAACACATGTAGAAAATCTAAGATGCATACGGGGAAGTTTCATCACATGAGAAAACTCTAGAGTTATCCTAGTAGTCTCTCAAGCCCCTGATACCCTAGTGACTCTATGTGGTATCAGTAATCCTCTCATACAAATGAGGTACCAACTATTCTCTATACAAATCCATGTAGGCGGCAAACATCATCTCATCAACCATCCTAGCCTATACTAGTGCTCAAGACATGGGTGAGGAACACATACATCTTATTAATGTTTCTATCTTAGTAGATTTTATTACATTATCACTTTATTAAGTCACTTGCAATAAGTTATCTTAGCATCCACTTGCGGGGCCCGACACCTACTATAAGCCACTCCCCACCTATACACTTAGTTAACCTACATAGGCTCACAAACTAGATAACAATAGAATGGTAACAATAATCCTCAAATCAGTTCCATAATCTAATAGGAACACATTGGTTCTCACATAACCACAATAACATAACAACACTCTCAAAGTGTCCTTAAAATCATAAGTTTCAATAAAACAAGGTTGACCACATATCATATAAAAGATTAACTCAAAATTAAGATTAAAATAACAATTACAAAAAGCGACTCACACATTCCAAAAGTACCCCAGAGCCTCTAGTATACAATTTCCAAAAGCCAACACAGCTCCCCAATTACAATCAATCAAAGTCTCAAAATATGCAAAAGTATCCAAAACCAATTTATAAATTTCAATTGACTAAAACAATCATCTTGTTGACTAAAGTTCATTTGACTACAAAAGCGTTCATATAAATGTCTCATACATAACAATCTATTTAAAATAAAATCTCATGCATATATACTTTTTACATAAGTATTTAACTAAAATCTTGATGCATATCAAAACACCATGTATTTAATAATAAAATATTAATTTTCAAAATATAAATATAAATGAAAACATTAATATTAAAACCTGCATGTAAAAATTTAATTAATATTTATTTATTAATTATTATTTTTTAAATAAATAAATAACAGTAATAATAATAATAATAATAATAATTTTTACTAATTTTTATTATTTTTTAAATTTTAAATCCAAAAATTAATAAATAATAATAATTTTAATTTATTTATTTACTTTTTAATTTTAAATCCAAAAATTAATAAATAATAATAATAATTTGTTTTTCCATTTGATTTTAATTTCAAGGGTTTTATGAAAATTTTTAGTCAACCATAACTGAATCAATCTATAAATTTTCTTATTGTTTTGCAACCAAAATTCCTAGGCTTTAGACAAAACATCTATAATGGAATTTTTCTTAAATCTAAATTAACTAATAATCAAAATATAATTTTCTAAGACTAAAGCATGTAGAATTTTGCTAAGAACAACCTAGGGTTTCATCAAGCATAATTTCTTAAATTTTAAAGCATAAAACATTCTAGATCTGGGTTTATCAAGAATTCTTCACACGAGATTTTAATAACCAAATTAAACTAAAATAATGGAAAATCAAGCAATAATAGAATTAGAAATTCAACAAACACTCAAACCCAAAAATTTTATCAAACCAAAATCCCAAGCAATAATTCTATGAAATGTTTAAATTTCAACATACAATTGCAAACACAAGGAAGACAATCTTTCAAAAAGAAATTGCAATAAGATTCAAAACCCTACCTGAAAATTCACAAGAAGATCTTAAACAACAAATGGCCAAATTGAAGACTCAAAGATTCTAAATTACTCCTAATCTTTGAAAATAATTCTTCAAACAATCCAAATAATTTTCTCTAAAATTTGGTCTCCTCCAAACCTGTGTTGAGAATAATGGCTAAAAGAATTCCTAATAATGAAAATCCCCCAAGACTAAACTCAACATGCAACTTCAAATCAGAAATTAGAACTCAACATGCAACTCCTAATCAAAATAAGAACTCAACATGCAAATCCTAATAAAAAATTAGAACTCAACTCACTAACCTTGTTTTTATCACATTATGTTGCATGATTAATTATAATTTTAATAATAAAATATGCATTTTTCAATTATCGACTCTTAACTCAACTTTAAACTTAAATTCCTAATTCAATTTTATTAAATTGAATGTGTAACTTAAATTTGCATATTAATAATTTATTAACTATTATTATTTTCCAACAAATTAATAATTATGAAATTGATAATTAAATATCAATTCATTAATTATGTTTTCTTAAATTTCAATTTTAGATTTAATAATTAGTTAAATATTTTATTCACAAAATTGGACTTTTAAATTAAATAATATATTTAATTAATTCTTATTAATTAAATACCCTCATATTAATATTTCTATCTTTAATAAGATTTAATTATTTATTCACATAATCAAACTCATAAATCACTTAACCATAATAACATAAAATCTCATTAAACCAATCAACAAGACAAAATGAGAAATAATTGACTAAACCAAAAAAACCAAATTCATACTAAGGGAAAGGGTTCACAAATTCATGTCACCTTGCCGAATTCAGATAGGAAATTCGATCAGAAATTTGTTCCTTAATCTACGACAATAAATGGCTTGGGTTGGGATTGGACCTATATGTTATCTCCCCTCTCTTACCATTTGAGATGTTGCAATAAAGCATGCTCATCCTAACAATTTAGGGAAGTTGATGTCCAGTACTAGAAATCCTACATAAAAGATGAGCATGTACATACATGTATAAATATATAATAGACAATAGTGATGATAGACCAATCATGTGGATCTCGCAAGAAAGTAACTACGACTTTGTCCCTCAACCACATTAGGCATGTCAAACAAAAAAGTAAAACATACATGCTAACCATACACATGCAAGTATGAGATCAACAAAACCATAAATATAAATAACATCAAATCTATCTGAAGATCTAACACACACATGAAAAGTGGCCTAAAAGAGTCTGGCCAATTAAACTAAAAATTAAACTATGGGAGGGGTATTACATCCACCTCCCCTAAAATTAGGCTTACTCTCGGAAGCCTACAAAAAAATAAGGATATGTATCCCTCCATCACAAAGTGTCTTACTAAGATAAAAGATGAAATGATATCTAAAAACAAGCTAGAAAATAAGGACATGATATATAGTCATCAAGAGCAATATAATTCTGGTTTAAGAATAAACTGAAAATCACATTGATCAATTATTCATTATTTAACAATTTAAATAGATCTAAATCTTTATTCATTCACCATTATAGAAAACATCTAGTAATCGATTGCATAAAGCACACATTCGTATTTACATCAAACAATAACTTAAGAGGTTCATGGAAAAATAGTTAGTGCAAGAATCATATAAAATCCAATTCGAACATACAAGTCTAATTTCATACCTCTAGGTTCATAAATAATAGTCTAAAATACAAAAGAGTTATATGTCTATATTTTTGTTTCAAGTTTTGACAGTTTATACATCTAGTGGATGTACAAATTTATAGAGTTCCCAGTGGAGAAACTCGGGCTCTGATACCAAGTGTAATGCCTCATCATGGAACCCATGAGAAATTAACCTAAACATGCTACTAAGTTTATAGAATAGTTTTAATTTTTCTTAAGAGGAGCTCTTCTGCGGGTCCCTGACCTTAATACACATCCGACTGGCTTGGAGTTTGGCAGTGGTTAGATGTATAAAATGATGTTGTCATAGGAAAAATTTACACAATCAGCGTATTGTACATGTCGGCATCATTAGGGCACTTTTGAAGGCTTTTTGGAGTATGATCTAAAACTGGATAAGAAATATTGACATATTGCTCAAAATATGTAATATTTATGTATTTATATATCCTCGGATATATGCATGTATATAACTATGATCCCGGGGTTTCTTACTGGTTCTTCCATGGGGGAGTTATTGAACCAGATTAATAAAATATGGTGGTTACACCACTTTTTCCTAAAAATAAAATAAAAAAATGCATAACAATGCGGAAGCAATACAATATAATTACAACTCAAACATACTAGTATAACTCAAATATAGATTACAAATCTCAAGGTTTCCTTGACGTAGATTATGTAAATATTAATTAAACCACTTAATGTAAAAACCATACAAAGTCTCCACATAATGTAAATAAGTACAACATCATATACATGAAATCCTGATACAACCTATACCACAAGGTATCCATAATGAAATACATCCTCTATACATGTTGCAGGGTATGTAACAAAATCAATACAAAGTACAATATGATATCCCAAATATAACTGATACAATGATATAAGAACATAAAATAAGAAAGATGAGAATACCATCTCCAACAATGATGAACAAGAAGGCACAACTTCTACAAGGATCATTTGACACTGATACATGAATGTCAGAATCTCAAATGGTAAAAGAATCACTACCACCTGACCTCGTGGAATCTAAATGGTCCACTCCCACCATGCTGAGGAGATAACAAAATACCCCACTTGGATTAAAAAAAACCAAAATCAATCATAGTACAACTAAGAAAGGGATTTTGAAAGCTCTCTATCTCAAAAGGTACAATATGATATCAAAGTAAAACATACTCAACCAAAGGCAACCAACACATGTAGGAAACCTAAGATGCATATAGGGAAGTTTCATCACATGAGCCAACTCTAGAGTTATCCTGACAGTCTCTCAAGACCCTGATGCCCTAGTGACTATATGCGGTATCAGTAATCCTCTCATACAAACGAGGTACCAACTATGCTATATCCAAATCCATGCGGGCGACCAACATCATCTCACAAACCATTATCCTATACTAGCACCCAAGGCATGGGTGAGGAACACACTCATCTTATTAATGTTTCTATCCTAGTAGATTTTATTATGTTATCACTTTATTAAGTCATTTGCAATAAGTTATCTTGACAACCACTTGTGGACCCCGACGTCTACTGCAAGCCTCTCCCCACCTATACACTTAGTTAACCTACCTAGGCTCACAAACTAGATAACAATAGAATGATAACAGTAATCCTCAAATCAGTTCCATAGTCTAACAGGAACACACTGGTTCTCACATAGCCGCAATAACATAACAACACTCTCAAAGTGTCCTTAAAATCATAAAATTCAATAAAACAAGGTTGACCACATATCATATAAAAGATTAATTCAAAACAAAGATTAAAATAACAATTACAAAAAGCAACTCGCACACTCCAAAAGTACCCTAGAGCCTCTAGTATACAATTTCCAAAAGCCAGTGTAGTTCCCCAATTACAATCAATCAAAGTCTCAAAACATGCAAAAGTATCCTAAACCAATTTATAAATTTCAGTTGACTAAAACAATCTTCTTGTTGACTAAAGTTCATTTGACTACAAAAGTGTTCATATAAATGTCTCATACATAACAATCTATTTAAAATAAAATCTCATGCATATATACTTTTTACATAAGTATTTAACTAAAATCTCCATGCAAATCAAAACACCACATGCATTTAATAATAAAATAATGTTATTAATTTTCTAAATATAAATATAAATGAAAACATTAATATTAAAACCCGCATGTAAAAAAATCAATTAATATTTATTTATTTCAATATAAACAAATAACAATAATAATAATAGTAATTTATTTTTATCTTTATTTTTTTAAAATATTAAATCCAAAAATTAATAAATAATAATAATTTTAATTTATTTATTTACTTTTTAATTTTAAATCCAAAAAATAATAAATAATAATAATATTTTTTTTCATTTGATTTTAATTTCAAGAGTTTTATGAAAATTTCTAATCAACCCTAACTGAATGAATCTATAGATTTTCTTATTATTTTTCAACCAAATTTTTTAGGGTTTAGACATAACATATATAATGGAATTTTTCTTAAATCTAAATTACTAATAATCAAAATATGATTTTCTAAGACCAGAGCATGTAGAATTTTGCTAAGAACAACCTAGGGTTTCATCAGGTATAATTTCTTAAATTTTAAATCATAAAACATTCTAGATCTAGATTTGTCAAGAATTCTTCACATGAGATTTTAATAACAAAATTAAACTAAAATAATGGGAAATCAAGCAATAACAGAATCAGAAATTCAACAAACACTCAAACCCAGAAATTTTATCAAACCAAAATCCCAAGCAATAATTCTAGGAAACATTTAAATTTCAACATGCAATTGCAAACACAAGGAAGGGAATCTTTCAAAAAGAAATTGCAATAAGATTCAAAACCCTACCTGAAAATTCACAAGAAGATATTAAACAACAAATGGCCGAATTGAAGATTCGAAGATTCTAAATTATTCCTAAGCTTTAAAAATAATTCTTCAACCAATCCAAATAATTTTCTCCAAAATCTGGTCTCCTCCAAACCTGTGTTGAGAATAATGGCTAAAAAAATTTCTAATAATGAAAATCCTCCAAGACTAAACTCAACATGTAACTCCAAATCATAAATTAGAACTCAACAAGCAACTCCCAATCAAAATAAGAACTCAACATGCAACTCCTAATCAGAAATTTGAACTCAACTCACTAACCTTTTTATCACATTATGTTGCATGATTAATTATAATTTTAATAATAAAATATGTATTTTTTAATTATCAACTCCTAACTCAACTTTAAACTCAAATTCGTAATTCAATTTTATTAAACTGAATGTGCAACTTAAATTGCATATTAATAATTTATTAACTATTATTATTTTCTAACACATTAATAATTATGAAATTGATAATTAAATATCAATTTATTAATTATGCTTTCTTAAATTTTAATTTTAGATTTAATGATTAGTTAAATCCTTTATTCACAAAATTGGACTTTTAAATTAAGTCTTTTTAAATTAAATAATATATTTAATTAATTCTCATTAATTAAATACCCTCATATTAACATTTCCATCTTTAAAAGGATTTAATTATTTATTCACATAATCAAACCCATAAATCACTTAACCATAATAACATAAAATCACAATAAACCACTCAACAAGACAACATGAGACATAACTAACTAAACTAAAAACACCAAATTCATGTTGAGGGAAAGGGTTCATAAATTCACATCACCTTGACGAATTCAGATAGGAAACTCAATCAGAAACTTGTCGCTTAATTTAGGACAATAAATGGCTTGGATTGGGATTGGACCTATATGTTATCTCCCCTCTCTTACCATTTGAGATATTGCGATAGGGAAAGCTCATCTTGATATTGTGATGTTTGGATGTCTAGTGTGAAATTTGGATGTTTTGATATCTATTATTGAGTTTGGATGTCAAATATGCAGTTTTTCCAGTAATGCACACAGTATGTTCAGATGAATGGCGAAGGAAGGTCACTCAAGAGGAGGATTCATGCATCTCATGGGATGATGTAGAGGTTTCTACACATTTCATGTCAAGTTTGAATTGTTGACATGATGATTTGATCAAGTTATGGTGTCACAAATGATGACTAGTTATTTTGGTGATTACCGATATTATAGTGTTACAAAGTTGTGGATATTTGGTTTGTGTATGTGCTCAAGGAGAGATATTTGGTTGCGCAATTGGGAATGTGTTAAGGACATAACAATGTGTCTACCATTCAAAGCATTTGTGATTTTGATGACCTGCAAGGCATTTTTCAGTATTTTAGTTGAGGATAAAGTGTTATTGAAGTTTAACATAAGATGTTGATAGATCGGATGGGTGTGGTAGATTTGAATATTTATTTGAGCTTCATGATGCCTTTGGACAATGTAGGATTATGTACCTGATGAGTTGGCAACTCACATTGATTGAGGTGATGAAGTTTAATGGATTTAAGTTATGTTTTTGAGTCCTTAGCTGACATTTCAAGAAAAAGATGATAAAATGACTTATGTGAGATCAGTAATATGTTTTAGGGTTGTGGTTATGATCTCAAGGTGTTTCTGATGGATCTAAGGGATAATTCAAAAACATGCAATGATCCCGATGGTTCATTTTGGCATGGAGAGATGAATGCTTGAGGATTAGGTTATGATAACCTAGTTCTTGATAAATATGATGAATTAGGCTTTGATTTGTGTTTCCATGTGTGCACGCTAAATTTTAAAGGATTGTAGAAGCAAGAGGTTGCTAGTGAAGCACTTTTACAGATCTACTGAGGGATCGATTTCTCATCTGAATATGGCAGAGAAAATTGTACTAATGGATTTGGCTATAGTTAAATGGAACTAAACAAGGCATAGGTAGATGGTATCATACAGTTTATGAATTTTCATATTGGTGTCTAATAGTGATTGTAGTCACTATGACTTGGATTGCAAGTCAAAAAGACTTCCTTAGGGTTGGAGCCCGAGGAAGACTGAGTAGTGAACTATAGGTGATGTGCCAGAATGCATGTGTATTCCCTATATTGTAATAAGTGTGTACTTCTAATAAGGTATTAGTATTATTATGGTTATCAACCCCACTGTGGTTTTTACCCAATTTGGGTTTCCACAAAAAAAAAAATTGTTACGTGGAGTTGATGTTTTTTTATTTGTGTTTATATGCATTACATTTTGCAAATCAATATCAAGGGTTTTACATTTTAAGGGTTTAAGGGTTTGAAGGTTTAAGTGTTTTGGAAGCAACTAATTCACCCCCTGATGAGACTAAAGTTTGTCTTTATTTTATGTTGTTTTATGCTATGTTCCTAGACATTCCCAAAACATTTGTGTGACATTTTAAATGCTTGAATTTGTATATATTCTATAAGTACAGACAGATCAACAAACTTATGGGTAGAAAATATTAGACACACCTTGCTAATATTTTATATATATATATATATATATATATATATATATATATATATATATATATATATATATATATATATATATATATATATATATATATATATATATATATATATATATATATATATATATATATATATATATATATATACTGCAGTATTTCATATAACTATTTTAATGTGTGTCTTAGTATTTGGATGAAATTGACTAAGTTGAATACTTGAATATACATGCATACACTATTAATTTGCTAGGATAGAAGGAATGGCTGGAGATTAAACCGGTTGCATTGACGAGGAAGTGATGATGTTTCAGCCACAATAAGAAGAATAATTAAGACAACCGTGGGACATGCCCACAAAATTGAAGGAATAAATGCCTCAGGGAATATAGTTGCACAACCATGCTAAATCTCCTCTACAATCAATATTTTGTTGAGATGGTTGTTTGATCTTTATGATCTTCCATTGTAGACTGACGTGTTCTCCTTTCTTCACAGATGAATCAGTCAAAACTTATCTGAATGTTCAAATGTCAATCCTATATATAGGGATATGATTGTTGGAAATCTGGTTAGACAAATAATTGGATTACTGTTATATTGAGAAGCAAGTTACTCTTTGGTTCTGTACACCGTTTTGATGTAATTAGTTTTCTAAATATATGAAATGAAGGAGTAATTTGAATTCTCTTCTATGTATACCTGTGTTTATTCCTGAAACATATGCAGAGATAGCCATAGTACATGCGTTGGAATGATAGGATAGGTTGAAGTTAAATTTATGGTTGTTTGCATCAGTTTTATTTATAAGGCTGTGTGTTTTACTTTCCTGCAACAATAGCCTAGTTCTTTCTATGCATTTTCCTTTCCTGTAGCTTAAGTAAGATGACTTTATGAGAGGCTTAGTGCACAAACTGTGTTGTCCCATTTCAAATATACATCCCTGGGTTAACAATTTAAATGCACTCTGTGATAGGGAAATAATACCTAGTTTGAATACACTATTCCTAGGAAAAGCTTTGGCATGATTATTATTACCTATTATGGGGTTGTTCATTTTTGGTGTTGTTGTTAGGGATGGTGTCAAGCTAAGAATCCTTTTGATTCATTTTAGATAGTTCCATGTTTTCTAGAAATCATTTATAGGTCTGGACTTGTTTCACAAGTTCACTTAACCACTTTCATGCATCGAAGGGGAAGAAGAAGAGATGTCCATGATAGATTTCTCCCAAGAGAATCACTCAATTTAAATGAAGAGTCTACACAAATTGAATTACCTTTTGTTGATGTGAGTCCAACATTTCCTCCATCAACTTCATCAGTAGAGGACCCATTTGATCCATCTGATCTTTAGCCTTTTGCTATGATTTTGGCCAGTTTTCTTACAAACTCCACCTCAAGTGCACTAGTTACTAATAATAATCCTTTGAGAATAAACACTTCCCAACAACAACTTCATTCCTAATTAACTGCAGTAATGGCCCAACCTACATTTCCATTTCCACTTCCTAGCCTTATCAATAATGCTAATCTAAAAAACATACCCACTACTGCATTACCGAAGTTTTATGGCCTAATAAATGAGGACCCTGACACCTTTTTATTTGAGTTCGACATTCTCTACCGAAGTTTCAACTATAAAAATGATATTCATAAACTCAAAGTGTTTCCAGCCACATTAAAGGAGTCATCCCTAAGATGGTTTATGGGACTAGGGGCTAATGCATCAACTGATTGGAATGAGGTGCAGACCCTGTTTCTGCAAAAATATAAAGAATATTGTAAGGGGGGTGATTTGAGAGGGGATGACATCTTTTGAATGTGACAAAAAGAAGATGAGACTCTGGAAGACTACATTTCACACTTCTTATACAATCTGCGATAGAATCCTCAACATGCATTGCAGGAGAATTCACAAAAACTCATCTTTTTGAGAGGAGTAAATGACAACTATCTTGAAGCACTGGACCTTATGGCTGGAGGAGATATATATCAATATTCTTAGGATGATCTCAAAAAAATCTTCTTGAACTATTCAAGATTAGTAGTAAAGAAGGGCAGAGGATTTTGTCCCACACTTCCAAAAGGAAATAGCTCTGGTCTATCAAAGATGGAAATCTCAAATTTGTTGTCAGATTTCAAACAAGACATTATCAACGATGTTGCCACCCACATGGATACAATACAAGATAAAAAGAAGCATGAAGAAGCTGAGTTAAAGTTAGTTGAGTATTGCCCCCATTGTAGACTAGAAGAGAAATATTGTCGGTGGAAGCTGGTAGCAAATCTGAAAACACAACATATTCCTAATTAGTTCAAGTAGATAGAAGGAGAGGATGAGAAAGTCTTCTTCATTTCTCAATGTCTCCCATGGGCTCTAAGACAAGGTATGCCTCAAGACCCTTTGCAATCTTTCAATAGTTATAATATCCAATGAAAAAACCAAAATTCCCAATATCCCTCACAGTCCTTCCAACCTATGTGGAATAATGTCTGGCCCAATACTTAGTTGAACCAATGGTATAACTCCCATCAACCCCAATGGCCACAACCACAATCTCAAAATCAATGACAGCCACCACAGGGAAATTGGAAACCATATAATCAATGAAGGGGACCTCAATAATGGCCTAATTAGAATCTTGGCTATCAATCATTACCACCTCTAGTTCCTCAACCAGCACTTATGCCACCTCCTACAACCACAAGTTCTTCTCCATGACCAACACAATTACCTGCTCAGCCACATCCAAATCCTAATAATAAGAAACAACAACCAGTCTACACTACTAAAGCTCAACAATACCCTTCTTATACATTGGACATAACTGATATTCACTTGAGATCTGGTACTACTCTGCCAACACTAGAACCTCCTATTATAATGGAAGTACCAAACACTCATGCAACATCATCACCACAACCAAAAGTTACTTTGCCAAATCCAGCCTTACCAACTAAGATGTCAAGCCAAAATTAAACTCAAATTCAAGATAAACCTCCTTTTCCTCAGAGACTTAGGATGGAAAAACCTATGCTCCAAGAAGAAGTACCATTTGATATCCTTAACCAATTAAAGAACATGCATATCCAAATCCCACTATTTTAGGCTATCAAAGATGTTCCACTCTATGGAAAAGCCATTAAAGAAGCATGTCTTAAGAAACCTGGAAGAAAGAAAAAGGATCCCCAAATAGTGCATGTCATAGGTTAAATGGCTGATATAATGTTGGGAAAAATTATGATTCCTAAGTACTCTGGTCCAGGAAGCCCAATAGTTGATGTAATAATTAATGGCCAGTCAGTGAAGAATGCTTTGATAGACTTAAGTACTTCTATAAATGTCATGACCAAGGATACTATTCACAGGTTGAGTATAGAGGGATTAAGGACAACTCAAACATTTTTACAACTTGTAGACAATTCTACTGTCACCCCAGATGGCATAATCGAAGATATAGTAGTCACATTGGACTCCTGGGAATACCCTGTTGACTTTATGATACTGTCACCCAAAGTAACCCTTGTTGATCATCTAGTAATCCTTGGAAGACCATGGTTAACAAAAATAGATGCTAATATTAGTTGCAAATCAGGAAATATGACCATCTCTAATGGCCAAACCATCAAGAAGTTAGCATTATATCCTCTAGTCCAACCACAAGCAGATTTGAGCAATCCTATTTGGCCAAACTTGGGAGATGAGGAAGAAGAAATAAACTATGTTTCTTAACTGACGATGCTACATAGAAAATGTTTTCTGAAACTGCAAGAAGATGATGATGTCCTTTAGAGTATCCTTACAAATTATTGTGTTACAACAAAAGATATTTCTCAAAGTTCAATTCTGCAATTGACTACCTATGAAAATTGTGTCCTACCAACAGATACTGAAATCATCCATCAATTATTACCTTGTGAGATATCAACTAGCCCTCTATCAGAAGCCTCAATGCTAGAGCTAACAAATATCGTAGAACTCTCACCTAGCCACAACCTTCATGTTAATAATAAATTATCACAACAATTAAAATTGTTAACACAACTCCTATGTAAACGTGAAAAGGATTTTTCTTGGGACTACGGGGATATGAAAGGATTAAGACCAAAACTTTGTACCCATAGGATTTACATCAATGAAGACAATCTACCTCTCCATCAGCCACTGAGAAGAATCAACCCAGCCCTCAGAGAAATTTTGAAAACAAAACTAAAGAAACTACTAAATGTTGGTTTCATATATCCAATCTGAGATAGAAAATGGGTTTCACCTCTTGTGATAGTACCTAAGAAATGGGTTAAATGGAGAATCTATGTATATTATAGAGAGCTCAATACTACAACAAAGAAAGACCACTTTCCATTTCCATTTATTGATCAAGTCCTAGATACATTAGCAGGTAAAAAGTACTTCTCATTTCTTGATGGCTATAGTGGATACAATCATATTATCATTGCATATGAGGATCAAGAAAATAGAACATTCACATGTCCTTGGGGAACATATGCCTACTCTATTTTACCATTTGGGTTATATAATGCACCCGCAACATTTCAAAGGGTTGTGATCAACATTTTTGTTGACATCTCACATGAAAACATGGAAATTTATATGGATGACTTCACCATATTTGGTGTCACATTTGAAGAAGCCTTGGAGAATTTGGAGAAAGTTCTGATCAGATGCAAAGAACATAATCTGTCTCTCAATAGTGAGAAATGCTTCATGATGATGCAAGAAGGAGTTGTACTAGGGTACTTTATCTTAGAAGCTGGAATACAAGTGGATCCTACAAAAATAGAGGTGATCCTAACATTGCCTACACCTACTAAGAAAAAAGATGTTAGATCCTTTTTAGAACATGCTGGATATTATAGACGTTTTATTCAAAACTTTAGTCAAATAGCCAGTCCACTATATACTTTTCTTACAAAAGAGGTTGAATTCACATGACCCCAACTTGTGAAGTGTCATTCCTACAGCTTAAAAACCTTCTTACAAAAGCACTAGTGCTAAAAGGCCCTGATTGGACTTTACCATTTCATATACATACTGATGCCTTTGACTATGCAATAGGAGTTGTTCTAGGCCAGAAGTCTGATAAACTTGAAAATGCCATTTACTATATCAACAAAATTCTACATGGTCTAGAGTTAAACTACACAGTCACAAAAAAAGAACTACTAGCAGTTGTATATGCTCTAAACAAGTTTTGACACTATGTAACATGGTATCCAATATTTGTTCATACTGACCATGCTGCAATAAAATATCTTATGAATAAACCTACCATTTCAAGAAGGTTAGCAAGATGGCTTCTTTTGTTATAAGAATTTGATCTCACAATAGTAGACAAGCCAGGAAAATAAAATGTAGTAGCAGACTATTTTTCCATATTACAGCATGATAATACAGATACCTCATTGATAAATGACACATTCCCAAATGAGCGTATGTTCCACATTTCTATTAAGAGTCCATGGTATGATGATATAGCCAATTACCTTGTAGCTGACAAGATGCCTGCACACTTTTCTCCTATGGATGAGAAATTTCTAGTTGAGAAGAGCTTTTGGTATTCATGAATTGATAAGACATTGTTTTACACTGGCCCAGACCAATTCATGAGAAGATGTGTATGTGAAGATGAAACCTATGACAGCTTGCACGCTTGCCATAATGAAGCCTATGGAGGATACTTTGCAGGAAAGAGGACATCAATGCAAGTATTGACAAAAAGCTATTATTGGACAACACTTCACAAAGATGCAACCAATTATACCAGAAAATGTGATAAATGCCAAAGGATGGGTCATCCTACAAAATCGGGTGAAATGCATCTACATCCATAAGTGGTTGTCACACCATTTGACAAATGTGGCATGGATTTTATTGGTCCTATAGACCCTCCATCTAATGGAAAATCATACATCTTGGTATGCACAGATTATGTAACAAAATGGGTAGAAGTGAAGGCAATGAAACATGCTCGTGACAGAAAAGTAGCAATATTCTTGTATGAAGAAATATTCACTCGCTATGGTGTACCAAGGGAGCTAGTGATTGATCAGGGAGAAAAATTCACATGATCAAATCTCATAAGAGACCTCGGGAATGAATACATCATCAGACATAGAAAATCCAGTCCCTACCATCTATAAGCCAATGATCGGGTGGAAGTCACCAACAAAGAAATTGAAGCAATCCTTACAAAAATAGTACAACTCAACCATCGAGATTGGAGCAGCCATCTATCAGAAGCAGTATGGGCATACAAAACCACATGGAAAACAACAACTGGACTGACTCCATTTGAACTACTATATGGAAAAAGCAATGATGCTCCCAATTGAATTTGAACGCAAAACATTGTGAACTGCTTTGAAGCTAAATATTGACCTTCCTACAGCACAACGCGAATGCTTACTACAACTCAACTCTTTGGATGAGATGAGGAAATTTGCATTGGAGCACACAGAGATAGTCCAAAAATAAAGAAAGAAATGGCATGACTCCCACATCAAGAACATACAGTTCAAATTAGCTGACTGGGCACTATTGTTTGATTCAAGATATCAAGAAACACACAGCAAATTACAAGCAAGATGACTAGGACCATATGAGATAACTCATGTCTTTGAAATGGCATAGTTCAATTGACAACAATTGATCCAGTACATTTTGAATTTCTAGTCAATGGCCATAGACTCCATCTATACCATCAACCACAAACCAAGGAAGAGTTCCTATAACAATTCCAAGAAGTTGACCCAACAACAACAAAGGTAATAACTCCTATAGTAGAAGGTGTCAACCTTCTTCCTGCAACTTCACCCTAAGATACTTTCAAGTACATCCATAATGAAAACTTCATTTCAACTGAAGTCTCATTCCCCATTCACTTTCTTAATTTCTCTTTCCAACTCACCTCATTTCTTTATCTTCCACCCACACAAACTCCACATCACCCAATTTCTCCATTTTCTAAGTTTTCAATAAATTTCACATTAGCACATGAATACATTCAGCAATCATACATTTCACGTCAAATTCTATTCTCGTCCTTTGAGTGCAACTGACAAAAACATGACAGGTATAAATTTTCAATTTATTTCCACTTTTAGCACACACATTTTGACAATTATATCTAATACTAAATATATTTATATCATATGACATTAAACTAGTTTTCTACCCCATGTGAAGTATGACAAGTGTGGACACTTGTCATAATTTTGTACAGGGGAGAGAAGTGTATTAATTTTTAAAGTCACTATTTTCTGTACCTATCATCCCAAATTAGATTGCATGTTAGCCCAAATTTGTTCTTAAGTGTTGTGTCAGTAAGTCCTTGCATTGTTTGCACAAAGTATTGTACCTAAATTCCCAGATTATTCTTGATTCCTAATTGACATAACCCTTGATGACATAATCAACCTGTGTGAGATTTAATTGCACTTAAAAACATAATGCCTTTCCATAAAGTGTCATTGTTATTCATATTGCCCATTTTTCAAAAATAATGCAACACAGAGTTTGAAGGGAGTTAAAGTTGAAGTGCAGTTATGAGCATAATTCAAGGGTATTTCATAAGGATTTAGGAAATTTGGGGTTTCAGAGAAAAAAATAAGTTGTGAATTGGCAGACTGAGAAAGAAATTTGGAGAAATAATTTTGAATAATGGGAGGCTAGCTGATGCGGCATGAACATGTGGTTCATGCTATTTTGTTAACTGATGTAGAAGTCATCCGCAGATTTCATGCCTGCGGATGGCTTGGCTATTTCTTGAAATTAACAAAGTTTGACGAGGATGTGGCTACTGAGTTCATGAACACATTTGAAGAAGGGGAAGCAAATGTCTGGGGAGTGACTATTTTAGCAATGTATGAATGTATTATAGAGGTGACAAGCTTGCCAAAATTGGGGAGCATTACCCCAACGAGCATGATGCTAGGTCGGCGCGAGCTCAATTCACCCATCCTTCCGAACCTCCGCTAGAAGTAAACAAACAAGGTTGCAAGAGAATGTCACTACCTACTCTATACAACGAGATGGCTACACACATTATAAGGTATTTCACATGTGAAGGGAGATTTTCCCATTTACATGTGCATCATTTCAAATTACTTAGCTGCATTAGAAATAATCTTCAAGTGAATATTCCAAATTTTCTATATAACATGCTAAGTATAAGTGTTGAGGAAACTCAAAAGGGTAAAACAAATTTTGTTTCACATCATGCCCTAGTCAAACTACTAGTCGAAAGATATCTTAGAGATGTCTCTCCTTTTGAATGGAAAGAATGCATTAGATTCAAAACCTTACAGCCTCAAAATGAACCAGTTGAGCAGCTAGTTCCCAAGAGTGAAATACCCTCTAAGCCAGTTGATATATCCCAAGAATGAAAATATGAGAGTCCTAAAGAAAGGGAACCTTCTCCTATCCTAGAAGATAATGTGCCTACCTCATCCCAAAGAAAAGGGAAACAAAAAAATTGGTGAAGGAACTCCAATTCCTGAAGTAGAACCCCAAAACCCTACAGTTTCAAAAAGTAGAAAAAGAAAATTGGCTCCTGCAACAACTACTCCTACAACAAAGAGACCAAAGAAAATTGGCAAAAATAAAACTATACAAGTAACATAAACTCCTTTGAGAATAAGTTCTACGATGAGGGGAAAAATACCTCAAGTTTCCCTAGACAGTCAAGATGTTCCATTGGAAAATCCTACTATAGAGCCTCATATTGATTATGTCTCAGATGATTCTCCAATGTAAGTGATTCATCTCCTAATGAGCCTCCCTCACAACAAAGTAGACCTAAAGAAAGTACTCAAATAGTTCAAGAGGACTATCATGAGGAGATTTAGTTGCCTCAATCACTAGTCTATTCTTGTACTTAGAATGCCATAGTACCTTTCAGGAGAACTTGGTACACAAATTACCTAGAGCGGGCCTGCATTGCAGAGAAAAAACACAAAACCCAACCAAAGGAGCCTGGCTTGCCTACCTTGCAATCTATTCTCTTTAGTCTATACACCTAGTTTTTCTTTAAAAGCACTATGAGGGGAGATGAAATGAAAAGGATGAAAAAGGAAATTGATGAGCAAAAAGAAGAAATTGAGAACCTAAAATAACAAATAGAGAAACAAAAGTAGAAAATGGATCACGCCCTAAAATTGGCTGATCAAATCATAGCTTGCAGGCCTCCCCCAAGGGTTTATGCTATTTTCTTAAAAGAGAAATTCCTCTTATTACAGTTAATGATTACTATCCAGGATAAAGACTCTGAGTTTAGAACAATTGAATATTTTTATGGTTTATATCAGACACTTCTTGTTTGGCAGTAGAATTTGGTTTGTGAGTTGTATCTTCATAATTTCATCATTCGAAATGAAACTAATTGGAATCCCTTACTTTACATAGGGGATGTACATTTGAAAGCATTAATGTCTTGGATGCATAATGAAGACAACTATGATAGACAACTGGACAATTATAGAGACCAGGAAAAATCATAGCATTTACCTTTGAGAGAAGAATCTAGTAAGCCAATTGTTCTCTTGAGAGATTGGTTCAGATGAGAAGACAAAACCAGAAATTAGAGACAATATTTTTTCTATTAGAGATAAAGTATAAAGAGAATACCAAGGATTATCTTATTTCACAATCCAGAGAGCCCTAACTGGAGTAAGGTGTAGATGGAATAGATTGCCTGAGATTTTTAAAAAGTCTGAACCACACAGTCTTATTAATTTAGAGGCAACAGTAAATAGAGCACCAAAGTACATGCAATTAGGGAGATAGATTAGGAGAGAGCTTTGGTGTCCTCTAACCTTTCAGCTGATGCTCCTATGGTCGTTGTATGACATCAACACTACAAAGTTGGACCTATTGTAGGAAGATTACTGAATGGACTATTGGGAAAGAACCAGGGGGTTCTACTATACCTTCAAGAGCAAGCGGAGAGGCAAAATAGAGGTTGAATAATTCAGAACAGTTGCCAAGAAGTGTAATTCTTGAGCACAAGCATTATACTTGTTGGGGGGAAAATGATGAGACTAAAGTTTGTCTTTGTTTTATGTTATTTTATGCTATGTTCCTAGACATCCCAGAAACATTTGTGTGAATTTTTAAGTTCTTGAATCTGTATATATGCTATAAGTACAGACAGATCCACAAAATTATGGGTAGAAAATAGTAGACACACCTTGCTAATATTATATATATACTGCAGTATTTCATATAACTATTTTAATGTATGTCTTAATATTTGGATGAAATTGACTAAGTTGAATACTTGAATATACATGCATACACTACTAATTTTCCAAGATAGAAGGAATGAATGGAGGGTAAATCGGTTGCATTGACAAGGAAGTGATGATGTTTCGGCCAAGATAAGAAGAATCATTAAGACAACCGCGAGACATGCCTACAGAATTGAAGGAATGAACATCTCAGGGAATATAGGAGCACGACCATGCTAAATCTCCTCTACAATCAATATTCTGTTGAGATGGTTGTTTGGTCTTTATGATCTTCCATTGTGGACTAACGAGTTCTCCTTTCTTCATGGATGAATCAGTCAAAACTTATCTGAATGTTCAAATGTCAATCCTATATATAGAGATATGATTGTTGTAAATCTAGTTAGACAAATAATTATATTACTATTATATTGAGAAGCAAGTTACTCTTTGGTTCTATACACCATTTTGATGTAATCAGTTTTCTGAATATATGAAATGAAGGAGTAATTTGAATTCTCTTCTATGTTCATAGTTGATAGAAACCAACCAAGGGGGCCCACTTGGGAGGTAAAATAGATTAGAGTAGAATAAATAGTTTAGTTGTTTTTAGTATTTGAAGTAACATTCACTGCTTTCTCCTGCAACATTATACATGTGTTTGTTCCTGCAGCCTATGTAGAGATAGCCATAGTACATGCATTGGAATGATAGGATAGGTTGAAGTTAAAATTATGGTTGTTTGAATTAGTTTTAATTATAAGGTTGTGTGTTTTACTTTCTTGCAACAATAGCCTAGTTATTTCTATGCATTTTCCTTTCTTGTAGCTTAAGTAAGATGACTTTATGAGAGGCTTAGTGCATAAACTGTGTTGTCCCATTTCAAGTATACGTCCCTAGGTTGACAATTTAAATGCACTCTGTGATAGGGAAATAATACCTAGTCTAAATACTCTATTCCTAGAAAAAGCTTTGGCATAATTATTATTACCTATTATGGGGTTGTTCACCCCCTACCCTCACCTCTTAGTTGTTTGTTGCCTATTTCCTACAATTGGTATTAGATCTCAGTCCCTTGAAGGAAGCCTAAAAAATTGAGGAGATCCAAAGATGGAAACATATAAGGAAAAATCTAGATTCAATGGAACCAACTATGCATTGTGGAAGAACTACATGATTGTACATCTTAGACGCATTGATGAAGTCAATTAGAAGATTATAGAGAATTCAAATAACCCTCCTCAAAACCCTGCAACTCCTGATGAGATCAATAAGGCATAGAAAAATAGTAGGGAAAATAAAACTTTGTTGAGTGCATTGGCTGATGAAGAGATGACTAATGTAATGGAATTGGAAAAAAATTATCAAATATGGGAGAAGTTGGAGACTCTTTATGAAGGAGACACAATAGTGAAGATGGCCAAGTTATAGGGCTTGAAAGGAAAGTATGGAGTTATGAAGATGAGCAAAGAGGAGAACATTTCATCCTATGTATAGAAAATAAATGAAATGGCATGTGCTATCAAATGTGTTGGAGGTACACTTGATGAAGATGAGATTGTGTCAAAGATTCTAAGAACATTTCCTTCTATCTATGATAACAAGGTTGCATCTATTCAAGAAATAAGGACAATAACAAATGTGACCAGAATAAGATAGTTGGGAAGCTTACAACCTTTGAGTTGAGTGCATTAGGTGGTGCTCTACCCAATATTAAGACATCATTAAAAGCCATGAAAGTTGGGAAGGACATGCACATATCAGATTTGATTGAGAAACCTACAAGGAGAATGTCAAGATGGGAAAAGAAAATGAATGAAATAGAAGAAGAACACATAGAGATAGAAGATTTGGGAGAAAAATTTGCAAAAAGGATGCAATATAGAGCTCCTTATAGTAGTAAGTATAAAGGAAAACTACCTTTCAAATTTGTTCAATGTGGTAAGGTAGGACATTATGCATCTAGGTGCCCTACTAGATTTCCTAAGTATAGGAATGAATCTACGACTAGGGAAAGAAAGTGATACTTAGATCTAGATGATGATGGTGTTATTGATGATGAATCTGATAAAGTTGATAAGGATGACAAAGAATTTGCATTCATTTCAATTAAAGAAGATGATGACCCTAAGGATGATATTGTAATGACTTATAGTATTGTTAATGATGTTGTTGAAGAGACATCACTAGCCACTCAATTTATCAAGGAAGATAAGTTGGTGATTGATAGTGGTTTCTCTCACCATATGATTAGTAATAATAGTTAATTCATAAGCTATGAGAGGTATGATAGTGGTGAAGTGAAATGGGGTGACAACTCTGGTGGTAAGATCAATGGTAGAGGTTCAATTACTTTGGATGGCAGAAATAATACTAATGATGTATCATATGTAGAAGGCTTGAAGCATAATCTTCTTAGTGTGGATCAACCGATGGATAAAGGCTATGGATTGCATTTCAAAGATGACATGTGTAAGATCTTGAATGACTATGGAAAGGAGATTGCTACTGGATCCAAAAAAAAGGTAAGATATTTTTTTAAAATAGTGGTTAGAAGACTTGTTTAGTAGCTCAAGTAGATGAAACCTATCTATGGAATACGAGATTGTGTCGTGTGAATTTTGACAATATTGTTTCTATAATTTCTACTTCTATTCTTAGAGACATTCCTAGAGTAAAGAAGTCTGCCAATACAACTTTTAAGGAATGCCAATTGGGTAAGAAAATAGGGTTTACTTTTCATTCCAAATCTAATAACTCTAATGGTTTGTTGGATCTTGTTCATACTAACTTGTGTGGTCCTGCAAGAATAATTTTTTTGCAAGGTGATAGATACCTTATGTTTCTTATTGATGATGACTACTCTAATATGGGTGACCATTTTGAAAGAAAAGTCAGAATCCTTTCATAAGTTTAAGGTTTTCAAGTCTATGGTAGAGACTTAGATAGGACTGAATTTGAAGTGTTTGAGATCAAACCAAGGATCTGAATTCACATAAGGCAAGTTCAATTCATGTTGTGAGAAGAATGACATAATAAGATAGTTTTCTTCTTTGTGGACCCCGCAACAAAATGTTGTGGTAGAGAGGAAGAACAAAACAATTATAAATAGATCTAGAACCATGATTCTTGTGAGACATGTTTTGCGGATATTTTGGAGAGAAGTGATCAACACTGCAGTGTATACTCTAAACCAAGCACAAATAAAAGGAAACACTAGTAAGACACCTTATGAACTATGGTATGGAAATGTGTCTACTATCAAGTATTTTAAAATTTTTGGTAGAAAATATTACATTAAGAGAGATGAAGACATAATCAAGTTTGATCCAAGGAGTATGAAGGCATATTCCTTGGTTATTCCATTAAGAGTAAGGCATATAGGTGTTATAACAAGAGGATAAAGAAGTTAGTGGAGAGTACAAATGTTAAGGTAGATGAAAGTCTTTAGAATTTACAAGATCTAGTGAATGTGAACATTAGAAGGACAATAATGATAAGAGACAACATCCGCAAGTGCAAAACATAAGTCTAGGTATGATAAAAAAATTTAGAAGATGAGGCCTACACAAGTGGAGAAGATGAAAAAATGCAAAAACTAGAGAAAAGGAAGAAGAATCCAATGTATGTGAGACTGGATCACAATGAAGGACAAGTCATTCATGATAGAAACAAGGGAGTTCAGACAAGGACAAGGATTGAAAAAGATTAAATTCATCTAATATCAGAGGTTGAGCCAACTGATGATGTCTAGACTAAATCTATTTAGGAGCAGATTGAGACTAAAAATGATCACATGGAGAAGCTTAAAATCAAAGCATCCAAACTTGAGGCACTGCTTGAAAGAGAGAACAATGGTGTTAGATTTGTGAAAGGAGAATGCTCCAAGTTTGGTCAAGACAAGCCTAAAGCCAAAAGACATAAGAGCAAGTAAAAGATTAAGAACAAAGCTAAAGATCAGAAAGACAAGGCCAAGAAGAATGATAAGGCTAAGAAGAAGAAATGGCATAAGAAAAAAGATAGAAGACAAAAGTGCAAGGCCAAGAAAAGGAACAAGAGCAAGAAGAATTTGGTAAGAAGACTTAAACCTCATAATTTCAGTGGTAAGTGTTTTGATTGTGAAAAGTTTGGACATTAAGCCTCAGATTGTAGAAGGAAAACTTACTTTCTTAGAGGCAATAGAAATAACCATGTTTCAGGGATACTCAGTAATATGAGAAGGATGAATGATAATGTCACTAAGAAAATAGGTGGATGTTCATGTTCTATGATGAGGAATGAAGAAAATAGACAGAAGATAATTATCATATGTCTTAGATGCAACATGTCTACATAGATTGCTAGATATTGCAGAGACATACACGTAGATGAGTATGGCCTAATAAGAATAGAAAAGAATATGCAAGAAAATGTTGAGATCAATAATGTGGGGAAGAGTGATGAGGACAAGAAACAAGTGACTGGGAAAGGTTATAACTAAAAAGGTATAGAGTGAGAATACAAGTAGAGATACTATTGGTTTCTAATTGCATTATTGTTTTATTATTTTTACCATCACATATTGCCATCAATGCTAAAGTGGGAGATTTTTGGAGAGTTGGATGTGGTTTAATTGATGCCAACATGTCTAGTATGATGTTTGTGTTGGAGATTTTCCAGCAAGCTAGTGCTGACTGTATGTTTGTCATTGATGACAACATATGGTAAGTAGCATGTGTGGAAGACTTATGCAGTAAGATTTGAGTATATGAAGCATGGACATGTTATTAGCATGATATCATGGACACAGAGGTTAATTGTTAGAACTGATAGTTATGTAGAGCTTGTATGAGTAGTATTCCTGACAGAGTTACATGCAGTGTTCTATGAGTGATTGTCCGTACAGTCATCATGAAGTCTTGTGCCTTTGGATATATGATGGAGACGTGTTGATGATGTTACAATCATGGACGCAGAGTCTGATGATCAATAGAAGTAAAGTCATGCAGTCGCTATTCACTAGTAGCAGGTTCCTGTGTTTATTCAGAAGAGCTGACAGAGATTGTATTGGTTCAGGAGTTGTGCTTATTATTTTGGTATGCGCCCTTGGATTATAGATTGGAAAATAGTTAAGAATGTTTGGTTAAGAGCGCATGATGTAATTCATCTTGAGGAGAAATTTTTAGTTACTTTGATAGAGACAATAGTGTGTAGCACAAATCTACATTTATTATTATTGGACAGGTCCCAGATTGTGTTGTGTGCTTAGTAGAATCAATAGAATTATTATTGGAGTATGTTATGGTTTCTCTAATATGATTTCAAGGTGGTTCTAACAGGCCGAATTGATTATATCATTTAAAGGAAAGATATTTATAGGCAATCATTTGTGATTGCTAAAGCATGGTTCATAGTTGATTGTGAAGAGCAAAGAAGAGTGTGCGAAGTGTTGAGCCATCGGCAGAAGGTCTATGTGACCAAGTGAAGAGTTTATGGTATACATTGGAACTGATCCAGACAGCAGGTCAAAGTAAAATTCACCAAGATCCAGATATAGTGTATATCTATTATTCAGAAGGTTATAGCCTTCACCCCTTTGAGCAGTGTGCTCTCAGACAGTGCGTCCTCACCCCTAACAGGGTTAATTGTAAAAGACTCCTAACAAGGTCTGACCCTTAACCAAGTCATTGTACTAAATGCATTGTAAATACAACTCCTAACAAGGTTAAGGATCTTCTAACAAGGATCATAAAACACTAGTGCAGATTATTAGTGGGTGTCAATTCCCACCGGGGTTTTTACCTATTTGGGTTTCCCTGTAACCAAAATATTGGTGTTGTATTCAAGTGTTCTATCATTGTGTTTATGCTTTATGTTTAAGTATAGTTAATTGGATAAAGAATTGAAACTTGTAGATAATGGATTCACCCCACCCCCCCGCCCCCCCTCTCAGTTATCTCTTGGGACTATTCCTAACAATTGGTATCAGAGCCAAGTGCCTTAGAGAGAAAGTTTAATAGCTTGAGGTTGATCAGATGACATTCTTTAGAAAAGGCAGTCCTAAGTTTGATAGAGAGAATTATCTTGATTGGAAGAACAAGATGATGACACATTTGTAGTGCATTGCTTTTGAAGATTTTGAAGTGGCTATCAAGGAAGTTCAGATCCCCTCTCTAGCAGACCTTGCAAAGGATGATGCTACTAGCAAGAAGAAGGATTTGTTCCATCAGGATGCAATAGAAAAATAAGCCCTTATCAGTGCCCTATCTGATAGTTAGTTTTCAAAGATAAAGAAAGCAGACACAACCTACAAGATATGGAAGCACCTAAAAGACATGTTTGAAGGAGATAAACAAGAAAAGAATGTGTGTAGAAAGACATGGAAGAAAAGTACAATCCATTGGAGATGCTACCTGAAGAGAACATAAGAGCCTACAATCAAAGGATCAATGAAGCAGTTGCTAGAATCATAAACAATGGTGGAGAAATCTCAGAAGAAGACATCATGGATAAGGTAATGACTACCTTGACACCAGAATATGAGAACAAGATAAACATCCTTGATGAGACTATGCAATTTTTAGAAAACTTCAAAAGAGAAACCTTAATCAGGAAGATTGATGCATTTGAAATATCAAGTTTGAAGACAGAGCCTAAAAGTGAGACAACCTTCAAAGCTTCGGTCCATGGTAAGAAATCCTTGAACACCTTGGTAATTTTGATGATGATGATGAAAAAAAAACTCTAGATGATTTCATTGCTATGATTGCTAAAAGAGAAAAGAAAGGAAAAGGAAAATATGAAGGACAATTACCATTCAAATGCTTTTCATGTAATAAGATTGATCACTTTGCATCTAAGTTTCCTACAAGAGTTAAAAAAGTTCAAGAATGACTACAAGCCTAAGTATACAAAGGAATGCTAATATGCTGGAGATGGAGTATTAGATGAAGAATCAATAGAAGACACCTTATGAGCTATGGTTTGGTAATGTTCCCATAGTGAAATACTTTTGAATCTTTGGAAGCAAGTGCTACATCAAGAGGGATGAAGCATTAGGCTAGTTTGATGCAAGAAGTGATGAAAGTATTTTTCATGGTTACTCTACTAAAAGTAAAGCTTATAGATGTTTTAACTTGAGATTGAAGAAAATCATTGAAAGTTCTCATGTTAAGATTGATGAAAAGTTTATGGTTCAAGAAAGATATCATGATTATTCACCTATGATTGAAGAAGAACCCAGACCTCCCACTAGTGAGATAATTATTTTGAAGAGATGTTTGACAGTATTAGTGTATTATTCAATGACCCTGAAACAAGTGAAGAAGAAACTCAGAAGGAAGATGAGTCAGTACCACCTAAAGTTTCAAAGTATACATCTAGATATCACTCTAAGGATGACATCATTGGAGATCAGAGTGGCAAAGTCACAACAAGATCAAAAGCAAAGAATTCAGCAAGCAATGAGGCAGTATGTTTACAATCTCAGATTGAACCTTTAAGTGTTGAAGATACATGTAATGATTAAAATTGGCATGATGATATGAAAGAAGAACTAGATCAGATTATCAAGAATGATACTTGAGAATTGGTCCCAAGACCTAGTAATAAGAATGTGATTGGAACCAAGTGGATATTCAAAAACAAGATGAATGAAGATGGCACAGTAGTAAGGAAAAAAGAAAGGTTAGTATGTAAGGGATATGCACAAAAAGAAGGCATTGATTATTCAGACACATTTGCACCTATGAGCAGATTAGAAGCTATTAAGTTGTTTCTAGCTAATGCAACAGTCACAAAATTCAAAGTCTATCAGATAGATGTCAAGTCAGCATTCTTGAATGGAGAGCTAAAAGAAGAAGTATACATTGAGCAGCCAGAAGGATTCACCTTATTAGACAAACCTGATATGGTATGTACATTGAAGAAAGCCCTCTATGGACTTAAGCAAGCCCCTAGAGCATGGTATGAGAGACTTGATGGATATATAACAAAAATTGGACTCAAGAAAGGAGCAACAAATTGTAATCTATTAATAAGAGAGACATCTGAAGGTCTACTACTTGTAGCTATATTTGTTGATGACATTATCTTTGGAGGTAATGAAAAACTTAGTGTTGAATTTGCTAAGGAGATGTAGATGAGCATGATTGGACCTATCAAATAATTTTTTAGGATTAAATGTTCAGTAGACAGAGAAAGGTATTCTCATTTAATCAGTCCAAATATGTGAAAGAGATATTGAAGAAGTTCAAGATGGATGATTGAAAGCGAGTGGGCACACCTATGATAACTGGATGCAAGCTTACAAAAGAAGATGATTCTCCAGTAGTAGATAAAATATTATACAAGTCTATGATTGGTAAACTCATATATCTTACTCAAACTAGACCAGACATTTCTAATGTAGTTGGCATAGTTGGAAGATTTGCAACAGAGCCTAAACAAAGTCACCTCATGGCATTAAAAAGAATATTCAGATACTTGCAAGGCACTATAGATTATGGTCTATGGTATCCTAATTCAGAAAATGTTGAGCTTCATGTATATACTGATGCAGATTGGGTAGGATGCATTGATGATAGAAAGAGTACTTCAGGAGGAGCAATGTTTCTTGGTTACAGACTTATCACTTGGACAAGCAAGAAGCAAAATTGTATCTCTTAGTCAACAGCAAAATGAGAGTATGTTGCAGCAGTCCTGAATTGTTCTACAATTGTTTGGATCAAGCAAATGATAAAGAATTTTAGAATTCAGATTGACTATCCTATTGTTATTCATTGTGATAACACTAGTACTATCAATATGTCAAAGAGCCCTATGATGCATGCAAAGACAAAACACATTGAGATGATAAGTATCACTTCCTAAGAGAAAAAGTGGCAGAGAAAGAAGTCAAGTTGGACTATGTGAGTACTAAAGATCGGTTAGCAGACATATTCACAAAGCCCTTGCCAAATGATACTTTTGAGGATCTCAGGGAGAAGTTAGGAGTAATTCCCTTCCCTGATTCTGCTTAGAAGAAAGAAGAAAAAACATCAGTCCTCAGGGACTGATGAAAGGTTGACTACTCTACCTTAGGAGTAGTACCGGTGCTTAAAAAGAATGGTGCCCTTTGCCATTGATGTCAAAGGGGGAGTAATATATAGTCATGAAAATAGAAGTAAAGAAGGAGTAATATACTAAGGGGGAGCAGTATTCAGTCATGAAAACAATTCAGTTGAGAAAATGGAGAATGTTGAAGAATATTACAACAGATGGAGGATTCATCCTTGGGGGAGTTTTGATGAGGAAATGGAGAATGTTATAAAAGAATTACTTATTTGGATTGGTGGTGTTTTTCATTCCATATGTTGCCATCAATGCCAAAGGGGGAGATTGTTGGAGATTTGCTAGCAAGCTAGTGCTGACTGTATGTTTGTCATTGATGACAACATATGGTAAGTAGCATGTGTGGAAGACTTATGAAGTAAGATTTGAGTATATGAAGCATGGACATATTATCAACATGATATCATGGACGCAGAGGTTAATTGTTAGAATAGACAGTTATGTAGCAGCTTGTATCAACAGTATTTCTGACAGAGTTACAGACAACGTTTTGTGAGTGATTGTCTGTATAGTCATCATGGAGTCTTGCACCTTTGGATATATGATGGAGACATGTTGATGATGTTACAATCATGGACACAGAGTCTAATGATCAATAGAAGTGAAGTTATGTAGTCACTATTCACCAGTAGCAGTTTCCTTTGTTTATTCAGAAGAGCCGACATAGATTGTATTGGTTCAGGAGTTGCGCTTATCATTTCGGTATGTGCCCTTGGACTATAGATTGGAAAAGAGTTAAGAATGTTCAGGTAAGAGCGCATGATGTAATTCATCTTGAGGAGAAAGTTTCAGTTACTTGGGTAGAGCGGACAGTGTGTAGCGTGCATCTACATTTATTATTATTGGACAGGTCCCAGATTGTGTTGCGTACTTAGTAGAGCTGACAAAATTATTATTGGAGTATGTTATGGTTTCTCTAATATGATTTCATGGTGGTTCTAACAGGTTGACTTAATTATATCATTTAGAGAAAATATATTTATAGGCAGTCATTTGTGATTGCTAAAGCATGGTTCATAGTTGATTGTGAAGAGCAGAGCAGAGTGTGTGAAGTGTTGAGCCATTGGTAGAAGGTCTATGTGACCAAGTGAAGAGTTTATGCTATACATTGGAACTGATCCAGGAAGTAGGTCAAATCATAGTTCACCAAGATCTAGATATAGTGTATATTTGTTATTCAGAAGATTGCAGCCTTCACCCCTTTGAGTAGTGTGCTCTCAGACAATGCGTCCTCACCCCTAACAGGGTCTGACCCTTGACTAGGTCACTGTACTAAATGCATTGTAAAGACAACTCCTAACAAGGTTAAGGATATTCTAACAAGGATCATAAAATACTAGTGTAGATTATTAGTGGGTGTCAATTCCCACTGGGGTTTTTACCTATTTGGGTTTCCCCATAACCAAAATATTGGTGTTGTGTTCAAGTATTCTATCATTGTGTTTATGCTTTATGTTTAAGTATACTTAATTGGATAAAGAATTGAAACTTGTAGATAACTGATTCACCCCCCCCCCCCCCCCCCCCCTCTCACTTATCTCTTGGGACTATTCCTAACAGTTTGGATGTTTAGTGTGAAGTTTGGATGTTTTGATATCCGTTGTGAAGTTTGAATGTCAGATATGTAGTTTTCCCATCAATGTAGTATGTTTAGATGAATGGTGAAGGAAGGTTATTGAAGATAAGGATTCACACACCTCATGGGATGATGTAAAGGTTGTCTACATGTTTCATGCCAATTTTTGAACCATCATCTAAGATATGCAATAGGGAATCTTTCAGAAATGGTGAAAATTGTTCAGAAAAGATGTATCTTCTAGATAAGTGTTTTATCAAAGAATATTTTGACTATTACATGCAAAACATTAAGATTCTATTTAATTGAACATGTAATAGGTACTATAAATGTTTAGAAAATACAAGAAAATCAACGTGACAAATAAAACACCATTAAAAAAATATTAACATAACAAATGCAAAATGCACTAAAATAGGGTAAAATCAACTTCACCGTATTAATTATGTGGGAACTATAAACCTCACTAATTTGTAGAGCTCAAAGATTTGCGAGTGTTTGGAAACAATATATATGAAGATATACACGTATTGGTTACACTCTATATTGGCACCATAAAGATCAAAGAAATTGAGCAACCTAAGATTAAAGAAATCGAGCAGCCTAACATTAAATTGAAATGCTTTCTTATTACCTGGATTTTTAGCTTTGACTCTGACAATGGTCCAACTATTAACGGTAACCCCTACAATATTTCACTAGTTGCATGAACATGAAAGAAGTCAAGATACCATGTTCCAATATTATGGCTCACGCATGTTGGTCTATACATGTTGTTCTCTTCTTTCTTATAAAAATTTGGATCCCTCTTCCCTCTTTCGTTTATTTTTTATCCCTTTAAGCTCTTAGAGGAATTTCCTGTAAAGACCTGAGAACGACTAGGCTGATCTTTCATAAATAAACGTAGCGGCTGAATCGGTCTTCCACAATTAAATGTAACCGCCCTTCATGTGATCTAAGTAGTCTCCATGTAATGAAGTGACAATCCTTCATGTGATCTGAGTAGTCTCCACATAATGAAGTGTAACTGAGAGGAATGTGAACCATTTCTTTTTTATTTACACAGAAAATGCTGCTCCACATTTTTATGTTTAAGAACAAATATAAATAATTTATTTATTTAATTGATTTAAGATTATTTTCCAATTTACTTTTACATTTTGAATTGGTGAGTTTATGATTTAGGAATCAAATTTTGAATGGAATGTGTTCGCTTATTTCTTTATGACCGTTGGAAAAAACAACAAAAAATGAAAAAAGTAGAAAAACAAAGTTATCATTTATGCTTTCATCCAAGTTCAAAGAATGTCTAAACATAACACTGTTACCATTTAATGCTTTCAATTTCACTATTATATAACACCAGAAGCTCTGAGGGTTTCCTCATCTAGGCTGGGTTTTCAGTTGTATTAGTTTTTGGATCAAAAAAATATCAGGCTTATTATCTCTAATCATATTCCTAACAATATCTTTCTTATGAGGATTATTTAATCCTCTAATATTCCAAGAGATGATCTTCATACCTTAATAAAAGATCATGTCTCTAGGATGGTCTTTTGGCTTCCATCCACTATATTCTTATTAGCTTCCATGGCTCTCTTTCTTTGATTAGATGGTCTTCCTAGAGAAGGCTGGACCCCTCCCATGTCCCCAGTTTCACTACTCCTTGTGTTTTTGACAGGCAAATTATTCTTTTTCTTATTATTCTTAGATTTTCTAACATCCTCAGAGGCTATAGAGCCATCATCTTGACCACTCTCACACCCCTGTAAAGCATGATTAATAGCTTCAACATCCCCCCATTTCAGAGTCTAGATCTCAGAAAAAGTACTCGTCACCGCCACTGGAGAGCTCTGTGATAAATCTGATAGTCCTTGACTCAAAACTATACATTGTTGAGCATCCTGAAACTCACTAGCAACCACCAATCTATCTTGAGGCAAAGGAGACACATATGCGTTAATCTGCATAGGCATACCTGACACCACATCGTTCACCAAGCTCAAACCTGGACTGCAATTCAAATAGAAGTCTCCTTTTTATTATTCTCCTCTTCCTCATCAAAGGTGTCTCTCACCATCAACTTATGGGTTCTTGCATTTCCCCCCTTATGTTTCATCCAAACACCCGTTCCTAATTTCTTCACACTAACCTTGTGGGGAACCATTGCTTTCCTCATTTCCACCCTCAATATTAGTGTTATTCTGCTCATTTTCTATAGGGTTCGAGTTCTAAATATCACACCCATCATTTGTAGGATGAGAACTCCTAGAAGAAGCAATCCCATTCTCCTGATGCTTCCCAACAGGGACCCACTTCTTCATCTTCCTTTGAACAACCTTGCTCGGGCATTTCTTTGCCCAGTGGCCACCTTTCTTACAAGGAAAGTAAGCAAAAGGAATCGATTCATTTTCAATCTTCTGTGCCCAGGATCCCAGCTTAGATTGAATGGCAATAGACTTAGGCATATCGGCATCTTGAATCACTCTGACATAGATTCTTGCATAAGTTAACCTTCTCTTGGAAGCCGTAACAGGGTCAATAGATAACAACTCACCAAAGGAGCTGACAATCCCAGAGAAACATCCTCCACCCAATATTCTAGAGGAAGGCTCAGAAGTTTAATCTAGACCGGGGCTTGGACCACCGACTCATCCTAAAAAATGAGATTAGGGTACCATTTATGAAGAATCAAAGTATTTTTACCAATCGTCCAAGGCCCATTACATAAAATACTCATGCGATCCTCTTCACAAGAGAAGAAGAAAGACATACAACCCTTAGTCATGGCCACCACATCAACTTGTTCTTTTAAAACCCATTTCTTCTTAACAAGGGCATGAACCACCTCAATGTTCGACCTAACACCCAATAATCTACCCACAAGAGAGTTTTCCATCCTAGCTATATTGAAATCTATGATCTGATCTGGAACAACAATGGTAAAACTCCCTTGAGTTGGGTTCGAAATATTCTTAACAGGCAGTAAAGACAACTTACCCGTGGATTTAGCACTGAAAAGGGAAGACCACTTTTTTGCCCCAACTTGTCCTCGTTTCCCTCAGTCTCTCCAAGATGCCTTGTTGCAGAAGGCCCTGCTTCTGCCCCTGCCACACCATTCCTGCCCAAATTCAAAACCAAAATTTGAATTGGACACCTCCCGCTCCCTGCTCCTCCTCCTTCTCCTTGATCCATACGTCTAGATAAGTGTTTTATCAAAGAAGATTTTGACTATTACATGCAAAACATAAAGATTCTATTTAATTGAACATGTAATAGCTACTACAAATGTTTAGAAAATACAAGAAACCAATGTGACAAACAAAACATCATTAAACAAAATATTAACATAACAAATACAAAATGCACTGAACTGGGGTAAAATGAACTTCACCATATTAATTATGTGCAAACTATAAACCTCACTAGTTTGCACTGAACTTGGGTAAAATCAACTTCACCGTATTAATTATCTGAATTGGTCTTCCACAATTAAATGTAACCGCCCTTCATGTGATCTGAGTAGTCTCCATGTAATGAAGTGACAACCCTTCGTGTGATCTGTGTAGTCTCCACATAATGAAATGTAATGAGAGGAATGTGAACCATTTCTTTTTTATTTACATGGAAAATGTCTCTCCGCATTTTTATTTTCAAGAACAAATATAAATGATTTATTTAATTGATTTAAGATTATTTTCCATTTTACTTTTACATTTTGAATTGGTGAGTTATAATTTAGGAATCAAATTTTGAATGGAATGTGTTCGCTTTTTTCTTTATGACCGTTGGAAAAACAGCAAAAAAATGAAAAAAAAGCAGAAAAACAAAGTTATCATTTATGCTTTCATCCAGGTTGAGGGAATGTCTAAAAATATCTCTGAGGGTTTCCTCATCTAGCCTGGGTTTTCACTTCTATATAATCCCATTGGTTGTGATCTTTTGAAGTACAGGGGGGAATTGTATTCTGGAACGTATGAATGCCGAGGAGGAACTGCACGTGTTTCATCTCGATGATCTGCAGCGCTGTGTTGACGATGACGCGAATTTCAGACTTCATTGCCTCCACTCCCGCTATTCCTTCTTAATCAGGGGATTCTGTAACTCCCAGGTTTTCTTCTTTTGTAATAAGTTATGCTTGTATACAGATCAATACCTGTTATGGCATTTTCATTTTGCTCTGATTATCGTATCTTGCTTTAGATCCGAGGGCATTTGTTTGAAATGACATTTCATATTTACTATCTCTATTTACTATTCATATTTACTAGATGAGGTCGATTTACGGTCTAAGATTGTAGTTCGCTTGCGACAGAATGTTTTATTGCAGCTTCATATGGACACTGGGTTTGAGGCTGAGGTTTCAGACACGATCATTCATTTAATTATTTTTTATTTTAAAATAAGCATTGTTCTGCACGAGGTATTCAGATCCTAGGGTTCATGTCCCACTGAATTGATATATAAATTGTGGGTTTCTTTAAATTATATTTAATTAGTCTTGATATTTTAAGTATATTTGCCCAAAAAACACTTATCTCTTTCTATTATAGGGAACAGTCCGCCCCCTCATTCCCAATCCTCTGCAATTTTGCTCAAGGTATTCAACACATTCAGAGGACAATACAGATCATTTTCTGCCTGGCCTTCAACTTACCATTGACTCATGGGATGGCCAGGTATGCGTTCCCTCACCAGATGGCTATATCTTATCATTTCCATCTCTTCACTTGACAAAATTTAGCTAAGATTTATATACAACTTGCTAGAGCTTATCTCTTAAAGTAAATACCCTGCATTCTACCCTTATCTAATGTTAATCGATATAGATTTGAAAACCATTTTTATTTACTTCTCTTCCGAATAGCTCAAATAGCCTTACAACCAACCAGCGTGATGACATCACAGTCCATTGTGATGAGATGAGATGTTCTGGATGTAACTGTTTGTTACTTATATCCAAAACCTCTCAACTCGTTAGTCTCATGACTAATACTCAAGGGAGGTGTGGAATTGGTTGTTATGTTCCTCCTTCCCTGCAATATGTGTCGAGCTCAAGCGGCCTCATCTAAACAGTTGACCGTCATACTGGCTAATTTCAAATGCTAGTGATTTTATTTCCACTAAAGTTGAAATTAGAACATAATGACTCTGTAAGTTCTTCCAGCTCAGGCTACACTCTCTCTACTCAATCTGTTAACATTGGCTGGAGAGATTCTATTTGTAAAACTAAGTATATGCTCCTACAGTAGAGAGTTTGGGGTGGGGTGTTTGTGGTGATCCAGGAATTATAATTTCCTTTTTCATATGCTAATTGAGATTTAATGGTTTTCATGACCCCCAATCTTTGTTTCTGATATAGATTGCCTACAATCTACCTATGTAATACAATCTTTGTTGATCACTAGAGTATTTGCTTCAAGTGAATGTTGTAATTCTGCATCACGCCTGTTAAAGTGCAGAAATCCATATGACATTAAAGAATAGGTTATAGGAAATATAAAACAATTCTGGATAAGAAAAAACACACCTATTGAAACTTTGGGAGTACAACATATGTACATTTGATTTGCAACGGTAAAAAATTAATGTACATATTGTTTCAACCAGTTCAGAAAATAACATTTCATTTTTACTATCTGTATTCTATACAACTGTTGTGTTCACAGTTTCTAGTTTGTCCTACATGTATGAGTTAAATATTCTTTTCCTCCGACATTTTTGCAATTTCTAGTAATTTGGAAGATCTGTAAAACATATTTTGTCTTTCAGCATTTGTATATTCAATTCTGTAAAGTTATATTCTCTTCAATTCTACACTTCGAAGCTATATTGGAATGTTTTCCTACACTGTTTATATTTCTAATTTGCTAATTGGAGATGGTTTGCAAACAAATCTTGTCTCTTGGAGATGGATTGCAAACTATAGTAATTTGTAAATAATACTAATTTATATTCTTTCTATCTTTTCCCTGTCTGGAAATTGAATCACAAATGTTTGGGAAAATTAGATTCAAACTTAGAACAATCCTCTTCCCATTGGTCTGCTTTTCAACCAGGCTGAGGTCCAAGACAACCTATAATTCTATATTAGCTACCTGTACAGGACTCAGGGTAAGAGTTGGAAAATTAGACAGCTATCCCTCCCATGGACAGCTAAACAGCCGCTCTACTTTGCCTTCAACGATAAGTTCTGGCTGTAGACCAATATCCCTCCAGGAGTATATATGGCTGTAGAATATAACAAGGAATCCACTATTATGAATTATTTTATTTGCAATAATATTGTTCAATTATCAAACAAGAGGTTAAATATATTTATCTTATTGGTAGCCATTAAGAAATGCTCTCAAGGACTGAAGATTCAAAAAAGTGTTTGCTCCAAATACAGGGGATAGTAATTCCCTGTACTGTTTCAAATGTGCACAAACACCACAAGGTGACTAAAATCTAAAAGCTGTAATAGGCCATTTGTACAGTCTATCAACCCATAGCTGCCTGGTGTAGGGAAATCAGTGAGATTGGCATGGAATTCACAATAAGAAGCCAACATAATTTGTGGAGCTGTAAAATACTGAAGAATCCATTAAAATACTGAAGAATCCATTAACTACTGTATTTATAGCAATACTCAAGTATTTACTCTGAATTCTGGAATGAATAAAGTACGACTGTCTTCTTAAGCTTTATGCAGTTGGGAAGGGGCAGTGCGCTAGACAGAGACCCTTTGTGGTGAGGCCTTCGGTCCAGGCCAGATTCATATGCTCAGAAATTATATGCTGACGTCGGTGATTTAGCTGAGAAATTTGCTTTCCATTCATCTTTCCAATGCAGAAATTTCTTCAAGCACATAGAAATGTCATGGTCAGGGCTTGGATTGCTTTATTGGATTTATAATCCATTTTTTCCGTGTTGGTTATTAATATTCAAACTAGGTTTGGGATGAGTTGGAGTAGCTATCCTATTGAATGTATCATGGTGGATTCTTGATATTTGTCAATTCTTGCATATTGTTTACTTTTGCCAAGATGCTTGGAGAAGATTTTCCTTGCTCGCTTTTTGGGATTTATGGGCTTTTGTTCGGCTTCCAATACTTCAGCTATCATGTTATGGTTAGTTAGGGAACAGTAGTGTTTGTTTTCTCCTCAAGAATCAAAACTCAATTTCTGTCAATGAAAACCTTAAATTAGGATCAGAGAATGAACACAATCTTTGAAGAGCTATGATTGTTCTAGTCACATTCATTTGTGTGGTTGGTATTTTTAGTTTAGAGTCCTGGTATATGATGTCACTGACTATTATGATGGGTCATCTAAAAGATGCAGCATTTGAAGACGATGCATTATCTATCTGGTAAGGGGCTTGTCCAAATCTACCAACTTCAAAAATTTAACATTTCTATCAAAATGCAGTTTTTAATCTTCTGGCAAATCCTATTAAGCATAACCTTATAAAGATTGAGATGAACTGATGGATGCATTGGAAAGACCTCATGTTTCTCGTTTCCTTGGTCAATGGACAGGTACGGGAATTAGGTCCTTTAGTCCTGGTGCATATGGTTGTTTAGACCCATTATCTGTTGTAATTCTTACTGTAGAATTCACCCCATTTGACAGTTTTGATCTATTCCTTTTGCAGCATAATTTTGAATGGATGGAGAAGCCATGATCTTCATAGGTTTGAATGGATGGAGAAGCATTTCTTTATACAAAATGTGTCTTCAATTTTTTGACTGCTGGCTTTTTCTTATCTTTGGGAAGTTTGTAACCGGTGGTCACTGCTTAGACTGCATTGACTTTGTGCAGTGGCAGAATATGAAACTGGGAGCTGGCCACCCAAGAGCCACAAAATTCTTTGTACTATTCACAAATAGTGAAGTGGCCATGGAAAAAAGTGTCCAACATGGGAATTTTACTTGGAGTGACAAAGATTTTAAATAGTGTTCATGACTCTAATTATTGAAGTTGGCCGATTTGATTTTTGGTTCATACTGTTGTATTATAAATTTTGAAGGCTCTTGTCTCTTTATGGAGACATCTCAGGTTCTACAAACTTGACCTTGATAGCTCTGGTGGCCTATGTAAACACGGTACAATAAATTTGACCTTAGCGTATGTAAACTTAGGGCTCACACTTTTGTATTATAAATTTTGAGGGCTAATGTGAAGCCCTAATAGCCTCTGTAAACATAGGGTGCTATAAATCTTCTTTTTATCTTTGATAGCATATGCAAACATAGGGTTCATAACTTTTTGTATAATAAATTTTTGAAAGCTTTTGTCAAGCCCCGGTAGCCTATATAAACATAGGGTGCTACTATGTTATCTGGACCAACTTTTATAAATTTGACATTTGAGCCAAGGTAAAACGTTTTCTTCCCCTAAATTTTCAATTTCCTCTTTTTTTCTTTATACCCAAGAAATTAAATTGCATGTATGATTCTCATTCTAATACTAATCACATTTTTCACTGATTTTTGTAGGGTTTTCCACACCATCATTCTCTTTTGTTGTGCAGGTTGCTCAAGCCCAGGGTCACCTCAAGTTGTGGGAAGCAATTGGCATTCTCTGATGCTATTGATTACTATAGTCATAAACATCATTGTAATGTCTGTAGTGAAATGCTAGAGTGTCTCAATAGTCATTGCAGTCAATGCAAAACCAATTTTAATTTTACAATTACACTTTTGAATCAAATTGATCAACTAACTTGTAAATTATATGTAAATGTATTTGTTGTTTAATATAATTTTTTTATTTGGGAGGGGTTGAATTTGCCCCCTCCTTTAGGTTGGAGGGAATGGTCATTGGTCATGATCATTCTTTTCAGCCTAATGTTGCTGTGTTGATTTTCATATTTTTATTATATTGTATAGATCCAATGCTGCTTTGCATTTAGATTATTTTTACTTCATCACATTTTATGATTTAAAATTTTCAATTAGTGCAGTTAATTAATTATTAGGCAGTATTGTAAAAATTATTGTTGTGTTATTAGTACATTGTGATCTAAATATGTTTATTTAATGTATTTTATTTTTTGAGTTCATATATTTTTTGTGTGAAGCCCATTCTTGAATATTGATTTACTCATTATTTATTGAATTGAGTTTGAATTTTAGCATTCAGTTGCATTTTATTCATTTTGGCATGCACTTAGGTTTGCATTTATTGTTTGTCTAAAGTCACTTTTGGGTAAAAGCACAATCGGGTGTCACCCTTTTGGCTAACCCGACTAACTCGGCCGAGTCCTACTCGGCCGAGTAGGACTCGGCCGAGTCTACGAGGGACTACTAATAGCCCGCTCAATGGTTTTAGCCCCTCATTTGAACAGTGAGGGGCTAAGGAAAGCGGCTAAAGAGTGATAGTGCAACTCGGCCGAGTCAAAGGTAGATTTTTTTTTTATTTTTTTTATTTTTTTGTTTGTGTTTTTTAGTTATTTTTTATGTATATATGTTGTTTAAATATTTTTTAATTATTTTTTTAATATTCATATGTAAAAAAAAGTCTTTTCTTAATATGTATTGTATTTACTTTTAAAAATGTACAAAATTAACAAATAAAACTTAAACATAGAAAACATATATAATTTAAGTAAAATGTAAACTGGAACGTTTAAAAACATGAAATAGTCCACCTACCCTTGAGACATTTAATAAGACCATTAAAACCTAATAGGATGGATGTAATTATAAGATCCAATATTTAACTTAATAATATCAAAATTAAAACATAATGGACTATCTACTCTTACTGACCTAATAGGAACACTTTTAAGACTTAACATCCACTAAATATGACCTATTAGGACCCTTAAGACCTAATAGGACCACTTAAGACCTAATAGAACTTAATAGGTCAAAATAGTTCACCCTCACTTGGCTCAATAAGACCTAATTAAAACCTTTAAGACCTAATGTGACCCTTAAGAGCCAATAGGACCCAAATGACAAGGACAAGTGCAACCGCTACCTAGGTTAAATGACTAAACAGTGTAGTAAGCAACTTACCTTATGCATTCAATAATCATCATTGTTCGAGTTATATTGTTTTCATGCCATTAGATCAACTTATATATTAAAACAACTTTTCTTTATAGCATGCACTTTTATTTTATTTCATTGTTGACTCCTGATAAATTAATCCTTAAGTTTTAAGTTGTCATGTTTTTTAATATTGAACGAAGTAGTTTAATAATGACTAGATGCTATATCAATAAATGGAAAGAAACAAAATAGACTAGCATAACCAAAACACATAATAGTCACAAAAATGTTGAAATAAAGTATCATTATCCATTGTAACACTCTTTGATTTAGCCCAAATATTTAGTATATATCTTTGAAATTGCATTACTTTCTTTTTGATATTTTAGAGTTGGACCATGATATTGGCATTCATCTTTATAAGACCTATAGTTGTGAGACAGGAAAGGCAATATGAAGAAAGATGTCATAGTAAATCCTAAGAATTATATAGTTATCTGATAACAATTATTAGATAACATTTGCATACTAATGTGTTTTAACTTATCACACTTTGTAATACAAAATTAATCATTTAATTATTATCAAGTCACAAGAAAACTATACCATCAATATCATATAACTTTCTATAAAGCCAAGGTAGCCAACTAAATTGATTTGAAATAGTATTGTTTGTTTGAACACTTTGCTATCATTGAACTCTTAACACTTTTCTTTTTTATTGATTTATTATTGTTAGTAGATTGAGTAATTAAACATTTTTGTCTAGTGCCAATATTATTTAATCAATTCAATTAGTTCTCTTTAATCTTAGTCATGGTCTAGATTGTCATATTTCCTTATTCTATTTGTCATGGCCCGTGGATGATCAAACTCCCCTATGCATTTTTTTTAGTCTAAATAAATATAGTGCTGGATATTATCAAAACTATTATTTTCATCCTTTGCTAAGAAAATTCCTATTTATCAAAATGAATAAAGCCCTAACTCTTATTATATCTAGGATACCTTAATTATAAGGTCATCTTTATTTTTAGTTGCCTAAAGTTACCAAACTAAGGTTTTGATACTATCTAAAACTTAGGATAAAGTATTTTCCTATAAAAGTTCCATAACACATTGTGGTAATCATAACACAGTCAAACATTACAGAGTCCCTCTAAGAGAAGGTTAATACCCAATAGGACCCTTAAGACAAGCTCATAAGACCCTTAAGATGAGCTCATTTAAGACCAGGTTAAGAACCATAAGATGATCTCATAAGACCCTTAAGACGAGCTCATAAGACCCATAAGACCAGGTTACTTTCAACCTAATTAAGACTCTTAAGACTCTTAAGACCCATGAACCCCTTTCCAAATTATTATACATTTTCACCATTTCTTTTAGTATTTAATTTCAATATAATGTTTTTCCCTCTCTAGTTATGGAAATTTGTACAAATTAATTTTTGTCATGTGTGTAAAGTAAATATGTACATGTAAATATGCATTCAAATTAGTAAATATGCGTGCACATGAATTAGTTCTACTACCATGATTGAATATATGTGTAAATGCCTTCAAGTTTAAATTATGTTTTTAAATATTTAAAAATATTACACATGTGCATATGTAAATGCATGAATTTAAATGTTTAATTTAATATAATTTAATTTATATTATGTAAAAATGCATTTGAAAATTAGTTCATGTGTGTTTGTTTGAAGTTTTTAAAATGTTTTCATGTTTACTTGAAGTATTGTACAACACATGTACAAATTGAAAGTTAGATATTTTTAATTTATTTAAATTAATTTGTAGATATATATATATATATATATATATATATATATATATATATATATATATATATATATATATATATATATATCAATTGATTTTCTAATATTTGGATGTATGTATATGTGCACATGTGCCTACTTGCAGCGAGCATTTTTTATCTATATCTAGATCTAGATATATATTACTTTTGTGTGCATGTATCACTCATGGCTTCTAGTGGTTCAGATCAGAGTGTCCATGATAGTCATGGATCACGAGCTCCCTCAGACCATAATAGTACCCAGGCCCCACATGCTAGAGATAGTCGTAGAGATGAGACTATCTCTAGGATGCAGGCTGCTCTGACTGCATTAGAGCGAACACTGCAGAATAGTACTACTCTCCCTAATAGGGAGAAATTGACAGCTATACGCACTGAGCTCATGAGTATGATTCAAAAGGCTGAATCATACAATCCATATGACGATGTATCGATTGATGTTTTTTTATCATAGCCTATCTAGCACTGTCATAGGGACAGTAGGTTGGAGGACAGTTGATTCAGATGTCTCAGTCACTCAGGTGAAGAACATGTTTGGCACCCATTACATCAATAAGAGGGTGGTTCGAGCATATAGGGTCACTTTTTGTACAGATGACATAGTGGCCCCTTTTATATATCCTAGATGGTTAGCAACACATCATATGTGGCCCTAAAAGGATGAGGTGCCACTATATTTCTGCAAACAATTGTTTGCAGAGTTTCATTTGGGCTATGATGTTGACTACACAGATCTACCTCCACATGCTGGTCAGGGTCGGGGGAGATATCAGGATAAGTGTAGAGGACCCGATATACCACAGCCCCCTAGTAAGAGGGCATTGGTGGGTCAAAACCTTTTGGTTCTTCCAAAAGGTTTGGAGGCCTACACTGGAGCTGGGCAGGTTGCAGCTGAGGACACACGTTTAGATATGTATTCTAGCATTGCCACCATTGCGACTCAGGTTGAGCAGTTTTCATCTGATCGTGTGGGTAGGTACATGCTTCGATCACAGACGAGTGCATGTGTATCACCATCTAGTCCATTTTATGACCCATACATCAGATTTGATCTTCCTACTCCAGATGAGATAGGACGACTACCTGAGGATCGCGTGCGTGAGATTAGTGGTATGTTAGTGAGTGATCTCCTGGCTGCTTACCAGAGGATTTCTACATTGCATGGGATTGAGCCACGTGATTTACCTACTTTCATTGGAGGAGGACAGTGTCGTAGATCCTTCACAGGCAGCAGTCGAGGTCAGAGCTCAGATGCAGAGGCAGGTTCCTCTAGACAGAGTGTGGATGATCTTACACCGCCTCCACAGCATACACAGGCTCCCACACAGCATACACAGGCTCCCACACAGCAGACACAGGCTACGACCTCACGAGTTCATAGTAGATTCTCAGATTTGCTTATGGACGACACCATTGATCCTGATGCAATGTCCTTGCACTCTTCTGAGTTATCCGACCTTGGACGTGCATTACAGCAGGTACAAGAATCTGGATTTAATTTCAATTTATATAGATATACATGTGTACATATAGTTCTATATTTAAATTTAAATGTATTTAAATGTGGTACAGGACATTGCGACAGGTGCTGCATATGGAGATTTAGAGGAGCCTGTTGATCCGATTCATCATGATACAGAGGTACACTTGAAATAAATTAAAAATTAAAATTTTATAAAATTTATTTACATTTCAAGTTCTTATATATATATATATATATATATATATATATATATATATGTAACATTATATTTACATTTACAGACTCAGGTCCAGCAGGACAAGGATCCACACAGGCCCGCACATCTAGCACGTGATGGTGATCATCAACGTAGTTGATGTGTTCATTGATACATGTTTGGATTTTGTGATATATATGTATAGACACTTAAACATTGATGTACATGTTTGATTTTTGAGATATATATATATATGTGTGTGTGTGTGTGTACATTTACATTGATATGTAGGTGCATGTTTTGTATATTGATCTATTTGTACATTGACACATGTTTGGATTTTGCACTATATAGACATTTAAACATTGATGTACATGTTTGATTTTTGAAATCTAACTTTAAAATTAATCTTTAATTTCAATGTTCAATCTTTAATCAACATTAATCTTCTATGCCCTTAAGTACCTCTCATGACCCCTTAAGACCGAAAATGATCTAACATGACCCCTTAACCCCTAGCATGACCCCTTCAGCCCTTAAGTACCTAACATGACCCCTTAAGACCTAAAATGACCTAACATGACCTTAAGACCTAATTTGACCTCACATGACCTAATAAGACCCCTTAAGACCTAACATGACCTAAAAGACCCCTTAAGCCCTTAAGCCATGATCCCTTAAGACCTTATAAGACCTAAAATGAGACCTAAAATGATCTAACATGACCCCTTAAGACCTAAAATAAGACCTAACATGACCTAACATGACCCCTTAAGACCTAAAATGATCCCTTAAGACCTAATTTGACCTCACATGACCCCTTAAAGACCAAACATAACCTAATATGACCTAATAAGACCTAGCATGACCTCACATGACCCCTTAAGCCCTTAAGGACCGAACATGACCCTTAAGCCATGACCCCTTAAGCCCTTAACCTCTTAAGCCATGACCCCTCAAGACCTTATAAGACCTAAAAGACCTAATATGACCTAACATGTCCTAACATGACCTAAAAGACCCTTTAAGACGTAATATGACCTCACATGACCTAAAAGACCCCTTAAGACCTAACATGACCTCACATGACCTAATAAGACCCCTTAAGACCTAACATGACCTAAAAGACCCCTTAAGACCTAAAATGATCACTTAAGACCTAATTTTACCTCACATGAGCCCTTAAGGACCAAACATGACCTAATATGACCTAACATGACCTAATAAGACCTAATATGACCTAATATGAGCTAACATGACCTAATAAGTCCTACTATGAACTAATAAGACCTAACATGACCCCTTAAGACCTAAAATGATCTCACATAACCTCACATGACCTCACTATGAACTAATAAGACCTACTATGAACTAATAAGACCTAACATGACCCCTTAAGACCTAAAATGATCTCACATAACCTCACATGACCTCACTATGAACTAATAAGACCTACTATGAACTAATAAGACCTAACATGACCCCTTAAGACCTAAAATGATCTCACATAACCTCACATGACCTTAAATGAACTAATAAGACCTAATATGACCTCACATGACCTCACATGTCCTAACATGACCTCACATGACCCCTTAGGCCCTTAAGAACCGAACATGGCCCCTTAAGCCCTTAAAAGCCCTAACCCCTTAAGCCATGACCCCTTAAGCTCTTAAGCCCTAACCCCTTAAGCCATGACCCCTTAATCCATGAGCCCTTAACCCATTTGGCCCTTAAGCCATGACCCCTTAAGCCCTTAAGCCATGACCTATCTAATCAATCTAAACAAAAAATAGAAATATAGACCTATCTAATATTTATCTAATCAATCTAATCTGATAAATTGAAATTAAAATTCAAGTAGAAAGTAAATTGAAAGTTCTATCCAATCAATTAAAATTCAATTTACCTATCTAATCAATCTAATCAATAAATAGAAATTTATCTAGACTAGAAATGTATGCAATTCAAGAAATCAATCTATTCTAATCAATTGAAAAAAGAATCAATCTAATTTCAATTCAAATATAGACCTACATTTAATCAATCTAAACAAAAAATAGAAATATAGACCTATCTAATATTTATCTAATCAATCTAATGAATAAATTGAAATTAAAATTCAAGTAGAAAGTAAATTGAAAGTTCTAGTTCTAAGAGAGAGAGAGAGAGGGGGGGGAAGGGGAAGGGGAAGGGGGGAGAGAGAGAGAGAGAGAGAGATAACTTTCATCAATTAAAATTCAATTCAGGTTTAATCTTGATCCATAAATTCAATCTAATCATAAATTTCAAATCAAATTTAAAGTCTACATAGAAGTTTCAAATAGGATTTAAATTAAGTATGTAAAAATTAAAATCCTTAAACCTAAAGCTCCTGATACATGTAGTCTGGATCCTCTCTATCCTTTATTATCTCCAAAAGTTTTTCATGCTCTTCAATAGGCAACTTCCACTTTTGGTTTTTACTTGACCCTTTTTTTGACACAGTTTCAAACTGCAATTTCGTCGCTATAACCAAGTGACTATAATGTAGAACTCTCTCTCCACGCATGTATTCAACAAATTTAATTCCATTTTTTTCAATCTTATCTTGTTGATAATAGGTGCCTTCAATAACAACTGAACCAGTCGGATATTTTTGTCCATCACCATCAACAACTTCTTCAAGCAACTTGTGTTTTTCCTTGGTGCATCTTAGTAGATAATAATCTACACCTTCTATATTCTCAGGATCCGCAACCACGGCAAAAATATCACCTACACAATTTATATTTATGTGTACAAGTAAATGTTAAATTTAAACCTCAAGTTCATATATATATATATATATATATATATATATATATATATATATATATATATATATATATATATATATCATGTAAATATACCTAGAAATATAAGGAGGCATTCTAATTAACACTTTATGATCCCATATTGAAACATATCCATTTGCAATATTAACACATTGACTCATTGTGTTGTTGTTAAGACAATCTTCACAAAAGCATGATTTATCTCTTAGTTGAATCAGTGGAGGCTTGTGTTGTCCCGTAGTCATCACTTGATGCAAACTTCTAATTCCAACAATTGATTGACAATTGTAGGGATTCGATCGATCGATATCTGGATTGGATGGATTGATATATAGATCTCAGTTTGAAATCATGAAAAATGTGAAATGCATTATTTATATATATATATATATATATATATATATATATATATATATATATATATATATATATATATATATATATATATATATATATATACAACAAGTTAAAACACACATACATGACATACCTATATATGTAGTTTCATGAATTTGAGTTTGAAAAATAAAAGTAAATTAAATAAATACCTATCACTTCCCAAAAGTAACGTTTGTTGTATTTTGTGTCTCGAGTAGTGAAATGATTTTGACACCATTCAACAATCTTCTTTGAATTCTCTATCATGTTACCTAGAGAGATATATTTTTAACAATTTAGTTATATATATACATGTGTACATGTAATGTAAAGTTTTAAATAGTCTAGTCAAGTAAACAAGTTGAATATCAAATGTATGTACACATACCTTGAAGTTCATGTTGTCGGAGTGCACGCTTCACACATGCTCCTGCTCCATCATGTTCTCCTTTTCCATGTCCACTTTCAAAGAAGTTCCAAACAAACTTAACGTTGTGTCTAGCATGTTGCATGGCTAACCAATTAAAAGCTTTTGCAGACTTAAATTGACCTACAATTCAAATAAATACAAAAATGTATTTAAATGTGACACATAAATATATCTAGAAATGCTCAAAAAAAAAATTAAAATAAAATTTATAATGCATGTATGTACTTACCTGCACACCCATCAGACCAGATCCAATGTTGTGAAGCATTTATCCCACGACTTGCAAGATTGTTGAAAAACATGTTGAAACAATGAGCCACATAGCTCCTATCATGAACCTTGTCATCACTAATATAGAAATGAACCTCCTTGATGATAATGCGTTCATTTTGATCTATACCAGATTCTATCCCATCCAAATCGTATTGTGCATGTCTATAGGTCATATGCACAAATATTGCAACTTGATCAGAATGATAATATTGACTTTGGAGCTCCTTTTGAGGGGAAAATGTATAGTTCTCCGCAAAATCTACAACTGAAAGAATACAACCAAGTGGGAAACAATTTTTGGAATCACGAAACTGTTTAGCTTGCCATCGTGCACCATGACAATGTTGGATATGTGGATAAATCATAGATCGAAATCTGTCCATGAACTGAAGGTACGATAATTCACTCTCTTTTAATGTAATTTTTTTTGATTCACCTCCTGTCTTCGTTTGGTATATCTCATATTCAAATCTCTTCCACTGGACTGGTGTTGTAACATCAATATTATTAAATTGTAAAGGAAATTGCTGCAAATTTCCACAATTATTGCATTCATTTTTTATACACTGGACATTAAATTCATCTGAACCTTCTGATTTATCACATAAAATGGACTTTACAAATTCTGTTGTACTTCCAGTAACCATACCTAGATTAAGTATTGTCGTAACCTTTTTATATGATTGCAAGTATAAGTGAAACTCAACATGATTTCGACAACAACATGTTTCACGAACCTTATTTATGCGTACGAAGCAAGGGCGCAACATCTCAAACATTCTCTGACATATTTTCACATCTGAAAATTCATGTTTGAATGCTTCAAACAATTCACTTTGTGTAGTATTGACAAAATGTTTTGGATGTGAAATCTTCATACCGGTCTCTTCATTGTCCATTTGTATAGTGTCCCTTCTATTGGAAGAAACACGAGAGTGATTGGTCCAAAAATCAATGACCCGTCTTCTTACATCTTCAGAAATTCTATCTTTACGGGGAAGTCTACAAATCTGTACCCAATTCTTTTCAATATTCATATCCAACATATTTCTCTTCCTAATATATCTCTGTATAGTTCTTCGAGATACGTTGAATAAATCAGAAATTGCTCGAACTTGATTTCTATGTGTCAATTTCTTACTAGTTATCATAGTCATCAAGGCTCTTCTAGCTGCATTTGAATCTGGTCCTTTATGATCTGCCTTGTTAACAACATTCAGTGCATCTTGTAAATTTTGAATTATTGTCTCTTTTACTTTACCTCCTCCAACTTTCCTATTATCAATACCCAACAATTTCAAAACCAGAGTCATTTCTTTTTTCTTGAATAACTTTGCAAACAATTGTGCTTTTCCCACCAAAGATTTACTCTCAAAATATTCCATCCACATATTTTTGAGATGCAATTTAATAGTGCTTTCAGGTACCAAGTGTTCCGGTTCAATTTGACTAATAAGTGATTCCTCATTCATGTCCATCAAATTCTGCATTGTAGGAAAAAAATGTATACTTCGACTACTACCAATATCCTCCCCTAGTTGAGTTGCACCTTCTACAGCGATAGGTTCTTCTTCAACATCCATTGGTTGCTCTTGGACACGTTTCGTATGACCTTTCATTTGGTCATCCCTTTTACGATCATACTTCCTTGTTCTAGTCCTTTTATTTCCCATTGCTCAAATATTTAAGCAAGATTTTTCTTATTGTTTTACTACTTCGTCACTGAAAAACTTGTCTTCAAACTCTTTCGAAATCAAAATTTCTTTGAAACTTCTCCAAAAGAATGACTCCTTGCTTCAAAATATCCTTATATCCTAAAATAAGAATGTAAATTCGCAATTGATATATATTTTTTAAAAAATATTATGCACATATATACCCTTCGGTTTGAAAGGACCGGTCGCTCACGCGACCAGTCGCGAGGGGCCGACGACTTGAGGGGACTCGGCCGAGTCCCACTCGGCCGAGTCATCCTAAGTGGCATGCCAACTTGGCAGCCAAAACTTAAAAAACACAAATAATACACAATTTGCACTTGTGGTGTTTTTTTCTCTTCTGCAAATTAAAAATTTGAAAAAACTAAAACTACCCTTTTGTATATCTCGGAATTACAATTCTAAAAATATAAATTTTATATAATTTCAATTGGAAAATGTTAAACAAATTTGTAAAAAATCACATGTAGGTATATAAAGCTTTGAGAAGTTGCCGATTCGATAAATTAAAAAAAATAGTAAATCAATTAAAAAAAAAATTAAAATTATATGAGGCACTAGAGAAGAGAATCTTCTTCAAGAATATATAATTTATTTGAATTTTAAAAAAATTTTGATAGCTGAAAAGTGGCGGGAGATAAAAACTACTGATTTTGTGTAAGTTGTACTTTGAATACTTATAACGGGCAAATTATAGATCGAAAACACTTCTTTCCTTTTTGTTGCACTAGGTATACATGTCATCTAAAACATATTTTGAAATTGGAAGAAAAAACAATGTCTTACTTATAATTATTTGACAGGAGGTAAACCCCCTGATTTGCTGTATTTTTAGGACATGAAAAATAGACTTTAAAAATTAAAAAAATATATTAATTTATGTCCAAAATAATTTTAAAAAATTATAGGCATAAAATTCATCCTATTTCACACATTTCATCAGTTTACATCATCTTCAAATTCTAAATAGAAATGTGACTTTTATGCCCTTGAAGTTTTTTCGTTTTGGTGTTGTTAGCCTCTTCCTTTGTAAAAGGGTGACAGCTTATTGTGCTTTTACCCTTTTAGACTCACTTGCCATTCACTGGTTGCAAATTGGGTTTCAAGATTGATTTGACTATTGTTTATTGAAGCATGGGTTTGGATTTTGACATTGACTTATATATGATCAATTTTGAAATTTATGTTGCATGTTTAAATTTTCACACTATGACATTTGCTTTGTTTGCATTTCTTTTATATTGAAGTGTGTTTGAACTTTGTCATATTGAAGTGACTTTCAAACTTGGTTCATATTTTCAACATCCACTAGTTGTAGAGTGTGTTTTTGAATATTGATTTATTCATTGTGTTTTTGAAGCATGATATGAATTTTGGTATTATCCTCTTTACCATTTTTAAAATTTTGTGTGAAGTGCGTGATCAACTTTGCAATTCCTTTATATTATTTGTTGGCATTCACTATGTGTGTGAGAGAGAGAAAGATAGAGGGACTGTTTGAATTATCTCAACATTTGGTTATATTTGATACTTATATTGTTTGAATTTTTTATTGTCACTTTAACATGAGAACTTTTGCATTCACTTTATGTCAATACAATTCATCCAATGTGCATGTTTCAACTTTGGTGCATGTATGTTACACATGAAGTATGTGTCTCAACAAAGTTTGTATGAAGTGTGTTATAACTTTTCGCATTCCATTTGGTTGTTTATGTTTTTTTTGTGCGTGGTTGAGCCAATTTCTGAAATTTATTTTAATTTTGGCATATTTACTTTGTGTGTTTCAATACTCAATATTTACTTTGAGCTAATTTTATCTGAAATTTATTTTAATTTTGGCATATTTACTTTGGTTGTTTATGTTTGTTTTGTGCATGGTTGAGCCAATTTTATTTGAAATTTATTTTAATTTTGGCATATTTACTTTGGTTGTTTATGTTTGTTTTGTGCGTGGTTGAGCCAGTTTTATCTGAAATTTATTTTAATTTTGGCATATTTACTTTGTGTGGTTGAACTTTGTGCTACATGGTTTATATTTGAACTTTTGCTACTAGCTTTGGCATTTGCTTGTGTGAAGTGTATGTCTAAACAAAATATGTTTGAAGTGAAATAACATTGCACAAAGTGTCTTTGAAATAATTCACTTTTGTGTGTACTTGGGTATTTTTCGAATAACCTTATGTTTAAATTTTAGCATTTTCTTTGTATATGTGCAAAGTGTATGTTTGAACAAACTATGAGTGAAATGAACAAAACATTATGTGAAATATGTTTCAACTTTGACAACCATGTTATTGTGTTTTTACTTCGACAAGTGCATGTATGATTGAACTTTCACATTCACTTTATTTGAAAAGTGCACTAACTTTATATTGTATATTTGAACTTTATTGTGAAGTGTGTATTGTATATTTTTTAATTGCAGTATTGCATTGACAACATTACCATAATAGGAGATACTTCAATTGAAACTTTCCTTTGACACATCGAATCCGATAATCTATATTTTGAAAAGGGTGTAGATTTGCCAAAGAACCAAGACCCACCAACTATAAACTCCATATCTTCTCAAGGTTTTGGAAGGAAAAAGGGAAGAACCTATTGTGCATAACAACCACATGCAACTGGTGAGAAAGATTCTATCTATTTGAAGCCCAATTGCTAACATAGTCTATACTTAGACAAGAGCCAAATAACCTCCCAATTTAAGCATTCTCTATAGAAGCAACAAAATTATCAACCAAGTCTTCATATTCCAAACTAAGAAACAAGAACCAACATATAAGGAATAGCCATACCAATCAAAGGCTCGACAAAGGGAAGATCATCTTAGGAGCAAGACAAAGATACTCCAATGACCTATCTAACTAAGAGGCAACATTGTATACAATGATAGGACATGGAGAGAGATCTCTATGACATTTAGCCATCCCAACACTAAGAAGAAATCCTTCCTCCCATAGTGGCCCATTAGAATAAGGGGCCTCCCCCTCACACAACTTGATTTCTTTGTTAGTCATCAATCTACTTTTTCTTTGAATATAAACATGTTTTTGATATTAAATAGAAACAAAACAAGAGTGTTGGCCCTAAAAAAAGCAAACCAAAAAGGCAATGTACAACAAGATCAAGAATAAACCATTAACAACCTCAAGAGTGGGTAGACAACTCACCCACAACATGGAGAGGAGAATGGGAAACTGAAGAAGGATATTTCCTACATTGGCAAACCACTGTCTAGACAGTACTATCACTAGGACATCACAAGGGGGGGCATCAAGGAAATCCTCTTTGCAAAACTGTCAACACAAGAAGAATAGAAGTAGCTGATGGAGAAGGGTCCACACAGCCAAAGGGACCCACAAAAACAACAAGAGACGGAGTAGGATTCACAGGGTTTGAGGAGGTCAAATCAATAACATGAGCATCTCTTGAGGGGAGTTATGGGAGGAAGAGTCGAAAGCTGTGATAGTTAAATGTTCATCACTAGCATCCTCCCACCATGTGGTAGCATCTTCATGACGTGAGATAGAACAATTAGTTTTTAAGTGACCACTAGAGAAGCATTGATGAAGAGAGACCCATTGAGGCTATGGTATCATCCACCTTCAAGAAACTACCAATAGAGTTGTTGATGGGCATGTAGGGAAATCCTCTTTGCAAGACTATCAACACAAGTAGTTGAGTATTGACAAAGTTCCACATCATTAGCCAAAGGTTGGCGAAAAATAGGAACAATAGATGGAGAAGGGTTTACGTAGCCAAATGGGGCCACAAAAACAAGAGACAAAAGAGATGGAGGATTCACAGGGTTTGAGGAGGCCAAATCAATAACATGATCATCTCTTTAGGGGAGTCATGAGAGGAAGAAGCTATGATAGTTAAATGTTCATCACTAGTGTCCTTCCACCATGTAGTAGTTGTACACCTCAAAGAGTGTACTCTAAATCATTGCTTCCAAGAGAATCCATGGATTGGAAACTTTGAGAAATCGATTTAGAGCTCCCTAGGCATGGAGTGCAATGATGTTAAGAATACTCTCAGCTAGAGCTATTAAGCCAATAACCTTGCTAGTAAACCATGCAATGAGAGATTCAAATGAAGACAAGGGCAAGAATGCCAATATCCCCAAGAATCAAATGAAAATGCAAATGCAAATGCAACTATGCTAGAAATGGAAATGCAAGTTATGCTATGAAAGGAAATATGCAAGTATTACAAAGCCTCCTAATTAAGCTAGATGAATTAATCTAAAGCACAAAGGAAACTAAGCTAAATATGAAGCTATGAATGCCATGATAAATGAAACTAGAATAACATGTAGATGCAAAAGCCAAGAATGCTCCAAATCTTCAAAAGCTCCAAAGTGACCTAGAAAACTTGCAGCATAACATTAGCATAAAAAGTTGGGGTCCTTGAGTGAAGAAGAGAGCTCTCCTTTTATAAGAAATGAGAAGGAATGGACCATGGAGATTAAGATGCAAAAGATTTAATCAATGGTGGAGCTTGAAAGAGGAGCAATGCATGTGCACAAGATTCCTCCAATGAGAAAATAAGAGTTGACTTTTGTGTCCATATGAGACAAAAAGTGTTTTTTCCCTTTTTATAAAATAAGAATAATATTTTATTTGTGCAATTTAGGATAACAAGAAAAGGTGGGGCCTTTTTATTTAATAAAAGAGTAGGAAATTCTTTTTAATTAAAGAAAGACTTAGGATAAGATGGTTAGCCCATAGAAAATGATCGAATAAATGATAGAACTAGGATTTGATCAAGAATAAGCAATTGATGATTTTAGCAAATAATGCTAGAAAAGGGGCTAATAGTCTAGATGACCATTTTTAGATGATTACATTTCCCCCTCTTTGACTAATGTGTGATCGATCTGGGAACACATTATGTCGAAGAATAGATCAGCCAAGAATGCAATAGATAGAGATCTGACTCCAAAGAATGAAGTGCAGAGAGATAGCAAATCCTGCATGGTCAGCCTGGTAGCGACAGTACTGAACACTTAAGAAAGAGATGGACAGTATCAGAACTCGAGACGAGAACTAACATGTTAAGCGCAAAGATAGATCGATCAAAGCAAATGGAATGGTCAAGCATATGCTCTGGAGAATAGCCAATAGGATATGATGTGTCTGCCCCCTCAAGATCGAAGTGAAATCAGGTAGAGGGAAAGCAAAAGCAAGAGCAATGTGATCAAATCACTAGAAATCATAATCGAAGAGGAAAGATGATAGGATAACCATTAAGCAGTGAAGATATGCCCCAGTCAAGACCTTGGAGAGAGATGAATTAAATGAATGAAAGACTAGAAGGGTGAGAGAGATGGAGATGAAGGAATGAAGAATGCCCTAACAAAAATTGAAGGATTGGGCCTCAAATGGTCAGCCAACTACGCGAAAGAAGGAGAAATATGATTTGAACGATCAAGGTGAACTCGGATTTCGGTTTTGATCCCGAAATGAATATAAAATGATGTGATATGAAAGACAAGAAGTGAAAGACATGATCGAGAAGAAGCGAAAGGTGAGCGCAGTTGATCGACAGGTCCACGAAAGATGAAAGGAGAGCTCTCTCCATATGCAAGCTATTGTGAAAAGTGGTTTACTTGCAAGGTCACAAAGCTATTAGACTCTAATATTCATCATCAAGTGTTATTGGTAGCGTCGCAAGATCATACAATACACACTAGTATGACTATGTGGATCTGAATATGATCTATATCAGATAGATATGTGGGAATCCCACCTAGGCATCAAAGACATGTAGGTCAAGATGACTAGTGCAGTGAGATTATCTAAGTTTGATATAGCAAGATTATGCTCACATCGAGACACAAGAAAGTCAAGATGACTATAAGCATGCACTTGCGGAAAAACCAGTCAAGGATAATATCTTGTAGATCCTAGAGTCAAGTGGAACAAGCATAAATGCTCATGACAACCAAGATCAACAAAATATATCCACAGGTAGAAAGAAAATTAAACATGTCCTTATGCCCCATTCTTCTAGCTATGCATCATCGAAAACCATTAGGGAGAGAACACTCAGCAAAGAAATCATCAGAGACAACACACAAAGAAAGAAAGTCAAACAAGTCTTAGCAAGTTAAGTGGTTTAAGTGTGTGTGTGTAGGTCATAGAGTCAAACTTTGAGTATCGCATCTACTAGTGAGAAATATTGCATCATTTGAGACTGCGGATAGGATATCTTTTAAGTGTTGAGAAACACTCGACGCTAGGAAAGTGTTGAAAAACACAATTGGGGTGGTGTTGAAAAACACCGTTGGAACCAAGAGGCCCAAGAAACCCGAACGCACAAAGAGACCCAAGATAAGCTAGAACAACGTATGCCCCCTAGACTAAGACAAGAGTCAATTCCAGGCTAGGAGAGGCAAAGTGGAAAGTGGAGCGGAGGAGCGCCACGCAAGACTAATAAACATAGGTGCAAGGGTCTCAAGCAATGCCTATTTCCAGGTTTTCACCACTTCATAGATTTTTTTAAGGACTTTTTAAAAAAAAATTTGTATTTTTGCTACCAAGGCTCTTATTTCCAAGTTTTCACCAAGACACTTTTTCTATTTTTTTGAATTTTTTGAATTTTTTTTTGTGAGACATCAAAGCGCCTATTGCTAGGTTTTCACTAGGATGCTCATTTTTTCAGGATATTTTATACTTTTTAGAATTCAGCATCATATATGAATTTGTTAAGAATTTTTTCAAGATCATAAAATATGTACAAAGGATGCCCCAGACAGAATAGGCATCAAACTCCCAAGCAAGATCACATCGTGTAGTCCCAATTTCTAACAAGGTGGAGGACAAGAGGAAATATCAAGCTAGTGAAAGAGATGGAAGACAAGAGAATGAAGGAGAATGAAGGGAAGAAATCCTCAAAGGCAAACTCCTCAAGAGTACTCAAGCTAGGAAAAAATTGTCATGTAAAGCACATTTTAACAAGCAATGAAAGACCAGCATAGGATAAGTCACAAATGTGTAATGCAAAAGAAGGAAATGATGTAGTCCAAAGGAGTAGATATGTCAAGAGGCTTCATAGCATTGTGTTTTACTCTTTTTTATTAGATCAAGACCAAGGGGAAAAGAATAGCGAAAGGCTAGAATGAATGGAGGAAAATAAATATGAAGGCTAACCATGAATGGAATGAAAGCAAGACCATTGTAAGATAGCTCACAAGATAGCCAAATGTTCATGTATAGATGAACATTGTCAAGATCAAAGAGAGAAGACAGAATGGATGAAATATGTAGAAGAACTATGCATGATGCTTGATTGCCAGGTTTTCATCACAATACTTATCCAAGGCACCAGAAGGGAGTGGTTTTCACCACATGATGAATTTATTTCTCTTTACTTTTGCTACCAAGGCGTCTGTTTCCAGGTTTTCACCAAGGCATATTTTCATTTTCATTTTTATTTTTTAAAATTTTTTTTTATTTTCTATTTTTTTGGAAGAAGGCAAGCATTTAGATAATTCTCCTTGAAAGGATAAACCATTATATGCCAAGGATTCAAAATGATATGCTCAAAGATGCTGATAGGGAAAGTAAGATGGAAGAGAAAAAAATGGAGGATAAGGTTTTATGTAAAGTAAGTGAGGTTGGAAGATATGAGGAATAGGCAAATGAAGAAAAAGGTTAGAAGGTAGAAGGATAATGAATGGAAGGATTGTGAAAGAGAAAATGGAAAGAAAGGCAAGATCAACGTCAACACACACCTTGAAGGGTGGCGAGAGGATGGAGGAAATGTGAATGAAGGAATATGAGAAGGAATATGGTGAATATTTAGCAGAGGTTGTGGTTCAGGCACATGGAATGAAAGAAGATGAAGTGGAAGCCTTTGGAAGCTTGAATGTCAACTTCACTTGTTTCTCAACATTAGACTCTTTCAAGAGAGATTTTGGAATCCATATAGCCATAGGCTTTTCATTTCTTTTTGATGATTTAAAGAGAATATCTTCAATGATGGATTTTGGAACCCATACTTGTCTTGTAGTTTTCTTCTTAGATATCTCTTTTGACGTTATGCCTCCATGTCGTTTAGAGGAGACATGGTGATCTTTTTTTGATGGCTTCTTGTATTGAACATTCAAGTTACTTCCAAAAGACTTGGGACTTGTGGAAGAAAAAGGAGGATATGACTGGTTTAGATGGGTGAGTGGATGAAAAGGATTCAAGGGTATGAATCTATGTTGATCTTGAGGAAAGATAGGAGATGGAGGGACGTAAGGACCCAATATGGATGAAGAATTAGGAGAGTTAGGAGGGGAAAGTGAGGGACATAATGGCCCAATATGGAAGGAAGACATGAAGCCTTTGGTATTGGTGGAGGAAGTCCAAGGATGGATGTGGAAAACGCAAAGAGATAATCAACCAATTTATCAGCATTTATATGATAGCCAAGGACATCAGCATCTTTAGAGTGAGCATTAGGGTTTTCAATAGGATCGTGAGCATCTTGAATAGGAGCAACTTCTTCGATTGGAATTTTCAAAGCTTGCAAAGACTTAGGAAGAGTAGAAAGTGGAGGTGAACATGGAGTGGTAGAACAAGAAGATGGAAGACTTGATCTTGACAAGTTGCTTTGGATAGCATAAGTGCATCATTTTTTTCTTGATTTTCAATAGGCTTAACATTGGAAGTAACAACACTATTTTCAATAACCTCAATGGAAGTAAGGTCATCTTGATTGTCAATAAGCTCAATGGTGTGAGTAGTAGCTTGATCTTGCTTAGGAGATGGTGGAATGAATGCGGAAGAGCATAGAGGATCAAAAGAACCATGAAGCAAATCAGAGACGTCATGAAAAGGATTGGATGACATGGAGGGTTCTTGATCTTGATCTTTTTTATATTCTTTTCTTTATCATTTTTAAAGTCCTCTTAACATGGAGCCACTTCTAAGGACAAGGAAGTATCTTCACGACGTGAGATAGAACAATTAGTTTCCAAGTGACCACTAGAGAAGCATTTACGTCATTCGAAGAGGACCTTCTTAATAAAATTGAGTCCATGTCCTATCTCCCAGAAGAGGTGTCGAGATGTCAATGTCAATCAAAATTTGTGCAAAGGTAGAGAGACCCATTGAGGCTATGATATAATCCACCTTCAAGAAACTGCCAATAGAGTTGTTGATGGTCTTAAAACAAGAATTCTCCAAAAAATGAAGGGGAAGATTGGGAAGAAGAACCCACACTAGATTCACACAAAGTAACAATAAGAGGGTTGAAGGAGGTTGTCGAAGGTTTGGCCAAAAGAGAATGAGTCACCAACTTGCACAAGGGAAAAACTTAATGTAATAAAAAACTAAGGGTTTCCAAGAATTTGTTACCCAACAGTGATGATTCAATAGGGAAGGCCGTAAACCAACAAATCTACAAACCAACTCGCACTGTTAGTAGAAGTCCACATTATCCACTATATCAAGGCCACAAACCACCCTAAGGGAGGTCTTGGCTCAAGCAAGAGGTCGAGATTTTGCCTTGGGAGGGGAAGAGCAATAGCAAATTTGGCAACACGAGCAAAGCTTCTCCCATCAACAAAAAGAAGAGGCTTTGGAGGGGGATCCACAATCATTCATTAATAGCAATCACCATCAATAAAATTAGATAATTATCTTCTCATAACCTTGATCAAGAAGAATTAAAGTGAATAAATTGATCTGAAATACTCAACTTGGAATGTAATTGAATATTGTGCGGTAAAAACTTACCAATATTTCATGACCATGTATGGCTTAAAAAAGAACCGAAAGTATTAACAATACCTCTAAATATTTATTAATGCTAGTTTTTTTTATATTGGTAATAAGTATTATATTTTATTAAATCAAAATCAGCTAATTACAAAGCCACTAAATTTGGCAAATTCTTCTTTCCACTAATTTCGGATACATTTCAAAATCCATCTCAAATACAACCCCAAAGGGTAATAAAGAGTGCTAAAAAACATCAACACGAAAAACAAACCACATCCCAAACCGAGAACCATTAACCCTTACTAATTTCAGATACATTTCAAAATCCATCAACATAAAAAATAGACCGAAGAATAGGAACTAGTTGCCACACATCTGAGAAACCACCTCGTCGCCTCCCTTGAAAAGTTCAAAAAGTTTGGCCCTATTGTTCGAACCACTACGAGCTTCCCAGTTTTCACTAGTGCCACCACGTAGGTCACCACCCTCTCATCCACCACCACGAACCAGATATTTGGTAGGAATCTACTGACGAGGGACAGGAATGTCATCCTTCCCTAGTGGGGCCGTCGACTTCACCTCCACAACCAACCGCTCTTCTTCCATTGTTTGCAAAAAAACTAAAATGGCTCACCACCCCTTTCGTACATCCACCATTTGCTCCACCATTGGACAAAAATAAGTCCAAATGGCCAGGGGTTGCAATTCCCGGTCACCACCACCAATGAGTTGCCAAGGGCCTTAGTTCATGTGTAGGCCCACGCCTACTTCTGCCCTACTGACAATCTTTGCCATACCACCAGCCCATTTGGAAACCAAGCACCCATGGGACACCTGCAACACCTCTTCTCGCGATGAGCCAACCATTAAAGCTAAAGCTAGAAACAAGAAAATGTCCAAGTTGGTTCTACGACGAAGGTCCGAGTTAAGAAACTCATCACCCATCATCAAGCACACTGCCTCCCAGAATGCACATGATCGAATTTGAACACATTCCTCAACCGCTGTACTCAAATCGCCCCCTGAACCCTGACAACTAACCCAATGACTCCAGTGAGAAATTCACCTCCATGACTCCACAAGCGCTCAAGAAACAACAAACCCAAATTTAGAAGAACAAAGAAAAGACAAGTGCATATCTCCTCTAAGCCCACTTCTTGCTTTAAAAACTGGCTAAGGCTAAGCTACAGAATCATCGACCTCGTACTAAAGATGAATCAGGGGAAATCCTTTCTCGTACCTCTCACACATTGCCACATCATCCTTTTATGTCCTCAACACTTACAAGGACATATCCAACCCCACGTCATAACCCTGTGACATCCAAATGATGATTTCAAAAATCATGCCCTTCTAATCTGAAAATTGTGGGCCCCAAATACCTAAGGTCCTCAAAAAGTTCAAATATGTCCTCCAATGATCCGTTCACTTTGACATTAGATAGTTTGTTTGCAATTGTGTTGGTCTCCCTAAGAACATGGGAAACCCGAAAGTCAATAAATTCCTCCAAAAGATCTTGAGTCTTTTGAACATGCTTATTCAGATACCATGTGTCCATCTTCCCTTTCACAATAGCATTCACAACAAGTTGTGAATCACCTTCTAGATGAAGCCTCTAAACTCCCAATTTTTCGGCCATCAAGATAGTCTCAATCACCGCCAAACACTCATCTTCATTATTAGTCCCATCCACCATCCTTTTGGTGCCAAGAGCAAGGATGCTCTCAAAATTGGCCCCCAAAGGTCTACTTCCCCTTTCACAATACCATTCACAAGAAGCTGTGAATAACCTTCTAGATGGAGCCTCTGAACTCCCAATTTTTTGGCCATCAAGATAGCCTCAATCATCGCCAAACACTCATCTTCATTATTAGTCCCATCCACCAACCTTTTGGCGCCAAGAGAAAGGATGCTCTCAAAACCAACCCCCGAAGGTCTTGGGTTGCCCTTAGATGCGCCATCGAAATTAATCTTTATCCATCCCTTCTAGACAAATACCACCTTAATCTATCCTCTCCAAGCAGCAAAGATTTAGCTCTCTAAGGCCCATTAATAGGCCTGATTAATGGTAGTATTTATTGCATTGGGAGCCTCACCCTAATAACATAGGAGAACCTAAAATTGAATTGATCCATTCACTTCGAGATTAGATAGTTTGTCTGCAATTGTGTTGGCCCCCCTAAGAACATGGGAAACCCGAAAGTCAATAAATTCCCCCAAAAGATCTTGAGTCTTTTGAACATGCTTATTCAGATACCATGTGTCCATCTCCCCTTTCACAATAGCATTCACAATAAGTTGTGAATCACCTTCGAGATGAAGCCTCTAAACTCCCAATTTTTTGGCCATCAAGATAGCCCCAATCACCACCAAACACTCATCTTCATTATTAGTCCCATCCACCATCCTTTTGGCGCCAAGAGCAAGGATGCTCTCAAAACTAGCCTCCGAAGGTCTATTTCCCCTTTCACAATAACATCTATGTAATAGATATAACCTTTCGCTCAATACTAGAATCTCAGAAGATCAAAGCATCTAAGGTTGCATAAATTGGGGTTACACTCTAAACTATAAACCCTAAATTATAAACTATAAACCCTAAATTATATAAACTCTAAATTATAAACCCTAAATTATAAACAAGTATAGTCACAAAAAAATAAATACTGTTTCAAACATCTCAAAATATAAACATGCACATAGAGTGAATGTTGAAGTTATAAAACATGGTAAAGTGCAAACATACCACACATGGAGTCCATTCAAGATGACAAATTTAAAACACACATGCACAAAGTAAATGCTAAAATTAAATCAACTACACCAAATAAATCCAAAATTTAAATGTCACTAAAACTCAAAGTGAATGTCAAAGCTAAAGACAAATAACAAAAGTGAATGTCAAAGTTAGCTCAAATACAAACACCACATAGTGAATGTTAAAATAACCTTTCAAATGCATATTACAAGGTTAAAACATATACCGCACAAATGCAACAAAGCATTTGTCGAAAAATGCTCCCTCTCCTACACGATGGCTCCCGCTCTTGTCGCTGCCGCGATTAGGGCTCCGCCCTCTTCTCTTGCGAATGGGACTGCAGGCATTGCTCCTGCTCCTGCTTGTGTCACGATTAGGGCTCCGCCCTCTTCTCTTGTGAATGGGATTGTAGGCTTTGCTCTTGTTGTAGCTGTTGCAGTGCGGGCTTCATCTCCACTTGCTGCGATTGGGGTTGCAGCTGCTTCTGCTACTTTTAGGGTTCCACCTCCTACTGCGAACGAGATCTCTGCCATTGCCGCTAATGGTGGTTGTCAGCAGTTTACTCATTCTACTGGGTGTGTGGAGGTTACTTCTATGCCTCCCATACACACTGCTTCTTCTTCGACCATGCCCCTTCCAACGGGGTTGATGATTCCCTTAGTGCTCCTTTGGTTAGTGCTAGGGAGAAAATTGGGGGTTCCTCTCTGCACAAAGCTTCTTCTCTTGAATAGTCTTTAGTTCTAGGACAGAGGGGTGTGGCCCCTTTCTGCATCTTTAACCCTTTGATTCTTTCTGATGAAGGGCCACACCACCCTTACCAACTCATGACCAAAAACATAACAACATGGAGACAAAGAGAAGACAAAATGCTTACAAAGCATACATTAATACTTGAAAATAATTACAACTTGAGAGATCTTACAACATAAGAGATCTTACATCCTCAAAGCTTACAATCTAAGAGCTTACAACTTAAGAGCTTCAACTTGGGAGCTTCTTCCCCAATACAAGATCCTACAACTTGAGAGTTTGCTTATGAATGTTCATATGCCTTCTTTATATAGGCATTTCCCACCCAAGATATTACAACACAACCAATGTGGGATAAAAGATACATGCAACTACCTTGATACAAATATTAAATGCCCACCCAATTAATATTAAACACCACCATATGGGCCAATTAAAAAATTACATTATTTTTGTGGCCAATAACAAAATAGAAATGTGTAACTACGTAGCTACAAATATTAAATGCAAAAACATTCTACAAATTTCTAAAATGCCACCTACACACCTCAATAAATGAAATGATTTATTTTTATTTATTTATTTATTTATTTTATTCCACCTATGCACCTTGGAAAATGAAATAACTTTTTCTTTTTTCTTTTTTTCTTTCTTCTTTTTTTTTTCTTTTTTTTTTCCTTCTCTTTTTTATTTTCTTCTTTTTTCTTATCATGCCCTCTTTTATTTTGTGATGCAAGATGCTCCTGCATCAGACACCCTAGGTAGGAAAAATTTTGTGGATATAGATTCACAAAATGAAGTAGCCGCTACTGATATATATATTTTTTATTCTCTTCCAACACCTTGCTGGAACAAGTATCCGCTGTTGACAATACTCCTCTATAATCAACTTCATCCATTTGTAATTCGTATTCTTTTCCAATCTTCTAAGATCTAATGCAACTATAATAAACTCTGTAATTTCATACAAATCTTCTATTGCATACCAAACATCACTTGCAAGGTCCTCATATAAACCATTATCATTATCTTTCAAATCTATCTCAAAGTTAGCACCCCATAATTCATAAAAATTTACCTTTGTCACGTCTTCATCTTTATTTTCTTCTTTTGTGTCTTCAACAAGACATGTAACATCTCCTTTCCTTTGACTTCCAACCAAGGTATTCCACTCTTCCTCAACTGCTACAATCTTCATTAATAAATCATCTTCATCAACTTTAGGTTCGCAAATCTTTTCATCTTGATGCTCTTCCTCTTCTTTTGTACCGCTTGCATGATATTCCACTATAACTTCCTTCTTTCCTTCATTCAAAGAATTATTATCATGAATCACTCTTCTCTTTTTCAACTCCACTTCTAATTCAACCACTTGCTTTTTCAAATCTAGTATTGCAACTCGTCTCTTCTTGATATCTCTCTCTAATTTTCTCAAGTCTAGGAATTCTAAAAATCCATCCAATTACAAAAGTCATCTTCTTCTTTCTCTTCTCCATACTCACATCCTCTTAAGGAAAACTTCACCCAACCCAAGGTCCTAGTGTAAACTGCCTCACATTCGGTGATCTGTCTACACACTCAAAAGCTCCCGCTCTGATACCACTGATGAAGGGCCACACCACCCTTACCAACTCATGACCAAAAACATAACAACACGGAGACAAAGAGAAGACAAAATGCTTACAAAGCATACATTAATACTTAAAAATAATTACAACTTGAGAGATATTACAACATGAGAGATCTTACATCCTCAAAGCTTACAATCCAAGAGCTTACAACTTAAGAGCTTCTTCCCCAATACAAGATCCTACAACTTGAGAGCTTGCTTATGAATGCTCCTATGCCTTCTTTATATAGGCATTTCCCACCCAAGATATTACAACACAACCAATGTGGGATAAAAGATACATGCAACTACCTTGATACAAATATTAAATGCCCACCTAATTAATATTAAGCACCACCATGTGGGCCAATTAAAAAATTACATTGCTTTTGTGGCCAATAACAAAATAGAAATGTGTAACTACCTAGCTACAAATATTAAATGTAAAAATATTCTACAAATTTCTAAAATGCCACCTACACACCTCAATAAATGAAATGATTTATTTTTATTTATTTATTTATTTCTTTTATTCCACCTATGCACCTTGGAAAATGAAATAACTTTTTCTTTTCCTCTCTTTTTTCTTTTCTTCTTTTTTCTTATCATGCCCTCTTTTATTTTGTGATGCAAGATGCTCCTGCATCACTTTCTCTAGATGACAAGGTTGTGAAAGACATTGAAGGTGCTTCCTCTGTTTTTACTGAACACAGTCTTATTTGTAGGTTTAAAGGCTTCTGGCTGAGTACTTCTAATCTACATGCTTGGATTACTCGCCAGTGGGAACTCATAATTTTTGAAACTGTTCACATTTTCCCTTCGGCTAGGGGTTTTTTCATTGCTAAGTTTAAAAATCCTGCTGATAGGAACCTGATTTTATGTGATAATTTTTTCAGTTGGGATGTCTGGTTCATGCTCATGATGAAGCCTTAACATCCTGACTTTGATGCCTCGTCTAAGACTTTTCCAAGGTTCCTACTTGGGTGCGGCTTCCCAACCTCCCTCTTCATTTTTGGGTAGACTATGCTTGAGGCTGTGGGCGAGGCTCTTGGGGACTTTCTTATGGTTGATGAGGAATCTATTGATATTTTTCATTCAACTTATGCTAGGATTTTGGTTGACTTGGATTCTTCCAAGGGTCTTTCGGAAAAGATTATGTTGAAGCATCCTAAAGGATCCTGGATCCAATCTTTGGATTATGAGGGACTTCCCTTTAGATGTAGGAGATGTTTTAAAACTGGTCACTTAGCGGATCAGTGTGGATTGGAAAAGGTTAAGGTTAAGAACCCTACTTCTTGGTGGAAGGGGGCCTCCTCCCAACATTACTCTATTGTGAAGGACTCGTCTATCAGGAGATTTTCTTAGATTGTGTCCTCTTCTCCAGAGATTGTTGAGGCAAACGTGCCTCTTGGAACCGTTGTTGGCTCTTCCCTGGTTGTTCTTCCCATCCTTGGATCACCTCTTTGTACAGATTCAATTGTTTAGGGTTGTAATGGTTGTGAGGCTTCTGCCCCTTCAACTATCAATACTTCATTGGTTCATTCTGGATTGGATACTACTGATTCACCTTTTGAATTAGCTTCATTGGATACTTTTGGTTCTATCCTGGATCATTCTCTTGATTCTCAGAACTTGGATGTCTCAGTTCTTGATTTGATTTCTTGGTAGGATTTGGCCAAGAAAGCGGAAGATGGGTGGACTTATGTAAAAGGGAAAAAAAACCTAAACATCTGCCCTCTTTTGATATGTCTCTTCATTCCCCGTTGGGAAAGAAATAATTTTTCTTGGGTTCTTCTTGCCGAGTAGTTGGACCTTTTGTTAGCATGTGCAAAAAAAAAAAAAACAATTTTCATGACTCTAGCCCTTTTCCCCCGGTCTCTGCAGTTATTTTTAGGTCTTTGCCTTTAGCCCTGGTTCAAATATTCAAAAAACTAGTCGTTAGATTGAAACCCTTTGAAAATCCTGGCCCATTTCTATTTTGATGTTACTTTTCGCGGGTCACTTAAGGGTCCTAGTATGCACGTGCTTTATATTTTTGGCCAGTCCCCGTTTTAACTTTTCCTAAGTTTCTACCCCTGACGGCCTTTAATATTTCCTAAGGTCCTCAGCACCTAATTTTTCCTAAAAGCCTAAGTCCCGCGCTTTAATTTTTCTTATGTTTCAGCTTTGATATTTTCCTGGGCCCGGTCTTCTAACAACATCTCAATCTGACGGTTGGCATAAGTTCTCATTGACTTTGTTAGAGGCTTAAGATCTTACGCCAGTCGTTGATTCTCCTTTATGACAGAGCTTCTCAAATAGGTGGGTCCGTTGACACGTATGCACAAATGGCGACATCTCATTGGTCCACGGGTGAACAACTCAGCATGTGTTAGTGAGACCTGATTTTTCGATGGGTCAGAGGGTCCTGACATCCATAATCCATCCAACGACAGGCGTAAGTTCTTATGGGTTTTGTCAGAGGCTTAAGATCTTGCGACGATCGTTGATTCTGTTTCCTGTCAGATGGTTGTCAGAGATGGAAGAGGATTCCTAATCGACGGTTGGCGTGTAAGTGCATAGAATCTTTTGAGCCTTTCAGATCTTGTGCCAGCCGTCTGATCTTCCAAGCGGCTTAATGTTCTCAGTGGGGCCATTTTCCAGGTGGTGTAGGATTGTTCAAATTTTATTGGTCGATGTGGATGATGCAGCAAGGTGGGGTCATTGTCAGAGAGATCAGTGACGAGGACATGATCTACGGTTGACGTAAGTTCTCATGAGTTTTGTCAGAGCTATGAGATCTTATGCCTGCCGTCCGATTATAAGGATTACAGAAAGTGAGTCCTGTGTCAGTGTGACCGAGCATGAGCCGTGAATGAGGTAACGACATGTGGCATAAAGCAGGCCCAGGCGGGGGTCTAAGGTCTAGCAGTCCGGATAAATATGTTTAGCGGCCCGACAAGTTTCAATGGGTTTCGCTCGTTCGCGAAGAAAAGTGGCAGTGCTCCAAGTTGACTGGCAATTCAGCGAACAAGCATTCGCGTAACCGCTAAACTAAATGGCGGAGAGATAAAGTTTTCTGCGAACTGGAAAAGGTCTTCGGTTGCCAGTTCGCTAAATGTGACTGGGGGTCTTTTAAAAAGTAAATCATAAAGCCTGCGAAATAAAAAGATCAGACGGTCAAGTTATAAAGTTGATCTCAAATTGAATTGTGACCAGTGATTTACTGCAAGCGCCATAAAGTAGCCGTTGTTTTTCAAATTTGAATTTGCAGAGGGTTTCCAGCGATAGGAAGTACCAGAATTTATGGTTTTAACAGCTGATTTCGACTGGTTTGGTGGTGCTTGCCGTTGCAATGTGGTCTAGGGTGTGCCATGATCGATTGCAGAGATCTGTACTGTGTAAGGAGTGAACATAGAATGACTCGAGGCGTATTGCAAGGTGATTGAATAGACTGGTTTTCATGGCAATTCCTTGGTTTACTGTGCTGTCCTCGCAGATTTTCATGATTGCAAATCTGTTTGAGATTTATTTTCTCTGGGTTGCTTATGTTTTTTCCCTTGCAATAAATTTTGATGTAGTTTTTGATTGGTATAGCAGTTGTAACCCTAACCCTAGTCACCCTAAGCTTCATGCAATCTCTTTGAGATTCCCAAGGTGGCTAGTGGTATAAGTTGTTAGTTTTTGATAGAGTCAGGGTTCGAATTTTAATCAGTCTAGAGGTTCTGATTTGGATTAGTTCTAGGGGGTTGTAGTAGGGTTGATCATATTGTATGAGGTTGAATAGAAAATCCTTGTAGTCTTTTGCAGGTTATTGAAGTGGTTTGATTCTCTGTCCTACTTTGAATATGTACATTCCTCATCATACTTGATATATATGTTTCAAGCTTTCAGATCTCTCCTTGGTGCCAATATTGGGAGTCTTGGATTTTCTGATCCATTGCATAGGATTACCTTTGCGTATGTTCTTTTCTTTAGTTCTTGATTTAGGATCAGGTGAAATATACTTTAGAAGGGACATAGATTCATTTGTTTTGTCTACAGAAGGATCTTATAAGTAGTGGATGGGTTGGAATATTTATATTTATGACTATGAGTCTTTGACAATAGTTGGTTCATATTCAATGTGTGTATCTGAGATCTGCCCAATGGATAATGGCACTGATCAGAGATTAGTATATTCAGTTGAGTTCAATGCTTGATTGGCTTTTGTTTACTTCTTTCCATCTTCATATATCAACACCTTTTCAAGTTTTAATTGTATTTGGTTGATAGTAGTAATACCCTATAGTAATGGAGAGTCAATAAATGTAAGGTTAGCATTTAGCACTTTCTTACTATTCAATCTGTTGTGTGGACCCAGTTTTTGGTGTGTGAAGTATAGTTTTCACTGGGTTAGGTGCACCCGCCTTAGTTTTGCAGAGCCAGAAGTGAAGAGGGAAGTCTTGTCCCTATAGTTGGTCCAGTTACCCTAATATCCTTATACATTTTGGAACTAACCAATCCTAAAATCACCCTGGGGGTATATTGGTAGCCTAAGAGCATAAGCGTCTATTTTGAACACCAATAAGATGGCGACTCTACTGGGGAAGTGTTACACAAGTCTATAGTAACCAATAGGTCATCATTGAAAAATAGGGTTATTGTTGTCCCTTGTCTTATAGTCTCATTTGGATATTTGTTAAGTGGTATTGTAAGATTCCCAATATACTTGGTTGGCGACTCAAAGATCTCTGCAGCAGTGCTAGTCAGTAGATTTTTATCAAATGAGTTATAGAGGTACTAGGTCCCTAAGGAACGAACATCTTGAAAACATAATGGAAGAAGGTATTCCAAGCACTTCCAGGCCTAGTCAGACAAGAGGAGGAAAGAAGAAAATAAATCTTTCTTATACTTGGAGAAATAAAAGGGATACAAGACAAGAAACTCAAACGAAGCCTAGTCAAGAAGAAAATATTTCAGAATATGAAGAGGCTGTTGATTTGGGATTAAACCAGTATGAGGATGAATTTCAAGTGGGAGATGATGAGTCTGAGACTACTCTCCCTGAATCAGAAGAGATCTTTGAGGAGGTCTATGAATTGGAAAGAAGAGTCCAAGAACAAGTTGCTATCAGGCAACAAAGAGAAAAGGACAAAGAGGACAGAGTAAGACAAGCTATGATAAGGGCTGATCAGCTAAAGAGGCAATTGTTAGATTTGGAGGCAATTAATTTTGTCCCAGAGCTTGAAAGAGCAGAGGAACAACCTGTTGTGTATAAGACACATGAGATAACTAGGCCTAGAGATAAGGGCAAACAAAAAATTGTTGGAGTGCAGATTAGTGAATAGATTCATGTGGAAAACCCATTAGATCAAGGGTTGAGATTAGATGCAAACCTTGAGAGGGCTAGAAAGGAGAAAGAAATGTGGGCTAAAGAACTAGAGAAGGCAGAGTTGGAGGCTACTACTGCAGAAATGAGGAAGAAGATTGATTTTCTCAAGCATACCTTAGGACCTTCAAATGTTGCTGCTTCTTTCTTGGGGCAAGGTGGAAATCATGGTAACCTTGCAGCTCAAACAAATGGTATTTTGGGTGCTGCTAAAATTCCTGATGGTTCAAACACAAGGACATCTACATCTCAAGGAATGGATTCGCCACATGGAGTTCCTGTTCATGAAAGGTACAAACAACTTATTTTTTTTGGCATTTCTGGTTATCCTAATGTCATTCCTGATCAAATTAGAAAGAAACTCCCTAAGTTTACTGGAAACAATGTCATTACATGTGAAGAACATCTAAAAATTTGTATGGATGTAATAGATGACTATAATGTTGAGCCTGATGATGTTGTAATGAAGTTATTTGTACAATCTCTGACCGAGGATGCTAGGGATTGGTTTAGAGGATTGCCCCATGCTAGTATAGGATCTTGGAATGAATTTAAGAATTGTTTCAAAGAGCATTATGGAGATAAAACAAATGAGGGTTTTATTTTGAATGAATTCAATAACATAAAAAAAAAAATTAGAACGAAGAGGTCCTTGAATTTAATATAAGATTCCAAAAGACTATGCATAGGCTACTACAAGTTATCGGATTAGATGATAGGGTGTGTCTTGTGACATACTTAAATGCTTTTGATGCAAAGATGGGTTACCTCTTAAAGGATAAGAACCCTAGAAATCTTGGGGAGGCTTACAAGCTGGCTATCAACATAGAAAGTAATAGAAGAATATCAGAAAAATTAGGGAGAAGAGATGATTATAGGCCTCAAGTGCAAAACAAGAAAGAAATGGGAAGGTCTGCTAATTTTAAGCCTAAGGAGGAGGACAATCTAAAGCAGATTCTAAGTGCTTTAGAGAGTCTAAAAACTGATGAAAAAAGAAACAATAAGGTTGCAACAAATGACAAACAAGCTTGAAGTAATTTTAGCAGGCAACCAAGAATGTAGGATTACCCATACAATACTCAGTGGAAGGATGGCAAGCCCATTTTTCCAGTTAAAAGGCATAGGCCTGATGATAGGATTCCTGATCCTTTGCAAAGAAATTCAGTTAACTTGAATGATGATATCCCATGGTGTACTGTTTGTCAATCTCCTCATAGTCCAGAGCATTGTGTTATTGCTTTGAATTTACCTGATAACCAAGAACAAGATGAGCAATATGATAGGAGTGGTTGTGGAATGACTTCCTCGCATGCATGGGATGAGGTTGACTCTACTGATGATGAGGAGGAAGAATTTGATGATGTTGGATGTGGTGCAGTGAAGTGTGAGGAACATGTTTCCTTAAGGAGACCCTTTGATGAGGAAATTGCACAAATCACTACAGACATGGTCACTCAAGCTAGGAGTAATTACAATTTGAGAAGCAGGACAGTTGGAGGCACAAGTGGTAAACCAGGTAGCATGTTTATCAAGAATTCTGAAAGCAATGCACAACAACATGAGGAAAAGGAAAAGGGTGCTGGTGTTGTCAGTCAGGTTAAAATAAAAAAGAAGAGTGGGCCTACTGCAATACCTAAGGGTAAAGTAAAGACATCAGAAGTAGCTATCCCCATACCTCAAAAGGAAGATGAATTTGTACAAAAGAGTAACTCTGACTTGATTGTCCAAAAAGAGGATAAAGGTATCTCTGAGATTAAGGAAGATATGGGCAACCATTCTTATGTTCCCATTGATATGACTAAATTGCTTTCACAAATAACTATCAAGGTTCCATTGTTAGAAATGATGAGAATAGAAGAGCACAAGGTCAAGGCCTTGGATTGGGTAAATGGTGCCTCTTCCATAAAGGTCCAAGAAATGAACAGAGGTGACAAGCATGTGGTTACTTTAGATGACACACCTGATAGTAAAAATGAAGAAATTATCTCTAAGATTCCTCAAAGGTACTTGGACGCAAACATTGTAAATACTGCATCAGGGACAGTTGATCCTTTTTTCTTGTCCCTTATGATAAATGAAAAATTATTGAAGAATTGCATGACTGATTCTCGAGCATCAAATATTGTCATGATTGCAGAGATCATGAAGTCACTGAGACTAAAGGTTGATACACCTCATGGAAGATGCCAAGCTATGGACTCAAGAGAAGTGCTAGTTATTGGTACCATTAAGGCTTTGCCTGATAAATTAGTAGCATTTCGTGACAAACAATTAACTATGAGTGTTCTTGTAGTTGACATCCCCCCTCAATATGGAATGTTGTTATCTAGAAAGTGGAGTGCCTCCATGGGAGGAAGTATTCAACGTGACTTGTCCTTTGCCACTTTCAGCATTGAAGGTGAAAGTGTGAAAGTTTCAAGGGAAGCTAGAACTCCACATATGATTGAGGAGGATGAAGAGGACAATATGAATTGTTTTGTGGACACTGACATTGGTTCTTTCCAAGTTCAAGAGAGAGAGATGCAAGAGAAGGTCAAGCTTGTCTTTCTGGCTGATGATAAGAGTAACATGGCAGAAGGTAATGTATTATGGACCCTGTATTTTGATGGAGCAAGTTCAAAGGAAGGTGCTAGAGTAGGAGTGCTATTGATATCCCCAAGTGGTAAGACTTTTAAGTTTTCTTTCACTCTCTTGTTCCCTTGCACAAATAATGTTGTTGAATATGAGGCCCTACTGATTGGTTTGAGACAAGCATCAAAACATAGGATCAAACATCTTAGGGTGATTGGTGACTCTGAGTTAATAGTTTCTCAGATTAGATCAAAGTATGCATCAAAGAATCAAAGGCTGAAACAATATAGAAATGTTGTTTGGGATGAAATTGAAGGTTTCAGTGCCTTTGGTATTGATTGGGTGGATAGAAGCCAAAACAAGATGGCTGACTTACTAGCAAACATAGCATGAAGGCCAGAGGATATTACCTTTGCAGGGATATCTAGGATTGAGTGCAAGTTTCAGCCTTCTATCCCAGACAATGTTGAGAATTGGCAGGTATTTTCTAATGATCAGGATATACTAAGGTTTTTGCAATGTGAATCTCATTTTGATGGTCAGGAGATGGATTTCAGCACTTTTGTTGACATCAGAAATGTAAAAGAGAATGTTCTTGGGAAGGAAGTTTTGCAATTAAAATCAAATAGGATCCCAAGGGGACTGGTTGCTCTTGAGAGGGCATTTGATGATAAAGAAAGGACTTGTTTTCCTAAATTTGTTGATAAGATAAATGATTTGGATGAAATAAATTTAGGAACAAGTCAAATACCCAAAAATGTTTACATAGGTAAATGTCTATCCCAAAGAACTAGGAATAATCTGATTGATCTTCTCAAAATATTCAGACATGTCTTTGCATGGTCTTATGATGATTTGAAAGCCTATAGAGAAGATTTATTCCAACATGAAATACCATTGAAGGAAGAAACCAAACCTTTTAGGCAAAAGTTAAGGCCTGTGAACCCTACTTTGGCACCAAAAATGCAAGATGAACTCAAAAAAATGATGAATGTTGGCATTATCAAGCCTGTCAGACATTCTACTTGGGTGTCAAACTTGGTTCTGGTCAGGAAGAAGAATGGTGACATTAGGTTATGTGTTGATTTTAGGAATTTGAATGTCAATTCTTTGAAGGACAATTATGGTTTGCCTAATATGGAGAATATGTTGCAGAGGGTTACTGGTTCAGAGTTAATGTCCATGATGGATGGTTTCTCTGGATATAATCAAGTCATGGTCAAGGAATCAGAATAATTTAACACTGCATTCACTACCCCTTGGGGAACATATGTTTATGTTAGAATGCCTTTTGGTCTGACAAATGCAGGAGCTACTTTTTAGAGAGCTATGGATGTAGCCTTTGCAGACTTTATAAACAAATTTCTAGTGGTGTATCAGGATGATCTCACAGTATATTTAGATAAGGAAAGTCAACATTGTGAACATCTTGAGAAAATTTTTATTAGGGCCTTGGAGTATGGGATCTCTTTGAATCCAAAGAAGTGTTCTTTTGGTGTTGTGGAAGGCAAGCTCTGAGGACATATTGTGTCCAAGGATGGAGTGAGAATTGACCCTAAAAGGGTTATGGCTATAGATAAACTTTCACCACTTAGAAATGTTAAAGGAATACAGTCTTTCTTTGGGCAGGTAAATTTCCTAAGGAGATTTGTTACAAATTTTGCAGAAATCAGTATCCCTATCTCTAGGATGTTGAAAAAGGAGGCAAAGATTGAGTGGAATGAAGAAGCAGACGAATCTTTCAAAAGTATCAAAAGGACCATCAAGGATGCTCCAGTTTTAAGGACACCTGATTATGGTAAGCCCATGCAGATATTTTCTTTTGCTTCTTATCATATAGTTGCAGCAGTTTTATTACAAAAGAATTCAGATGGATATGAACAACCCATATCATTTTTTAGTAAATCCTTACAAGCAGCAGAATTGAAATATGATATTACTGAGAAACAGGCTTATGCCTTAGTCAAAGCAGTCAAGGCTTTTAGATGTTATCTTGTAGGAGATAAGGTGGTTGCTTATGTTCTTAGTGCTGTAGTTAAAGATATATTGGTGCAACAAGAAGTTTAGGAAAAAGATGTAGATGGATCAATAGGATCCAAGAATTTAATATTGATATCCAAATTACAAAATTGGTAAGAGGCTTAGGTCTTGCAAAGTTAATGGCACAAAGCAATTTAGTTGCAAATCATGTGAATGTGTTAGAAGAAGAACAAAGGCCATACATTTGTGATATGGATTATTGTGATTGGTACAAAGATGTTATTGGTTACTTGCAGAAATTGGTCCTTCCCCCTGAGATGGATGAAAATAGAAGGAGAACTGTCAAGTTGCAATCTGCAAGGTATGCCATTATACATGGTAAGTTGTGGTGGAGAAGCAATGAAGGAGTATTGCTAAAATGCATAGACCATGAGAGGTCTGAGGCTCTGTTAAAGGAAATGCACCAAGGTGTGTGTGGAGGACATTATATGGCAAAGACCACAGCCCACAAGATCCTTAGGTCTGGATTTTGGTGGCCTGCAATTTTTAAGGATACCCATCAGTTTGTAAGAAAATGTGATGCATGTCAGAGATTTGCTGGAAAGTTGAAGTTTAATGGGAATTTACCACTCAGACCTGTTGCAGTTTAGGCTCCATTCCAGAAGTGGGGTATTGACTTCATTGGGAAAATTCCAAATAAGTCTAGTGGTGAACATTCTTACATACTAGTGGCAACAGACTAATTTACTAAGTGGGTTGAAGCTATCCCCACTATAAAGGCTACTAGCAGAGTGGTGACAAATTTTATGATGCAAAACATCCTTACCAGGTTTGGTTGCCCAGAGGTAATTGTGGCTGATAATGCAATGTGTTTTAGATCACAGGAATTTAGTGATTTTTGTCAACAATATGGGATACACATTTCATTTTCTTCTCCATATCATCCACAAGGAAATGGCCAGGCTGAGTCCAGTAATAAAAGTTTGATTAAGATTCTCAAGAGAGTGTTGGACAAGAATAAGAAAGGCCGGGACTCGAAGTTATGGTGGGCACTGTGGGCTGACAAGGTAACTGTAAAGAGGGCCATAGGTTGTGCTCCATTTGATTTGGTATATGGAATAGGTGCTAGATTGCCTCAAAATAATTTATTGCAGATGTACAAATTTATCCAAGCATATGATAAAGACTTGAATGATGAAATGAGAGTAAGAATGGATGAACTGATCCAATTGGAAGAGGTAAGGAGGGATGCACATGAAAGAAATGAGGCATTGCAGAGACAATGTAAGAATTTGTTTGATAGGAGGGCCACCCAAAGAAGTTTTGAAATTGATGACCTTGTCTTGATGTGGAATGCAAGGTTGGAAGATAAGGGGAAGCATGGAAAGTTTGATCCAATTTGGTTGGGCCCTTATCTTATTGAAAGCAAATGGGGGACAAATTCTTATGTTCTGAAAGATTTAACTAGTGGTACTTTGGAATTGCAGGAGATACACGTCCCCGAGTATGAGCTACTGTTAGCACGTGCAAAAAATAAAAATAAAAAATTTCATGACTCTAGCCCTTTTCCCCTGGTCTCTGCAGTTATTTTTAGGTCTCTGCCTTTAGCCCTGGTTCAAATATTCAAAAAACTAGCCGTTACATTTAAACACTTTGAAAATCCTGGCCCTTTTCTATTTTGATGTTACTTTTCGCGGGTCACTTAAGGGTCCTAGTATGCATGTGCTTTATATTTTTGGCCGGTCCCCATTTTAACTTTTCCTAAGTTTCTACCCTCGGCGGCCTTCAATATTTCCTAAGGTCCTCAGTGCCTAATTTTTCCTAAAAGCCTAAGTCCTACGCTTTAATTTTTCTTATGTTTCGGCTTTGATATTTTCCTGGGCCCAGTCTTTTGACAACATCTCAATCTGACGGTTGGCGTAAGTTCTCATTGACTTTGTCAGAGGCTTGAGATCTTACGCCAATCGTTGATTCTCCTTTATGACAGAGCTTCTCAAATAGGTGGGTCCGTTGACATGTATGCACAAATGGCAACATCTCATTGGTCCACGGGTGAACAACTTGGCATGTGCCAGTGGGACCTAATTTTCCGATGGGTCAGAGGGTCCTGACATCCGTAATCCATCCAAAGACAGGCGTAAGTTCTTATGGGTTTTGTCAGAGGCTTAAGATCTTGTGATGACCATTGATTCTATTTCCTGTCAAATGGTTGTCAGAGATGGGAGAGGATTCCTAATCGACGGTTGGCGTGTAAGCGCATAGAATCTTTTGAGCCTTTCAGATCTTGCGCCAGCCGTCCGATCTTCCTAGCGGCTTAATGTTCTCAGTGGGGCCATTTGCTAGGTGGTGCAGGATTGTTCAAATTTTATTGGACGACGTGGATGATGCGGCAAGGTGGGGTCGTTTTCAGAGAGATCAGTGACGAGGACATGATCTACGGTCGGCGTAAGTTCTCATGAGTTTTGTCAGAGCTATGAGATCTTACTTCTGTCGTCCGATTATAAGGATTACAGAAAGTGGGTCCTGTGTCAGTGTGACCGAGCATGAGCTGTGAATGAGGTAACGACATGTGGCATAAAGCAGGCCCAGGTGGGGGTCTAAGGTCTAGCAGTCCGGATAAATATGTTTAGCGGCTCGACAAGTTTCAATGGGTTTCGCTCGTTCGCAAAAAAAAGTGGCGATGCTCCAAGTTGACTGGCGATTCAGCGAACAAGCATTCGCATAACCGCTAAACTAAATGGCGGAGAGATAAAGTTTTCTGCGAACTGGAAAAGGTCTTCGGTTGCCAGTTCACTAAATGTGACTGGGGGTCTTTTAAAAAGTAAATCATAAAGCCCGCGAAATAAAAAGATTGGACAATTGGGTTATAAAGTTGATCTCAAATTGAATTATGACCGCTGATTTATTGCAAGTGCCATAAAGTAGCCGTTATTTTTCAAATTTGAATTTGCAGAGGGTTTCCAGCGACAGGAAGTACCAAAATTTATGGTTTTAACAGCTGATTTCGATTGGTTTGGTGGTGCTTGCCGTTGCAATGTGGTCTAGGGTGTACCATGATCGATTGTAGAGATCTATACCATGTAAGGAGTGAACATAGAATGGCTCGAGGCGTATTGCAGGGTGATTGAATAAACTGGTTTTCATGGCAATTCCTTGGTTTACTGTGCTGTCCTCGCAGATTTTCATGATTGCAAATTTGTTTGAGATTTATTTTCTCCGGGTTGCTTATGTTTTTTCCCCTGCAATAAATTCTAATGTAGTTTTTGATTAGTACAGCGGTTGTAACCCTAACCCTAGTCACCCTAAGCTTCATGCAATCTCTTTGAGATTCCCAAGGTGGCTAGTGGTATAAGTTGTTAGCTTTTGATAGAGTCAGGGTTTGAATTTTAATCAGTCTAGAGGTTCTGATTTGGATTAGTTCCAGGGGGTTGTAGCAGGGTTGATCATATTGTATGAGGTTGAATAGAAAATCCTTGTAGTCTTTTGCAGGTTATTGAAGTGGTTTGATTCTCTGTCCTACTTTGAATATGTACATGCCTCATCATACTTGATATAAATGTTTCAAGCTTTCAGGTCTCTCCTTAGTGCCAATATTGCGAGTCTTGGATTTTCTGATCCATTGCATAGGATTACCTTTGCATATGTTCTTTTCTTTAGTTCTTGATTTAGGATCGGGTGAAATATACTTTAGAAGGGATGTATATTCATTTGTTTTGTCTACAGAAGGATCTTATAAGTAGTGGATGGGCTAGAATGTTTATATTTATGGCTATGAGTCTTTGACAATAGTTGGTTCATATTCAATGTGTGTATCTGAGATCTGCCCAATGGATAATGACACTGATCAGGGATTAGTATATTCAGTTGAGTTCAATTCTTGGTTGGCTCTTGTTTACTTCTTTCCATCTTCATATATTAACACCTTTTCAAGTTTTAATTGTATTTGGTTGATAGTAGTAATACCTTATAGTAATGGAGAGTCAATAAATGTGAGGTTAGCATTTAACACTTTCTTACTATTCAATCTGTTGTTTGAACCCAGTCTTTGGTGTGTGAAGTATAGTTTTCACTGGGTTAGGTGCACCCACCTTGGTTTTGCAGAGCCAAAAGTGAAGAGGGTAGTCTTGTCCCTATAGTTGGTCCAGTTACCGTAAGATCCTTATACATTTTAGAACTAACCAATCCTAAAATCACCCTGAGGGTATATTGGCAGCCTAAGAGCATATGCGTCCATTTTGAACACCAACACCTTTTTTGGATGTATTTTTCTTTGTTGTCCACTGGATGTCTTTGGGCTATTGGACCTATTTGTTCTATCTTTTTTTGTAGTGGCTATTCTTGTTGGGGATCCAGATTCTTTTTTCTTTCTAGTTCTTTCTTATTCCAGGTTGTGGAAGCCTGTTGTAAAACCCTCGGTGTAGTCTTGATCTATTCCATGTTTGAATTTTTTTTTGAATATCCTTTTATGACCATTTTGTACAGGGTTTCGGAGCCCCTTCAAAACCTATTTTTCCTTAATCAAAACAAAACATTTGTCAAAGTTAAAAAAATATTGAAACACACACTCAAGCATCACACTAAAGTTCAAGCATATAATATAAGTGACTGTCAAAGTTAGTATACTCTTCACATTAAGTAAATTTGAAAGCTCAAACATACACACATTTTGAAGTTTTAAAAAAAAAATGGTGTTGTCAAAGTTTCAAAATATCTTACACAATTCTTGTTCAAACACACAAAAGTGGACATGTGACTAACTTAACAATATCTTATGAAGAGATACTTTAACTTTGACAAAGCATTTGTCAAAGTTAAAACACATTTCACTCAGTTTTTTAATTTGACATATATTTTTTTAAACAATCTTTAAACATATTGAAACAAACACACACTCAAGCATCACACTAAAGTTCAAACATATAATAAGCTCAAACATACACACATTTCGAAGTTTTAAAAAAAATTGGGGTTGTCAAAGTTTCAACATATTTCACACAATTCTTGTTCAAATGCATAAAAGTGGACATGCCTAACTTAACAATATCTTATGAAGAGATACTTTAACAACACACAAAGTAAGCACTTTAGTTTTCAAAAAAACAATCTTCAAACATATTGAAACACACACTCCAAGCAAGTTTGAAAGTCACTTCAAACTAAAGTAAACATGCTTCAATATGACAAAGTTCAAACACACTTCAATTTAAATTATAAATGCAAACAAAGTGAATGCCAAAAGTGTTAAAATTTAAACATGCAAAGTAAATTTCAAAATTGATCATATAAAAAAGCCAATGCCAACATTCAAACCCGTGCTTCAATAAACAATAGTCAAATCAATGTTGTTGAAACACACACTGCACAACTAGCGAATGCCCAAAACACAACAAACAAACAAGTTTGAAAGTGACTTCAAAAATCAAATAATGAATGCCACCCTTCATATAAACAATAAATGGAAAGTGATTGTCATAGTGTCAAAGTTCAAACAGACACAAACTGAATATCAAAATTCAAATTCACTCTCAATAAATAATAAGTCAATATTCAAGAACACACAAAAATAAATGATTTCCAAAAATAAAATACATTAAAATAAACATGTTTAGATTGCAAGGTACTAATAATTAAACAATATTTTTTACAATTTACCATATTACGTTATTATTAAATAATATTGCAATAATTAAATAACTGCACTGCATCAAAAATTCCAAATCATCAAATGTGATGAAGTAAAAATAAACTAAATAAAAACTAGGTTTGAATTTTATACAATATAAAAGTATGCAAATCAACACAGAGACATTAGACCGAAAAGAATGACCATGGCAGGTGACCATTCCCTCCAACCTAGAGGAGGGGGCAAATTCAACCCCTCCCAAATAAAAAACTTTATATTAAACAACAAGTCCATTTACATATCAATTTACAAGTTAGCTGATCAATTTATTTCAAAGTGCAACGATAAAATTAAAATTGGTTTTGCATTGACTGCAAAAACTACTGAGAAACTGTAGCATCACTCTACAATGTCATGCAAAATGATATTTATGACTATAGTAATCAGTAGTATCAGAGAATGCCAATTGCTTCTGCCATATCAAATGCTTGACAAAAGAAAATACAGTCAGTAAAATTCAAGGCAAAGAGATATGTGATTAGTACTAGAATGAGAGTCTGCAGGTCTGTTCCACAGATCAAACCAGTCCAAATGCCCTCTTTCAACATGCAATTTAAGTTTCTTGGGCATACCAAAAAAAAATAGAGAAAATTAAGGATTTGGGGAAGACAAAGTTTTACCTTGGCTCCAAAGGTTAAATTTATTACCAATAAGAAGGCACAGGATTACTTCAATAACATAGCAGCGCCCTATGTTTATACATAGACTATCGAAGCTTGGCAAAAGCCTTCAAAATATATAATATAGAAGTGTGAACCCACAATCAAATTGAAGAAACCTTTTACATTTTGTAAGTGATCTCTTTCTACCATTGGATATGATATTTCGTATTAGGAGAACCTGACAAGTAAAACACAATTAGAAACACAGTCTATTAACAGGAAATTTTCATACCTAATGCCAGCATTGAAACCTACGAAGATCATGGCTTCCCATCCATTGAAAGTCATGCTGCAAAAGGAATAGATCAAAACTGTAAGTGAGGTGTATTTTACAGTAAGAGTTACCGCAGAAAAGTGTTTTCAAACAACCATATGCACCAGGACTAAAGAATCTAATTCCTGTACAGATCCTAGGAAACAGGAAATGCAAGGTCTAACCCATACATCCACCAGTTCATCTCAATCTCCAAGAGCTTGTGATTTTGTAAGGTTATGCTTAAACAGGCTATTGCAAAAGATTAAAAACTGTATTTTGATACAAATGTTAATTTTTTTAAGTCGGTAGATATGGGAAAGCTCCTTACTAGACAGACAATGCATCGACTCCAATTGCTGCATCGTTATATTCAGTAACATCATATACCAGAACTCTAAACTGAAAAAACCAACCACACAAATGAATGTGACTAACACAATCTTAGCTCTTCAAAGATTTTGTCCATACTCTGTTTGAAGAAATTAACCAATATCAATCCAATCAAAACCATCTAAATCAGCTACGTCAGAATTGGTTTGGCGAAAATGTAAACAAGAGCCAAAAGCGGGCAATCTGTCCTGCACCAAAGGCCTGCCCGCAAAGGGTCTCTACTGCACTGTCCTATCCATTCCCAACTGGATAGAGACCAGAAAAACACTGTCTTACTTTATTCATTCCAAAATATAAAGTAAATACTTCAGTATTGCTATAAATTGAAAACATAGATGCAATAGTTAATGGATTCCTCAGTATTTTACAGCTCCACAAATTTATGCGTGCTTCTTATTGTGACTTTCATGTCAATGCCACTGATTTCCCTTCATAAGTGAGGAAGAGGATTGGCCTATTACAGTTTACAGTTTACCTATGGTTTGATAGAATGTACTAATGGCCTATTACAGTTTACAGTTTTTAGGTTTTAGTCACCTTGTGGTGTTCGTGGACATTTGAAACAGGGTAGGGAATTACTATCCCCTATGTTTGGAGCAAACACCTCTTTGAGTCTTCAGTCCGACTGAATGAAATGAAGGCCCGGAACACATTCTCTCTTCACTTGCTGAAGCTAGTGCCAGAGGAGCACAAGTGCAATCAGGGCAAGCACTAGTTGGCAAACATGGAAGGAAAGATATGCCAAATCCCACAGGTGTCCGGCAAGCCCTAGTTCCCGATAGACCCACCCTAGCCTAACAACCGGAAACAAGGAATACTGTTTTGACTGATCTTGCCCAAGCCCAACAGGAAACACTGAAGGTGACAAGTTGGGAGGCCCAAAGAGCCCCATCGATCGAGAAACGAATTGAAGTGGGTTCGCGGCCCATAGAATTGCCCTTTTTTTCTATTGTTCGGGGGGCCCCTTTTTTATATAGTCGCTAATCAATAAAGTTACTCATATCAGTGGGTCAATTTTTATATTCTACAGCTAGACATACTCTTTGAGAGATTTTATTCAATATCCCTAGAAATGAATTTATCTTTGAAGTATAGCAATTGTATAGCTGTCTACAGGATGTATAGCTGTCTAATTTTCAAACTCTTACCCTGTACAGATAGCCAATATAGAACTAGAGCAGTTTCCTCACAGTTATCTTGGAGCCCAGCAAGGACCTGTGCCTGGCTGGCCTGGTTGAGAGATAAAGTAGATCAATGGAAGAGGATTGTTTTAATTTTGAATCTGAAGCCATCTTATTTTCCCAAACATTTTTTATTCAATTTTCAGGCATGGAAGACAAAGAAAGATAGTACTGTTTACAAATGACCATGGTAGATCAAATAACGGTTTGCACCCATCTCCAAATAGCTCAGGAAAGCATTCCAAAATAGCATAAATTCATATCTTCCAAAATTTACTAGAAATTGCAAAAATGCTGGAGGAAAAAAATATTTAAATATCAAGTTTTAGAGGATAAAATAGCATTGGTGAACACATAGAGGCACAGATGCCATTTTCTAGTTAAGAAGCCATTTTCTGAACTGGTTGAAACAAAATTGTTTTACTTTTGCAAATCAAATGTACACATGTTGTACTCCCAAAATTTCAGTAGCTCTGTTTTTTCTTGTCAGGAATTGTTTTATATTTCCTATTATCATAAGGATTTATGAACTTTGATAGGCCTGATGCAGGGTTACAACTAACAATCATTTGAAGGGAATATTTTACTGATCTTTAATTATTTAAGGCAACAATTGAATCTGATTGAAAGTTTTCAGATAGCTTTTGGATCTTGTATATCATGATTAAAATTTAAGCTTTTGATACTTTTTATCGTTAAAAATAAAGAAAAGAACATTAGGAGTAGGCTTCCTATAAAAGTTCATAACTTTGTATTGCATTGGTAGACTGTAGGCATCTATATCAGAAACAAAGATTGGTTGCCCCAAAAACTAATGAATGTCAATTATACATTGAAAAAAAATAAAATCTTTGGATCACCACAATCAACCCACCCCAACTTTCTAATGGAGGAGCAACTGTACAGAAACTCTCTAGCCAATGTTAACACATTAAGTAGAGATTGCAGCTTGGGCTGGAAAAACTTACACAGCTGCTATGCTTTAATTTCAAGTTCAGTTGAAATAAAATCACCAGCAGGCGAAATGAGCCAGTATGATGGTTGACTTTTAGATGAGGCAGCTTGAGCTAGGCCCTCATTGCAAGGAGGGAGGAACATAACAACCAAATTCACAGATTTCTTAATTAATATTATTGCCAGGAACTTTATGTGAGATGGCTTGCGCTATGCTATAATTTCAAGTTCAGTGGAAATAAAATCACAAGCAGGCGAAATGAGCCAGTATGATGGTTGGCTTTTAGATGAGGCAGCTTGAGCTAGTCACTCATTGCAGGGAGGGAGGAACATAACAACCAAATTCACATATTTCTTAACTAATATTATTGCTAGGAACTTTATGTGAGATAGCTTGCGCTAGACAGACATATCAGGAGACCAGGAACACAATAACCAATTCCACACCTCCCTTGATGAGTATTAGTAATGAGAGTAATAAGTTGAGAGATTCCGGTTGTAAGTAATAAAAAAGTTATATCTAGAATGTCTCATCGTGAGCCTACTTGAGCTATTGGTGAAAGAAGTAATAAAAATAGTTTTCAAATCTATCTTGACTAATATTAGATAAGGGTAAAATGCACGGTATTTACTTTGAGAAATAAACTCTACCAAATTTATATAAATCTTAGCTAATTTTAGTCAAGTGAAGAGATAGAAATGATAAGATATAGCCATTTGATGAGGGAGTGCACACCTGGCCATCCCATGAGTCAATAGTAAGTTGAAGGCCAAGCAGAAGATGATCTGTATTTTCCTCCTGAACATGATAAAGATTATGTTGTGAAGCAGTCTGCTGAATACCTTGAGCAAAATTGCAGAGGATTTGGGACAAGAGGGCGGGCTTTCCCCTATGATAGAAAGAGGGAAGTGTTTTTTGGACAAATGTATTTCAAATAGCCACATATACAATTTATTCAATAACACTAGAAAGATATTTATCGTTGAAGGGAAAGTAGAGCAGTTGTATAGTCAATGGGATGAACAACTCTCTAATTTTCCAACTCTTACCCTGTATAGGTAGCAGTTTTGATAGGGCTGTCTTGGAGCCTAGCAAGGACCTCAGCCTGGTTAGCCAACTCACCATTTGAAAAATGAAAAAGGTTATTGAGGGTCAAAGAAAATCAATGGGAAGAGGATTGTTCTAATTTTGAGTACAAACCCATCTAATTTTCCCAAACATTGCTGATTCAATTTTCAGACATGGAAAAGATAGAATGATATACTTTAGTACTATATACAAATGATTATAGCAGATCAATGGTGTCATGTAATACAACCAGTATAAATAGACAAGAGTTTGCAATCCATCTCCAAAGAGAACATTAGAGATATAACAGTATAGGAAAACATTCCAAAATAGCTTCAAAGTGTAGAATAGAAGAGAATATAATTTTAGAGAATTGAATACAAACAAATGCGGAAAGACAAAACACATTTTTCAGATCTTCCATAACTACTGGAAATTACAAAAATGCTAACTACAACAGTGGCATAGAATACAAATAGTGAAATATGAAGTGCCATCTGAACTAGTGAAACAAAATGCATAACTTTTGCAAATCAAATGTTTTAAATTTCAGTAGCTGTGTTTTTTTCTTGTAAGGAATTGTTTTAAATTTTCTATTAACCTATTCCCTAATATCATATGGATTTTATGCATTTTAATAAGTCCGAAGCAGGATTACAACTAATTAAGTTACTAACAATTACTTAAAGGGAATATTCCACTGATCTTTAATTATCCAAGACAATAGTTAAATCTGACCTACAATTTCCACATAACTTTTCGATCTTTGTATATCATGATTTTAATTTAAACCTTTTAAATTTTTTATGCTTAAAAATAAAGCAAAGACTATTAGGAGCAGAAAAGCTAAAAGCTTGTAATCTTTTATAAGCATGGGTAGATTGTAGGCAATCTAATCAGAAACAACATTGGCTGCCCTGATAACCAATGAGTACCAATTAATATATGAAAAAGGAAATTATTATCCCTGGATCACCACAGACACCCCACCCCCAAACTCTCTGCTGGAGGAGCAGCTGTATATTTACAAATAGAAGCTCTCGAGCCAAAGTTAACACATTAAGTTGCGAGCTTCTGAATATAAGTAATAAACAGTTATATCCAGAATGTCTCATCACAATGGACTGTGATGTCATCATGCTGGCTGGTCATGAACCTACTTGAACTATTGGAGAGAGAAATAAAATAAAAAAATTCAAATCAATCTTAGTTAATATTAGATAAGGGTAGAATGCTGAGTATTTACTTTCAGATATAACCTCTAGCAATTCTTATACAAATCTTAGCTAATAATAATCAAATTGCAGGTATTTACTTTGAGAAATAAGCTCTAGAAAATTCTATACGAATCTTAGCTAATTTTAGTCAAGTCAAGAGATAGAAATGATAAGATATAGCTATCTGATGAGGGAACGCATGATAAAGATGATCTGTATTGTCCTCGTATACATGATAAAGATTAATGTTGTCAAACAGTCTAGTGAATCCCTTGAGCAAAATTGCAGAGGATTTCGAATGAAAGGGCAGGATGTTCCCAATGATAGAAAGAGGGAAGTATTTTCTTGAACAAATATACTTAAAATATCCACACTAATTAAATATAATTTTAAGAAACCATCAATTTATATATCAATTCAGTGGGACATGAAACCTAGGATTTGCATGCCTCATGAAACCTCAACCTCAAACCCAGTGTCCGTAGGAAGCTGCAATAATTTTTTTGTCGCAAGCGAAATGCAATCTTAGACTCTGTAAACGAAATGCTAGTAAATATGAAATGCCATTTCAAACAAATGCACCCCGCCTTGAAAATGAAAATGATAATCAGAGCGAAATGAAAATGCCATGAAAAGAAAGAAGAAAACCTGAGAGTTACAGAATCCCCTGATTAAGAAGGGATAGCGGGAGTGGAGGCATTCATTTCCTCTTGGCCTCTTTTCCTGCCTTCCTCAGCTCTCCAGAGTACAATTTCCCCTTGTACTTCAAAATATCGCAACCAATGGGGTTATATAAGGGTGAAATTGAAGGCATAAACGGTAACAGTGCTATTTTTAGACATTCCCTGAACCTGAATGAAAGCATAAACGGTAATTTTGCTTTCCTGGTTTTTTTTCCAGCGGTCATGGAGAAATCCCTCGACTACATAACTGATGAAAGCATAAACGGTAGCTTTGCTTTCTTGTTTTTTTCATTCAAAAGTTGATTCTTAAATTATAAACTCACCAATTCAAATGTAAGTAAATTGAAAAAATCTTAAATCAATTAAATAAATTGTTAGTTTCTGCCAATCAAATTTCATCATTTTTTTTATAATATCATTTTTATATTTTGTAAAGTGAAGTTGCACCTAACAAATTTTAGAAATTAGTTTTCTCAAATTTGTTAGTCATATGAGCTCTTTTGTCAAGAAAGTAATGGAACTACATTATAAATATTACTATTTATGATAACATTTAATAAAAGTACATAAATATATGTATTTGCATCCATTACTCGAGGTTGATTAGATAATTGTAGATATCAGTAATCTTTACAGTAATCTTCACCCGTTTTGCAAAGTTTGTAGTTTAATTGACGTTGGATGCCTATTTTACGGAGTTGTGAGGCAGTTTTTCCTAACACTAATTACGTGGAAGGGCAAACATCGGATAAGGATAAGCAACTGAGATTGTTCGATTTGTGGGGTTGGTTGAAATGTAGGTTTTGAATTGTTTAATGGAATCCAAGGGACCACCTAAGCAATTGCATTATTTTACAAAGCATGTACACTCAGAATTTGATGGAGCAAATGAGAGCAAAGGATAAAGAATAGATGAAAATGGAGATGGGTTCAAAGAATTTTCATCTTTAATTGATATAATACAAGTCATGCACAAAGATTTTAGATAGAAGAGAATGGATTTTCCAAAAAAATTTACAGTTGTAAATGTGGGTGCCCATGATATCAAGAGGAAATATCTTTGGAAGCCCTCATTTGAATGGGGCGATTTTTCTAGCTTTGCTAGTAAAGATAGAACTTTTTGCTACTTTGATAAAAATTGGGGGTTTTTTGTTGGGTTGTATCAGAAGGCAGGGGACCTAAACTTAAAAATTCTTTTTTGATTATCCATTTTGAATGGTATTATTTCTTGGAAGCTATCAAATTGTTGATTGGATGATGCATGGGCTATAACAATTATGCTTTGGGTTTGTTTTCTGGGATTAATGGACCTATATTGTTGGAATGGTTCATTTGGGTTGAAGTAATCATTCGAGAGCCTTAGTTTGTTATATATTATCTTGGATTTTTAATTCTCAAGGAATTATTGCCTGGGTGAGATCAACATGTTGATTGAATATTCTTTGGCCAATACCCATTTTATTTCCTGAGATTAATGGAGCTATTGGGTCCATCACCTCAAAGGATCTTTGCCCATGTTTGATTTGGGATTAGGGTGCACATAAATTAAACTCTTTTTGTTCATGTTTTTCTAGTAAGAATGGCGATCTCTAGTATTGTCCTGAGCCATGTGAAGGAGGAGTTTCTTCATACTCTAGGAAGCCTTCGATACATATAGACAAATCTAATCATAATTTCAAACAGATTTTGACTTTTAATGTTTGCTAATTCTCACCAGATCAAATTTCTATGATAGAGTCCCACAATCCCATCGACTGGCACTACTACATTTGGGGCCAAATTTCGATAGAAAATTCTGATGGATAATTTTTTTTATTATGAATTTGGTGTTTTTTTTGTAATAGTCCCTGATGGTGTCAGTATTTCGATGGGTTTTAAATAGACCATCAGAATTCTGACAGTTTCGGGGTATAGATGAAAAAAAAAGTGAAACGACCAAATCATTTTTATTTCGATTATGAAAAGGAGCGGGAGAAAAGGAGCGGGTCAAAGCTGAGCGTGAGAGAAGTATGTGATTTCTTCATCTTTGATCTGGTATCTTTGATGGGCAACGTCTTTGGAGCCTCTGGCATTATATTCGACCGCAAATTTCAAATGCATTGCATTTTATTTGATCATGAATAATGAAATTGGATTCACGTTTGTCGATATTACTAGTACGACCATTGTATATTACTGAGATGCTCACTGAAATGATCACATTCTACTGGTGTCGTGCCCTAGCCCATGCTTTATCTCCATTATTTGATGTTATTGGTGCTTGTGCTCAAGGATATCGATTCACTATTTTGAAATATTTGGATTCACGCTTGTTGATATTACTGGCACAACCACTGTATATTGTTGAGATGCTCTTTGAAATGATCTCATTATACTAGTTTCGTGCCCTAGCCCATGCTTTATCTCCATTATTTGATGTTATTGGTGTTTGTGCTCAAGGATATCGATTCACTATTTTGAAATGTTTGGATTCATGTTTGTTGATATTACTGGCACGACTATTGTATATTGCTGAGATGCTCTCTGAAATGACTACATTCTACTGGTGTCATGCCATAGCCCGTGCTTTATCTCCATTATTTGATGTTATCGGTGCTTGTTCTCAAGGATATCGATTCACTATTTTGAAATGTTGATTGTGGTTATCAAATGGACAACTCGTGAGCTTCTAGCTAGGCGCCATTTGTATTGATAGCTTAGGGCATCAAATGTATTGTATCATTGATAGTTGAGACTTTGTTAGAAGAAAATAGGACAATGAACAATTTTGATTTATTTTCTCTATTTTGATCCCTAAGTGGCTGCCGCCATGATTTTTATTTTGAGTGCAATTTTAGTTAGGATTTTCACTAGGGTTTTCAGTATATTAAGCTACAACAGAACATGATTCTTTTTGGTGCTTTTTTTTCCCATATTCAGTAGATAAAAATCATGGCGATAGCCACTTAGCTATCTTTTTGATGTTCTATTTATTTTACAAAGATACAAGTATGTAGATTTATCATTCAGTTGCTTGCAGTTATTGGTCAAATGCAAATATTTTGTCAAGTTGAAAGGGCAAAAAATTAGTTTGGTGTTTTTGGTTTATGTTAAAAGTTGATTTGGTAAAATCCTCAGAAAACACACTACATGTTCTAAAATGTAAAGAAGTTGAATGTTAAATGTAAGATACATATCTCATCCATAGTAATCAAAAGAAAGGACATGAAACTAAGGAGATTTACCAATCCAAAAATATAAGCAAATAGAAAACATGATTGGTACCTTATGAATTGGTTTTTGAGGTGCACGATCTTCATCAATCTCCTCGGAAGAAGACCCCTCCTCACTGCTACTGCTTTCTTGTTTAACAATTGGCTTGGAAAAAGGCATTTAACACACAAAAAAAAAAAATACAAAACTGAACCAATGGCATGTTTACAACAAAGAAATGGAATGATAATAATATGCTGAAAATTTTATTCTATTTAATACAAGCCAAAGCACCAGTCCCAACAATTCTTAAACAAACTTTATCTGATATGATGAATTGTTAATAAAGGTCTAATTCTGTAGATTGCTAACATGAAGGAAGATTTGACCTAGCCAAATCTTCCTTGTACCACACAAAAATTGTGTGATAACTATGTCTACTCCAACCTTAATTGTTTAATAATTCATCATATCAGATAAAGTATGTTTAAGAATTGTTGGGAGTTCTATTACACCTTTGTTGTAAACATGCCATTGGTTCAGTTTTGTAAATTTGTTTTTGTGTGTTAATTGCATTTAAATGAAACATTAAGCATAGTAATAATATGCTTAATCTATTAGTAATTGGAAGATTAAATGCAAATAACACCTTTATCAATTTAGCATGTTATTATAAGATACTAAAGAAGACCTGCTATTTGTCAAATAAATCTTCATTGTCCCCCACAATGAAGACAATGAAGACCTTTCAATCCTAGTGACAGGAACATAAAAGCATTCTAACTCATTTGTAAAGAAAATAAGCTTTCTATAAAATGAAAGGTTCAACCTAATTAATACTAGCACTTGCACTCAAAGGATAGTGATCTAGCTGAAAGACTTAAGAGAGACTTTGACCCAAGAGCTTCATCATCAAGATCTACAACCTCTTGTAGCTATCTTCATAGCAACAAGAGTCATTGGATACGTCAAATTTCTTAGAAGTTTGTACTTAGTTTGCAGGTTGACTTTGTACAAAGTAGATTGTAATTGAAAATTTAAAAACTATTTACATCTAGTCATTATTCATGCACTATGCAATATGCATTGTGCAACCCAATGAAATCAGCAATGTGTATAAAATGACAAAAACTATATTCCACAATTCTTGGGCTAAACTCTGAATTTATTTTCTTTTTATATCTCTATGCTATTGAGACCACTTCCATTTTATTAAACACAATTTTTCCCAATTAAAAATCTCAACTAGAATAAGATATAATATAGTGTTACAATAAACTTTGTATGAAGACATGTAATGCTTATGTTAATGATCAAACACACATATGGATTCATTGTTCTATTCACTGTTCCATAGGACAGTGGATTACCAGAGTTGCAGAGAATTTAATATTTTATTGATATTCCTCTTCTTTGTTTCATACATCTTGATGCAGAGCGCTTTACTATCACCTTAATGAGACCAACTCAACTCAAGGATTCAACAAGTAACTTGGAATCCACTAAAGGAATTAGCCTCAACTCAATGATTAAGTAGAGTTCCCTAACTTTGTTAATCACTTCCACAACCCTACTACACAAGTTCACTTCCTCATTTCTTGGCAATTTCTCCTAGCACCATCTCCATCCTAGGCCACCTAGTGCCTCCACCATGTCAAAACATCAACTAGGACTTTCACCTAGATCCTAACATCAAGTATAATCATTTCAAAATAGTCAACATTTAAAAATAGTGAATCAATATCCTTGAGCACAAGCAACAATAACATCAAATAATGGAGATAAAGCACTGGCTAGGGCATGACACCAGTAGATTAAAATTGAACCAATGGCATGTTTACAACAAAGAAATAGAATAATAATAATATGTTGAAAATTCTATTTTGTTTAATACACTCCAAAGGACCAGTCCCAACAATTCTTAAACATACTTTATCTGATATGATGAATTGTTAATAAAGGTCTAATTTTGTAGACTGCTAGCACGAAGGAAGATTTGACCTAGCCAAATATTCCTTGTACCACACAAAAAATTGTGTGATAACTATGTCTACTCCAACCTTAATTGTTTAAGAATTCATAATATTAGATAAAGTATGTTTAAGAATTGTTGGGAGTTCTATTACACCTTTTTTGTAAACATGCCATTGGTTCAGTTTTGTAAATTTGTTTTTTGTGTTAAATGCATTTAAATGGAACATTAAGAATAGTAATAATATGCTTAATCTATTAGTAATTGGTAGATTAAATGCAGATAAAACCTTTATCAGTTTAGCATGTTATTATAAGATACTAAAGAAGACCTGCTATTTGTCAGACAAATCTTCATTGTCCCCCACAATGAAGACAATGAAGATTGATCTCCTGCCTCACAACAAAGAACATTGTAATAAGACCTTTTAATCCTAGTGACAAGAACATAGAAGCATTCCACTATGAAATAAGGAATAGTTTTCAAACATTCATATTCACTTATTGAATTCTTTGGAGACTACTGGTTTGACTATCCATGCATTACCAGTGACTGAGATTCATTAAATGATACAAAACCCTTCATTTTGGGTTATTGTATGTGGATTCAAATGTAGGTTTTATTTGGTTAATGTTTAGAAGAGATCAATAAAGTATTTAAAGACAATCTTACATGTTTGGAGAGGTTTGAGAGGCACTTATCATGACTGTACCCTCAAAAATAGCAACATAGACTAGTTTTACTAAGTTTCCTTTCTCTATTTTGAGGTTTACTTGTAATTAATAACCATTCCATGGACTCAAAGGCCTAGAATCTATGTAATGAGGATTATTAACCATGTAAAATATTAATCTAACTTGGAAGTTGTAGAAGTTTGAAGGAAAAGAGTGATCACTAACTGTGACAGGGAGTGTTCCATTGAAATTCATGGCACAAGTATAGCAACAGGCGTTTGGGTTGAATGACATAGAGATTTTATGATTGGAATAGTCTTGTATGGTGGAGTGAATGGTGAATCAATCACCAATTGATCCAGGTGCTTGGAAGGGTGAGATTGAAGAAACCCATGAATCAAGGGTTTGGTGTAACTAATTTGGGGCTTTTGATGTTGCCCAAGGTTTGGGTCTAATTCCTCTTGGATTTAGAGGTTTTGTGTCATAAAGAGAGACTGTCTAGAGTTTTGAGGCTTGAGGATACAAACAACTAGTAGTTGCTTTGAAAAATCACCAACTTTCTCTTGTATTTGCAGGGGTACATGCAGGATACTAAAGAAGACCTACTATTTGTCAGACAAATCTTCATTGTCCCCCACAATGAAGACAATGAAGATTGACCTCCTACCCCACAACAAAGAACATTGTAATAAGACCTTTTAATCCTAGTGACAAGAACATAGAAGCATTCCACTATGCAATAAGGAATAATTTTCAAACATTCATATTCACTTATTGAATGCTTTGGAGACTACTGGTTTGACTGTCCACGCATTACCAATGACTGAGATTCATTAAAGGATACAAAACCCTTCATTTTGGGTTATTGTGTGTGGATTCAAATGTAGGTTTGATTTGGTTAAAGTTTAGAAGAGATCAATAAAGTATTTAAAGATAATCTTGCATGTTTGGAGAGGTTTGAGAGGCACTTATCATGACTGTACCCTCAAAAATAGTGGCATAGACTAGTTATACTAAGTCTCATTTCTCTATTTTGAGGTTTACTTGTAATTAATAACCATTCCATGGACTTAGAGGAGGATTATTAACCATGTACAATATTAATCTAACTTGGAAGTTGTGGAAGTTTGAAGGAAAAGAGTGATCACTGGCTGTGACAGGGAGTGTTCCATTGAAATTCATGGCACAAGTATAGCAACAGGCATTTGGGTTGAATGACATAGGGATTTTATGATTGGAATAGTCTTGTATGGTGGAGTGAATGGTGAATCAATCACCAATTGATCTAGGAAGTGCTTGGAAGGGTGAGATTGAAGAAACCCTTGAATCAAGGGTTTGGTGTAACTAATTTGGGGCTTTTGATGTTGCCCAAGGTTTGGGTCTAATTCCTCTTGGATTTAGAGGTTTTGTGTCATAAAGAGACACTGTCTAGAGTTTGGAGGCTTGAGGATACAAACAACTAGTAGTTGCTTTGAAAAATCACCAACTTTCTAGTGTATTTGCAGGGGTACAGGCAGGATACTAAAGAAGACTTGCTATTTGTCAGAAAAATCTTCATTGTCCCCCACAATGAAGACAATGAAGATTGACCTCCTGCCCCACAACAAAGAATATTTTAATAAGACCTTTTAATCCTAGTGACAAGAACATAGAAGTATTCCACTATGCAATAAGGAATAGTTTTCAAACATTCATATTCACTTATTGAATTCTTTGGAGACTATTGGTTTGATTGTCCATGCATTACCAATGACTGAGATTCATTAAAGGATACAAATCCCTTCATTTTGGGTTATTGTGTGTGGATTCAAATGTAGGTTTGATTTGGTTGGTGTTTAGAAGAGATCAATAAAGTATTTAAAGACAATCTTACATGTTTGGAGAGGTTTGAGAGGCACTTATCATGACTGTACCCTCAAAAATAGCAGCATAGACTAGTTTGACTAAGTTTCCTTTCTCTATTTTGAGGTTTACTTTTAATTAATAACCATTTCATGGACTCAGAGGCCCAGAACCATGGAATGAGTATTATTAACCATGTACAATATTAATCGAACTTGGAAGTTGCAGAAGTTTGAAGGAAAAGAGTGATCACTGGCTGTGACATAGGGTGTTCCATTGAAATTCATGGCACAAGTATAGCAGCAGGTGTTTGGGTTGAATGACATAGGGATTTTAGGATTGGAATAGTCTTGTATGGTGGAGTGAATGGTGAATCAATCACCAATTGATCCAGGAAGTGCTTGGAAGGGCGAGATTGAAGAAACCCTTGAATCAAGGGTTTGGTGTAACTAATTTGGGGCTTTTTGATGTTCCCAAAGGTTTGGGTCTAATTACTCTTGGATTTAGAGGTTTTGTGTCATAAAGAGACACTTTCTAGAGTTTGGAGGCTTGAGGATACAAAAAACTAGTAGTTTCTTTGAAAAATCACCAACTTTCTAGTGTATTTGCAGGGGTATAGGCAGGGTACTGCAATTTGGTCCAAAGTACCAATACCTAAGTCTTTGATATGTTTATGTATGGCCAAAAGGATGTCTATATTTGTGTTTATATCTTCTAATATTTTAGGGAAGTGTGGAGTTTAAAGACCAAAAAGGTCTTTGGATGACTACAAGGTAGAGCCATTAGGCCTCTGTGACAGTCTGAAGCTATTTAGCCATTTGGGAGTGTGGGTAACCCTTGAAACCTTGAAACCAATTTAATATACCCTCATACACCTTAAAGACACCAAATCCATCATTGGTTTGCATTGGGAGGAGTCTTGGTTGGGTTGAGTCTCTTGAAGAGTCATTTGGCATTGTGGGAAATAGTTCATTTGTAAACCAAATTTGAGTAACTTATCTTGTCTACCAGTCCACCACCCTTTCCTCTGCATCAAGGGCTTAACTAAGGATCCAATAAACCAAACTTCTCAAGACTACTACAAACATCACGACTGCTGCTTGTTGCTAGCGGGTCCCTGCTCATTCTATTTTCTGACTGACTGATCAAATTTCTTAACCAAAGGGAGATGAAACACAATGTGTGGTAGAGATAATCCATTCCTCTCAGTCTAACAACCCAGGTAAACAAGCTAAGTCTAGAGATTATCTTTTCAAAAACTTCTCACTGTTTGAACTATTCTCATTCTTTATCCAATCATCTCACTATAACAATCCTAGTAAACAAATTGAGTTCAATCTTATAAAAAAATTCTCAATAGTTGAAGAATCAACGTAGGCAAAGAGAAAGAGAGAAAATATGGTGCAGTATAATTTCAGGAACAAGTTGGCCCTTGGCCAGATCAATATTACTCGCAATCTCATTGCCAACATGGCCAAAGACTATGTTAGGATGATAAAATATGGGGATTCTCTTTACTGCTGCAAATCTTTGAAGGTTGCTGCACTTGGATGGATGTACACCATTGTTAAGAGAATTGGACTGATTTTGGCTTACCTCAAATAGGTGAGGCATCACATGGAAAGGTTGTCATCTATTGACCCAAATACCAGGACTATTTTGATCTTTGGGTACCCTAATGTTAGCAAGAGTCCTTTTATTAATAAGATTACTAGGGCGGATGTGGATGTGCAACCTTATGCTTTTACTACTAAGTTTCTATTTGTCGGGCATACTGATTATAAGTACTTGAGGTATCAGGTTATAGATACCCCTGGTATTTTGGACCACCCCTTGGAGGATAAGAACACCAACGAGATGCTCAGTATTATTGCCTTGGCTCATTTGAAGGTGGTTGTTTTGTTTTTCCTTGATGTTTTAGGGTCCTGTGGTTATAGTATTGTGCAATAGGAAGCTTTGTTTCACATCATAAAACCTTTGTTTTCCAATAAGCCTCTTATTTTAGTTTTTAATAAGATTGATTTGCAACCACTAGAGACACTACCAGATGAGGATTCAAAATTGGTTGTAGAGATGAGATTTAAGGCTGGGAAAAATATGGGTGCAGATTTGGAACCACTAGACACTACTCTCTATGAGTGCTTTGAAGGAAGAAGGGGTGATTGCAGTGAAGAATGTGACATACAAGAGGTTGTTGGAGTAGAGAGTGGAAATTAAGATGAATTCGAAGAAGATCAGTAGTTATCTCAATAGGATTCATGTTGCATGCCCCAGCTACGAGATGGGAAAGAGAGGCCCTCTTGTAGTATTCATGTTGCAATGCCCAAGTGAGTTGCAATGACTAAGGAAGTTTGACAAGAAAAAGGAATATGGCTTAAATAGAATGGGAAGAAATCTTTCTAGCTTGGGCCTGGATCCTTCGACAATTAGCTTCATAAATAGGATGTAGATGAGAGCTGAGCAATTAGTTTCCCAAGAAAAATCTCATAAATGAGATTTTTCTTGGGAAGCTAATTGTCGAAGGATCCAGGCCCAGGCTAGAAAGATGTCTTCCCATTCTATTGTGGATAAGTGTTTCATAAAACATACATACCTATTGCATGTTCCTTCTTGATTTAGAGTGGGGAAATCTTATTTTGGATACGAGGGAAAGAAGCCAAAGACATAAAGAACATGCACATAAACACGACAGCTAAGAAACATAAATGTAGATATCACAACAGTTGAGAAACATAAATATAGGCATCATGGTCACAATTTTTCAGAGACACAACATACTTGAATGGTATACCCAGATGATGCAACACAACCACTACTCCTCTGGTTCCAAGTTGACACTGCGGGATCTAAAAACCATAGATAAGGAATAAATTTAGAGAGTGGAGGATGGCCATAATGACCAAAATAATATAGGGTCCCTATATTATTTTGGTCATTATGGCCCTCCTCCTTCGCTCTCTAAATTTATTCCTTATCTATGGTTTTTGGATCCTACAGTCTCAACTTGGAACTGGAGGAGTAGTGGTTGGGTTGCATCATCTAGGTATACCACTCAATTATGTTGTGTCTCCAAAAAATTGTGACCATGACACCTACATTTATGTTTCTCAGTTGTTGTGTCCCATGACCCCTTATGACCCTTTACGACCCTTTACGATCCCTAAGAATACATCTTAGAGGTCTTAAAATATCGTAAAGGGTCATAAGAGGCTCCTAGGAGGGGCCAGATGAGCTTCCACCTTCACGTGGTTGGACCTGTTAAGTAGAGAATGTTAAACTAGTCTTGAAACAAAGAGAAGCTCAATAATTTAAGGTCTCAATCCACAGAGATGTTGAAAAAATGACGAGAATCAATGATGGAGATTTTTTAGATACTAAGAAGACATATATGCAGTGGAGGCCAGAAGGATTTTTTGTGGAGATTTTCTAGAGAGGTTTTCTAGATTGAGTACCAGTGCAGAGATGATGATTCAATAACCTACATTTATAAAACCTTCACAAATATCCCTTTTTTGGCCTCCACTCATACCTTTTCTCATAATCTAGAAACTTTGGATATTGTTTCTCATCCATGCATGAAATGTGCTAGTGATCGTATAAAATTACTTTTGGGAGACTGGGATCAATTATGAGAAGGTAAAAAACAAGATAATATTATTGTATCTTTCTTTTCTTTTATCCATTCATATTTTCTGCCTTCTCTTATATTGGATACTATGTAGTGTACATAAAGGAAAGGTGGTGATTATTCTCAACAATTGACAGGTATAAGTCTTCCAGGCCTTACCCAGTAGCTAGGACTAAAGATAGCAGAGTTCAAGAGACCATCATAGTTGGTCTCTGTCTTTGGTCCATATACTGATAAAATGTTTTATATTTCGTTAGCTCATCAAATGCGGTGATTTGAAAGAATTTAATGGATGATATTTTCATGTATAACGTACATTATTTTAGTTTGACGTTGAATGAATTTATCTACTTCGTGCACTTGTAGACATTGAGCACAGCCATAAAGAAGCATCCCCCTTTGTGGCTTGAGTAATGTAGGCCATGGGAGGAGATGCTTCTTTATCGCTGTGCTCATAGTCTACAAGTGTGCGGAGTCGATAAATTCATGCAATGTCAACTTAAATAATATACATTATCATGAAAATATTCTATTAAATTCTTTCAAATCCCCTCATTTGAAGAGCTAACCAAAGGTAAAACATTTTGTCAGTATATGGACCAAAGACAGAGACCAACTATGATGGTCTCTTGAGCTATGTTATCTTTAATGTGAGTATCTGTCACTTTTTTTGATAGACCTTATATTTATTTTGACAACAGTGCTATACGTCTGATGGGTTTTCCTCTTGGAGAGTTGTTGCCTATTCGTTGCAATTCTGACCATTATAATGTCAGAGAGGGTCCCTTTTCAATAGATATTGGTGACAGGAATGCTATGTCTCTGACAGGTAGACCTGTCAGAGAATCATTACATATTTGTCACTAATCTGACCAACTCTTCAACAGATGTTTGTCAAAGTTCCGATAGATATACCGTATGAAATCCCATAGTAAAGTTCCTATTAATGCGGCAAGTTCCGACAGAATAGGATGTTGGACTATCTACGGGCATCACTTTCGTTGTAATTTGCAACACAAAAATGCCAACAGACATATCTGTTGTAGTATCGACACATAGGTGTTGCAAATCCAACATATAGCCGTCAGAATATGGCCTCAAATGTACTAGTGTGGGAGTTTTGGGTTACAAGATTGGAGTTTCAAACTTTGGCAATGGCTTCAATTAGTTTTTTTAAATTTTCACGAGTAGACATTTTTTAATTGAATTTCCATAGTCATTGTATCATTTCATGTTTTGGATGATCAAGTTGTTCAATAAACACAATTTTTTGTCTATTGTTTCTCATTTATTTTTATGAAGTTTACCATTGTCTATTGTAAACAAGAAGGGCATCCCAAATGATAGAAAATACAAGAAAATTGCAGCATAAACCAGATAAAAAGATTATGCATGACTTTCAAACTGCATCTTATGTATGTGCATGCAACAATCACTCCTTGGAGTTTAAAATATAATCAAGGGTTGGGAAATGCTACCCTGTGACCATCAATAAAATGCTAAACTTTTACATGAATTATTCAAATTGTGACTTTTCTTAATATTGCAGATCAAACTATATGTATAAATGGTCCATTTGCCTTAATAAATACTATGATAAAATTGTGCTTCCAATATTTCCTTACAACATTATATTTTTTATTATATTTAAAATTAGCCGACTACTAATCTCCTAGATACATTTCTAATAAGATGACAAAAAGTAGTTATATTCCATAATGATACTACCTCTAGACAATAAACTTCTAGATCAAAAAGCAAAGTACAATTGAACTTAGGGAGAAAACAATACTATGACAATTTGTTAGCATAAACAAAAATCAACTGTGGTAAATTATCAATTTAAAACTTAGTTTCCACGTATGATAATGATAAAAAAAAAACTTGAAACATCAATCAATTTTAAATTTATCCAAAAGAGATGTTGAAGTTCCAAGACTGCCAACAGAAAAAATATGGCAGCTATTGAATGTCATTTGACAATTCTTGTACCTCCTTTAGACATACAATGAAGTGTGTGACATTGCCAACATGACCAATTTGCACATTCTTCAATGTGACCAAATAGATATTTATGGCATGTCAATAACAATTTGAACTTGTTGATTCCATATCACTCCTCATTTTTACATTATGTCATGTTTTAAAGGATGTAATTACACCACTTTTTCTAGCTATAGTCACAATTAGTTCCCTCTACAATTGCATCCTACATTAATTTTAGTACTTAATGCTTACTCTTATGAGTACTCCATGCCTAAATATTTTTACTACAACCAACATAATCACATAGAATTCAAATAAAAAAGTAAAGTATTAAGAGAATCCGTTGATCCTTTTAGAGTAGCGGCCACTTTTTGTTTTGTTAAAATGAATTCTACTTATGGTTATGAACATTACGATGTAATGACATGATGGATCATAATGATGTTTGGGAGTACAAATTGGTAAGTATGATGTCTCCTATACTGTTGGATGGATGAAGTGTGTGACATGCTTGGTTTGAGCCTTGAAATGGAGAGTGCATAGGATTTGGGTGTGAAGAACTAGGGCGTTTGTTGAATGAGATTTTGAGTTTGGGGGGATGAGTAGATGAGATGCAAATGGATTGTTCTGCATCATATTTGAAATGCACATTTTGAGGAGAAAAAAAATGATCTAATAATAATATTTCCTTACAACATTACAGTTTTTATTAAGCTGAGAGGCTTTTCATTGTGGGCATCGCCCACTGACAAAAAATTGTTATATACCAGAAAATTATCTGACATTGGAAAAGAACTGATTAGAAACTTGTCTGATAACTAAAAAAACTAGTTTATTTCATGTGAAACATATGACTAAATTATTGGTGACATTTTTTTCAATCAGCCAACAACACTATGTTTTATAGCCCGTATTGGAGGGAATCATCTCCTATTCTTAGCAAATTCCTAGCTAAATTCAAGTAGAAATTCGTTAGCATGAAATGCAATAAGCCTTGAATAGAAAATGGTTTTAAGTCTGAAATAGAAAGTGGTTTGAAGAAAAGACATTATTATTCATCCCATACCCAACCCCAACCTAGAGAGGCATACGAAGATGGGGATTTTTATTGCTAAAGAAGATAAACAATAATACACACTGTCGCAATGGTGAACACTGGAAGACTGGTGAGAATCTTATATCATTATAATTCATTCTAATAAATAGAATATATAAACTACATGCATGGGAAGAAGTTCAGAGTTTTGGAAGCATGAGAAAGACAACTTCTTAGGTGGAACAACTTAATTATTCTCACTGTAGAGAGTTCTTAATTAGAATACACTCACTCCAGTAGAAAAAGGTAAAGATCGATAAGAATTTGAGCAAAAATATTGTTCATTGTCTGGAACTTTTGTTAGAACTATTGGCTTATTATTTTTGTAGTTGAATTTAGGTTTTTTTGGGGACATGCTTGTTGAGGCCATATACAGTAGTCTTGTGTTTTGAGCCTTGAAATGGAGAGTGCATAGGATTTGGGTATGAAGAACCAGGGCGTTTGTTGAATGAGATTTTGAGTTTGGGGGATGAGTAGATGAGATGCAAATGGATTGTTCTGCATTATATTTGAAATGTGCATTTTGAGGAGAAACAAAATGATCTAATAATAATCTATTGATTGCAGGTTATGGCTAGATCATCTCCGTTAGACAAGCGCATTTTGGGGAAACACTTGCATACAATGCTTGGTGAAGATTTTTCCATTACTAGTGATGGCACAAACAATGCACTAGCTTTGGATGAATCAGAAATAGGGCCATGCTGGCAGCAAGGTTTGTAAATTTTTAGTTATTTTTTTCATTACTTAATATGCCATCATTAATAATTATTTTATGCTCAATGATAACAAACAAGAAATAATGTGTAGTTCAGTCTCTACTAGTTATGGAACCTAAAATTTAAATCAAGGGTTTGATAGATCATGTAGAATCGACCTATCTTACAATGCAATTATTATATATGATAAAAATAAAATTGATTTGTCTCTCATTAATAACTTAAATTTTAAATTATTTTTGTGGATGTATGAAATGGGATTTTATACTTATTTGTAACCATCTTAACCTAGACTAGAGGCCTAGGTCACCATAGGCTAACAGTGTTGTAAAGAAAACTTCAACAAGTGTTGTAGGAGGATAGATTCTCTCCTGCTAGCCACTCTGATAAATGCCTTTCAACAAAACAACTTCCTTTGGAAAGAGAACAACAGAAGTGAAGTGTGCTTGTATGTTGTGGAAGTATATTTTGCTTCATGCTAGTTACAAGAGGAACTACCTTCTTAATGGGTGTGGCCCACTATTTTGTAACAAAAGCCCTGTGACATGATCATCATATGATGTATTTGGCACATTTTATAGAATTGCACTCAACTTGTATTTATCCAAATGGTTGGGCATGGATAATCTGCCAATTCCCATAATCATGTTATGGCCTCATGCTTATGGTTTGTTGTATGTTTAGTGCATCAATTTGCTATGTGAGGGAGGTTTGAGGACTTGTTGCATAGCTAGAGGTATAGGTTGAGCCAAGTGCTTGGCTTTTCTTTTTTCTTCTTTATTTCTTAACTATAGACAATGGAGCTCATCAGATACAAGGGGAATCCTCATGTATTCAGAGTGATATGAATTTTTGAAGCCATGTATGGTCCTCTAGCAGGCGTTGAGTGGACAAGAATGTAAATGACACCAACCTTATGAACAAGTCTTCCCCAGAAGGTCTACAATGGTCATTGTTCCTTCCCTACTTGGGTGGTTGAGTGATCTGCACTTGCTTAATCCATGAACGAAATGACTTGCTATATAAATGCTTTGAGTGTGAATTGTTGGTTTAAATTTCATGCAACTGTAATAATATTATTAATTTTTTTGTTGATGGTTCAAAAAAGATAGCTTATTATTTAGGATGAACCACTGAAGCCAATTAAAACATAAGATATAGAGTAAGATGAATGTCAAGCTATACTGAGAAGAGATGGTTGTTGTAACGATTAAGTCCTCATAAAATATTTTACGTAGATCTAAGATTCCACTTTTATAATAAATATTTAGAATATAAATTCTTTAATAGGGTCAAGAATAAGCCTTATCTTTTAAAAAGCATTAAATTTTCACAATATAATATAAATTTATCATAGATTTTTGAATTATATTCTCTAACTTTTTTAGTATCAGCATTTTAGATCATCATGATGAGATACCCAAAAAGAAAATTTATTATTATAAGTAAAAATAAAATATGTGGCTTTGTTGATTTGAGAAGTGACCGGATTCATTGGATCTACTATTTGGTGAACATGAAATTCCTAGCTATAAAGAAGAGGGTATTACAGAGTGTTCATGCACCAAAAACATGGAGTGAGGTGGGATTTTCATATAATGCCCCAACTTGAAGTCTGATGAGGATGAAATTGCCTGACTCATAACCATGTACCCATAAACATTAAAGCATATGTTAGCTATGGGCTTTCTAGGAAGAATGTATCCCATTATGTACTTTGTAATGATTTTCAGCCATGGAGTCTGCACAATAACTAAAATTAGAAACTTCCATGAATTGACATAATAAATTAGCAACCATAATCATTTTTCATCAACTTGTTTTAGTTTTACCTTATTAGTGGTGGCCGTTAAAAACGCTGATGGATAAAGTGAAAAGAGATGCTAAAGCACATGCCAGGATTAAACCTCACCATGAAAGTTGTACCTCTTCCTTTTAAAACTCACACAATGCAAAGGAAATGAAGAAAGTAGCGGTAAGCACATAGAACCACCATAGTGGGATGTCTTCATATTGTACATCAATTTAGTATAGATATCAGGTGGACTACTTCTAGTTGTGGCAAGTTACTATATTTCCTTGAGCAGAGGACATCAAAACACAACAAACATTGTTGTGTCAATATTCAAAACCAAAATATTGGGTACCATTAAAGACACAACCATAAAACCCTCTTACCAAAAACCTACCTTCCGTAAAAAAGAGAAGCATGGGTAATTATGGAACCTATGGTTGCAAAACCAAATCCATATCTCAAAGCAAAAAATAGGCTCAAATGTACCTGTCCATTTTCCTCGTAGGTTGTCTAATCCAATTCAAATTAGTTGTTCACAATAGCTGTAATATTGTAGTTCTAGCCTTTAGCATTTAATAAGTGCGAGATAAAAATAGGAAATTTCTTGGCCTTTTATGTACCATTTGCAACCAAATAACTATATACACATTCAAGTAAACAATGTATGAAAGTGGAACTAGAACAAACTCTATTTTCTGTTAATTACTGATAAATGTCTTTTACACAATCAAAGGACTACATTTGTTCAGTTTCTGTACAGAGCCCTACTAAATAATAAATATAACTAAAGAGAACTAGATTAACACTAATCAAATTTCCCATAAGCTTTGCAACTTCCCACCCAGCCTTCGAATTCAAACCATCATTTCCCATGCCCGCCTCCCCTAGGGGGAATCTTCCTCCCTTGCAGGTCCCCAAGTTGGACCCCATGCTGGTCCCGTGACTGCTACCCCTGGCATGGGGTAGATCATGAAAGAGTCAATGGAAGGATCCCAATAGGCATCCTCTTTTGCCAATGCCCCTTTATCCCCGCCTAAGACTAATTAGAAAGGCACTCTTGTTGGTGAGGCCCAGAACACTCTGGAATCACTTCTGGTGAACTTCATCCAGACTGAGGAAGGCGTCAAACTCTCGCTCCCCAATTTTGTTGTGAACAAGACTATGGCTGATTTCTAGTTGGTGTTGGTGGGTCGATTCTTCAACTTATGACCCACCATCGAAATGGTCAAAAAATGGGTGGCTACTCAATGGAAGATCAAGGGGTCTGTCTTAGTCTCAGCTATGCCTGGTGGGCTCTTCCTCTTCAAATTCAACACTCTGGAGGATCTGGCCTTTGTTCTGTCGGGCTCGTGGGTCTATGGTAAGCACTTCTTGGCCCTGGCGAAGTGGAAACTTGGGTTTAATCCTGTGAATGAACTGAGTAGGATGGCACCAGTTTGGGTGTGCCTCCCAGGTCTTCCGTTGGAATACTGGGATGAACAAGTATTCAGGTGGATTGGTGACTCCTTTGGCACTTTTATTACGGTGGATTGGTTACCCGCTCTAAGTCCAGGTTGGTGTTCACAAGATTCTGTGTTAATGTTACTCTTAATAAAACCCTCCCCAACTTTTTAATCTTGAAATCTAAGCTGGGTAGATGGACTCAAACCCTGGTGTATAAGAATGCCACTCTTTTCTGCCAGAAATGTAAATCCAGGGGCCACACTAGTGAAGCATGCAAATCCTCTCTGCATGGAGCAAAAAAAAAAAATAAGGGCAAGGGCACCTCTTAGGAACCACCCATGAAAGCAGGGCAAGAGATGGAGAATAGCAGTCCCCCTGGTGGCTGAAGTGCTGGAAAAGCCAAAGCTGAAAAACCCAAAGGTGGAAGAGGGTGAGATTGTTAACCTTCTGGAGAAGGATGTGGTGCTCCCTGAGCCAAAGGATACTAAATCCCCCTTGGTGGGGGTGACGCTGGATCCTTCAAACCCCCTCAGTGAGCACCCTGGCACTAAGTGTGATCAACCCTGATGAGTTGGAACAACCTACCATAGTGGTCTCACTCACACTAAAGTCCCCTATGGTTGATACAAATCTTCCTCCATAGTTGGAGGAACATAACTACCCTTCCTCACCCAGCTCCCTAGGTGAAGAACACTGTGGGGAGGATGATGGTGAATAGAAAACCCAAAAGAAGAAACCTAAGTCCAAGAAGGATGATGTGGGGATGGAAACACCCAAAGGGAGGCTGTCAGAATGCATTGGGAGATCAAGAGGGGCTACAAGGGATGTTGCGGCAGGTAGGCAGCAAACCTTAGAAACAAGCTTTAAAAATAAGAAATTATTTGTCTTTCTTTTAATGTTAGAGGTCTCAACAGCCCCCTCAAGAAAAGTGTTGTTAAACAATACATTTTTGCTCATAAGCTAGATATTCTGCTTATCCAAGAAGTTAAGATGTCTTTCAATAATTTTTCCTTCCTTGCTAGCAATCTCTAGCTAGGTGCTAAGTTTCTCTACTCTAAAGCCTTTGGTGCCTCTGGGGGCATTGCCACTCTTTGGAACCCCAACACTGTTGAAGGTCAACCACTTGCATTCTCCCCAAACTTCCTTGTTGTTACCTTCAGAAAGAAACAACTAGTTTGGCACTTGATCAATATCTATGCCCCTAATACCCATACAGGCAGGTTGTCCCTCTGGAAGGATATTATTTTCTACATGGATCAGGACACTTCTACTAAATATATGGTGGTTGGCAACTTTAACACCCCCCTTTATCCCTCGAAAAAATGTGGAGGTCTAATGGACTACTCTGATAGAATGGGGGACCTTGCAGAATTTATCTCTTGCTTTGGTCTCTTGGACATCGACCTAAAAGGAAATCCCTTCACTTGTTCCAACAATAGGAAAGGCTCCCATCTCATCCAAGTGCGGCTGGACCGGGTCCTGGTCACCTCCTCGTGGGACTTGTGCTTAACCTCCACTCTATCTTCCCTCCCCAAAACTACCTCTGATCATAACCCCCTCCTCCTTTGTTGGTTTGACTCTCCTAGGATTGGTCCGGCTCCTTTTAGATTTGATATTATGTGGTGCTCCCACCCCTCATTTACGGACCAAGTGAAATCCTGGTGGGCCATCTCTATTAAGGATACTGCCATGTTCAGGATTTCTCAAAAATTAGAAATCATCAGAAGAGAGGTTAAGGGATGGAGCAAGCATAATTTTGGTGACTTCTATAAGGAGAAGAAAGAGCTTGCGGAGACCTTGGATTCCCTCCAAGCCCAGCTTGCTACTGGGAATATCAAGCCCCAACTTTAAATGGAGGAAGAAAAGGAAAGACACAAGTGGCAGGAAGCATTGAGAAGAGAAGAAATCTACTAGAAACAGAGATCTAAGATTCAGTGGCTTATTGAAGGAGATAGAAATATGACCTTCTTTCATAGATCAGCTAGCAATCACAAAAGAAGAAATACCATTAACACTATTAGGGATGATAGAGGGAATGAAGTTACTGAGAAGGACAAAATAAACTAGGTTGTGGCTAATTACTATAGGAGATTATACTCTAATGTTGGACACATGTGCCTGGTCAACATGCAGAATCATCTCCTCGAACATATCCAATGTGTTGTTACTCACAGTGACAATGATTGCCTCACGGGGCATGTTTCAGATGAGGAAGTCAAAGCGGATGTCTTTGCTATGGGTGCCTATAAAGCACCGGGACCTGATGGTTTCCCCTCGGCTTTTTTTCAAGAATATTGGTATATTATTGGACTAGAAGTCTCCCATGCTGCCAGAGACTTCTTTAGAATGGGGTGACTACTAAAGCAACATAACAAGACCTATATTGTATTGGTCCCTAAGAATGACAACCCTACCTCTATGCTGAATTTTAGGCCTATAAGTCTATGTAACACATTCTATAAGATCCTCACTAAGATCCTGGTTAATAGACTTAAGCCCCTCTAGGACAAACTGACCAGCCCTACTCAGAAAGGTTTTGTTCTGGGAAGGCAAATCCTGGATGCGGCCATATCCACACATGAAATTATCCACTCCATGTACATAAGCAAAGAACCAGGTATGGAATTCAAACTTGATATCTCTAAGGCTTATGATAAGGTTAATTGGTCCTTTCTTCAAAAAATTCTTAGTAGAATATGCTTTAATGATAAGGTCATCCACATTATTCAAGAATGTACGCAAACTGTTAGTTTCTCTATGTTGGTCAATGGCTCCCTGGGCGACTTCTTTCAACTTGAAAAAGGTCTATGGAAGGGTGACCCCCTCTCCCCCTATTTATTCATTATGGTGGCTGAATTCCTTAGTAGGAATCTGACTATACTCTCTTCCATGTGAAGAATAAAAGGAATCAAATCAGCTTCCACTCTTCAACAAACTATTTTGGAACAATTTATGGATGATACTTTCCTCTTTAATGGGTACTCATCGGTGATTGAAGCTAGATAGTGGAAGAACCTGTTGGAGAATTATGCTATGGCCTTGGGACAGTGCATCAACTACCAGAAAAGTAGACTTTTCTTCTTCAACACCCCCATTGAGACCCAAACTAGAGTGCTTCAAATCTTGGGCTGTCAGTCAGCTTCGCTCCCCTCTACCTACCTAGGCCTCCCTCTCACTATCAAGGAGGTCTCTCAAGAATTATGGAATTCCATCCTAGAAAGAACCCAACAAAAAATTGTTGGATGGAAAGGGAAGATTTAGAGCAATGCTAGTAAACTCCAGCTGGTGGCTTCTACTCTCCAGGGGATACCTATTTACTTTTTGTCCCTCTTCAAGATAAATAAACAACATGGTTGACAGGCTGGAAAAAATATAAAGAAATTTTATGTGGGCTGGCTCTGAAGAGAAAAAGAGGATGTCCCTGGTCAATTGGGAAATGGTTTACCTTCCTAAAAGATTGGGCGGTCTGGGTCTTAGGTGAATTGGCATGCTGAACAGGGCCCTCACCATGAAAGTGGCTTGGGAGCTTATTAAAAGGAAAGCAGATTGGTGTAAAATTATGGAAGCTAAGTACCTTCAAGGGCACCCTTATGGGATGATGTACCAGGATAAAGACCTCCTCAAGGGATCCAAACTTTGGGCAAATAGCTACAAATGCAAAACTATGCTTTCTAAGGGTGTCTTCTGGCTACTTAGGGATGGAAGATCCATTCGATTCTGGCATGACTCATGGATCCAAAATTGCACTGACCTTGGAAAATGGTTTGGCCCCCTCATGACCTACCTTAGGCCTATCCTTGGTAACATAACCTACAACTACATGTTTGGAGGGAGATGGAAAGATATATAGCTCTTCTGGTTAGGAACAAACCTAAATTAAAACACTTGGCTAATGAGCTCATGGAAATATTGGGAAATGTTAGAATTCCTAGATTTGCTAGCCAGGACTATATCATTTGGTCCCCCACCCAAGCGGGAACCTTCTTGGTCAGGACTGCTTACAACCTTCTTCTAAAGGAAGATAATAACCCTAGAGATTGAAAAAATGTGTGGATCCCACACCTTACTCCGAAAATCAATTTCTTGTATGGACTCTTATGCATGGTAAATTTTTAACTCATGACAACCTCATTAGAAGAGGGTTCTCCCTGGCAAGCAGATGTGTCCTCTACAAGGAGGAGGAAATTGTGAACCACCTATTCATATAGTATGATTACTCTACTAGTATTTGGTAGGGAGTTATTAGAAAATTGGGGATCCCTTGGTCCTTGGAGATGATGTCCACCAATTCAATGGTTGGTGATCTCCCTCCAATCACCCTCTCCTCTAGCTACTATGGCATCTTCTTCCCCTACACATTTGCTAGACTATCTGGAAAGAAAGGAATAACAAGATTTTTAGGGAGACTAATTCCCCGCCTGAGGCTTCTCTTTGTTTGGGCACCAAGCTCCTATGTGAGAATGTTGGCTCAGCTAACTAGAAACTCCCCTTTGCACCCCCTCATCTTGGGAGATCAAAATGACTGACAATTGGAATTTGTTGTCTGACTTCACTAGGCTTGACAACTCTAGGTTGATGGCTCGGAAGGCTACTCAGTGGGTTGCCCCGCCCATTGGCTGGATCAAATTAAACTTTGATGGGGCGGCAAACAATCATATCCAAGGTGGGGGTGGATTGATAAGAGACCACAATGGTTCTTTCCTTTTGGCTTATGTTGGGCCACTCAAAAATAGTACTGTTAATCAAGCTGAAGGCATGACTCTTCTATGGGGTATAAAATTTTCCACCTCCAAGAATATCAGGTTGCTGATGATTGAGGGGGATTCCAAAGTAATTGTAGAGGCTATCAAATGAAGATTGAATGCGGGCTGGCAGGTGAACACCATAATAGTGGAAATTCGAGAGCTTCTCAACAACTTACAAAATATGACCATTTCCCATACCTACATGGAAGGTAATGCAGTGGAAGATTCTATGGCTGGCATTGGGTTTAAGCAAACTAGGCTAGTCAAATGGGAGGAGGTTAGTGAGCTACCAAAGGAGACCCAACGACTAATTGGGCAAGAAAAACATGACACCAACAATGTTCAAAATGAGTCACGCTATCGATAAAATTATTGAGGGCCCCACAAAGATTATGTGCTGGCTTAATAGGATGATTATAGTCGTTATGACTATGTATGCGCAAAATCTTATAAAGGTTCATAATTTCCTTTTGCGTGATTACGTGTGGAAGGATGGTTGTCTACATCAGTAGGTAATTTCGATTACCAAGGACACTAATAGAAAAATTTGCTTAACTTCTAATAATTATGCCTTGAAATATGTTGGATTTCACTGTACCGGGCTCGACTATCCAAAAACCACCTAGTCCCTACCTTTTATGAACAAAATTCACATAAAACGGTTAACTTAGAAAGCCCTATTTTATGCCTTGGCTTGCAAAGTTCGGCTCTGTAAATTTCAGAAGGCATCTACGGTGGAAACTAGTCTGGTCGAGATGGGTGGAAAAACCTTGCGTATTGAGCTAGACAAAATCAAAGAGGAGTTCACCTCCGACCCCATAGTTATTCACTACTGCAAAGATAGTGGAATTTGGGGTTTCATGGAAAGAATGAAGGGTGGCCATGATGAACAAATTTCTAAGCAATTTGTGTCCTCATGGAACAACATAAAGGTGTTGGTTGGGGGAATACACTTTCAAATAAATGAGGAGGTCATAGGTAAAGCAACGGGGCTATTGATGGAGGGAAGGAAGTACAACAAAACTAGTCGGATGCTAGACATTACCAGTATCAATCAGTTCTTCAGGCCAGGTGAAACGCCTGTGAAAAAGTCTTGGGGATTCAACCACGAGCTACTCCCTGAGTTCTAGCCTAAGGTGTGTAACATTATCATGAAATACTTCACTCTTGATGGAAAATTTATTATGTTTTATTATTATCATCTATCGTTCCTTAACCGCATTAGGAATAGGGACCTTATTTCCATCCCTTTCTACCTCCTCCACTCGCTGGAAAGTAACATCCTAGACATAAAAGAGAACAAGAATCCTAAGAAGTCGATTCCCATCCTTCACCAAGGCCTCTTGCTTTGTTTGTACAACTTCCATAAATCCATTTTCCCCTCGTCCCAACCCCCACTTATTATTAAGGAGGTCACCCAGGACTTTTCTCCTGCGGGAGCCAATAACCCCTCTTAGTCCCCCTCCCTGTCCATCTAGGAGACTGACCTGGTCCTGCATGATGGTAAAGGCCACAAGAGATGTGTGAGAAACCCCTTCAATAGGGCAGTGGATTTAGAGGAATCCCATGTCTTTGAATCCATGGAAGCTAAGGATAAGACAATGGTTGATAACACCCTTGAAGCTGAGATGAAGCTTAAAAAACCAAAAAAGTTGGGTAGTCAGGTGGAGTTGGAGGTTGATTTGGGGGGTACTATCTGGCGATCCAATAGACTTTCCAAGGAGAAATGCAAAAGAAGACTCAATGAAATGGCCTCTAAGGACAAGACTTGTTCGAAGGATATGGATACCTCTGCCTCATCTAGTTTGATTAATGGCTCCTTAGCCGAGCACTTGAACTCGCCCAGGTCTGGCTGCGCTCCTCCTTTGAATCCCCCGCATGTGGTGAATGATATTACTAGTAGCAACACCCCATCCCTTCTCTCTCCCCACACTTAACAGGTCAACTCCCCTCATATTGAGCACGCTACCATGGCGATGGCTAAGAATGACAGGTTCAAAGGTTCCCTGAAATAGAAGTTTAATGAGCTAGATAATGAGATTCTTGACCACAAGCAAGATACAAGGGAAATGAAAGCCTGCATCGCTGATTCAAACAAATTTTCCCTTAAAGTGATGCACGTGTTAGATGTGATGCTATGTAATGTGCAAGAGAAGATTGTTGGTGGTAAATTGGAAGATGATGAGGATAATAGAGACCTATTCCCATTTCTAAAGGAAGAGTGGGCTGCTACCTTGATGTAAGAGCATCTGGGTGAGAGATCTTAACTGCTTTTGCTACCATGGTGATTTTGTTTTGGTTTGGGCCTTTAGGCCTCAGGTTTTTTATTATGCTTTTCTATTTTATGGTTAAGTTTTTAAGACTTTGGATTAGCCCTATGTGGTAGATGATTGGTAATAGGTTCTATACTTTTTGGTTAAGCTACTCTGGTTCATTCTTTTTGCTAAGGACCTTTAAGTTTGTTTTTGATAGAGGCAGACATGACACTATTTTGATGTTGATTATCTGCTTTAAGACTAGTGCTATTAATGTGTTGTTAATGTGCTCCTAGTCTTTATGTTCCATGGCCAGCACCCTCTTGCTACGTTTTTCTATCAAAAACACTAATCAACAATGTGTGATCATGGTGATTCAGAAATCGTGCCTACTATCAAAAGCATATTTTATCAACCTAACATTTTTTTTCAACATGTCGTTTACTATTGTATATATATTGATAAAGTTGATGTTAATTTATAACTTGCTGGCACAATTAAGAAGATCAAACAATTTTATTATAATTTTCTTATTTTATAATATATTCATTTGTTTTCTACAATAAAATTTGGAGAGTTGTTAGTATGAAGGCCGTTCCAAGGCACACAAAACATAACATTCAGGAACAATTATATTTTTATGCCATTTTAAATAATTATAAAGGATAAGGAAAGATTAAAAAAAATTAACAGAACGTTGATTAGTCAAATTGTAAGGGCCATATTTATTAAGACAATTTTTAAAAGAGTAAAAAAATTACCATAAGACAAGACCAAGACAAGGAGAGAGCATTTTTGTATATGTTATTTCTATCTTTGTTAAGGTGTTTCCACACACCCATCTAATTAACTTTGATCACTATCATGAATTTATATTACGGCAAGGTAGTGCATGTTTCTTCTATTTGAAGATTCAAGTAGTCAAAGTTTGTGATGTTATACCATTGTGTTGTAGTAGTTATTCTTTTTATTCAAAATTATTTCAAGAATCACGTTGCTTTGGAAAAAATGGCCAATTGTGGAAAGCAATTTCCAAAGATATTTTTGCAGTTGTTTCAAAAGCATGTTATTTTTAAAAATAGAGACTCGTATATTAGAAATTTGGAAATGTGTAGACAATGGGGTTGATTAAAAAATGTTGGAAGACTTATTTACCCTCACATAAGTTTTATGTATTGCTTGAGTTTTGTATAGTGCATGTATAAGTCTTATGTATATTTTTAAATCTTAAAAACCCTTCCAAAAATATGACATATATTATTTATAAAAATTTAATACATCAAATAATAATACATTTTTAAAAAATCTAATAAGTTTATAAATTTTCCAAGAACAATGATATGTTTAATTTTTTATACTAGAAGAGGAGGAGAGGGGTAAGAGGAGGAGGGAGGAGGAGGAGGAGGAGGAGGAGGAGGAGAAGAAGAAGAATGAGAAGGAGAAGGAGAAGGAGATAAGGAGAGAGAATTTGTGTATATGTTGTTTCTATCTTTGTTAAGGTGTTTCCACACATCTATCTAATTAACTTTGATCACTATTATAATTTTATATTATGGCAAGGCAGTCCATGCTTCTTCTATTTGAAGATTCAAGTAGTCAAAGTTTGTGATGTTATACCAAGAGGAAGCTGCTCCTTAAGCTCCATACAAATATGAAACAAAGAAGTGGCCTTCCAGAAATACATTAGTTGTGAAATAATTGTTCTTTCAATAATCTACTAGGATTGAAAAGAATTGGGCTTTTCATGAAATTAATTGACCATTGTGTTGTAGTAGTTATTATTTTTATTCAAAATTATTTCAAGAATCACGTTGTTTTGGAAAAAAATGGCGTCATTTGTGGAAAGCAATTTCCAAAGATATTTTTGCAGTTGTTTCAAAAACATGTTTTTTAAAAAGAATTAGAGACTTGTATATTAGAAATTTGGAAATGTGCAAACAATGGGGTTCATTAAAAAATGTTGGAAGACTTATTTACCCTCACATAAGTTTTATGTATTGTTTGAGTTTTGTATAGTGCATGTACAAGTCTTATGTATATTTTTAAATCTTGGAAATCCCTTCCAAAAATATGACATATATTATTTATACAAATTTAATACATCAAATAATAATATATTTTTAAAAAATCTAATAAGTTTATAAATTTTCCAAGAATAATGATATGTTTAATTTTCTATACTAGAAGAGGAGGGTGGGTAAGATGAGGAAGAAGGAGGAGGAGGAGGGGGAGGAGAAGAAGAAGAGGAAGAAGAGGAAGAAGAAGAAGGAGAAGAGAAAGAGGAAGAAGAAGAAGAAGGAGAAGGAGAAGGACGAGGACGAGGACGAGGAGGACGAGTTTAAGGACAAGAAAAAGGAGAAGAAGGACAAGGAGGAGGAGAAGGATAAGAAGGAGGAGGAGAATGATATGAAGGAGAGGAGAAGGAGAAGAAGAAAAGGAAGGATGCAGAGGAGGAGGAGAAGAGTGAAAGAAGAACAAAAAGGAGCAGGAGAAGAAGAAGAAGACACAAAACAAGAAGTTTAAATATGAGAAAAGAGAAAGAAAGACAATGGAGGAGGGGAAGAGGCAACAAAAGAAGGAGAAGAAGAAAAAACATGAGTAGAAGGAGAATCATAAAACACTTTCTTTTACCTCCCTTCAACCTCCTAGTACATTAAATTTTTTATATCTATGCCAATTTAAAGAACTCCAAGGGTTGACACAAATGCCCTTAGCACATTATCATACCCATATAATAATCTCCATTGCTTATTTAAAGTAATGGATTATCTATTATGTTCTTAGATAACAATGCTATAATCCCTTTCTTTCAAGAGAATGGATGACATTTTATTGGATTTATCTTGGATATTAATACCTGATTCTTTTAAATTTAAAGTATAACTATTCTTTTTCAATATGTAAAGAGATTTAGATTTTATAAAAATGTTTTATTTGTAATAATGTAATATATACATTCATTCATGTTTTAGGTCATATGTGTGAAGTTTTATTAGTTGGTAACAAATGAATGAATGAAAACAAAATTATATAATATTTTTAATTTATTAGTCTAATTGTTGGCAAGTTGTTTATACTGAGATATATGACTAGATATAGTGTTGTCATTATGGCAACAAAGTCATATAGCAGTTTGGAGTCAGCGCACTAAGTGTAAAGATCAAAATTTAGTTAAGTGTTGAAGACTGGACAACATACAAAGTACCAAAGACTCAAAGCATCAACGCACGTGTGTACGGATGAATTATGGTATGCGTCTTGGAAGTTAAGGTTGTTAGAATATACTTATGCTTAGTATAAGAGCACATTAAGTAGATATGCAAATATGTGAAAGTTATAGTCAGTTGAAGTTGCACAGATAGTATGTGCCAGCAGAGAATAGAGCATGGAGCCGACAATGACTATTTTGGTTTGCGATTATAAATTAATGTTTTAGAGGCTATGCGCCCATTGTATTTAGGTTGCCGACATATGTACATGTATAATTGTAAGCATGCTTAAGCCAATTATTTTGGAAGCGTAATTTGTAATTAGTTATAGGGCTGACCTATTTATGTATTTTGCATAAGCGCATAAATATAAGGTGCATCCATTGTATTCGGTATGGAAGTGAAAGGAGAGTTATGTTAAGCAGGGCAGAGGTATGTGAAGCCAGCATAAGATGTATTAGAGCTTTGCTAGAGGTCAAAGCATCAGCGCACCAAAGGAACTGATTTGACAAGCAGTGTCACAGTGAATAGTTCACCTACACATATAGTGTGTATTTGATTTAGAAGGTTGTAGCCTTCATCATTTGAGTAGTGAGCTCTAGGACAGTGAGTCTACTCCCCTAATAGGGATCATTGTAAAAGACTCCTAATAGGGTCCAAACCTTAACAAGGTCTACTATACTTAAAGCATTGTAAAGCTACTCCTAACAGGGTAAAGGATCTTCTAACAAGGATCACAAAACACTAGTGCAAATTATTAGTGGGTATCAAGTCCCACTAGGGTTTTTACCTATTTGGGTTTCCCCGTAACCATATTGGTGTCATGTGTTGATTTCATGTTTCATGTTTATGTGAATGTTTAATTCAGTTCTTAATCATTTATGTTTTGCATAAAGATTAAAGTAAAAAGTTAAAATATAGTGAACACTGATTTACCCCCCCCCCTCTTAGTATTTCCATTCCTAACAATTGGTATCAAAGCTCTGGTCCTCAGCAAAGAAGTTTAACCACTTGAGGAGATCATGGACAAAGAAGAAATGAAGCATTTGAAGAAGAATCTTGAAGTAGCTCTTGAAGACCTGGACAATCCAGAAATAGAAATTGAAGAACTAAAAGAAAAAGTCAGTGATGCTAAATTAGTTATCAAAAGACTAAGAAAAGATTTGAAAGGACGCTCTAACAGTGATCTTGAAGAAAAATTCAAGAATTTGAATGAAGAAAATGCATCCCTATTGAGTCAGCTTGAAGAATTTGATGACAAACTGATGAACAATCAAGATGTCTACAATGAACAAGTCAAGGAGAACCTTCAACTGAATGAATAACTAAGGGAAGCTAACTTAGAAATCTTGGAGCTAAAGAATATCAAAGAAAGCTTGGAATCTGAATTGAAGAAGTCAAAGGATTATATTGACAAATTACACACCAGTGCTAAATTGGTAGAATCACAGTTGTATGCAAGAAGAATCAAAGGAGACACTAGCTGCATTGGATACAATGAAGCACAAAATTAGATTGATAGTATGAGAGCAAGAAAGGATTCACAAAAGAACTCTACTAATACTGAGAAGACTGAAGATCAAACCAAAGACAATAGTGATCCTCCTAAGAATGAGTGCAAGCCTGTAGAACACACCTATTTTGCATGTAACAAGCATGGACACATTGCAAGGAATTGTATAGAGGTAAGACCTTTCAATGGTTACTATTATACATGTAATAGATTTGTTCATAGAGAAATAAATTGCAAGACTAGTAAGAAGAACATGATTCAACATGATCAAAGAAATCAGAATTAGACCAATGCAAGAAGTTCTCAGAATGTTACTTGTCAGATATGTAACTATAATGGTCATACAATGAAACAATGTAGAATGGTGACACATGTCAATGCGCCAAGGAATAATAGACCTCCAATGATTTGTCACACTTGTAACAAGGCTGGACATATCTCAAAGTTTTGTAGATCAAGGATGCAAGGTCAGGAAAGCCCTAAAAAGGCTAAAGAACCAGTTTTGGATCCTGAAGCAGAAGTCAAGTTTGTGAAGGCCTCAGAAGATGCGAGCTTGATTTGGTTAGATGGAAAGAAGGACAATGTTGATGAGAATGTATTGGATGCATCCCCAATGGATGCACCCTCTACATCTAGATGAATGGCCCTCAGGGTCATAGGGGGAGCTAATTTAGCTCTAGACCCCTGTGTGGCTGGTATACTCATCCTCAGAGTATGCACCTTTGGACTTAAGCTTTTGGAGTATGTAGGAACCTACATGCAAGAGCGCACATACTGATTGTTAGCGAAACTTGAGTTTGAAAATTTGAAGTGACAGCCTGGTTTATGCGAGTTGCATTAATGGTGAATTTATTACTTTAAGTACACAAAAAGTTATTTGTTCACTCATTGCATTCATATTCAGAGTGATTGGAGAGTAGATTGAGACTTGGAAGTTATTGTGAAGATTTGGAGATTAAATTATCAGTGTTTGCAGTGCATTTGATCGGTTGCAAGAAACCCTAGCTCTTTGCGCTGATTCAGAATCTGTCAGAACATCTCAGAGATCATTTGGAAAGTGAATATCAAGTAAGACATGGCCACTCCTATTGTTTTTGATGTTCTCGAGAAGAAGAGGTATGTTTTCAAGAGACACCCGTTTAAATCAACCCTAAATGATTTAGAGGGAGCATTTTCCCTCACGCCGATGGGCGTCATGCATGTAGAAGACATAAGGGCTTACATCTATTGTAAGAAGGAACCTTTTGGACTGGATAGGTTAAGGGCGCACATGGAAACAATGTTGAAACTAGACAAAATGTTCATGGATGAATACACCAAATGGAATGATCACCCCATTGTTGAATATGCCACGACATATGAATTCTATGAAACTGAATGGATAAAGATATTGTTGAGTAGAATCCATGATGATTTGTTTTGGATTGGAGATGTACCAGTAAGAATCACATGAGACTTAATTCATGAGATGACAAGCCTTTGTAAGACAGGCGCCATCCTTCATGTGGGTAAGGATGTCAGGAAAATGGTGGAGCAAGTGTGTAAATCCAGAAGTGATAAGTGTGGCATGACCATTGAGCCTATAGAGCAACCAGACATCAATTTGATATCAATGATATTGGGTTACAGATTTCATCATACCACCAAGGTGAATAGTGTGTCTACAGGCACTATTCTAGCAACCATCCGTCTTGTGCAAGAAGATGGAGAGTTCAACTTTGTTTGAGATCTTGCATACACAGTTGATAGATAACATTAAGGCTATCATACATGACAAGACTAAGGTATTCAAGTTTGGGTCCCTAATCATCTATATGTACCTTCATATAGTTGGTAAAGTGTCAAACTTGTATCTAGACAAGTCCATTCCTACCATGCCACATATATCAAACAAGGCATCCACATAAAGCACACTAAGAGATTACATCACTTTGGAATTGAAGACCTTCAAAGCAAGGATGCAGATGAGGTACATGATTCCTAAGAGTATTGTAGAGAAGTATAAGGATACAATATGCTTCATGGTGGAGATTGATACTACATGTATGGAAGCTATGGAACCTAGAACTAAGTGGATTCATCCACTTGGGTATGAGGTTGAAGAACAAGTTCTTGAAGCTTATGCACAGGTACTCCTATCAGCCCCTAAGGATGAAAATGAACCTAGGTGGGGAACCTATGAAGAGAAGACTAGAGAAGTTTATGCTAAGCTGAATAGTGCTGCAACAAAAAGAAAGGTTGAAAAGGTCACATCAGAGATCCTAAGAATACATGGTGCATCACAATCAGACCTTGATAAAGCAAGGGATGAGAAGATTTCCCTAGAATTGAAGAGCACAACAAAAGAACAAGAAGATCCCAAGATGAAAAAGATAAAAATTGAAAAAGATGATAGTCAGAAGGATAAAGAAGACAATACTCCTTTTGTGCCCAAAGATACTCCTCCAGAGTATAAACCAATGGTCAAGAGGAAGAAAGAAGCTAGCATTGATCATCCATCCTCGCGAGCTACAAGGAGCAGAAGAAACATTCAAGCACCTCCTAAGGTAGGATTCAGGCCTAGCCTTAAAGTTTTGAGCTCTAGAATTATTGACGAGGGCATAATTGATCAAGTAGGGCAACATTATGAATCATATAGTGAGACTGATAAGTCAGAAATTCATGTTATGATTATCAAGCATATGATAAAGTTCAAGAAGACAGTTCTTGAATTGAAAATAGAAATTCCAGATAATGTATGGGACATTTTAGAACACCTAAAGAGACAAGCTAATGAGGAAGATCAAAGAATAAGAGAAAAAGTATTAGAAGATACATTGCCTATATGTTCTAAAGATGAAGAAGAACTAATATTGAATCTGGTGAAGCCGCACCTAAGAACAAAGATGAGAACTCTTCATATCATGAACAATGACTATGAGTTGATAATGAAGGGGGAAAAAAAGCATTTGAGAAGGTGTTGTTAGAACAACAGATCAAACCACCTACTGTGCCCATCACTCATGCACCCATCAAGGAAGATAAAGTGGCAGAGCCCACTAATGTACCAATGACATGTCCTCAGGACTCAACATGCATAGCAAAAACTCAAATAGAAGCATATCAGTCTGCGCCCATGACAGAATCACCCAAAGACAACACAATTATCATAGATAATGTGGAAATAGCTATGGAGGCTACTGATAAGGACTTGGACAAGTTTGAGGAAGCATTTGTCAGCACTAAGGAAGCAGAAATCCTATGCAGCAATATCCCTCCCACTCAGCAAGAAGAAGTAATCATTGAAGATATATCTGATGAGAAAGAAGAAGAAAATAAAGGAGTAGAGGTAGAAAAGAAAGATGAATCTTTTGTTGATTTGGTCAAGGTGAAGCAAGAGGTGATGGATAGCACTCCCATCACTCCCTCCTCAACATTGTTGTCAAGTTTCACACCTAACACTAGCAGTTTGGACTCCTGAAAGGAAGAAGACCTGATTAAGTTCAACGTCCTGGCTATGGAGAAGGCTAAGGAGAAGCAAGTAATGAGAAATCCTCTCCTAGTGGAATCAGTAAATATTTTGAACAGTTTGCTGCCAGAGGATAAGAAGATGGTAAATGTACATTCAATTGATGATGTGAGCACAGTCATCTCTTAGTTCAAAGTCAATTTTTCTACCCTAGAAGAATCTGTGGCCATAGTGGCAGAGGAGAAGTACTTAAAGAAGAGACTCAATGAACTAATGAGTAATTTTGCACTAGACTTGAACTCTCTTAAGTCTGGCCAGGCATCATTAAAGGAATTTGCAGATCAAGGAAGGAAAGTCATTCCAGAATCCATGGATCAGGATAAGTTCACTAATGCCCATCTTAAGAAGATCAAAGATGCAGAGGCAATGATTGAGAAGGTGAAGAATTCAGTATTAGACACATCCACTGATGTGAACATGTGTAACAATGTCTATCAAGGTCAGTCAGACATAATCAAGAAGGTAGAGAAAGAAATGGACAAGATAAGGTCTAGATAGACTCAGTTGAGGAACGCTCTTGCGCCCTCACTAGAAATTCTCAGTCAGAACATAAAGGAGATTGATGCAACTATGATAACCTATGATCAAGGTTCGAGCATAGAATTGGAGAAGATGGAGAAGCTTCAATATGCATTATGCGCCCATCTGTAGATAGTCAATTCTCTGATAACCTTTTGGAAGAAGGAGATCCAGAAACTCAAGATTGCATATCCAGATGTTTTCCCTCAGTAAGTGTATGTAGATAAAGTTTTTGATGCACCTTTGTCATTAATGTCAAAGGGGGAGTTGTATAGAATATGGAGTATGTATAAAATGTATAGAATACAAAAAGTTTTGTGTAAAGGGACAGTTAGAGACTTGGCCATATTCCTTTGTTGCCATCAATGACAAAGGGGGAGATTGTTGGCAAGTTGTCTATACTGAGATATATGACTAGATATAGTGTTGTCATTATGGCAACAAAGTCATATAGCAGTTTGGAGTCAGCACACTAAGTGTAAAGATTATAATTCAGTTAAGTGTTGAAGACTGGACAACATACAGAGCACCAGAGACTTAGAGCATCAGTGCACGTGTGTACAGATGAATTATGGTATGCACCCTGGAAGTTAAGGTTGTTAGACTATACTTATGCTTAGTCTAAGAGAGCATAAGTAGATATGCAAATATGTGAAAGTTGCAGTCAATTGAAGTTGCATAGCCAGTATGTGCCAACAGAGAACAGAGCATGGAGCCGACAATGACTATTTTGGTTTGCGATTATAAATTAATGTTGTAGAGGCTATGCGCCCATTGTATTTAGGTTGCCGACATATGTACATGTATAATTGTAAGCACACTTAAGCCAATTCTTTTGGAAGTGTTATTTGTAATTAGTTATAGGGACGACCTATTTATGTATTTTGCATAAGCACATAAATATAAGGTGTGCCCATTGTATTCGGTATGGAAGTGAAAGGAGAGTTGTGTTAAGTAGAGCAAAGGTATGCGAAGTTAGCATAAGATGTATTAGAGCTTTGCTAGAGGTCAAAGCATCAGTGCACCAAAGGAATTGATCTGACAAGTAGTGTCACAGTGAATAGTTCACCTACAGATATAGTGTGTATTTGATTCAGAAGGTTGTAGCTTTCATCATTTGAGCAGTGAGCTCTAGGACAGTGAGTCCACTCCCCTAGCAGGGATCATTGTAAAAGACTCCTAATAGGGTTCGACCCTTAACAAGGTCTATTGTACCTTAAAGCATTGTAAAGCTACTCCTAACAGGGTAAAGAATCTTCTAACAAGGATCACAAAATACTACTGCAGATTATTAGTGGGTATCAAGTCCCATCGAGGTTTTTACCTATTTGAGTTTCCCCGTAACCATATTAGTGTCATGTGTTGATTTCATGTTTCATGTTTATGTGAATGTTTAATTCAATTCTTAAGCATTTATGTTCTGCATAAAGATTAAATTAAAAAGTTAAAATACAGTGAACACTGATTCACCCCCCCTTCTTAGTGTTCCCATTCCTAACATGTCATTTTTAGTTTTTTTTAATTGTTATATAATAGGTTGATTATATACAAGTGTACCTCTCAAATACCATACAACATATGATGCTATCGACATAAACATTGCACCTCATTGGTGAAAGTACTAGTTATATTTAAAATTAGTTGACTTCTAATCTCCTAGATACATTACTAATAAGGTGACAAAAAGTAGTTATATTCCATAATGACACTAATGCTAGACAATAAAATTATAGATCAAAAAGTAAAATATAGTTGAACTTAGGGACAAAACAATACTATGACAATTCGTTAGCATAAACAAACATCAACTGTGGTAAATTATCAGTTTGAAACTTAGTTTTCACGTATGATATAATGATAAAAAAAACTTCAAACATTAATCAATTTTAAACTTATCCAAAAGAGATGTTGAGAAGTTCCAAGACTGCCAACAGAAAAAATATGGCAGCTATTGAATTCCATTTGATAATTCTTATACCTCCTTTAGACATGCAATGAATTGTGTGACATTCACAACACAACTAATTTGCACATTCTTCAATGTGACCAAATAGATATTTATGGCATGTCAGAAATAATTTGAACTTGCTGATTCCAGATCACTCCTCATTTTTACATTTTGCCATGTTTTAAATGATGTATTTACACCACTTTTTCTAGCTATAGTCACAGTTTAGAGTGAGAAGACAAGGGTAAACATAAATAGGACAGAGAAAAGGAGAGGGAGAAGAAATTTGGTAAGAGAAAAGCGTAGAAATAGGGTCAAAAGAAAGAAAAGAAAGGAGATTGTCAACAAAGAGTCTACTCTTGCAGGCAAATGGGTAATAACCCATCCCGATCAGAACTAAGATGCAAGAGATTGCATTAATCCAATATGCTTTAAAGAAGATCAATCTTACAATTGGATTGATGTATAAAGGTTGCTACTCAGGGGTAGTATTTAGCATGACAAGTTAGATGTTTGATTTTGATGTGTTCTAATATGTAATTAAATGTATTTAGTGGCCAGAGAAGGTGATACATATTTTCCGTTGATGTCAAAGGGGGATGAAAGAACATATGTGAAAAATAATCAGGTGTGAAGACCAAGAGAAGCTGTGAAGAGCAAGTTTTATATACTTGCACATAAGAAAAAGATTTAGATGAGGAAGTGTACATCCAAGGGGGAGAAATTGATAGAGAGAAGAGTATGCAATTAGATTGGAACAAAGGAGATCTTGTTCCCAAGGAGAGTAGAGATAGAGTAGAGGTGAGACAAGTAGAGATACTATTGGTTTCTGATTGCATTATTATTTTATTAATTTTCCCATCACATGTTGCCATCAATGTCAAAGGGAGAGATTGTTGGAAATTTGGATGTGGTTTAATTGATGCCAACATGTCTACTATGATGTTTGGATATCTAGTGTGAAGTTTGGATGTTTTGATATCCATTGTGAAGTTTGGATGTCAAATATGCAATTTTTCCAGTAATACAGTATGTTTAGATGAATGGTGAAGGAAGGTTACTGAAGATGAGGATTCACACACCTCATGGGATGATGTAGAGGTTGTCTAAATGTTTCATGTCAATTTTTGAACCATCAGCTAAGATATACAATAGGGAATCCTTTAGAAAAAGTGAAAATTGTTTGGAAAAGATGTATCTGACGTCTAGATAAGTATTTTATCAAAGAAGATTTTGACTATTACATGCAAAACATAAAGATTCTATTTAATTGAACATGCAATAGCTACTACAAATGTTTAGAAAATACAAGAAAATTAATGTGACAAACAAAACATCATTGAACAAAATATTAACATAACAAATGCACAATGCATTGAATTGGGGTAAAATCAACTTCATCGTATTAATTATGTGTGAACTATAAAATTCACTAATTTCCAGAGCACATAGATTTGCGAGTGTTTGAAAATAGTATATATGAAGATATACGCTTACTGGTTACACTTTGTATTGGCACCAGAAAGATTAAAGAAATCAAGCAACCTAAGATTAAAGAAATCGAGCAGCCTAAGACTAAATTCAAATGCTTGCTTATTACCTGGATTGTTGGCTTTGAATTTGACAATGGTCCATCTATTAACGGTAACCCCTATAATATTGTACAAGTTGCACGAACAAGAAAGAAGTCGGGATATCATGTTCCAAATTATGGCTCACGCATGTTGGTCTATACATGTTGTTCTCTTCTTTTAATAAAAATTTGCCTTCTCAATCTCGTTACTCACAGAATGAGAGATAAATAAATAAAAAGCTTACTTACAAATTAGAGATAAATCAAACGAAAACTAAGTTCACATTGAAGGCTTACCTAGATAAACAAATCGATTCAATGTGAGTATGCTCTGGTTCATGTTCCTTCATGTTCCTTTGTCTCTGTGGATCCCTCTTCCCTCTTTCATTTATTTCTAATCCCTTTAAGCTCTTAGAGGAATTTCCTGTAAAGACCTTGAGAACGATTGGGCTGATCTTTCATAATTAATTGTAGCGGCTGAATCAATCTCCCACAATTAAATGTAACCACCCTTTGTGTAATCTGAGTAGTCTCCACGTAATGAAGTGACAACCCTTCGTGTGATCTAAGTAGTCTCTACATAATGAAGTGTAACTGACAGGAATGTGAACCATTTCTTTTTTATTTACATGGAAAATACCAAGCATATTCTCCATCGTATGGTTGTATAGACACCTCTCTACATATTTATTTTTAAGTACAAATATAAATAATTTATTTAATTGATTTAAGATTATTTTCCAATTTACTTTTACATTTTGAATTGGCGAGATTATAATTTAGGAATCAAATTTTGAATGGAATGTGCTCGCTTATTTCTTTATGACCGTTGGTAAAAATAGCCCCCCAAAAAAAGAAAAAAGTAGAAAAACAAAGCTATCATTTATGCTTTCATCCATGTTCAGGGAATGTCTGAAAATAGCAGTGTTACCGTTTAATGCTTTCAATTTTACTCTTATATAACAGGAGAAGATCTGAGGGTTTCCTCATCTAGCCTGGGTTTTCACTTGTATAGTATAGGGGGAATTATATTCTGGAACCTATGAATGCCGAGGAGGAAGTGCACGTGTTTCATCTCGATGATCTGCAGCGCTGTGTTGATGATGACGCAAATTTCAGACTTAATCAGGGGATTCTGTAACTCCCAGGTTTTCTTCTTTTGTTATAATCAATACCTGTATACAGATCAATACATGTTATGCCATTTCATATTTACTATCTCTATTTACCATTCATATTTACTTGCCATTTGATTAACGGTCCAAGATTGCAGTTTGCTTGCGACAGAATTTTTATCGCAGCTTCCTATGGACACTGGGTTTCAGACACGATCATTCATTTAATTAATTTTTATTTTAAAATAAGCATTGTTTTGCACGAGGCATTCAGACCCTAGGGTTCATGTCCCACTGAATTGATATATAAATTGAGGGTTTCTTTAAATTATATTTAATTAGTCTTGATATTTTAAGTATATTTGCCCAAAAACACTTCTCTTTCTATCATAGGGAACAGTCCGCCACCTCATTCCAAATCCTCTACAATTTTGCTCAAGGTATTCAACAGATTCAGGAGGATAATACAGATCATTTTCTACCTGGCCTTCAACTTACCATTGACTCATCCCCAGGTATTCCAAGTATCTGAAAACTTTCGGTCAGATTTTACTGTTGTCTTAGATAATTAAAGATCACTAGAGTATTCGCTTCAAGTGATTGTTGTAATTCTGCATCAGGCCTATTAAAGTGCAGAAATCTGTATGATATTAAAGAATAGGTTATAGGAAATATAAAACAATTTTGGATAAGAAAAAACACACCTACCGAAACTTTGGGAGTACAACATATGTACATTTGATTTGCAACAGTAAAAAATTAATGTACATATTGTTTCGACCAGTTCAGAAAATAACATTTCATTTTTACTATCTGTATTCTATACAACTGTTGTGCTCACAGTTTCTAGTTTGTCCTACATGTATGAGTTAAATATTTGTTTCCTCCAACATTTTTGCAATTTCTAGTAATTTGGAAGATCTGTAGAACATATTTTGTCTTTCAACATTTGTGTATATTCAATTCTGTAAAGTTATACTCTCTTCAATTCTACACTTTGAAGCTATATTGAAATGTTTTCCTACACTGTTTATATTTCTAATTTGCTAATTGGAGATGGTTTGCAAACAAATCTTGTCTCTTGGAGATGGCTTGCAAACTATAGTCATTTGTAAATAGTACTAATTTATATTCTTTCTATCTTTTCCATGTCTGAAAATTGAATCACAAATGTTTGGGCAAATTAGATAGGTTCAGATTCAAACTTAGAACAATCCTCTTCCCACTGGTCTGCTTTTCAACCAGGCTGAGGTCCTTGCTGGGCTCCAAGACAACCCTGCGGAAACTGCTATAATTCTATATCGGCTACCTGTAAGAGTTGGAAAATTCGACAGCTATCCATCCCATGGACAGCTAAACAGCCGCTCTACTTTGCCTTCAACGATAAGTACTGGTTGTAGAATAATATCCCTCAAAGAGTATATCTGGCTGTAGAATATAACAAGTAATCCACTAATATGAATTATTTTATTTGCAATAATATTGTTCAATTTTCAAACAAGAGGTTAAACATATTTATCTTATTGGTAACCATTAAGAAATGCTCTCAAGGACTGAAGATTAAAAAAAGTGTTTGCTCCAAATACTGGGGATGGTAATTCTCTGTACTGTTTCAAATGTGCACCAACACCACAAGGTGACTAAAATCTAAAAGCTGTAATAGGCCATTTGTACAGTCTATCAACCCATAGGTGCCTGGTGTAGCCAATCCTCTTCCTTATTAATGAAGGGAAATCAGTTAGATTGACATGAAATTCACAATAAGAAGCCAACATAATTTGTGGAGCTCTAAAATACTGAAGAATCCATTAACTATTGTATCTATGTTTTCAATTTATAGAAATACTCAAGTATTTACTCTGAATTTTGGAATGAATAAAGTACGACTGTCTTCTTAAGCTTTATGCAGTTGGGAAGGGGCAGTGCACTAGACAGAGACCCTTTGTGGTGAGGCCCTCGGTCCAGGTCAGATTTATATGCTGACGTAGGTGATTTAGCTGAGAAATTTGCTTTCCATTCATCTTTCCAATGCAGATATTTCTTCAAGCACATAGAAATGTCATGGTCATGGCTTGGATTGCTTTATTGGATTTATAATCCATTTTTTCCCGTGTTGGTTATTAATATTCAAACTAGGTTTGGGATGAGTTGGAGTAGCTATCATGGTGGATTGTTGATATTGGTCAATTCTTGCATATTGTTTACTTTTGCCAAGATGCTTGGAGAGGATTTTCCTGGCTCGCTTTTTGGGATTTATGGGCTTTTGTTCGACTTTCAATGCTTCAGCTATCATGTTATGGTTAGTTAGAGAACAGTAGTGTTTGTTTTCTCTTCAAGAATCAAAACTCAATTTCTGTCAATGAAAACCTTAAATTAGGATCAGAGAATGAACACAATCTTTGAAGAGCTATGATTGTGCTAGTCACATTCATTTGTCACTGACTATTATGATGGGTCATCTAAAAGATGCAGCATTTGAAGTCAATGCATTATCTATCTGGTAGGGGCTTGTCCTAATCTACCAACTTCAAAAATTTATCATTTCTATCAAAATGCATTTTTTAATCGTCTGGCAAATCCTATTAAGCATAACCTTATAAATCACAAGCTCTTAGTGATTGAGCTGGAAAGACACTATGTTTCTCGTTTCCTTGGTTTAAGGATGGCTGTCTTAATAGTATTAGGAAAAGAATTTCCTAATTCCTTCTCTTGGGAATCAAGAAATGCCTCAACTGCTCAAGGGAGATGTAAAGCTGAGTAGCAAGGGAATAAAGGTGACCATGTTTGACATCAGGGCCTCTGTGGTTGATGAAAACATCAAACAAACCTCGAAGACTCGGATGCCTTCCATCTTCTATTCCGCAGAAAGCATTGAACCCCTCATTTTGGTTGTGAGACGAAGAAGAAGAAGATGCCATTTTGGTTCTATTCCGCAGAAAGCAAACGCTAACAACGCTTTAAAAAACAGAAACAGAGTAGGAAGAATAGAAGTTGATTGCAGTACGCGTAATGACAGATGAGTTCTATAATGGATGCATACGGTTGTTTAGACCCGTTATCTGTTGTAATTCTTACTGTAAAATTCACCCCATTTGACAGTTTTGATCTATTCCTTTTGCAGCTTAACTTGAATGGATGGAGAAGCCAGATCTTCATAGGTTTCAATGTTGGCTTACAAAATGTGTCTTCAATATTTCGACTGATAGCTTTTTCTTATCTTTGGAAAGTTTGTAACCGGTGCTCGTTGCTTAGACTACATTGACTTTGTGCAGCGGCAGAGATATTTTTTTGCTGTACTATTCACAAATAGTGAAGTGGCCATGAAAAGAGTGTCCAACATGGGAATTTTTCTTGGAGTGACAATGATTTTAAATAGTGTTCATGAGTCTAATTATTGAAGTTTGCCGATTTGATTTTGGGTTCATACTGTTGTATTATAAATTTTGAAGGCTTTTGTCTCTTTATAGAGACATCTCAAATACTACAAACTTGACCTTGATAGCTCTGGTGGCCTATGTAAACACGGTACTATAAATTTGAGCTTGATAGCCTTGATAGCGTATGTAAACTTAGGGCTCACACTTTTGTATTATAAATTTTGAGGGCTATGTGAAGTCCTAATAGCCTCTCTAAACATAGGGTGCTACTATGTTATTGGAGTACATCTGGACCTCCTTATGATCTATATATTCGACCTTGGAGCCAAGGTAATTAAATTTTTCCACCCCCAACTTCTCAAATTCTATAAATATAGGGTGCCGCTTTGTGACATTTGAGCCAAGGTAAAACATTTTCTTTCCCAAATTCTCAATTTCCTTTTTTTTTTTTTATACCCAAGAAACTTAAATTGCATGTTTGAAGAGGACTTTTGGACTTGTATGATCTGCGGAACAGCTGCAGATTCTCATTCTAATACTAATCACATTTTTCACTGATTGGAATATAGAGGTAAAGTATCGGATTTTTGTAGGGTTTTCTGCAACATCATCTCACTGCCTTTAATTTTATTGACTATATTCTGTTTTGTTGTGCAGGGTGCTCAAGCCAAGGTTCGCCTCAAGTTTTGGGAAGCAATTGGCATTCTCTGACGCTATTGATTACTATAGTCATAAATATCATTGTAATGTCTGTAGAGAAATGCTAGAGTATCTCAATAGTCATTGTAGTCAATACAAAACCAATTTAATTTTACAATTACAATTTTGAATCAATTTGTAAATTGATATGTAAATAAATTTGTTGTTTAATATAATTTTTTTTATTTGGGAGGGGTTGAATTTGTCCCCTTTTTTAGGCTGGAGGGAATGGTCATTGGTCATGATCATTCTTTTTAGCCTAATGTTGCTGTGTTGATTTTCATATCTTTATTGTATTGTATAGATTCAATGCTGCTTTTCATTTAGATTATTTTTACTTCATCACATTTTATGATTTAAAATTTTCAATTAGTGCAGTTAATTAATTATTAAGCAGTATTGTAAAAATTATTGTTGTTATTAGTACATTGTGATCTAAACATGTTTATTTAATGTATTTTATTTTTTGAATTCATATATTTTTTGTGTGAAGCCCCTTCTTGAATATTGATTTACTCATTATTTATTGAATTGAGTTTGAATTTTGGCATTCAGTTGCATTTGATTCATTTTGGCATTCGCTTAGGTTGAATCTTTTGTTTGTTTAATGTCACTTTTAGACTCACTTGCCATTCACTTGTTGTGAAGTGGGTTTCAAGATTGATTTGACTATTGTTTATTGAAGCGTGGGTTTGGATTTTGACATTGACTGAACTATATGATCAATCTTGAAATTTATGTTACATGTTTAAATTTTCACACTTTGACATCCACTTTGTTTGCATTTCTTTTATATTGAAGTGTGTTTGAACTTTGTCATATTGAAGTGACTTTCAAACATGCTTCATATGTTTCAACATCCACTAGTTGTAAAGTGTGTTTTTGAATATTGATTTATTCATTGCTTTTTTGAAGCATGGTATGAATTTTGGTATTATCCTCTTTACCATTTTAAAATTTTTGTGTAAAGTGCGTGGATCAACTTTGATATTCCTTTATATTATTTGCTTGCATTCACTATGTGTGTGAGAGAAAGAAAGACAGAGGGACTGTTTGAATTATCTCAACATTTGCTTATATTTGATACTCATATTGTTTGATTTTTTATTGTCACTTTAACATGAGAACTTTTGCATTCACTTTATGTCAATACAATTCATTCAATGTTTCAACTTTGGTGCATGTACGTTACACATGAAGTATGTGTCTCAACAAAGTTTGTATAAAGTGTGTTATAACTTTCCACATTCCATTTGGTTGTTTGTGTTTGTTTTGTGTGTGGTTGAGCCAATTTTATCTGAAATTTATTTTAATTTTGGCATATTTACTTTGTGTGTTTCGATACTCACTTCGTGTGTGGTTGAACTTTGTGCTACATAGTTTATATTTGAACTTCTGCTACTAGCTTTGGCATTTGCTTGTGTGAAGTGTATGTCTAAACAAAATATGTTTGAAGTGAAATAACATTGCACAAAGTGTCTTTGAAATAATTCACTTTTGTGTGTACGTATTTTTCCAATAACTTTATTTAAAAATTTTAGCATTTTCTTTCTATATGTGCAAAGTGTATGTTTGAACAAACTACAAGTGAAATGAACAAAACATTATGTGAAATATGTTTGAGCTTTGACAACCATGTTATTGTGTTTTTACTTCGACAAGTGCATGTATGATTGAACTTTCACGTTCACTTTATTTGAAAAGTGCGCTAACTTTATATTGTATGTTTGAACTTTGACAACCATGTTATTGTGTTTTTACTTCGACAAGTGCATGTATGATTGAACTTTCACATTCACTTTATTTGAAAAGTGCACTAACTTTATATTGTATGTTTGAACTTTATTGTGAAGTGTGTATTGTATATTTTTTAATTGCAATATTGCATTGGCAACATTATTACCATAATAGGAGGTACTTCAATTGAAACTTTCCTTGGACACATCAAATATGATAATCTATATTTTGAAAAGGGCGTAGTTTTGCCAAAGAACCAAGGCCCACTAAGGTTTTGGAAGGAAAACGAGAAGAACCTATTGTGCATAACAACCACATGCAACTAGTGAGAACCATTCTATCTATTTGAAGCTCAATTGCTAACATAGTATATAGGCAAGAACCAAATAACCCCCCAATTTAAGCATTCTCCATAGAAGCAACAAACTTATCAACCAAGGCTTCATATTCCAAACTAAGAAACAAGAACCAACATATAAGGAATAGCCATACCAACCAAAGGCTCGACAGAGGGAAGATCATCTTAGGATCAAGACAAAGATACTCCAATGACCTATCTAACTAAGAGGCAACATTCTGTACAATGATAGAACATGGAGAGAGAGATCTATGACATTTTAGCCATCCCAAGACTGAGAAGAAATCCTTCCTCCCATACTGGCCCATTAGAATAAGGGGCCTCCCCCACACACAACTTGATTTCTTTGTTAGTCATCAATCTATTGTTTCTTTGAATAGAAACATGTTTTGATATTAAATAGAAACAAAACAAGAGTGTTGGCCCTAACAAAAGTAGACCAAAAAGGCAATGTATAACAAGATCAAGAACAAACCATTAACAACATAAAGAGTGGGTAGACAACTCACCCACAACATGGAGAGGAGAATGGGAAATTGAAGAAGGATATTTCCTACATTGGCAGACCACTATCTAGACAATACTATCACTAACTAGGACATCACGAGGGGGGCAAGTAGGGAAATCCTCTTTGCAAAACTGTCAACACAAGTAGTTGAGTGTTAACAAAGCTGCACATCATTAGCCAAAGGTTGGTGAAGAATAGAAGCAACTAATGGAGAAGGGTCCACACAGCCAAAGGGGGCCACAAAAACAAGAGACGGAGTAGGATTCACAGGGTTTGAGGAGGCCAAATCAATAACATGCACATCTCTTCAAGGGAGTTATGGGAGGAAGAGTTGGAAGCTATGATAGTTAATTGTTCATCACTAGCGTCCTTCCACCATATGGTAGCATCTTCATGGCGTGAGATAGAACAATTAGTTTACAAGTGACCGCTACAGAAGCATTGACGACATTGGAAGGGGAGAGACCCTCTTAATAAGATTGAGTCCATGGCCTATCCCCAACCATGAAAACCACATCTCAAGAAGAGGTGTGGAGATGTCAATGTCAATCAAAATTTGTGCAAAGGTAGAGAGACCCATTGAGGCTATGGTATCATCCACCTTCAAGAAATTGCCAATATAGTTGTTGATGGCCTTAAAACAAGAATTCTCCCAAAAATGAAGGGGAAGATTGAGAAGAACCCACACTGAATGCACACTAAGTAACAATAAGAGGGTTGAAGGAGGTTGTCGAAGGTTTAGCCAAAAGAGAACGAGTCACCAACTTGTTCCTCAAACTAAGACGCTTTATAGCACAAGGGAAAAACTTAATGTTATAAAAAACTAAGGGTCTCGAATAATCTGTCACCCAACGATGACAATCCAATAGGGAAGGTTGCAAACCAACCAAATCCACAATCATCCTTTAATAGCAATCACCATCAATAAAATTAGATAATTATCTTCTCATAATCTTGACCAAGAAGAATTGAAGTGAATAAATGAATGTAATTGATATTGTGTGGTAGAAGCTTTACCAATCTCAACACAAAAAATAACCAACCTAGACCCAAATGTTACATGTCTTTCATGACCATGTATGGCTTAAAAAAGAACCAAAAGTATCAAGGAAACAAACCACCCCAGGGGAGGTCTTGGCACAAGCAAGAGGGCAAGATTTTGCCTTGGGAGGAAGAGGAATAGAAAATTTGGCAACATGAGTAAAGCTTCTCCCATAAAAAACAAGAAGAGGCTTGGGGGGGGATCCACAATCATCCATTAATAGCAATCACCATCAATAAAATTAGATAATTATCTTCTCATAACCTTGACTAGGAAGAATTGAATATTGTGTGGTAGAAGCTTTACCAATCTCAACACAAAAAATAACCAACCTAGACCCAAATGTTACATGTCTTTCATGACCATGTATGGCTTAAAAAAGAACCAAAAGTATCAAGGCCACAAACCACCCCAAGGGAGGTCTTGGCACAAGCAAGAGGGCGAGATTTTGCCTTGGGAGGAAGAGGAATAGCAAATTTGGCAACATGAGTAAAGCTTCTCCCATAAAAAACAAGAAGAGGCTTGGGGGGGGATCCACAATCATCCATTAATAGCAATCACCATCAATAAAATTAGATAATTATCTTCTCATAACCTTGACCAGGAAGAATTGAATATTGTGTGGTAGAAGCTTTACCAATCTCGACACAAAAAATAACCAACCCAAACCCAAATGTTACATGTCTTTCATGACCATGTATGGCTTAAAAAAGAACCAAAAGTATCAAGGCCACAAACCACCCCAAGGGAGGTCTTAGCACAAGCAAGAGGTCAAGATTTTGCCTTGGGAGGAAGAGGAATAGCCAATTTGGTAACATGAGTAAAGCTTCTCCCATCAACAACAAGAAGAGGCTTTGGGGGGAAGGGAGGGTGGAGGATCCATAATCATCCATTAATAGCAATCACCATCAATAAAATTAGATAATTATCTTCTCATAACCTTGACCAGGAAGAATTGAAGTGAATAAATTTATCCCAAATATTGTGTGGTAGAAGCTTTACCAATCTCAACACAAAAAATAACCAACCTAGAGCCAAATGTTACATGTCTTCCATGACCATGTATGGCTTAAAAAAGAACCAAAATTACTAACAATGCCTCTAACTATTTATTAATGCTAGTATTTTTTTATTGATAATAAGTATTATATTTTATTAATTCAAAATCAATTGATTACTAAGCCACTGTATTTGACAGATTATAATTTCCACCCTAAAGCTGATAAGAAAGCCACTAAATTTAGCAAATTCTTCTTTCCACTCCCAAAACCTACTAATTTTAGATACATTTCAAAATCCATCCCCCAATATAACCCCAAAGGGTAAAGAGTGCTAAAAAACATCAACACAAAAAATAGACCACATCCCAAATCGAGGATCATTAACCCTTACTAGAAAAATTGGGCTTGCCGAAGAACAAGAACTAGTTGCCACACATTAGAGAAACCACCCCGCCACATCCTCCCTTGAAAAGTTCAGAAAGTCTGGACCTGACAAACTATTACAAGCTTCTCGGGTTTCACTAGTGCCACTACGCATGTGCCACCACACATGCCACCACCACAAACCAGATATTTGGTCGGAATCTATTGACAAGGGATAGGGATGTCGTCCTTCCCTAGTGTTTCATCTTTCTCCTTTCAGCCTCCACAGCCAATTGCTCCTCTTCTATTGTTTGCAGAAAAACTAAAATGGCTCACCACCCCTTCCATACATCCACCATTTGCTCCACCATTGAATGGGAGGAAGTCCAAATAACCAGGTGCAATTCCTTGTTGCCACCACTAATGCACCACCAAGGGCCTTGGTTCATGTGTATACCCACACCTACCTCTACCCTACCAACAATCTTTGCTATCCCACCAACCCATTTCGAAACAAAGCACACACGAGACACCCACAACACCTCTTCTCTCAATGAGCCAACCATTAAAGCCAAAGCTAGAAATAACAAGGAAATGTCTAGGTTGGTTATGGGCGAAGGTTCGAGTTAAGAAATTCATCACCCATCATCAAGCACACTACCTCCCAAAATGCACATGATCGAATTTGAACACATTCCTCAACCGTTGTACTGAAATTGCCCCCTAAACCCCAATAAGTGACCTGACAACTCCAGTGAGAAATTAACCTCCATGACAAGAGCTCAAGCAACAACAAACCCTAATTCTGAAGAATAAAGAAAAGACACTTAAGTGCATATCTTCTCTAAGCACACTTCCTACTTTAAAAGCTAGCGAAGCCTCAGAATCAATTCCCATGCTATCAAGACGTCGCATCATTTGACCTGATACTAAATACGAATCAAGGAAAATCCTTATGTGTAACTCTCACATGTTGCCACCTCATCTTGTCTTTTGTCCTCAACACCTGCGAGGACATTATGAAAAGTACCACCTCCGCCTCCATTTACATATCCGACTCAACATCATAACCCTGTGATGATTTCAAAAATCATGCCCTTCTAATGCAAAATCTACGACCCCCAAAAACCTAACGTCCTCAAAAAGTTCAAATATGTCCTCCAATGATTCATTCACTCTGACATTAGATAGTTTGTCTGCAATTGTGTTGGCCTCCTTAAGAACATGGGAATCCTAAAAGTTGACAAACTCCCCCCAAAAGATCTCGAGTCCTCTGAATATGCTTATTGAGCTACCATGTGTCCATCTCCCCTTTCACAATACCATTCACAACAAGTTGTGAATCACCTTCTAGATGGAGCCTCTGAACTCCCATTTTTTTGGCCATTAAGATAGCCCAAATCGCCGCTAAACACTCTGCTTCATTATTAGCGCCAAGAGCAAGGATGCTCTCAAACTCATCACAAGCCACAAAACTGGCCCCCGAAGTTCCAGGGTTGCCCTTAGATGTGCCATCAAAATTAATCTTTATCCATCCCTTCTCAGGCGAATGCCACCTTAATCTATCCTCTCTAACCAAAAGAGATTTAGCAATCTGAGGCCCATTAACAATCCTAATTATTGCTAGTATTCCTCCCATTGGGAGCCTTGCCCTAATAACATAGGAGAATGTAAAATTGAATTGATTACTATCTCATTTTTTTATTGGGAGTCCATATTTCAAAAAGGGGGTAGATTTGTCAAAGAACCCACCAACAATAACCCTAATCTCTATTTTTGGAAGGAAAAAAGGAATAACACATTATGCATAACAACCACATGCAACTAATGAGAACCATTCTATCTATTTAAAAGCATTCTCCATAGCAACAAGATTGTCAACCATATTCCAAATTGAGAGGCAAGAGCCAACAAATAAGGAATAGCGCCACTAAACAAAGACTCCATAAAAGGAAGACTAACCAACTTAGGATCAAGCAATGGATCCTCGAAAGACCCATCTAACGGAGAGGCAACATCTTATATAATGATAGGATATGAGATCTCAACAACACATTATCCATCCCAACACTAAGAAGAGATCCTTCCTTCCATTGTTGCCCATTAGAATAAGGGGCCTCCATCAGATGCAACTTCCGTTCTCATAACGCTTGGTATTTCAATGCTTCAAAACAATCCCTCTCACTCGTGTTTGTATTTGAATTTCTAAGTTTATTTGAGTATTTTTTGTATCAATAAATTAAAAAAATCAAGTTAATAATATCAAAATTTATCAATAGCACACATGCATAAATAAAATGTCAAACAAATTTCTCACCAAGTACACAAAATAAATATTATTTCAAACATCTCAAAATATAAACATGCACATAGAGTGAATGTTGAAGTTATAAAACATGGTAAAGTGCAAACATACCACGCATGGAGTCCATTTAAACATGACAAATTTAGAACACACATGCAACCAACCCAAAGACATCACCAAATTTATTTCAAACACACAAAGTAAATGCTAAAATTAAATCAACTACACCAAATAAATCCAATATTTAAATGTCGCATCCACACATGCATTCATCCACAAAATATTATTGATTTTTCTTGTAGAAACGAATGGTAAATTTCAAAATCAACTTTGATTCCAAACATCCACACGCATAAAGAAAATGCCATAGCTTCAAATCATATTGCACATAAAAATTTCTCAAACATGACAACTCAAAGTGAATGTCAAAGCTAAAGACAAATAACCAAAAGTGAATGCCAAAGTTAGCTCAAATACAAACACCAAATAGTGAATGTTAAAATTACCTTTCAAATGCATATGACAAGGTTAAAACTTATATGTTACAAATACAACAAAGCATTTGTCAAAGTTAAAACACATTTCACTCAATTTCTTTATTTGACATAGATTTTTTTAAAACAATCTTCAAACATATTGAAAAACACACTCAAGCATCACACTAAAGTTCAAACATATAATACAAGTGACTATCAAAGTTAGTACACTCTTCACATAAAGAAAATGTGAAAGCTCAAACATACACACATTTTGATGTTTTTTTTAAAAAATGGGTTGTCAAAGTTTCAACATATTTCACACAATTTTTTTTCAAACGCACAAAAGTGTACATGTGCCTAACTTAACAATATCTTATGAAGAGATACTTTAACTACATACAAAGTAGGCACTTTAGTTCAAAAATGTCATTATTCAAACAAATACAACAAAGTGGTTGACAAAGTTACACATTTCACATAGTTTGTTTCTTTAACATAGTTGTTTTAAAACAATCTTCAAACATATTGAAACACACACTTCAAGCAAGTTTGAAAGTCACTTCAAACTAACAGTAGACAGACTTCAATATGACAAAGTTCATTGATGATATAAAGCCAATGCCAACATTGAAACCCGTGCTTCAATAAACAATAGTCAAATCAATGTTGAAACACACACTACACACGTAGTGAATGGCTAAACAAGTTTGAAAGTGACTTTAAAAATCAAATAATGAATGCCAAAGCACACCCACCCTTCATATAAACAATAAATGGATAGTGATTGTCATAGTGTCAAAGTTCAAACATACAAACTGAATATCAAAATTCAAACTCACTCTCAATAAATAATAAGTCAATATTCAAGAATACATAAAATACATTAAAATAAACATGTTTAGATTGCAAGGTACTAATAATTAAACAATAATTTTTACAATTTACCATATTACATTATAATTAAAAAATATTGTAATAATTAAATAATTACATTGCATCAAAAATTTCAAATCATCAAATGTGATGAAGTAAAAATAAACTAAATAAAAACTAGGTTTGAATTTTATACAATATAAAGTATGCAAATCAACACAGAGACATTAGACTGAAAAGAATGATCATGGCCGGTGACCATTCCCTCCAACCTAAAAGAGGGGGCAAATTCAACCCCTCCCAAATAAAAACTTTATATTAAACAACGAGTCCATTTACATATCAGTTTACAAGTTAGTTGATCAATTTATTTCAAAGAGCAACTATAAAACTAAAATTGATTTTGCATTGACTGGAAAAAAAAAAACTATTGAGAAACTCTAGCATCACTCTACAATGTACATACATGCAAAAATATATTTATATTTATATATTTATAACTATAGTAATCAATAATATCAGAGAATGCCAATTGCTTCTGCCACATCAAATGCTTGAACCATTTAGAGCATCCCACAACTTGAGGTAATCCTTGGCTTGGGAAAGCTGCACGACAAAAGAAAATACAGTCAGTAAAATTCAAGGCCGAGAGATATGTGATTAGTACTAGAATGAGAGTCTGCAGGTATGTTCCACAGATAAAACCAGTCCAAATGCCCTCTTTCAAAATGCAATTTAAGTTTCTTAGGGTATAAAAAAAATTAGAGAAAATTGAGCATTTGGGGAAGAAAAAGTTTTACCTTGGCACCAAAGGTCAAATTTATAGCCAATAAGAAGGCACAGGATTACTTCAATAACATAGCAGCGCCCTATGTTTATACATAGACCATCGAAGCTTGGCAAAAGCCTTCAGAATATATAATACAGAAGTGTGAACCCACAATCAAATTGAAGAAACCTTTTACATTTTGTAAGTGATCTCTACCTACCATTGGATATGATATCTCATATTAGGAGAACCTAAAAAAGTAAAACACAATCTATTAACAGGAAATGTTCATACCTAATGCCAGCATTGAAACCTATGAAGATCATGGCTTCCCATCCATTGAAAGTCATGCTGCAAAAGGAATAGATCAAAACTGTAAGTGAGGTGTATTTTACAGTAAGAGTTACCGCAGAAAAATGTTTTCAAACAACCATATGCACCAGGACTAAGGAATCTAATTCCTGTACAGGTCCTAGGAAATATGAAATGTAAAGGCTAACCCATACATCCACCAGTTCATCTCAATCTCCAAGAGCTTGTGATTTTGTAAGGTTATGCTTAAATAGGCTATGCTTAAAAACTGTATTTTGATACAAAAGTTAATTTTTTCAAGTCTGTAGATATGGGAAAGCTCCTTACCAGACAGACAATGCATCATATACCAGAACTCTAAACTAAAAAAACCAACCACACAAATGAATGTGACTAACACAATCTTAGCTCTTCAAAGATTTTGTCCATACTCTGCTCCTAATTTAAGTTTTTCATTACCAGAAATTTAGTTTGGAAAATAACTAACCATAACATGATAGCTGAAGCCAGTGGAAGTAAATGATACAGAAGAATTAACCAATATCAATCCAATCCAAACCATGCCCAGGACTTTTCTCTGTGTTTGAAGAAATTTCTTTATTGGAAAGATGAATGGAAAAGCAGACAACTGTGGTAGTAACCACTGGTTTGGCGAAAATGTAAACAAGAGCCAAAATCAGGCTGTGCAGAAACTCCATCAGCACTGTATATAAACTCCGAGCATATGAATCTGTCCTGCACCAAAGGCCTTCCCGCAAAGGGTCTCCACTGCAGTGTCCAATCCCAACTGGATAGAGACCAGAAAAACACTGTCTTACTTTATTCATTCCAAAATATAAAGTAAATACTTTAGTATTGCTGTAAATTGAAAACATAGATGCAATAGTTAATGGATTCCTCAGTATTTTACAGCTCCACAAATTTATGTGTGCTTCTTATTGTGACTTTCATGTCAATCCCACTGATTTCCTTTAATTAGGGAGGAAGAGGTTTGGCTACATCAGGTACCTATGATTTGATATAATGTACTAATGGCCTATTACAGTTTACAGTTTTTAGGTTTGAGTCACCTTGTGGTGTTAGTGGACATTTGAAACAGGGCAGGGAATTACTATCCCCTATGTTTCGAGCAAACACCTCTTTGAATCTTCAGTACTTGGGAGATGAATGCACATTGACAATTGAACAAAATTATTTCATAAAGAGTTACTCATATTAGTGGGTCAATTTTTATATTCTACAGCTAGAGAGATTTTATTCAATATCCCTAGAAATGAATTTATCTTTGAAGTATAGCAATTGTATAGCTATCTACAGGATGGATAGCTGTCTAATTTTCAAACTCTTACCCTGTACAGATAGCCAATATAGAACTAGAGCAGTTTCCTTACAGTTATCTTGGAGTCCAGCAAGGACCTGTTCCCGGTTAGCCTGGTTGAAAGATAAAGTAGATGAATGGAAGAGAAAGAAAGATAGTACTGTTTACAAATGACCATGGTAGATCAAATAACGGTTTGCACCCATCTCCAAATAGCTTAGGAAAACATTCCAAAATAGCTTCAATTCATATCTTCCAAAATTTACTAGAAATTGCAAAAATGCTGGAGGAGGAAAAAAATATTTAACTATCAAGTTTAGAAGGATAAAATAGCATTGGTGAACACATAGAGGTATAGAATACAGATAGTAAAGTGATAGTAAAGTGTGAGATGTCATTTTCTAGTTAAGAAGCCATTTTCTGAACTGGTTGAAACAAAATTGTTTTACTTTTGCAAATCAAATGTACACATGTTGTAGTCCCAAAATTTCAGTAGCTGTGTTTTTTCTTGTCAGGAATTGTTTTATATTTCCTATTATCATAATGATTTATGAAATTTGATAGGCCTGATGAAGGGTTAAAACTAACAATCATTTGAAGGGAATATTTTACTGATCTTTAATTATTTAAGGCAAGAATTGAATCTGATTGAAAGTTTCCAGATAGCTTTTGGATCTTGTATATCATGATTTTAAATTTAAGCTTTTGATACTTTTTATCGTTAAAATTAAAGAAAAGAACATTAGGAGTAGGCTTCCATCTGATGAGGGAACGCATACCTGACCATAGATGAGTCAATGGTAAGTTGAGGGCCAACCAGAAGATGATTTGTATTGTCCTCGTATACGTGATAAAAATTAATGTTGTCAGACAGTCTACAGAATCCCTTGAGCAAAATTGCAGAGGATTTGGAATGAAAGGGCAGGATGTTCCCTCTGATAGAAAGAGGGAAGTGTTTTCTTGCGCAAATATACTTAAAATATCTACACTAATTAAATATAATTTTAAGAAACCATCAACGTATATATCAATTAAGTGGGACATGAAACCTAGGATTTGCATGCCTCATGAAAAGCAATGCTTACTGTAAAATAAAATATAATTAAATAAATGACGTATCTGAAACCTCAGCCTCAAACCCAGACCTCAAACCCAGTGTCCGTAGGAAGCTGCAATAATTTTTTGGTCGCAAGCGAAATGCAATCTTAGACTCTCTAAATCAACCTCAGCTAGTAAATATGAAATGCCATTTCAAACAAATGCCCCCCGCCCCCCTCAGATCTAAAGCAAGATACGATAATCAGCGCAAAATGAAAATGCCATAACCGGTATTGATCTGTATACAAGCACAACTTATAACAAAAGAAGAAAACCTGAGAGTTACAAAATCCCCTGGCAATGAAGTCTGAAATTCGCGTGCATTTTCTCTTGGGCATTCAAAGGCATTCATAGGCTCCGCCACTTTTCCCACTGTACTTCAAAAGATCGCAACCAATGGGGTTATATAAGAGTGAAAACCCACACCAGATGAGAAAAGTCTGAGAGCTTCTCCAGCTATTTAAACCTGGATGAGAGCATAAACGGTAACAGTGTTATTTAAAGAAATTGAAGGCATAAACGGTAACAGTGCTTCTCCTGTTATATAAGAGTGAAATTGAAGGCATAAACGGTAGCAGTGCTATTTTTAGACATTCCCTGAACCTGAATGAAAGCATAAACGGTAATTTTGCTTTCCTGGTTTTTTTTCCAGCGGTCATGGAGAAATCCCTCGACTACATAACTAATGAAAGCATCAACGGTAAATCTGCTTTCTTGTTTTTTTCATTCAAAAATTGATTCTTCAATTATAATCTTAAATCAATTAAATAAATTGCTAGTTCTTTCCATAGGTTTTTGGAAGAATAGACAACCACCATTCTAAACATTTGATTAAACAATCTAATTTCACCCAATCAAATTTTTTCATTTTTTTTAATAATATTATTTTTTGATATTTTGTAAAGTGAAGTTGCAAATTTTTAACAAAACAAATCTTAGAAATTAGTTTTCTCAAATTTAATTGGCTAAAATCTTTTAACCATATGAATCCTTTTTGCCAAAGAAAGTGATGGAACAACATTATAAACATTACTATTTATGATAACATTTAATAAAAACACACGAGTAAAACTTGTCTCACGCTCAGACTGCTGGTTTTCCTATCTCGCGCACGAAAACGGTATTGCAAGCCGGTTTTCTGGGACAGTTGTGAACAATTTTCACATCATATTTGTTTCTCATACACACTATGTATCTGTACTATCAACTGCATTTGGCGGAACCTCCCATTTACTGTCTACTCTACCGTTCATACTCATAGATGTTAATTCCCCCATATGCAAGATGAATGTTCACACTTGTTTCCAAGGCTCCCATTTATCACAGCAATGGAAGATGCAGGCAAAGATTGTTAAATTTGGCTTACACCTGCCAAAAGCATTTTCTTGAAACTTTTTGGATCGATGCTTGAAACATCCTCTGGGAAATAGCTGAACTATCCATGCTCCAACCCCAACCAATGCTAATCCTTTCTGCCAACTATAGGAAAGCTTCCACCCTTCCGCCTTTTTCTTCACCTTATGTTCAAAGAATAGGTTGTCCGCGGGTGGGAGGTGGGAATGCCCTCATTACTGATCTCATGGAGCATTAGTAATTTCCACTATGATATTACAGAATGCAGTAGGGGATGCATATATTCTTCTGACTTGCCCTACCAAAGATCCGTCTTGTACACTGCAACTTAATTTTAAGTTTGTGAGATAAAGATCGGTTATTTTAAATTGATGCATCCTTCTTCTAATGTAAATTCAACACATAAAAATGCTTTTAGTAGCATTTCCAATTGTTTATGTGATTCGAGGCACAATCCATAAGAGTGCCTTCCTAGATCTTCAGTATGGAAGGGATTCAAGTCATAACTGTGCAATATCGAACCAAGGGTTATCAGAGGTTACTCTGAAGCCTTTTCCTCTTTTGTGTCATGTGGCATTAGCCTCTCAGGCCAAGTAATGGTTTCTCTACATAATGTGTTTTATATGTCACTGTGGGTATTGCCTTGGCTTGTTCCATTGCTAATTTAAACTGTATAACATGTGTACACATAACCTGCCTGATTTTGATAATTCAAATAGTTTCTATTACAATGTTTTAAATGGTGAATTTTTAGTCCATGTCTGTATAAGAAGATACTAATTATACAATTAGTTATGTTTGGAGTACTCTATCAATAAAAAATTAATATGTTTACTCAAAGGTTTGCAGGTGTCTGATTTTTCAAATCTTATTTCTTTAAAAATTAATATGTTTACCCAAACATTTAATGCAATGAAGTTTGTGTCTAGAGGCTTCTTTTGTGTGTGCACCTCATGCTTTGCCAGGAATATTGAGGTTGTGCACTCTCTCTAATCAATGCCATTGCAGGGGACATCAATAGAATATGTGCAGTCCGCCGATGATTGTTTTGTTGTTTGTAGGATCATAAAAATGTATGGACACTGTCACTTACACCACGATCAACAACAACTTTCTCGAGTCCCTTATGGAAGTGGTTCTTACGCTCTAGCTCTTCAGAGGGAGTCATTGTGAAGATCTACTACGAGGCTAATCCTGATTATTTTCTTGCCAAATTCAATGGCCAGGTTGTCATGGCTCTTGCTAATGAGTCTAACCCAAATCAGGTTTGTCTTTAGTTTTTAAGTTGGATTATGAATGTGGGTTTTACAAGAAATTCTTATTTATTGAGAGTAATGCTTTAACTTTAAAGTCGTTGGTCATGGATATTAGTTTGTATTAGGTGTATTATATGAGTTTCCAAGTTGTTTTATTGATAGGGTGTGATGTTTGGATCCATTGTAATAGACACTTAATGGAGCATGAAGGTCAAGGATGAAGTAGGATTCCTTGCATTTGTCTTGGTCAACAAGGCTATAGGCTAGGCTCTAAGGCATGGATGTGTAGAGAAAGAGAGGGTTAGTGCTTTATCTTCAAGAAATTTTGTTTTATTGGATGTTTAATGAACTATAAGATGGTTTAAGGAATTTGTGTATAATTTTTTGTATGCTTGAACGATGCAGGTTACCTTGGGTCCATCCAACCCTCACTAGTAAATTTTACCTTATTTTTCGACGAGGATTAGTCAAATTTTTGATACCCATTGGTCAAACAGATGACCGAAACTATTGTCAAACTTTTTTCATTGATTATTCAACAGTAAAAACCATCGTCGAAATTTTGACCTACTTAGTGGTTTCAAATTATCGACTGAATCTTTGTCGAAGTAATCGCTTGAAGCTGGAAGAATTGCAGATCAAACCTTTTATCTAAGCGACCAACGTTGGTCGCAATTGACATCGAACACATAGCAGTCTCATCGAAACAACAAACACAGTGTGTCTCTTTTTTTACCAAAGTTCATCAAAATCGACATCAAACACATAGCAATCTCGTCGAAACTACTAATATTAAAACGTCAAAAAATTGACCAATACTAAATTTTGGTTTATATATATATATATATATATATGTATATATATATATATATATATATATATATGTATGTATGTATGTATATATATATATATATGTATGTATGTATATATATATATATATGTATGTATATAGATATATATATATATATGTATGTATATATATATATATATATATATATGTATGTATATATATATATGTATGTATATATATATATGTATGTATATATATATATATACACATACATACATACATACATACATACATACATATACATACATACATACATACATACATACATACATATATATATATATATATATATATATATATATATATATATATATATATATATATATATATATATATATATATATATATATATATATACATACATATATACATATATATATATATATATAAATCGGTTACAAACCCATGAATAATATATACATATATATATATATATATATATATATATATATATATATATATATATATATATATATATATATATATATATATATATCTATATATAGATGTATATATATATGTATATATATATATATGTATATATGTATGTATATATATATATATATGTATATATATATATATATGTATATATATATATATATGTATATATTATTCATGGGTTTGTAACCGATTTCTCTATATTACATAGATTTTTCAGTGGGCTTGCAAGTACGCTATTAGAGAAAATATTGAGAAGGTGAGTTTCAATTGTGGTAGATTTTGCAAACTAGATTTGGTTATGAATTTCTTAATGCTTTTATTTGAAATAAAGATGACAATGACTTATATACAGGTTGCACATCCACATCCACATCTGATATAAAATTTATTATTATAAAGTCTTGTTATGGAAATTTATTTTATATTAGTCTATATTATTCTGAAGCCTTGTTATAGAAATTTGTTCCATATTAATCCTTAGAATTAGTTAGCGAATCTTATTCTTTCTTTCTAAATTCATGGATGATTCTATTTTTCTGCAGTAAATAGCATATGTAACAGATAAACATGAAATCAGCAACAAATATCTACCTCTAAATACAACTCCAAATGAATGAATAAAAGAAGAAAATGATAATGTTGATTGGGTATCTAGTAAATTAAACAGTTTAATCATGCAAATAGATGTGGATAGTGCACATTACAGTGATGAAGAAACAATGGTAGTAGGGTAGTGACATACAAAGAGACCAGCTTAAGAGGGAATTAAGTGCTCTAGATAGTGCACTTGGAATAGTCTCCCATGAATTTGCCTCCACGTCATGAATGGATAGATTATGACATTCGAATAAGGATAAATTATCTGATCTTGTGGGGTACCTCTTGTCTTGGCTCTAGCAATGGCTGTGCTGGTTTCAAAAATTCTAATTTAGAAATGTATAATTCTATTAAAATAAAAGCATTAAAAATTTGATTGTTTCCAAGAAAATGTAGATTGAAATGAATGTTGAAAACCATACCATAAATATGAAGTATGTTTCTATCATACTTGTTTGGCTCTAGGGTTTCCTCATTCGTTAAGATTTGCACTTCCTTGGCCTTGAGATTGTAAAAGATCTTCCCATAGTGTTCAGAGGCATAACTAGAGCATTGCTTATGTCTAATGACATCAACACTGTAAGGGCTACTCTTTTTCTTTCTTCTAAATGTATCTTCCCTTGAACTTGTTATTCCATTTATGAGTCTCATCTATCTTTCTTTTATTTATTTTTGAAGACATAATGAGTAGTATAATTTGATGAAAAAAAAAATCTTTGTTCAATGAAAATCTAAAATTTAAGCATTTATCACCTATATTCTAAATTGGCATTGTGAAGGAATTTAAGCATTTATCACCTATTTGTACCTTTCATATGCACTATGGATTTTACCAGCCCAGGTAATTCGTTCAAGTCAGTCGAGCCAATTCATCATTCCTCTTTGAGTATTTTCTGTAGTTAATTCTGTAGTGCCACCCAAGCAATAATTAACATTTTATTAAGGATAACACTTTGAAATGCTAAAATAGTAGATATTCATCATGAGGCTTGATAACAAAAGTGGAAGCACCTTTCTTACCATTCAAATCAATTCTGAAAATGTCATGAATTTTGTGCTTTCCTCACAAAGATTTCTTAATTTTTCAACATCAAGATGTTGTGCCCTGTAATGCCTCTCCCAAGTATCAAAAAAGACCTATTTAATTTTTCAACAATCTTTTTCTCGGGAAAATGTTTTTAATGTGTTTAATTGACATGCAGGAAAGCTTTTCCTAAGAATGTAATCCAGCAGGAAGCAAAAAAATACTTGAAACATATCACATACTATGATTGTCCATTAATAAGATTATAGCAAACCAATTTCCTTATTTCTTCAAAATCTTGCGTTTGACTTCAATTTACTAGTTGTTTGTTTTACACTCTCAAGAAAATAGAATACTATTTTAGAGAACTGTTTCATTTCTTAACAATTTGAAACATTAACTGAATGTCCTAAACCAACAAGTGGACAGAATAACATACTTTTTCTCACTCCTTACTTGGACTAAAGATGGTGATTACAATTGTGAATCCCTCATATACAAATCCCTAAACATAATTTAGCTAAACAAATTTAAAATTACATGATAGGCTTATGTTTAATCGTGTGCCAAAAGTTTTGAAATCAATATGCCTATTTCTAGAAGCCACTATGTGAATTCATTATTGGTATGGAAAATATGCAATAAAAAATAAGAATTGGAGTAACTAGGAGTTGGACTTTGTACCTATGTAACTCTGAAGATACAAGAAGATACTGTTGACTTGTTCCAATTGGGACATTGCTGACTTGCCATTAAAGGGTGAACCCACAATAGTGGGTTACAATTTTTTGGAGGAAGGAATTCATCCCAAAAAGAATTTTTGGCAAAAAATTATTTAGGAACTTTCGATAGAAACTATTAAATACTTTCAATCGTAAGTACTAAACTTACGATCGAAAGTCCTTAGACATAGGACTTTCGATCGTAAGTTACTTTCGATCAAAAGTTTCTACTAACTGACTTTCGATCGAAAGTCCTTATTTTAGGGTTTAACTAAATGACTTTCGATCGAAACTGGTTTAGTATTGACTAAATTTTGCATTTTTCGTCAAAACTTTTGATCGAAAGTGCCTGGTTTGGGCCATGGTTGCAAGTTTTGAAGAAATTTTGAGAATTTCATGGCTTCGGGCCTCAAGCGCGTTGATCAAATGGATGAATAAGAAGATGTCCTTTTGCATACAACAAGTACTTGGAACTAGCTTTCTAACGATTATATATTTGACTATTTTTAAATTTATTATGTAAAAGTATTCAAATAAAGTATTCAAATAAATTTAAATATAGTCAAATAATACTATATTTTAATTTAAATTTAAATATACTTAAGTACACATAATACTATATTTGACTATTTTTAAATTTACTCTAATTTACTTCATCCTCCGATTTCGAGCGGTTCAACAGCAATATGCATTTGAATCTGAAAGTTTTTCTCAAAATGTAGAGTTCAGTGTCCGTTCAGGCTAAAAAGTGTAACCCACTACTATGGGTTTACCCTAAAACCTAGTCAAAAGATGCATGAAGATAACCTTCATTAGACTTGTACATACTTGTATTAGAATTGTACAAAATCATCAGCATGATAAGAAAGAATTAGAACATAGAGAAAATTTGTGAACTAAACATATTATTCTCTAGTGGTGGTTTGAATATGGCATTTATGCTATGTTGAAAATGGGTTTACTGGTGATGATAATCACAAAATATCTTATATGATACAAAAAAATTTTGAATATTTTAAAAAGAGAATCATTAATACCATCCATAATTTTTTAAGGATTTTGCACTTCAAATTCGGAGAAGCACAACACTCAAATTAGAATAGAAAATCCAAAAGTATTAATGTCTTCAAGCTGTGAGAGTTTGGTGAGGTTATTTGTGAAATTTGATAGCTTACTTAAAGATGTTGGAATAGTGTCATTCAAAGAATTAAAATGCAAGTCCTACAATTTAAATCATTATAATACAAATTGAGATAAGCTATACATGTTACCATAGATCAGACCATGACATGCATACAAGGATAATAAATAATTATAGTATGTTCAACTAGAGATAAGAGATCAACCAAGGCACCTACATGGAATAGTCATATATCAAGTGCAATAACATGATCAAGAGATGGTTTAATCATTAAGAGTCACAACTACCAAGAAATAGAGCATCATGATTACATATGGAAAAAAGAGGTGTTACAGGTTTGCATCACACATGCTTAAGGAAAAAGTTTCTAATACAACTGAAGAGAGTAATTAATATGGAAAATTAATCAAATGTAAGCAACATATGGCATTAATTTTGATAGTTTGATCAAAGGCCACTTTTGCAGGCACCACCCACCAATCCTGGAAAGGAAATAGAGCCTGTATACCCATTTGTTTGTCATACCCTTTTTGCAAGGAACTCAAAAATTATTCAAATTAAACAAGTATTAACTGTAAGAGACTAAGAAAGAGGGCAAGGTGTTACCTCACTAAGATGATAGTAATAATGAGACAAAGAACCATGAAGACTAAATCCAACGAGACCAGATCTAAACAAATAGATAGTAAAGAGGTATGACATACTGCTCCACATCTCAAATTGCTTCTCCACCTTCTCCATCACCAATTGAGGTAGGTTAACTTTTGACATACTTCTTCATAGAGATAGCTATGAGAGATCATTGCCATGCAAGAAGAAGATTTCCTTCATTTATGCTATTAGCTTAGTTATTTATTGGCTTATTGCTTTAGATTACAAATAACAAGCAAGGTTAATTGGTATATTACACGTCATATGTTATTTCCATCTTTCTTTACTCTAGATTTTATTGTGCTTAGTCTAAGTGTTGATAAGATTACATTATAAGAAACTGAGTGTTGATATTAAAAGGGCATACATACTAGTAACAACAATTGCCCTCACATCATTTCTTCTCATTGCCTCATCATACTTTTCCCCAAGTGCACCAAGGACTGCAAAGAAACAAGATAAACAAATCACAAGCATATAGCGATGTTAGAATAGTTACTAAAATGGTCGTAAATTATGTTCTTATAGTAAAAGAATACATGGGGATAAGTCTATTTAAGGTCTCTTGATTCATGGTAACTCATATACGAAGACATAACGCTTACTTATAGTTATTTTCTTTACAGGCAGAAGGAAATTTTGATTCTCATATTCAAAAATTCAAACTATTAAGGATTACATACGGCACATCCAAACACAACCAAGAGAAAGGTGCCAACACTTACCGCCAAAACCAGGAATAACTCCAAGAGAAAGCTCTGGCAACCCAAGTTGTGCTTTTGGCGTTGAAATACGAGCATGACAAGACTTCACAAACATAATGAATTGGAAACTTAAGATAGATCATGTAATGCAATGAACCTTTGGAAATATAAAATAAGAAACTAAGTGTGGATATTAAAAGGGCATACATACCAGTAACAATAATTTCCCTCACATTATTTCTTCTCATTGCCTCATCATACTTTTCGCCAAGTGCATAAGGACTGCAAAGAAATAAGATAAACAAATCACAAGCATATAGCGATGTTAGAATAGTTACTAAAATGGTCATAAATTATGTTACTAAAATGGTCATAAATTATGGTCATAACAGTAATAAATTTTTATAACAGTGTTGTTAATAATGCTCCAAACATTGAGAATGCAAGATACCTGTAACGATGAACTTCATTTCGACTTGCTAATTGGTTGTCACTATTAACTCTAAGCTTATCTTTAAAGTTTGAGCTTCACTTGGTTTTGAGAATAGTTTAATATTCTCTACTTAACAAGGCCAACCATGTGAAGGTGGAAGCTCATTTGGCCCCTCCCCCCCCCCCCCCTAACATCAGTCTAAATTCCCCATTAACATCTAATAACATCCATTCATTCATTCATCCATTTTTGAAATATCACATTCAATCATTATAATCACATGATAACATTCATTAACACATAAAATTCATTAACACACAACATTCATGAATAATTCATTAACATATAAAATTCATTAACACGCAACATTCATGAATAATTCATTAACACATCATTCATCAACATTACTAGTACAAAATTACATCCATTAAGACAACGTTCTTTCATTAGCAAAAAATGTTAATTATAATCATTTCTTTTTGCGTTTCTTGCTATTTTTTTCATGTAATTTCTAAGAGGAAGATCAATGTCCTTGTTGCTTGGCCAAATAATAGTATCAAAAACCTAGAGCAATGGACTGCCTATTTCAGGATTGGACACCCCAAATGATTCCTAAATGCATTATTTGGTCTCATTTAATTATCGACTAGGGACGTAAACTTGGAATGGTGCCTACAAAGTATATGCTTCAAACCTCCTCTTCTAAGTCTATCTAAGGAATTCAAATGCTTATGCTTCAGGAAAACTATACTAAAAATGGTAAGCAAATGTATTCTAATCAAAGCAAGAAATTATAGTTAGGAACTACTCCAACTGACTGTGCTGCAGGAACAGGCTACTGATTCTGGTATCAGTAGCTATAGGAACAACAGAGTTCTAAAACATATAAATGAATAGGAAAATGAACTCTATACTAACAAAGCGATTCACTCATCAAGTGGGCCCCCTTGAATGAGTGAATGAGAAGTACAATCAAGATGAAAGTTGCAAACTTGAACTAAACATTCTATTCATCCATAAAATGATTACACTTGATTGAAACAGTATGCAAAAGCTCTATTAAAAACCAGTTTGTTCGACTAACTCCAAAAGAGTCACAATAGTCGATTATTTAAAAGAAAGCAACAACTAAATCCTAAATCTACGATCACTTCATAATTGAGGATCGGTTACAACTCATAAAGTTTCATAACATAACCATTATTGACTATAAACATTCCCAGAATATAGTGCACACTAAATCTACGCATTGCATGCAACAGAAAGTATTGACTTGCTTGCGAAGATTCTACAATCTATGGTTGGCTTTGATGACTCCCGTGCCAGTATGCTGGTCTTTGAATATCCATGGTCAACTCTTGCAAAACAATCAATACGCACATATCCAAGCATATACATATATATCCACATCATCAATATGAGGAAAAGGTGTATGTCTTAATTATCACTCTTGCAAATCCTATGGCTATAGGAGGTAACTACCCAAAACATAGCTTAGGAGAGAAAACATCCATTAACATGTATAACTATTATATTCACCATTCCTATCCATGAATTTAAGCAGACATTATGTCTTTAGAGGTATCCACATTTTTGACTTATGTTCACACACACATATATAACATATACATAGAAACCATAAGTTCATATGCTTAAAACCATAAATTCATGTCTATGTGCAATCAACTTGTTCTAGAAAGAGCATAAAAAGTAGTGAAAAAGATGGCTATTTAGGAGCCCATCATTCCCCCCAACTAAACTATTGTTGGTCTCCAGCAATCATAAAGTTCTGAATCCTGGCACAGACCCTCAAATCACTAGTTGTTCTCTGTCTAGACTCATCATGAACATAATCAAAGTATCCATGAGTCTCTTTGAATTTTTCCCAGCGCTGAACTTTAGAGGCCATGTCATAATCTATTGCATTGTCATTCATTGCCAGCAATGGCTGAAGGAAGAGTGGAGGTTGAAACCTTAATGGAAACCAACGGTTGAGTGTCCTTCCCAACATAATGTACCATGGAGCCCTTCTTGTGGCAAGGGTTAGATTCTGTGGCGAATGAGGTTCCATTTTCTTTAGATCCTACGACATCCTTATCCACCTCTACCTGGAGGCATTAATTGTTGTAGCAACATCTCATGAGGAATGTTGGTCCCAGTCTACAAAGGCTTGTTCTCTCACTGGATAGATCTTATTGGCTCCAGTATTGTTTGTTGTGATAGAAAGCCAGTCAAAATATGTTCACCTGGAGTGTTGAACTTCAGGCCTCATCATCAAAGGAGCTGACATTTCTTTTTCTCTATATGGCACAGCCTGGTGTTCTCTACTTATCTCATTCTGCATCCATGACATGACTGCTCACAACTGTACATCCCCTACATAGAGGAGTGAATTCCACTCTGTGTCATTAGGTACTACCAGGTTATGCAAGTACAATTCACACAATAGGTTTTTTAGAGTCATTGGGGCAGACTAAAAGGCATAGTAAAATTCATGGGGAGTTGATATGGATGGATTGAGGCCTTCTACAATTCTTGTTAATTTAAAATTAACAAGTTTCTCTTGAAGGAATATTGCATACACCGGTGAGGGTGATCTACATTCCATCAGCTGTGGAATTAACCCTGTAATATGATCAATCCTCCGTTTCAATATCTCAATCTCATCTGACTTCTGCTCCAACTGAGAATTCTGCTCACTTATGACTCGTTTCAATTTTTTCTTCTCTAAATTCCATTGTGTCTTTTCCCATAACAACTGTTGGTATAAATTGATCCATGCAGCAAGGGGTGTAGATAAATCTAGTGGGGGTAAAGGTTCTTGATTGAGTATGTCCACCCATCCAGATGAAAATTGAGGAGTTTTAATTGTTTTCTTTGGTGCAGAGGACTTCCCCTTCCATAAAACAATTGCCTTTATTACATTGGTTTCCTCACTAACATCAGCTGCCACTTTAGCCAACGTTTCTAACTTATCCTGACTGCCCTATTGGGGTACTTCAATAATTTCAGTTCCAAAGTTAGGAATTTCTTCTGAATTCATACTAGTGTCCTACTTGGTAGTATTATCCTCAAATTCCTCTGTGCCCTCAGAGTCCTTGTCACTATCAATCAGAATGTAGTTAACTCCAACTCTAAGATTAACCTCTATTTCTGGACTCTGCTCTCTTAATATAGTGTCACTGGCTGTAGGTTGATGAAACAATTCCTCAGAAGAGGAATTTTCCAAAGACTCATTTTCTATTGATTCAGAAGACTCAACATTAATGATAGGAACAGAAGCTTCGGCATCTTTCTCAGAAATCCTTCTACTTCTTCTCTTAGGGGGTATGGATGAGCTCGAAGAACTCTTCTGTTTCTTTTTCTTAGCGACTACCTCCTCCGCTACTGCTTTAGGAGGGTTTTCAAAATTTTCTGCAGGAGGATTCTCAGAATTCTCTTCAAGAGGGAATTCATAATTTGCTTCCCTAGGGTTCTCATAATTCTCTTCAAGAGGAAATTTAGGATTTTCTTCCCTAGGGGAATGTAGGGTTTCTTCCATATTATCAGTATTATCACCAGGCTGAGGTTCTAATATTTCCTCTTTTGGTTCCTTTATTTTTCCCTTACCCTTCCTAGATGCAGACCTTGTCCTTACGAACGGTGAAGATTCAGGAATATTAGGAGCTTTTGCCTTTTTGTTTTTCTTCCTCTGAGAAGTAGAGGCTCCAGCATTGAAAATTCTTTTTCTAGGTGACCTAGAAACGAAAGGAGAGGCTTCAAGATCATTCTCAATTCTGTGAACAATTTTATGAACCCCAGAAGATGTTTTCTCTATACGACCAACACCATGACCTCTAGGGATGACTATACTAGGTTCAACTTCATTCATCTGTAAAAATTCCTCCCATGTCCCAACCTTTTGTCTATTCAACTCCCTTTCTACAATTAATTTTATTAAGCAATGATGTGAAATAGATTGGTTGCTTCCTGACTGGACTAATAATGCTTGTTTTTTCACAATGTTAAATAAGAAGCTGGGAAGATTTACTGGTCTGTTATCATGCCGGAGATGACTGCGAATTTTGAAGTGTAAAGCATGCAAGTATTTGTAGCATCCCTCGCAAGTGAAGTACTAAATAACAAATGCAGCTGGCTGGATGAACTCTAGAGGCAAAGATAATCGCTATGTTCCTTGCTTCATGTCAACATCTAACTAAGGATCACCATACAAAGTGAATTGTGCTCTTGCTGAACGCAGGTTGAAATCTTTCACCCATTGTTCACCTTCATGAGGTAACCCAGTTACTTCAGCTACTACATATTCTGTGAACTCAATTTCAAACCTTTAACTTTTTCAAACCCGCCTTTCAAGGTGGACATAAATTGCAGAGCAACTTCCTCATTAAACCCTTTTAGGCTTAGACAATAATCCAGCCATCCTCTCCTTCTACACATTTCACAGGTGGGCACATCATTTAATAAAACCTTGTGGTCCATTGGTTCATGCCTTTAAAGGTCACCCCCATTACTACTTTGAAACAAATTTTTGAATATGAAGAACTACAATTCTCGCAGATTTCAACAATGGCAAGTCACAAACCTCAATGCATTATGGAACAAAATGTTGCGGAAGGAAAGACGGCGTACAAACTGCAACTTGATTCATAAAATTAAAGATTTGTTTGCACGAAATCTAATGATATGAGTTTTACATAACATCTCATAAAATCTCACGCGTGCCAAGGCTGCCACCTTGAACACGTCGCAGCGTATCATTAGAAATCAAGATCAATTTTTAATATCTTTAATTCACTTTAAATGTGATGATGCAATCACAAAAGGACAGGTCATCAAGTCATGTCACAGACATAATTCAAAGACAAGATCTTTAATTTTACATGCTAATTTGAGATTTTGAAAATACAATAATTCCCCCTCCCCCCCAACTAAATAATGGCATGGGTCCCACCAAGCTAGGTTAAGCAAGAGTGAAAAATTAAAATGACACAAAATCCTAAAAATTAATGAATAAAAATAATATATGTACGAGTATATGTGGCATGAACCTGGAAGCGTTGCAGGAAGAGTTGTTCAAAAAAGTGCACCTACATGTGAAGTGATGGGATGGGGTGGATGGGTGGAAAAAGAGAGAAGGTGAGATGAAAAATTTATTATGGAGAAAACATTCCACAAGATGTTAAATTTTTATTATGGTGCTCTTGAATGGAATCAAGAATCGTCAGAATCCTAGGTGGAAGACCCAAATTCTTCGGCTAGAGGATCGCTTACTTCAGTTGTGCTCTAGAACTGCTTCAGGAACTCATCATAGCTAATAGGTTTGTGGTAAAGTTTCAGACGGTGCCCATTGACAAGTAATTTAAATTGAATAGGATCAATTGTTGAAAGTTGCACTGCTCCATTTTCAAATACTGATATGATCTCATAAGGCCCAAGCCATCTGGTGTGAAATTTCTTGGGTGTGTGCTGGTGTCTGGAATCATATAACAGTGCCCAATCTCTGACAGAAAATTTCTTATTGCGGATGAACTTACCATGCCATTTTTTTCTTTGTTGTTGTATCAACTCTGTATTGTGGAGAGCAAACTTCCTATATTCATCCAATCCATTTAATTGCAGTAATCTATCTTTTTGTGCTTTGGTAATATCTATATCCAGTTCCAAAGTAGTGCGAAGTGTTTTATGTTGGAATTCAATTGGCATAGAGGCAGATTTTCCTTATACCAACTCAAAAGGAGTAAACCCTATGGTGGTTTTCCATGTGGTGCGGTAAGCCCATATGGCTTCAGGAAGATAGGTTGCCCAATCCTTTTTATGCATAGCTACTATTTTTGTGAGAATGGATTCAATCTCCCAGTTTGTGATTTCCACCTGGCCATTAGCCTAAGGATGGTAGGGTGAAGATTTTCCATGACGCACCATGTACTCCTACATCAACTCTGTGATAAGGTTAGAGGTGAATTGTGCTCCTTGATCTGTGACAATTTCCCTTGGTACTCCAAATCTAGTGAATATGAATTCATAAAGAAACTCAGCAACTTTGTGATCTTTGGCATGTCTCATAGCTTTGGCTTCAACCCATTTCGTTGCATAATCAGTACATACTAAGATGTAAGACTTTCTATGAGAAGAGGGCTCAATAGGTCCAACGAAGTCAATACCCCACTTGTCAAAGGGTGTGACAACTACCTGTGGCTGCAGGAGTATTTCATCAGTCTTTTTAGGTCATCCCATACGTTGGCACCTGTCATAGTGCCGAGTATGTTTTGTTGCATCCTTATGCAATGTAGGCCAGTAATACCCAGTTGTCAAAATCTTGTAGGCTATCCTCTTTGCGACAAAGTGTCCTCCACAAGGCTCATCATGGCATGCCTGAAGGATGTCATAAGTTTCATCCTCTTGAAAGCATCGCCTTGTGACTTGGTCTGGTCCTGTATAAAACATGAAGCCTGAAATCCAAGAGAAATTAAAGCTCTTTTTAACTAATAGACGACGTTGTTTAGGAGAAAAGTGAGGTGGCATTCTCCCTGTAGCAAGGTAGTTGGCTAAGTCTGCATACCATGGATTAAAAGAATCAATAGAAAACAAGTGCTCATTAGGGAAACTATCATCAATTGTTGTAGGATCATCTGGCACTTGCAGTCGTGACAAGAAATCGGCCACTACATTAGCCTTTCCTAGTTTGTCTATGATCTTTACATCAAACTCATGCATGAGGAGTAACCAGCGTGCTAGTCTACCACTAATGGCAGGTTTATTCATTAAGTACTTGATAGCTGAATGATCAGTATAAACAAATACTTCATAGCTTGTGATGTAGTGCCTAAATTTATTTAATGCATAAACAACTGCTAGCAACTCTTTTTCAGTAACAGTATAATTCAATTCTACTCCTTGCAAATTTTTACTAATGTCGTAAATTGCATGTTCAATAATACCTTCTTTTTGTCCCAGAACTGCTCCAATAGCATAGTCAGATGCATCTATGTGGATATGGAATGGAAGCTTCCAATCAGGTCCTCTGAGAATAGGTGTTGTTGTTAGCACATCTTTCAACTTCTGGAATGATGCTTCACATTCCTCTGTCCATGCAAATTCAGCTTCTTTCTTCAACAAATTATATAGTGGTGTTGCAAGTTGGCTAAAGTCTTTTATGAATCTTCTGTAGTAACTGGCATGACCAAGGAAACTTCAGACATCCTTCTGCTTAACTGGTGTGGGGAGTGTGTTGATAACTGCAATTTTTGTAGGGTCAACCTGAATTCCAAAAGATGAAAGGTAGTGTCCTAGGACTACGCCTTCCTCCATCATCATGTAGCGCTTCTCACTGTTAAGAGAGAGATTGTAATCTTGACATCTCTTAAGAACCTTTTCCAAGTTTGATTGTGCTTCTTCAAATGTTGTGCCATGAGTTGTAAAGTCATCCATATAGATTTCAACACAATCAACAACTATGTCAGAGCAAATACCAAGCATTGCTCTTTGGAAAGTAGCAGGAGCATTACACAGTCCAAATGGTAAGACTAAATAAGAAAAGGTTCCCCAAGGACAGGTAAATGTTGTTTTGTCCTAGTCTTCTGGTGATATTTGTATCTGATTATACCCACTAAAGCCATCTAGAAATGAAAAGTACTTTTTACCCGCAAGATTGTCAAGTACTTGGTCAATGAAAGGTAGTGGAAAGTGATCCTTCTTAGTGGATTTATTATGTTCTCTATAGTCAACACAAACTCTCCACTTTCCTCCTTTCTTTGGAACAATTACAAGAGGAGAAACCCACTGACTATCAGAAATAGGATAAATGAAACTTGCACTAAGAAGCTTCTGCAACTTGGTCTTAACTATATCTCTTAAAGCAGGGTTAATTCTTCTTTGAGCTCGTCTCACTGGCTTGTATTCTGGGCTTATGTATATTCTATGAGTACAGAGTTTGGGATTTAGCCCTTTCATGTCAGTGTAATCCCATGCAAAGGCTTGCTAACTATCTTGTAAAAGCTTGATAAGACTAGACATCTGGGATTCTGTGAGGTTTTTATTAACATTCAGCTCCTTTCCTGAAGCAATCTCAACTTTCTTAACTATTTCTAACATCTAAATTTCTACTATGGATGGAGACTTTATCTCATGGGGTAGCAAGGTATGGAGATAATCAGGTGCTGTAGGAAGCAGAGATGTGGGTTGCTTGGGCAGTATTTTTTGAAGGGAACAATTTGGATCATCACAATATGACTCCTCTGAACCATATTGGTTGGTAAGGATTGCTGCTAGTATATCATCTTCTTCTTGTGATACCATGAATGGATTTCTGTCAATGACCATGAGTTTTTGCACAGAGCTTACTTCAAGGGCAGCATCTCCTAAGCCTGGCCAGACAATTTGATCAAGTTCACTTTGGGGTTTTGCAGGAGAATACAGAGTTAACTTTTTGGTATTTATTCCATTTGATATGGTCATCTTCCCTGAATGACATGCAATTCAAGCATCATCCGTGGCTAACCAAGGTCATCCTAGGATTAGGAGATATCCTCCTAAGGTGGCTTTAGGTGACAGGACTATAAAATCAGAAGGGTAGTCTAAGGAATCCAAAGTAACAATAATATCCTCAACCATACCATCAGGCTTAACTGTGGAATTATCAACTAACTGCAATATTGTTGGTGTGTCCCGCAAACCAATGATACTAAGTTTCAGTAGAACTTCTCTAGTCATAACATTAATTGATGCTCCCAAGTCAATGGGAACATTCTAAGTTTGGGTACCATTAATGAAGATGGTTACCACTGGACTTCCTGGATCTGAATACTTGGGCATGACAACTTTGCTTAGCATGAGATCAGAGAGCTGGCCTAAGACATGGACAGTATCGGGGTCTTTCTTTTTCCTTCCAGGTTGTTTGATATAGGCTTCTTTAATTGCTTTGGTATAAAATAGAATTTCTTTAAGTGCATCCAACAAGGGAATCTGCACTGTCATTTTCTTGAGTTGATCAATCAAATCAATGGCTACAGGATTCTCTTTTGGAGGAATGACCTGAGACAGTCTTTTCGGATAAGGAGGATTCTTAGGCACTTGTGCAGTTTGAGCAACATGTGGAACATCAACAGGCTTGTTCATGGGTATGTCTTCAGCATCAGCAACTTCGGTGATTATTGGCTCCTTGTGTGGAAGCAGTGTAGTTCTTGATCTAAGATGGATATCATTTACATGCAAAGAATAAGCTTGTTGCTTATTATTAGGATTTGGAGTGGGCTGAGCTGGAAGTTGAGTTGGCTTTTGAGGATTTCTATTTGCTAAAGGAGATGGCAGCATAATAGCTTGCTGCTGAGGTGGAGGCATTAGTGCTTGTTGTTGATTAGGTTGATTGGGTCCCCACTGAGGTTGTGGTTGCTAGCTACCCTGAGGTGGCCATTGGCTATTCTATTGCGGCTGCTGATAAGAGTTATACTGTTGTTGGTATGGGTTAAATGGTGGTTGTTGCGGATAGCCTTGGTTATAGTATGGTTGTTGATTGAACCAGTTATGATTCCAATTCTGACCCTGAGGAGCAAAATTTTGGGGGTTTTGGTTTGGCCAATAGCTATTGTTATTATAACCAAAATTATTCAGTGGGTCTAGAGGCATACCTTGTCTCTGAGCCCATGGACACCTTTGAGCTACGTAGAAAACTTCTCCATTCTCCTCATCTATGGCTTTGAACTCGGTGGGCATTGGGCTAATGTCCATAGATGAAACCATCTTACATTTGCAGTTTCTCTCTTCTTTGTGCAATGAGAATAGAACTCAGCAAGCACAACATCTGCCTCTTCCTTCTTCCTCCTTGCTTGCATACTATCCAGCTGGGTGGCAACATCATTAATGATGTCTTGCTTGAAGTCAAATAGAAAATTAGACAACTCCACTTTGGATACTCCTAAACCACCATTGGACTTATATGGTAGGTCTCTAAGTCCCCTACCCTTCTTCATAGTGGCCCTTGAATAATTTTGACATATATTCTTTATGTCAACCCAACCTTTTTGTGTGATATCTCCTCCTGCCATCAAGTCTAGAGCCTCAATACTTCTATCATTCACACCTTTTAGGAAGAGGTGTTTCTGAGATTCCTCATTTAATTGGTGTTGTGTATTACGTTGCAGGTTGAACATAAATCTGGATACATAATCCTCTAGTGTTACGTCCTCCTTCTGAGACATTTTAAAAATGTCATCACCTTTCAAATCTTGACCTCTACAGTACTCTTTGTACTTCGTAAGAAACATTGTGCGCATGGCATTCCAATCTACTATAACATTGGCACCTAACCCCATGAACCATCTCAAAGCAACTTCTTTTAGAGTTGATGGGAGCAACTTCAGCTTGTGGGCATCAGTGGTATAGTCATAACTTCGGCAAAGAATATCAAATTCAAAGAGGAAGGTCTCAGGGTCCTTTATAAGGAAGCCATAAAACTTGGGAAGTGCGGTAGTAGGTATATTTTTCAAATTTTGGTTGCCTTGCTGTTGAGGTATAGGGAAAGGAAAGGGAACCTGAGCAGCCATTCTGGGAGGAGGACCTTGTGGTGATGGCTGATTTACAACAAGAGCAAGCGGATTATCTTGATATTCAGGTTCAGCAAACAGGTCATTTAAATGCAGTGATTCCTTAGATGATGAAGAGGATATGTGTTCTTGAGCATCAACAAATGGATTTTCAAAGGGTTCTTCTTCTTCATTCTCACTTTGTGGTTCTTCAACTTGAGGATTAAATAAATCAAATGGCTCTCCTTGGTAGTTACAGGGAAGAAATCTCCCAAGGTGACCTCTCCTTCTATGCATAAAAATGCTTACTTAAGTACTAAATTAAAACTGAGACTACAACTACAAGGATTAGTTTGAACTAACACCATCCCCAACAATGGCACCAAAAATGCTTGGCCAAATAATAGTATCAGAAACCTAGAGCAATGGACTGCCTATTTCAAGATTGGACACCCCAAATGATTCTTAAATGCATTATTTGGTCTCATTTAATTATCGACTAGGGACGTAAACTTGGAATGGTGTCTACAAAGTATATGCTTCAAACCTCCTCTTCTAAGTCTATCTAAGGAATTCAAATGCTTATGCTTCAGGAAAACTATACTAAAACTGGTAAGCAAATGTATTCTAATCAAAGCAAGAAATTACAGTTAGGAACTACTCCAACTGACTGTGCTGCAGGAACAGGCTACTGATTCTAGTATCAGTAGCTGTAGGAACAACAGAGTTCTAAAACATATAAATGAATAGGAAAATGAACTCTATACTAACAAAGTGATTCACTCATCAAGTGGGCCCCCTTGAATGAGTGAATGAGAAGTACAATCAAGATGAAAGTTGCAAACTTGAACTAAACATTCTATTCATCCATAAAATGATTACACTTGATTGAAATAGTATGCAAAAGCTCTATTAAAAACCAGTTTGTTTGACTAACTCCAAAAGAGTCACAACAGTTGATTATTTAAAAGAAAGCAACAACTAACTCCTAAATCTACGATCACTTCATAATTGAGGATCGGTTACAACTCATAAAGTTTCATAACAAAAACATTATTGACTATAAACATTCCCAGAATATAGCGCACACTAAATCTACCCATTGCATGCAACAGAAAGTATTGACTTGCTTGCAAAGATTCTGCAATCTACGGTTGGCTTTGATGACTCCCGCGCCAGTATGCTAGTCTTTGAATATCTATGATCAACTCCTACAAAACAATCAATGTGCACATATCCAAGCATATGTACATATATATCCACATCATCAATATGAGGAAAAGGTGTAAGTCTTAATTATCACTCTTGCAAATCCTATGGCTATAGGAGGTAACTACCCAAAACATAGCTTAGGAGAGAAAACATCCATTAACATGTATAACTATTATATTCACCATTCCTGTCCATGAATTTAAGCAGACATTATGTCTTTAGAGGTATCCACATTTTTGACTTATGTTCACACACACATATATAACATATACATAGAAACCATAAGTTCATATGCTTAAAACCATAAATTCATGTCTATGTGCAATCAACTTGTTCTAGAAAGAGCATAAAAAGTAGTGAAAAAGATGGCTATTTAGGAGCCCATCACTTGTCATTCCCCTCCTCTACTGATTCTAATTGTAACGCATGTCTCCTCCTCATCTGTTCAGGATGCTGCAATAACAACTACATCATAAGTTAAATTCACACCATTTTATATTAGTGAATTACAAGTATTTAATTAAGTAAAAGAACTATAAATCAAAAAATTAATTTAAAAGAACAAAACATAGATTTTCTTTATCTGATTGTGCCACATGATCTACATGGTGATCAGTCTGAACATCCTCTGTTACTCGTTCAGCATGACATTTTGTATCCTCTAAAATATACACAAAAAAGGTTACACCAAGTTCAATTTAAGATGTTAAATTTGTGTGTGTGAAAATTGTACCTGATCTGTAGACACAACACTTCAGTAAAACATTAGAGGTTAGTGATAATCAAAATCGTGCAAAATTGAAAACTATGTAACCAAGCGATTTACTGCTTTCTAATAGGTGCAAGATTGATGTTCTCAGATTGTAATCGAGATCAGTGACCTAGACGACACCTAAATGAAGGATTTGAATGCAAAAAATGGATATGAAATTGAATGCAATTAATCTATATTTTTGATATTTTCTATGCAATAAAAATGATAAAAACCGATATGAATCTATGCTAGATGAAATTGATATGCTATGAATTGATCTATCTAACAATGATATGCAAAGCTATGAAATTCTATGCTATGATATGAAAAATATGCAATTGAAATTGATCTCACAAAGCTTTGAATTCGCAAGTTGATTCTTTCAAGCTCCAATTGTGCAAATTCTCCAAATCTGATATGCTATGATTCCTGTAGAGTAAGTTTGCAATTTGCGAGATGATTGAGAGATGAATTATGAAGGGCTGAGCCTTGTTTTTATAGAAATCCAGGGCTTTGGAGGTGCATGAAAAAAAGCCATAAATCACTCAAATAACTCAGGTTGATTTTTGAGTTATTTTTAAATAAAGGATAATTAACTCACAAAAATATGCAAAAGCTAAGCTTTAACTCAAAATAGAGTTTAGCTTTAATTGATAATTGATAGTTGTTTGCTTTTATGATTGTGCATGTTTTATTTATGAATTAATTTAATAATAAAGTGATTTATTTCCAACTTAACTACTTTTAAAAAATAAAACAATTGATTTATGGGTTAATCAATTATTTAATCAAACTTTTATTAAAAACTATATTATTAAATAATGACAACATGCTTTAATTAATTAAATAAGAATTTAATCAATTATTCATATGATATTAGATTTATTGTCAAAATTAAGTAATACAATTAATAATAGATAGAATTAAATTTAATTACACAATTAAGTGGCAAATATTAAATCTAATTAATTAAATATGAAAATATTCAATTAATCAAACTTTAGGATAAATGTGATTTATTGCCAAATAATTATAAAATTAAAGATAATTATGATGATTAGGAATATTACTAGGAATATTCCCCCATGTAGAATTTAAGATAATCAATTATGATTCGATGATGTTTAGATGTGCCTTAGGTTAGGACTTCGATGTTGATTTCGTTCGATTTGTTGATGTAGGAGGTTAATGAACTTATAGCCCATTTTTGGGGTATTAAATTTTGCCCCTCTTTGAATTACTATGCGAAGTGCAGTGGTTCAAAGATAGTCTGTGTTTGATAAAGATATGAAACTGATTCAAAAGATAAACCGATCTCAAGATAGAAACTGATTGAAAGATATTGAGATAGGAGGTCCTGAATGACTAGAGATAATGTTCACTGTAGCAGCGATGAACCTATGATTGCGAAAAAGTGTCAAAACACCTGATTCCAAACTTTAGGATTGATAAGAAGTGAGTGACCCGTTCTAGACTCGATTGTCTTAGCAGAACTAGCAGGTATCACATCCGAACCCTTCAGTTGCCGAAGAACTAAGGAAAGAACACTATGATCCGATGGTTGCAAAAAATGATATAGTTTACAAGATTAGGAGAATACCAGATTGATATGGATCTTGATGAATCTGATACGCCCCAAGTGATGATAGATTTGCCCCGAGCGATGAGGACTTTTGATGAATCAGTAACTAGACGTGATTGTTTGTCTTGATCACTGATGAAAGATATTGATAGGATTTGATTTATAGACTTTGAATGATGTGCAATACCATGCCCCCTTTGGGATTAAAATTGAAATCTGACAAGAAAAGCCAGCATTGAGAGTTTAGAAGGATGTTAATTGATTTGAGAAGTGGTTAAACACATCCAGGAATGCATTCTGCATCGTTAGAAGGTCCCAAAAGACCAAGTTTGACTAGGTGAAACCATGAGTTGACCATAGTTGACCAAGTTGAAATTTTGATAGTTTGATGTAAGATAATTGGTTAAGTTGAAAAATGGATTTCTACTATGATTGAAGGTTGATTATGCAAGTAGTTGACAATATGAATGATCTCAGATTTTGATTTTGATCTCGAAAAAGGATTCTACTTGCTATTTCATTGGAGGAACCTTCGTGTGGGATTCAGCTCTTGTTAGATTGGAAGATGCGAGTGGAGAATCATTTAAGCTTCGAAGTTTATTTAGCCATTGTGAGATCATGCAAACATGCAAAATGCAAAGAGACATGCAAGATGAAATGCAACCTAAGACCTAGGACCTAGTCACTGATCATGTGTCGATTTGTTATCATCATTGAACTTTTAGGTAACTGGATAAATCAATACAATGCCCACTAGCCATGAAACCATAGACATATGAATATCAATTTGTATGTGCAAGAATCAATACAACACCCACTGGTTATACAACCATGGACATATGAATATTGATTTGTATTCGGAATGTTGGATTAGATATAAGCACCAAAGCACAAACACTAGGATGACCTGAATATCATGTCCATTTTGATATAGCAATTTGCATAAGCATCAAAACATAAACGTCATGATGACCTAAATACGCCTTGCATTGCAAACACATCAAACAGTCAAGAGATCATTCTAAATCCCATGTGAATTACCCGTAGTGACCCTTTATTGTTCACATCCTTAGGCAAGATCGCGTTCCACAGTAGGAGAAAGAACTTACTCAAAAAGATAATAGTTAGATCAAACTTCCTTAAATTTTCTAAGTATCAATGATCGAGGTACGCATGGCCATCCAATTCGAGATAGAGGCTCTTATAGTCGGACACCATTTCAATCCAAAATTTTCAAAGTTGTTAGATTTTCACATACAAGCAGAAAACCAAGAAAAGATTATGCCCCCAGTCATCACTCTCTAAATCTTGTAAAGGACATCATCGAAGAGCTCGAAGGGACACAATATGCAAAAATCTCAATGCGAATCAGTAAGTATACAAGGAGATAAAAGCATGAAGCACAGATTGTTTTCAGTTCAGTTTTGATGTTTGATTGCATTGTTGTAGATGCAAAATCCTTTCTGGAGACAAGACAGACTGATTGACTCACATGAAGCTTCAAAGGACTCTGACTAGATATGATTCATCTAAGATACATGGGAGACCATAGGATATGACATTGATTTCCCCCAAGTGTTAAACATTGATAGGATATAGACACTTCAGCCGATTGGTGTACAGACTAACTTATTGAAAACTGGAAATGCAGAAACAAACCGGGAGATATGTACAAACTGAAGCAAGACTGAAAGCTAGGAAAGACCAAGATTGCACTAATAGATGGAGCATTTTGAACAAGTGGCACCCGTTTGCTGGGTTTTCACCATCTTGGCAGAGATTCTATTTTTGCTACCAAGGCGCCTGTTTCCAGGTTTTCACCAAGGCACTTTTCTTTTTTTCTCATTTTTTTGTATTTTTCAATTTTTTTGAATTTTTGGATATTTTCTAATTTTTTTTTGAATTTTTGATATTTTAAAATTTTTTTGTGAATCATCAAGGCGCCTATTGCTAGGTTTTCACCAAGATGTTCATTTTTTCAGGACTTTTTCTGATTTTTAAGATTTTTTTCAAGACATTTACCAAGCACTGAATGCCTTAGGCATAGAATTTCTTCAGATGGAGAATGTTGATTGGTTCTCGGAGCTGTTCTCCTTTAGTCATTGAGAGTTGATAGGCACCAGAGCCAAAAGTAGTAGTGATAACAAAGGGACCCAGCCAGTTGGGTTCAAACTTCCCCTTGCGTTCTCGATGGGATTGATTTTTAGGATTTTCTCTCAAGACTAGATCACCAACCTGAAATTCTCTATGTCTGACTTTTTTGTTGTAGCCTCTAGACATTCTCTTTTGATATACTCTGAGATGATCATACGCTGCTTGTCTGCGCTCATCTAGTAGTTCAAGTTCTTGTAACCTAGACACTCTGTAGTCTTCATCAGTGACAAGTCCATGCATTCTGATTCTAAGTGATGGGATTTCAACCTCAATAGGCAGTACCGCTTCAGACCCATAAACTAAAGTGAAAGGTATAGCCCCAGTAGGTGTTCTGATACTTGTTCTGTAGGCCCATTCTGATACTTGTTCTGATACTGGTTCTGATACTAATTCTGATACTAATTCTAATAATTGTTCTGATACTGGTTCTGATACTAATTCTGATAATTGTTCTGATACTGGTTCTAATATTGATTCTGATACTGATTCTAATAATTATTCTGATACTGGGTATACTTGATAGCATATTTTTCTATTGCAAACTCCCAAGCAAGATCATATCGTGCAGTCCCAATGTCTAGCAAGGTGGAGAACAAGAGGGATTAGCAAGCTGGTGGAAGAGATGGAAGACAAGAGAATGAAAGAGAATGAAGGGAAGAAATCCTCAAGGGCAAACTCCTCAAGAATACCCAAGCTAGGGAAAAATTGTCATGTAAAGCACATTTAGACAAGTAATGAAAGGCTAGCATAGGATAAGTCACAAAAGCATAGTGCCAGAGCAGGATAGGATGCAATCCAAAGGAGTAGACATGTCAAGAGGCTTCATAGCACCGTGTTTTACTCTTTCTTTTTTTTCTTTTTTTTTTTTATCAAGACCAAAGATGGAAAATGATAGTGATAGGTGAAAATGAATGGAGGAAGATGGATATGAAGGCTAAACATGGAAGGAATGAAAGCAAAATCACCGTAAGATAGCTCACAAAATAGCCAAATATTCGTGTATAGATCAACATTGTCAAGATCAAAGAGAGAAGATGGAATGGATGAAATATGTAGAAGAACTACGCATGATGCCTGATTGCCAGGTTTTCATCATGGTACTTATCCAAGGTGCCACAAGGAAGTGGTTTTCACCATAGGATGAATTTATTTCTCTTTACTTTTGCTACCAAGGCACCTGTTTCCAGGTTTTCACCAAGGCACATTTTCAATTTTTATATTTTTTTCTTTTTTTTTCATTTCTATTTTTGAATTTTTGGAAGAAGGCAAGCTTTTTAGATAGTGCTCCTTGAAAGGATAAACCATGATATGCCAAGGATTCAAAATGACAAGCTCAAAGATGCTGATAGGGAAAGAGAGATGAAAGAGAAAAATGGAGGATAAGGTTTTATGTAAAGCGAGTGAGGTTGGAAGATAGGAGGAATAGGCAAGTGAGGAAAAAGGATAGGAGGTAGAAGGATAATGCATGGAAGGATTGTAAAAGGGTAGATGGAAAGGAAGGCAAGTTCAACATCAACACATACCTTGAAGGGTGGTGAGAGAATGGAGGAATCGTGAATGCAGGAATACGTGAAGGAATATGGCGAATGGATAGCAGAGGTTGTGGTTTAGGCACATGAAATGGAAGAATATTTTTGGAGGGAGATGAAGTGGAAGCCTTTGGAAGCTTGAATGTCAATTTCACTTTTTTCTCAACACCAGACTCTTTCAAGAGAGACTTTGGAATCCATATAGCCGTAGGCTTTTTATTTCCTTTTGATGACCTAGAGAGAATATCTTCAATGATGAATTTTGGAACCCATACTTGTCTTGTAGTTTTTTTCTTAGATATCTCTTTTGACTTTATGCCTCCGTGTCGATTAGAGGAGACATGGTGATCTTTTTTTGATGGATTCTTGTATTGTTTCTTTTTCTTGTATTGAACATTCAAGTTACTTCCAAAGGACTTGGGATTTGTGGAAGAGGGAGGATATGACTGGTTTAGATGGGTGGGTGGATGAAAAGGATTCAAGGGTATGCATCTATGTTGATCTTGAGGAAAGATGGGAGATGGAGGTATGTAAGGACCCAAGATGGATGGAAAATTAGGAGAGTTAGGAGGGGAAAGTGAAGGGACATAAGGACCCAAGATGGAAGGAAGGCATGAAGCCCTTAGTAGTGGTGGAAGAGGTCCAAGGATGGAAGTGGAAGATGCAAAAGGATAATCAATAAGTTCATCAGCATCTATATGACAACCAAGGATATTAACATCTTTAGAGTGAGCATTAGAATTTTCAATAGAATCATGAACATCTTGAATATGAGCACCTTCTTTGATAGGATTGTTCAAAGCTTGCAAAGACTTAGGAAGAGTAGAAAGTGGAAGTGAACATGGAGTGGTAGGATAAGAAGATGGAAGACTTTGATCTTGACAAGGATCTTTGGATAGCACCAGTGCATAATTTGTCTCTTGATTTTCAATAGGCTTAACATTGGAAGTAACAACACTATTTTTACCAACCTTAATGGAAGTATCATCTTTGGAAAGTGCAAGTGTAGTAAGGTCATTTTGATTGTCAATAAGCTCAACAGTGTGAGTAGTAGCTTGATCTTGCTTAGGAGAAGACTTAAGACATGGTGGAATGCATGAAAAAGGGTGTATAGGATCAAAAGAACCATGAAGCGGATAAGAGACATCGGGAAAAGGAGTGGATGAAATGGATGGTTCTTGATCTTGATCTTTCTTTATGTTCTTTTCTTCATCATTTTTGGAATCCTCTTGACATCGAGCCACTTCTAAGGACAAGGAAGCATGTTGGGATTGTATGGATGACTTTGGAATAGATGGTGGAGGACTAGCTGAAGTAGGGATTATAGCATATGAAGGCTTAGGCTCTTTAGGTTTATCATTATTGAAAGTATTTGCAGCCAAGTGAAGGTTAGCTTGAGTATCTTTAAGCGGTAGCCCTGGGGGATAACTATAGGGAACCGCATGAAAAGTATCAAGGCTTGTGTTGGATGAAGGTTCTGTGAAAGATTTGAAAGACTCGGAAGCTTTAAGAAATGTATGGGTATTGGAGGAAGTAGGGGATGGAAGAGAACCATCACCAGACAAAGGTTCAGCATTAACATGATCTTGCTTGAGAGTGTAATCTTTATTTTCAGCTAGAGAGTTCTTAGAGGAGAGATCCTTATAGTGTTGACGTTTCAAGCTAGCATGATGTATTTTATAGTCCTCAGCAGTAGTAGATGGATCATCATCAAGGTATTGTCCACAAAAGCCATCAAAGTCTCTTTCAAAATCAGAATCATATGGATCACCATCATAATCTATCCAATGTGATGGCCCATTTGTAGTAAGCAGGAATGAACAATGAGGAGGACTCTTAGGAACAGAGGTGTCATAGGTATCATTACATTGTCTATCGTCATAGTCATCATAGTCTCCAAAGCTAGATGTGTCACTCTTCGTGGAAGAGGTATCATAAGGGTTATCACATTGCTCAAATTTTGTCCGGGGGCGTGGTGACATGTACAAGTCTTTATCAAATGGAAAAGAGTATAGAGATTCCATGGAGAACTCTTTAGGTTCCTTTTCTTTCTCAAGTTTGTCAAGCTGGACTTGCATAGCATGTATCTGTTTCATTATAGCGGCGATCAGAGCTTCTTCCTCTTGTTTATTGATTCTTTGAGACATGTGTACTGATTCTCAATAGCTACTGCTCTGTTCTTGACACAGTGATTTGTTTGACAGATTCTGGAATTAGGCTGAAAAAGCTGAGTATCTGGCAATTTTGACAATTTCTGACAACTCTCAAATTTTTCCAAACGACACTCTGTAGACTCATATGACACTGGGTAGTCTATGAAATGACAGTTGCTAAACTCGTACGACAGTTGCTAACAGGGTTTTGACTTCTTGAATTTGCTGGTTTGAAAACTCCTATGACATTGTGTTCTCAATCATACGACAGATGGGCAATACTGAAATGACACTTGACAAAACTCGTACGACTTTTGACTTCCTGAAATGACTTTTGACTCCAGAAAAGATTTTACATCAATTTTTGTAAAATTTAAGGTCTTCAATTTTGGATTGTTTGCAAATTGTACTGTCCAAATTTTGAAGGTTATACTAGATTTGATCATTTTTAATAGCCAAGTAGATAAACAAACATGCAGAACAGCAAGCAAGTGATTCCAAGCACGTCTGAAAATAATGAACAAGGGCAAAAGCAACCTTGCGCATGAACAATCAAGTGACCAAATTGTGGTAATCCCTGAGAGTACTAATTGTGTATGTTCTGAAAATTTTTGCAATAACACACATATACCTGAAAGTGAAAAATTGGCCTCTCTAGGGTTTTTAGTAATGGTTTGACTCTGCAACTTTTATGATTCAAAGGGGTGAACTCCAATCCCGGCGCACCAGGGTTTTGACACAGTCTGAGAACTTAATCTTCAAGAGCTGCTAGGGAGATCTGACAACCCAACAATGAACCATACCCGTGGAGATTTCTTTCACAAGGACATTTATATAGCGGCTGTCACTACCATGGCGAAAATGGCTATTACCGCTTGAGGTTTCGTCAACGCAGTTTGCCTTGTGAAGGGATTGTCTGCTACGGTTAACCCTCTCTAAAGATGACTCACAGATTTATACCACAAGGGGACTTGGCTCCAGATTCAAGGTTTTGACACCTCTTCACTTTTAACCCAAACAAAGCAAGCAGATGAATCTGACACGCTAAGACAAAGTTTTGTTCCACCAAGGTCTGTGATATCAACTCCACGTGATCTATCAACCTCTCCGGGGAGAGAATGTATCAATCAATAAGAGAAGACACACTAACCAATTTTGATTCACCAAAGCTCATGATATCAACCCTACGTGATCTATCAACCTCTCTGGAGAGAGAATGTGTCGATCAATAAGAGAAGATGCACTAACCAAGTTGAATGTGAAATGCACTAAGTATCCTCCCTACCTACAAGGATTCTATCGTCAAGAAAGATTTCTCTAGGAATCGAATCTCTCAAGAATCATGAATAGTGTTCATAGGGCCTAATTACTATGTGAGCACAGATATATTCCCGAAAGAAAATCTACCAAAAGCATCCAAAAAGTAGAAAGAGGAACACTTAACGCTTAAAGCAAATATGAGATGAGTCCACAAGGTGGAACACTTAACACCTCACACAAGCTGAAAATGAGTCCACAACTTAGAAAACAAGTGAGTTCCTAAAAGCACAAAAGGGTTGCCAAGTGGAACACTTAACGCTTCTGTCCTGTTGACCCCTCCCCTTTATGGCACTGAGATTGCAACCACGGGGCAGAAATGAGGGGCCAGCGGATTAGCGAGTCCAATAACCCAAGATAGCAATCAAGATCAATCACAAGTATTCTAAGACTACTTAACGAATCCTTAAGGGATCACAACCTAGTATCAAATTATGCAAGTGTGTAGAAATAGATCAAAAGCATGAAAAGATGCACATAAGCTTGACATGTGAGAGATTTATTTTAAATCCAAATTGAAATATTATTAGATAAAGAAGAATACCTGGGATCTTTGCAACGCGCTTAGTAGATTTTACCTGATTTTTAACAATTCTTGTTGAGCTTTTCCATGCAAGCAAGTGACGAACTCTCCAACAAGCAAACAAGCAAACAAGATATGCAAAATATATTCAACTTATGAAAACCCTAAGGTTAGATCTAAAAATCAATTTTTATGAGCAATAATAACTAGAAATTAATCCAAATGACAACTCATATCATGCATTGAATCATATGAAAAATAAGTGCATATCCATCACAAAATTTTAATTTTTTTGCACTGCATTTGACCTAGTCAACAAGATCTAATTTTTTTGATATGATTTTGACCACAAAAATAGAAATTCAGAATAGAGACCCCTACTAAAAAATAGAGAGCTTTCCAAAAATACAAAAATTTTAGAAAAATCTCTTCATTTGTGCCCTAGAGACTCATTTTATCAAAACAGACTAGTTTTTATAAATTGACTATTTGAGCTACTAAATTGCATCCAAATTTAAAATACAAAGAATAGACCCCCTATATAATTTGAATATCTTTCCGAAAATATAAAAATTTTAGAAAAATATTCTGATTTGCATCAGATATTAATTTTTTATGAAAAATACAAAAAAAATTATTAAAAATTCAAAATAATTTTGAAAATTTTGAATTTTTTTTCAAAGCTTTCCAAATATGTCTCCAACCTACAAAAAAAGTTTCAGACCAAAACTCCAAGCTGTTTGGGAGATAAAATTAAATCTTTGAAACTTTAGGGTTTTAACTCCAAGAATCAAAATCAGCATGCAAAGGTGGGTTGCCCCACGGTGGGCGCCAGAAATGTGTGTGTAAAAATTGTACCTGATCTGTAGACACAACACTTCAGTAAAACATTAGAGGTTAGTGATAATCAAAATTGTGCAAAATTGAAAACTATGTAACCAAGCGATTTACTGCCTTCTAATAGGTGCGAGATTGATGTTCTCAGATTGTAATCGAGATCAGTGACCTAGACGACACCTAAATGAAGGATTTGAATGCAAAAAATGGATATGAAATTGAATGCAATTAATCTATATTTTTGATATTTTCTATGCAATAAGAATGATAAAAACCGATATGAATCTATGCTAGATGAAATTGATATGCTATGAATTGATCTATCTAACAATGATATGCAAAGCTATGAAATTCTATGCTATGATATGAAAAATATGCAATTGAAATTGATCTTACAAAGCTTTGAATTCGCAAGTTGATTCTTTCAAGCTCCAATTGTGCAAATTCTCCAAATCTGATATGCTATGATTCCTGTAGAGTAAGTTTGCAATTTGCGAGATGATTGAGAGATGAATTATGAAGGGCTGAGCCTTGTTTTTATAGAAATCCAGGGCTTTGGAGGTGCATGAAAAAAAGTCATAAATCACTCAAATAACTCAGGTTGATTTTTGAGTTATTTTTAAATAAAAGATAATTAACTCACAAAAACATGCAAAAGCTAAGCTTTAACTCAAAATAGAGTTTAGCTTTAATTGATAATTGATAGTTGTTTGCTTTTATGATTGTGCATGTTTTATTTATGAATTAATTTAATAATAAAGTGATTTATTTCCAACTTAACTGCTTTTAAAAAATAAAATAATTGATTTATGGGTTAATCAATTATTTAATCAAACTTTTATTAAAAATTATATTATTAAATAATGACAACATGCTTTAATTAATTAAATAAGAATTTAATCAATTATTCATATGATATTAGATTTATTGTCAAAATTAAATAATACAATTAATAATAGATAGAATTAAATTTAATTACACAATTAAGTGGCAAATATTAAATCTAATTAATTAAATATGAAAATATTCAATTAATCAAACTTTAGGATAAATGTGATTTATTGCCAAATAATTATAAAATTAAAGATAATTATGACGATTAGGAATATTACTAGGAATATTCTCCGATGTAGAATTTAAGATAATCAATTATGATTCGATGATGTTTAGATGTGCCTTAGGTTAGGACTTCGATGTTGATTTCGTTCGATTTGTTGATGTAGGAGGTTAATGAACTTATAGCTCATTTTTGGGGTATTACAAAATTATATTAATAATTACATAATTAATTTTAAATAGCAAATGAACACCTCCATCGGCACTACGATGCACATCAGGGGCTTCATCATGTGGTGTAGGATCTGTATTATGATTAAGAGGCTGCATTGCAATGTCATGCACATTATTATAAAATATATTGTTGCTCAAGTATTCAATTTATAATATATTTTTTGGCATATTTACCTGTTCAACTGATGTAGGAGACTCTTGGTTTGGGCCAGTGGAAGGTTGGCGTAGGCGTTCAGCCATAGCTTGATAGCCTTCCTTGAAGGCAATTTTTTTTTGTTCTGTTGTGGCCTCTAAATTAAATTCAGAGCCTTGCATTTTTTTATTAAACAAAATTATTTTTTCTTTGTAATTCATTTATTGGTACTTACAATTCATGCTTTAACTTTGCAATATCCACTAGAGCCAAGTCTGTGCTGCCCAATCTTTTGCAGCCTGGCCTTTGTTGCCTTTGATGTGTTCTGCAACCTATGAAAAGTTTGAAATATGTTAGATGATATAGATATAAAGATCACTAATTAGTGCATTATTACATTGTACTAGTAGTTAATACTATTACATACCTTCTTGTCTCATTTGCTGGTGTAACTCCTCTTTGAGCATCCCGTTTCTCCTTTGCATCCAAAATAAACTCATTACAATCCCTCACTGAAATAAAGGGAGGACGCTCGTACTTTGGGTTTTGGACAAGACTTTTTCTATATGAGTCCCTCACAGTCTTCAGATGTTTGGCAGCTTTTTCTAAAAATTTCTTCTCCTCAAAAATATTACTACCAAACTCATGCTCTAAATCTTTAATGAGCTGATCTTTTAATTTTTTGTCTTGCAAGTTCCACCTTTTAAGAAAAAATAACAAAATTGTTAGAAAAATTAACTAAAGTTGTGTACCTTGAATATAGTAAAAGAAAAGACCTGAATGAAAGGAAAAATACTGTACCAATTAATAATATGAAAAAAAAATAGTGGGATAAGGTTAGTTCACTTATGGTGTTCCACCTTGTATGTATGGTGGGCCCGAATATCTTCAGTGTGAGGTCATAAAGCGTCTTATAAAATGAATCATTTCCTACAAAAAATGTCATGGGATAATCAATCCAAAACTTGTTATGAATAGGTAAATGCATGTTACAATATAAAAAATAATAATTTTAAAGTACCTGGAAGCTTAGGAAATTTTAAAGGCATCAATTCATTATCGTCAATCAACAATGACGTCTGCATAATTTTCGTGCTAGAAACACGGGTAGATCTAGGAAATGATAGTGAATTATCACCAATACATGTACTCTAATCTGTATCTGGCGTACCAAACGATGCCAGTGTAACTCCTACTCCACAAAATTAATCCACTATGAGATGCCTCCAAGATTAAAGTACAAATTATCAAATCATAATTAACACAAAACCAAATATAACAGAACAAGGATTTACTAGGCATAGACCGTGAAGGCGTCGATGTTTGCATGCCCCTTGTTGCCAACATTGCACTTGGAAATCTTGGATGGACATTCATCGACCTCCTAGGAGGAGTCGCCTGCACTTGATGCCCTGAACAATACATTGTTAGCAAAGACATTCTGAAATAATAAAAGTAAGAGTTAACTTAAGAAGTTTTTGAATGTTCCAAAGAAAAAATTCTTTGTAACTTGTCAACTAAAGGATTATTTTACCTAAGGCGGCCGGAGCTCTGCTAGTACCAGTCTCACCATGTTGTCCTTGACCAGGTTCTAGAGTTTCCAAAAAATCCTGTAATAAGAACACATATTACATATTTTACTTCACAACATAAAAGAGTATAAAATATAAACCTTTATTGAACTTTTTTTATAACTAAAGATTCATTACTGCTTACTTCATAAGGACATGCTTGCGCTTTCAATTCAGATAGCCTCTTTAGTATCTCCTCGGTTGGATTTGCTTCATCCAAAATTCTCATAATTTCTAAATTGATTTTTTTAAGTTTTTTCCTCAACATAATTGTTATATTAGGTGTTTCTACGATATCATCATCAGAAGGGGTAGCTATTACCTTTGTTGCTACAAGTGCTTTTCCCCTATCCTGAACATCAAATTGTGACAGGAATATCAGTAAAACTATCATAAAAACTGTAAAACCATAAATAAAATTACATAATAATATAACATTTTTCAACTATCTAATTTGTACAATTTCAATAAGGTTTACCATTGCTGAAGAATGGGTGAGAGGAGCATCTTCATGGCCTCTATCATGTGGGTGATCCATATCATCCTGTGACAAAGATTAAATATAAAAACTTCAGCGAACTAAAAGCAATAGACTTAGCAAAAAAAACTTATTAATAAAATGGTATATAGTACTTACCACCATTATGATAGTAACTTTGTTTGTATCTATGTGATTTAAATGGTAATCTATTAGCAGTTCTTCCCATGCACTTATTGATTTTATCGTACATACAAAAACTTGATTCCCCTCACGTGCCTCAAATATGCAATTGTAATTTGATCATTTTCTTTACATTGTATATAATTTGTTGATAGTGCATACCTATGCATACTTTTTTTATATTGAACAATCCGCATCCAATCATTGTAATTGTAACATAGACTGACATACTTGAATAATTCAACAACTTTGTTGTAACATACTTTTATCCCGTCCATGGAAAATAGGCTCAAACCATATAATGAGGATGGAGCTATGCGATATATCCTCTCATTAACACAAAAATCAATGTTAATTGGAGGCTTATTGGGTACCCATTCTTTATCAATATGTGTGTACCAAAAGGGCACCTTGATGTCACCTTTGGTCTCATCATCATAAGAACATGACCCCCCTTTAGCAAGGAAACATTGCATGTGTTTATCAAATTTTTTTCTAATCTTTTGACCTCTAGTTGATCTCCCCATTTTAGCTATACTTCATGTAGAACTTTCATCTACTATTCCCTCATTTCCCTCATTTGATGTAGATAGATCTGACAAGTACCTATTTGGTGGGTCCTGCAATCCATCAAATGAGATATTTTCATGTCCCCGCTTCAAATAAAATTTTGATAATATTAAAATAATATATATAGAATAATCAAGTCGTGACCCATACGTACGGTTCTTCTTTGTCTATACTTGGGAGATATAAACTATACTAAGTTGAAAGTGATTATATAATTATATGTCTATACGGTTCTTCTTTGTCTATATATACATTATATAATTATATAATATGTCTATTTATAACATACATGCTCAGTGATAAACAAGAAGAATATAAGAAAATTATGTCTATTTATTGACTTATACCTGCTGATCCATGTCACTGTGAATGATCCACGTCAAAGGGGTTAAATTTCCTGCATATGTTAATCATTTATCTTAAGTTAGCTAAAAATTACATGATACGTATGCTACAAATAACTTAGAAGACAACATGAACAATATGCAACATCGTAAACATGAACAAATTTACCTTATATATGTAATGCAAGATCGTCAACAGAAGGGGTGATGATGTCTGTAGTCAACTGTCTATTTGCAAAAAAGGTGATAATCAAACACAATATATATATGTATCAACAGTAATTAATTGAGCATCGTAAACAAAACATTGGTAATTATAAATCACATATGTTGTAATCATTAGAATTGAACACAATAAATATGTAATCATTACAATTGAAATCAATAAATCATGTCAATCATTTCATTGATCATTTAAATCATGTCATTGATCATCTTTTTCATCCATCTCATCATCATCATCATCATCACCACTATCATCATCGCCATCATCACCATCATCATCGCCATCATCACCATCACCATCATCATCATCATCATCATCATCATCATCATCATCATCATCATCACCATCATCACCATCATCTTGATCTTCATCATCTGTTTCTTCATCATCCTCAATATCTTCTTCTTCCATAACAATATACTTTATCGGCCTCCTCTTGGATCATGTCTAACAACAAATGACCAACTCTGTTTATGTGGAACCTCTGAGTAAAATACTTGCTCACATTGGCTTGGAAGAACATAGGGCTCATCTCCAACTAGCTCAAATGACCTTGCATTAATTGTTGTAAATCTATTATCATGTTGAATAACAGTTCTATCTGGATCATTTTGATTCAGTCGTAGCCTGTACCATTTCACGACGAATAGAAATACTTTGAAGGAGTTAAAGTCACATTCAATTATATCATCCAAGATGTCATAGTATCAATTTTGAGATTTTTGAGGATGTATGTCGTTTCTAGATGATATATTAGTGACCTCAAAAAATGCAGTTATCCCAGAATCACAAGTTTTTTTCATGTCATCCAACTTTTTTATGCGAAATTTATGGCCATGATAGTACATAGCTTTGTGGTGCTTGACTTGCAATTTTTCAAGCGTGTGAAAATTATTTGCATCGTGAGTTGATACGAAACATACAAGTCATGATCATTAATAAATTTGTATGTACCTCTCTACCTCTTAAACCATATGTTAGATCAATTACCATTGGCGTAACATTGGAATCTCCATTACGATGAGCTTCTCTAACCAATGAAGCAACACCTTCCCATGTTAATGAGAAACTATTTTGTTGACATCGTTCAATCCATACCATCATCCAATCAAGATTGTTTGCAATATACAAATGTATTGCATCCCACTCTCAACCAACTATATAAAAAAAATACATCAATTATAAATAAATTATATTGATTAACTACAATAACATCTTATATTTACCTCTCACTTTCCTCAATCTACCTTTGCCTATCAAGTACTCCCCTTCGAATTTGTTAATGGAGTTGGGATCCCAAATATGATCTACATGGATCTTTGCTGCAAACTTAAGAAGATATTCACTAATGTACACCGTGGTCTAGTATACCATATATCCCTCCACAATAGAACCCTCAGGATGTGCTCTCTATCGAACCAAGCCTTTCAAAAATTTCAAGTGCCTCTCAACCATCCACATTTACCTAGTTGGTACAGGTCCACACAATTCAATCTTCTCAACTTGATGTATGAGGTAGTGTTCTTGTGCATTGAAAATAGTTGAAGGTAGACACTTTTGCATTTCACACATAAAAAGAGGAATTTTTCTCTTCCAATATTTTATATCTTCTTTATTGATTTTTTTTTATGGCAACCACCTCATGTATTTTTCAAGATCATATATAACTTATTTAACACTGTTGGCGAAGTGGTGTGGGAGAGATAGAGGTAGAACATACTGCAATATTTGTAAAATGATCTTATCAATATTTTATAAAAGAATGCAATGAAAACTACATGCAGTATACAAATATATAGTGAATACAAAATAGCATGAATTACCTTAATAAATATATGCCAATTGTGTGTTTTCATCCTTGGCCCAAATTCACTTTTCTTTGATATGAGATCATTTATGTTCGCAGCAAATCCTATGGGACAGCGTATTTTTTTTATGACTTCTTTTATAGCATTGCTCTGCTGCTCCGACAATAACCAACTAAGGGCACTTGTATCAATCTGGTCTCCATTGTTATTTGATCGAATAACATTTTTCATTGCATGGTTGGATTCTTCAATGTCACTACAAATTTTGACAATTTTGTCTTTGTCATGCCTTCCATCCAAGATTTTCCATAATGTCTCTGTTACATTCTTTCCAATATGCATAGGATCAAAAAAATGCATGATAGGGAGTTGCTCATAGTACGGCAACCTACTAAATTATGTAGGATAACTTTTTAGTCCTTTTGGAAGTTGGTCATTAATGCCTTGACGACCTTCACGAGCATCAATTACATCATTAGTAAACAAAACACAATATCAAAATATAAATTTCAAACAAAAACTATCAAATGGAATGACATTACCTCGACGATTTATTTTATTGTATGCCAACTTCCATAGGCGAGGTGTCATTCTCCATGGCTTTGATGTAGTCTCTTCTTTCCCATTGAAAAGATGTTTTTCAGTAATTCAGTACTTATGATTTCTGTGGAGAAAGTGTATATTCTTATTGAACACCTGCTTTCCTAAACTTTTTGAATGACGAGATTTCATCTTTGGACCACAAACTGGACATGCAAATTTTTCCTTTGTCTGAAGACCTACAAGATCGTGTATAATGGGATTAAATATGTTAACTTTGTGTTAGCACTATAACATACCAAAAAAGAGGTGTTAAGAAAAGAACATACCACAAAAATATTTTAGCCCAGGGGCATCATGTATTGTCCATACAAGCATTACATGGAATTGAAATTGTCTTTGTCCTATTGGTCTAGAGATGCCATACATAGTGACCCCATTCCATAACACCATTAACTTGTCGATAAGGGGCTCAATATATACATTGATATCTTTAACTTGGTACTTACCTAGTTGAATGAACAAAAACATTACATAATTATTATGACCATTTTGATGGATTATTTATAATAAATTAATTTAGATGACTATTAAATGAAAAAATACCTAGAACAATCAGTGCCAACATTATGTGCTCCCTCTTTATGGACATCCAAGGAGGAATGCTATTATTGATAACAAAAACAGGCCACACCGAGTAAGTAGATCTCATCTCTCCAAACAGATTGACACCGTCCACTGCCAATGAAAGCTTGAGATTACAAGGTTCTTCTTTAAAGTGTGGCCATTTTTCCTCTATTTCCTTAAATGTCGAACCATCCGCAGGCATTCGCATAATGTCATCTTGACTTCTATTGTGTGCATGGTAATCCATAAATTGTGCCAAGCTATTGCACCTGAATAATCGTTGCAGATGTAGAATAATGGGAATAAACCGAAGAACCTTGTGAGGCACCTTTTTTGTTATTTGATCTGATTGATATCTACTAATATGACAAATAGGGCATTCTGTTGCAAATTCATGTTGTTTATGATATATAATATGATCATTCAGACATGCATGTATTGTTTGATACTCCATTCCAATATATTTCATAATGGCAGATAATTCTCGGTACGAGCGAGGTAGAATGTTTGATGGTGGTAACAAACACTCACCTATCAACCTATGACCAAAAATATAATTTGTTAATTAAAGAATATTAATTGCTACACGATTCACCCAATGTTAATTGTAAGGAAATTATGACTAAAATAATGAAAAAAGATGACATACCTTAACATACATGTCATTGCTACGTTAGATAAACCATTCATAACCTTCAAGTTCACCAATAACAATACAGCAGCAAGAAGAGTTGTTTGGGAGCCTTCATATAGGGGCTTGTGTGCCTTCTCAAGTATAGGTACATCAAGGTCTACGTCACCATCATCATCATCATCATCATCATCATCATCTTGATCATCGTGATCATCTTGATCATCATGATCTTCTTCATCATCATGGTCTTCTTCCATGAGATCATTACCTTCTACTTCTATTCACACCTCCATGTTCCCTCATTTGGAAATCCACATTCTCTAGATTGTCATGGTCCATAACATGAAATCCAGGGTGGTTGACCTATATGAAAATGATGACCTTATATTAACCATGACCATGATGTCATCATCAAATAATGTCTTATATATTTTATAAATTATTAAAATACATACCAATGGACGAAATTTGTTTCCCCCTTCAATGTGACCATGCTACCTACAATGTTCCTCAACTGTTTTGATTAGATATCTTCGAGTCTTTAATCCCTTACAAATTTTGCAAGGACAATAACATTTTTCATCACCTTTTCTTTTTAAGTTAGACCACAGTCTAGCAATTGTCTCCCTATTTTGTTGTGCATTGATATCGTCAGACATGGTCTTTCTTAAATGGAATGACTCGTTGGTGGAAGAAGGATGACTTGTTTGCAACCTACAGATTCTATATCAAGTGTGATCAAATTTAGAAATCCTTGCCAACATAGTTAGAAATCCATGGGCAGTGGTGATCAAATTTCTCAACACAACGGTTGCAATAAGAGCAATGCTTGGAACGTATAGGCCTGATTTGAAGAAATTAGCAAATAAAAAGTAACATGCAAAATGTTAAATTGAATGACATTTTATTATAGAGATAAATATTATCTAATTTGAAGAAACTATACCTAATACATGGTATTTAAAATTAAGGGCTCTCTAATAATAACTTAGATAAACTACCACATCCAATTCAAAAATATTCAAATAAGAAGAGATAACCTTACACTTAGATGAACGTGGCGGTGTATGGCATCTAAGCTTGATGACTCCTTGATAATGTATGTGTTTTATTACACATACGCATGCGCGCGCATGCACGCACACACTATTAGGGTGTCATCAAGTTTAAATGCCATACCACTATATTCATTGTAGTACATGGTATACCTTTAACTTGAATATTTTGGAGTTGCATGTGTTAGTTTACCTAATTTATATATGCATTATTAGGGAGACCTCCATTTTAAATGTAACAACTTAGGAGAGTCCTTCAACTTAGATCTCATGAGTTAGGGGTATCCCGTTTGGATTGGATGTGGTAATTTAATCAAATTATGTGCATAATATTGTGGAAATGTTTAGGTCTCGATGTCGTTAATTAAAGTGAGGATAGGAAATGAGCACAAGGGGTGGGTCAGTTTGATGGGATTTAGATAAGCATTAAAATTAGATTCAGCAATGAGCCAATAAAATTTATGATTAGAATTCCATTGTGTGCCCAATTGCTCACCTCATATTCTTTTAATTAAATTATAATAGATTATTTAACTTGAACAGTAAAGAATTATAAATATAAATGTATAACATATCTATTGAAAATTGAAACTCAAATCTCTGTTGTTTACATTGAATAAAGCAAAACTAAATTACATAATAATGTTAAAACCTTATGACTTATAATTTATTATTTGTACTGATTTCAATTAACTCAATACTCATGGAAGGTAACCAACTTTGGAAGCCTATTTGGTAGGTGTAGATGTGGGTAGGATGTATTTAGAGTTGGTGTTGGGAGACAAAGTATTGTAGTGAAGTTTTTTTATCAATAAAACTATATTTATTCTCTGTAATTTACTCTTTGTCTCGCAGTATAGTCCAGGAATAGTGAGTTCCTAGGATGGATTGAAACGTGTTTGGGATTGGTTCTCAATGTAAAAATATTGTATTAGTTATTGTTTACCTGTCCACGTCTTATTTTTACTATTTCATTACATTTTGAATTAGGAATATTGGACTGGTATTCCTAGGACAGCAACTGGTAGGGTACAATCAGTTTGGTAGTTTGAAGTTTTCTTTATGATGTTGTTAGTTCAAAGTCAAATCTAATATGGATGGTAGGAGGATAAAATAGAATACAATAGTTGTTAAAATAATGTGCTTTGGGCCACCACAAAATTCGTTCCTTAAATTATTATTATTATTATTATTTTTTGCCTCAAACAAATGTATTGAGAAATCAGCAAGTGTATTTTCCTAGCAAGAGTTAGAGAATCCAAATATAATAGCAAGCTCAACAAAAAAAATTTGAAAATATGAGAAATCTTGAAGTAGATGTTCAATAGTTTCTATATAACCTCTACATTCTAGAATATACCTATGAGAGCTCTGCCATCCACTTCTTTGAAGTGAATCCAAAGTTAAGACTTTATGATTAAGAGAGAGACACAAAAAAATGTCATTTTAAAAGGAATGTCAACCTTCCAAATTTGTTTCCACCACAACATATCTTTCCATTGAATAAAAAATAATATAGATTTACTTGACCAAGTTTCATAATAAACTTCAATCAATAATCTTTACTACCACAAAAATTAGTCCAATATATTAAGTTTTGATATTCATGTATGTTTTCTAGTCAAAATATCCATATAATCATTCCACATAGCTTTGTTGTGAGCAATGAAACCCAAAAGACTCCCTAATTCGTCCTTGTATCTAGATAATGGTAAATGCATGACCAATAGTTTATGGCATATCATAGCATATCATAAAATAATGTAGGTAAAGTATGGGGCTAGCCAAAAGAATAAAATATGTTAGGGGTATTTAGGACAAATTATCTAATTAGTTATATAAAGGTTCTTTATTCATTTATCCTTTGAACATAGGAGAGCAATTTAGATTGAGTTTTATTCAACATGTGTTGTCTCATTCATTATAATATGGACACTTGTCAAGCTCTCTTTTGATCTTCTTGTAGTATTTCTTTATTTTTTAGCACACAAGACAACAAAGTGGGGAGAGTTGAATAAATTGTATGATAAAACCTTAAATTTTTTACTACTTCATATGTCAAAATATTTACTTCATGAATCAGCAACAATGTAACAATGAAAGAATAACGAATTCTACACAATTGCACAAGTGAACACTAGATTTATATGGAAAACCTAGCTAGGGAAGAACCACAGTGAGAAAAGCCACAATATAGAATAATTTACATAAATTGTTTTACATCTAAAACACAAGGAAGAAACTACTCCCTGAAATAATGGATTTATGGTTATACCAAAGATATTTTAGTACTCAATTTTAATGATAAAATTTAGACGAGGCTACAACCTTAAAATATTACATGAAAATATTACATGAAGAACAAAAAAAAATATCCACCACAACAAATGTGTACCATTAGCAGCCTTTATCACACTACTTGAAACTTCAAACACTTTTGAATGTACATACCTTCAGCTCATTTCTTTCAATAATCATTTGGCATTTTTCTCACACACTTCACAATCAAACACACTTCCAAAAATTTCTCACATTCTAAATGATTTGATCTTTCATTATATCCTTTGCATGCTCAAACAAACTTTTCCAAGTCAACCACATTAAAATGTACGAACATGAAATGTAAGACGACCAAATATGTTGGCCCCAAAAACTTATACGATGAAGGGAAAGTGAAAGATAACCAACCCTAGAGATAAATGAAGCCCAAAACATATTGACACACATCTCAAATCTATTGTAAACTTCAAAATAGATCTACAATCAGTTTAGTTCATGCAAACAAACCTCTTATCCTCTTAATTATTTAGTTCAATCATCAAATAGTACCAGAACGGAATAAAGATGTCATCTTGACCATAAAGGAATATTATATGATATTAAACATTCCTTCAACACCATCAACGCACTGTCACATTAATTAGAACTTCCAAACCACATAAAGATATCTTCAAGAAAAGAGAAACAAAGAAAATCCATGAGCTAGACAAAGAACATGCCCGGTTTGACACCAGTCAAATGGAAATTGGTTTGCTTCAAGGATGAAGAGTTTTGGTGATGAAGTATGTAAGGGGGGAGCATTTATGAAGTGTTTATGTAGTTGTTTTAATTTGGGAATGAGTTTAGAGGACTGGTTCAGTAGACCCTAGGAAGTGGGCCTCTAGGAGTGAGGGTTTAGTGGCTAAGGCCATAGGTGAAGGGTGGAGACTTGGTCTGTTGAACCAGTCCTCCTAGGGCATCGCACGGCTTCCATCTCCTAGATTTTTGATGATCCAAACCTACATGATCAAAAAGAGCATCACACGCCTAGCAGATACCCATGGTGGAGGTGTGGGTTATGCCCGATAGTTTAGATAACCCTGGTATCGGGCCTAAGGAATAAGACTTGATCCTACCTAAATCTATCGATTTCTTAGTCCCGAACCTTTGCACCAATGCATGCCAATCTACTGTTACTTCGAAAGTTGCAGGAAATGGTTTCAATTTTATTGATTACAGCAAAAAATCACATCTAAATCCAACGATGGGAGCTTTTAATGGAGAGTAATTCATGACATACCTTTCATTCAAGTCTTAAACATGTTCCAGCTTCTAGCTATTCCTCCTTCACGCACGTTGCAATTATCTAATAATGAAATGAGGTTTGAAACCTTTTTTTTTTACTTTAAGTTATGCCCGTGTTGGTCAAAATTTCAACCAACACGGGCATGTATTAAAAAAAAAAAGCTTTCCTTCTATAATCCGACCAACCTAAACCTTTTTATTTGATGGTAGAATTGTTTAATCAAAAAATAAGGTCAAATGTACTAGTGCCTATGATTTGAATGAAGTTGTACTGTTTACTGAGAGTGATGATGTGGAAAGGGTTAGTGCATCAGGCTAGTAACTGACATTAGCCTCAATCTGGATGTCAAGGTAGAGGATGATAAACATCAAGAGGGTGTTCGAGAAGAAGCTTACATTGTCCTCTTCAAATGCCACAAGAATGGGAGCTAGAAATTGAAGATCACTCCATTTTGTATGTTTCGTATTTGACTACATTATGGGGAAACATTTTTCTTGGTTATGGTTAAATGTAAATGAATTAATTTTATAGTAAAAGTAATGCTTTCATAAAGGGTTTGGAAACCAATTTCACAATTCAGATTGCTTGTAACATTTAATTCAAAATTATAACGTGTCCTCAAATTTTTAGTTTACATTGATTTGAATACCAAAGTTGGTTCTAAAAACTTTTGGAGACTAATCTAACAATTCATATCGCTTGATATTGGAGACTTTTATTAAAAATTCTAAATTAGTTCTGAGAAGTTTTGGTCTTACACTGGTCTACAAATGGACCCCAAATTCACATTATTTAAACCTTTGTTCATCATATATAATGTGTCTCTAGACTTTAATCTTACAACTATCTTGAGGCCAAGGCTTTGTTCTAGAAAACAGAGTGGGGAAAATAAAAGAGCTAATAGTTGGCATATCTGGAATGTTTTGTGCATTGTGTTTTGATCTCTCTTAAATGGTATTTGCATATAGATATAGTTGGTAGAATACAACTAAAATAATTTGGATGAATCATTTATTTGGACCCTAAGTGCAGATGTTGGGAATATTGGGTATCAATGCCTCGGGTCGGTGAACAACATCCGTCTAAATATCGATGCAAAACAAGCTAATGGTGAAGATAGTGGAATCCATGATGGAAATGAGCTCATTCTCTTCAGCTCGAAGAACCAAAGCAATCAGAAATGAAATTTGTAGCCCTTTAATTGTAAGTATATTGTAATTCAAATGTAGATTGAAATTTAGTTCGGGTCTCTATTTTACTGCCAATTGATCCATGCAAGATTAAGAGGTATTTTTTGGAGTTTGGTAAACATTCTTCTTGTAGGTATACTTAGGTTTGATTTGATTTGATTTATCTCAAACATAGTTGAAATAGTCTATTTTCAATGTCTTTGGTTTTGTATGCAGAGAGGAAATATTATACACTATACAAATGTTAAAGCAGGGTAAATAAAGGAGCAATAGCTTACATTTGCATTTTTCCAAATGCACTATTCAGTGCATCACAAGCATATATGTATACATAGTGTATGTCTAGCTCATGTTGTGATGAAATGAAAGTAGGCAAGTAGGCCCTAGGCCTTATTAGATGTAAAAAAACACATTGTGTATTATGATTGATGTTGAATTTATCGATACATCTTTTGATAAAGCATCAATTTTATATTTTCTTGTGCGAAAAATCATGTTTAAGCATTATACTAAACATATGGTTAAAATCCTGATCATTTTACATTATATTGAGAATAGGTGGTTAATGTTGTTTTTTAATGAAATCAAACAGTGAGTATGTCTGATTTGCCAACAACCCATATATATTTTAAGAAATCTTTATGAACTAATTATTTTTATATTGTGACTGCTTTCCCAGTAGTCATACATATTTTAAGAAAATATTTCTAAACTAAAATGTGATATTGTGATACAGTCTTTTATTTAAATCATTCTTCTTCATGAGGTATTGAAGAAGGTACTAAGGAAGTTTTGTCCAAGGTAGGGATTATGGAATTCTACAGAAAGGACCTTTCCCATTTCATGACGCCTAATTCTATGATTTTCATGTAGGAATGCCCAAGACTTCATCTAGAAAAAACCAAAAACTTTCTCTCAAGGAACGGCTAAAAACTTATCTAATCTTTCCTCTGAAGCTAGAAGTAGAATTTGAAGAAAGGAAATTGGCAAACCAAGTGAAGGGATTAAGCTTCTTGATGGAGATTTAATTTAAACAAACTTGTTGGGGTGTTCAGTTTGACATCATTACTCTTAGGCTTTTGTGAGCAAGAGTATCATGAGTGCTAGTAATTTCATGTATGTTGAATCCATTCTATAGATACCTAAATCCAAGGTCCATTTCATTGCACACCACTGCTACTATTTTTCCAAGGAAGGAGGAAATACCCTTCATCAAGATGCCCAATTTTTAATATTTTAGGCAATCTACAATAAATGATTATATGGTCTTAAGGTTGAGGGAGAGATATTTTTAGGATTGGTGTTTGTTTATTATTTTCATTTCTCCAAATAGTGAAAAGATGTCTCTCACATCCAGTTGAATGTACTCCCAATATTTTTAGTGTCAGTTATAGTAAATAGAATTATTTATGTTTGTATTAGATTATATGTGGGTTCAAGATGAATGAATTCTTTATGCTTATATTTCTATTTGTGGGCTCAGAATCAACTTCATATGGAAAATGCTATATGGATTCTCTTCCACTGAGAAGACAAAAATAAGAGATTCATATGCCATAGAAAAGGAAATAAAAATTTATGACATTTATGTTGATCGTGTCTTCAAAAATATAAAAGTGAAACACAACTTATGATGTTTCAAATATTGATCACATCTTTCAAAAAAATGGAATATAAAACACATTTTCTTTGAATGTGTCTATTGATGAATGTAAACCTTTTTTCTATCAAATGTAATTATTTTAAATTATGCCACTAGATGTAATTATTGTAATTTATTCTATTGGACCTAATTAGATTATGTCAATTCATGTGATTACTATAAGTTATACCAGTAGGCATAAGTACTATAAGTTATGCCACTTGCCGTAATTTTTGTAAGTTATGCCAATGAACGTCATTATTGTTAGTTATGCCACTGGACTTAGTTATTGTAAGTTATGCCATTGGACGTAATCAATGATATATTACTGTGAGGTTTATATCTTTAGTATCTTGTCTTTCAATTTTATTTATTACAGTCTCTTCTTGGGTTTGCCGCTTCTAGATTTTGGTGAAGGAAATTGGGAGCCTAGTCTATTTTTGTTTTTTTAAGAAATGCGGGCTAATCTAGATCCTAAAGTGGCAGAAGGGGTGAAGAGAGGACTAGATATATTTATTTTTGTGCAAGATTAGCTTGATCTTCTTCAAGCACTAGAGTTTCACTCATTGCCTCACCATTAAGTGTATATTTTTACTAACTCTTCAAAAATCTAATTGCCTATCAAGGATTGCGCTAATTATCTACAAAATTTTGAATCTTTATCTCACACATCTCTATTATTTGTTTCACTAGTGAGATTGTGGTGCAATAATTTATCTTTTGGTCAGAGAGTTCTGAGTCTGGCATCACCAAGGGATTAGGAACATGCTCGATTACATCCACTTGGCAATGGGGGATAACTTGTTGATGGGTAGAAACCATAAGAGGATCATTATTATAGTGACTTTTTTTGGGCGAGGAAATATCGGTGCAAGGTTTATTCCCAAAAGAAGGGAAGGTAGACCAAGGGTTTTCCAAAGACCAGAGGACAGTTGATTCTATGAAGGCAATATTTGCTGGCCAATTTTATGCAACCCAATTTTTGAAACCAAACTCCATGTTTAAAAATGACATTGATTAAATGATGTTTGGTATTTCCCTAAACCTTGAATTATTTTCCTCAAGTAATCATTGAAATGTTTGTACTCAAAAGGTGAATTTGGCAAAACATTATCCAATAAAAAAATGGAGGTCTTTTTACATGATCTAATTCTAAATATGGAGACCAAGAATTAGTGAAAATGAGTGAATCCCCTATAAATAAAGGACTATTTTCAAGAAAATTTACCCTTCTTGTTTGGCTATTGAAAAAAAAAAACACTAGATTATCTGATAGCATTAAATTTTCTGATACATATAGCCAAAAATCAAGGATTCAATCTTGTAAAGTTGAGAAATACATATCCTTGATCCTTAGCTTTCTCCTATAGCTTTAAAACTTGAGAGGCTAAGTGAGCACTTTGAAAATCTAAATGTGGGTAAAATTTTCCTCAGGGACTTCTACATAGTTGGAGAGAGCTATGCAAGTATGTCACTTTGAAAATCCCCATAATTGTTTTTCTGAATTAGATAGTCTATGATTTGAACTAACCACCACATGAGCTATCAATATACACAAATCATAAATCCTAACACATTCATCCAAAGTGGATGTTGCTATGTACAAGACTTCCTTATACAATGAAACATATTTGTAGAATGACACTTTAATACACTTCCATTATGTAAAGCTTCAAATATGCTTTCACATAAAAGACCTATCGGTGTTTCCTTGCACCTTCTTTTGGTACAAGTGCTAGTTGTAGATATTAGTAAATTGTGGAATGATATTAAAACCATTAGTAAGATTTTTAATAATTTTTTCTATATTGAATGTTGCTAAAACCATTTATAACAGGAACCTTCACCTGTTTTGTAAAGTTTGTGGTTTAATTGATGGTGGATGCCTATTTTATGGAGTTGTGAGACATTTTTTCCTTCCACTAATTATGCAAAAGGGAAAACATCGGATAAGGATAAGCAACTCATATTGTTTGATTTGTGGGGTTGATTGAGATACAGGTTTTGAATTGTTTAATGGAGCAAACGAGAGGAAAAGATAAAGAATATATGAAAATGGAGATGGGTACAAAGAATTTTCATCTTTAATTGATATAATACAAGACATGCACAAAGATTTTAGACAGAAGAGAATGGGCTTTCCAAAGATTTTTGTTGAAAATGTGGGTGCCCATGATATCAAGAGGAAGTCTTTTTGGAAGCCTTCATTTAAATGGGGGGATTTTTCTGGCTTTGTTAGTAAAGATACAACTTTTTGCTACTCTTCCTCTGTAGGTCTGGCAGGTACTAAATAAATTGATTTGTTGTTAATGGGAAAGAGTTTTAAGATATTCATTTAGTCTTCACTATTCTTAGAAGAAATTAGAGCAAGCATTATTGCATCAAAATTACATGAAGTTGCAAATGTGAGACTTGAAGTTGCAAAAGTGAGACACATTGTTTGTGGTCTCCATGTTGCAATTCCTTTCGTTCTGATGAATCAAACAATATGTTCTTCCCATCATAAGAATTGATGTCTTTTTTTTATTTCCATATGACAAAAAATTGAGGGGTTTGCACAAGAGGCTTTTGTGAATTTGTGTACACTGTGTTGCATGCTAAGCATTGTTGATAAAAAAATTTGGGAATTTTCTGTTGGGTTGTATCAAAATGCAGGGGACCTAAACTTAAAAATTGTTTGTGGATTATCCATTTTGAATGGCATTGTTGCTTGGATGCCATGAAATTATTGATTGGATGACGCGTGGGCTATAACAATTACATTTTGGGTTTTTTTCCTAGGATGAATGGACATGTATTGTTAGAAGGGTTCATTTGGGTTAAAGTGGTCATTTGGGAGCCTTAGTTTGTGATATATTATCTTGGATTTTTAATTTCAAGGAATTATTGCCTGGGTGAGATCAACATGTTGATTGAATATTCTTTAGCCAATACCCATTTTGTTTCCTAAGATTAATGGAGTTGTAGGGTTTGGAGATGTTGGGTTCTTCACCTCGAAGGATCTTTGCCCCGACTTGATTTAGGATTATTGTGTGCATAAATTAAACTCTTTGGGTTCATGTTTTTCTAGTAAGAATGATGACCTCTGGTATTGTCCTAAGCCCTGTGAAGGAGGAGTTTCTTCATACTCCAGGAAGCCTTCGATACGTATAGAAAAATCTAATGACAAATCAAAACATAATTTGACTTTTAATGTTTGCTAATGCTCACCAAATCAAATTTCTATGATAGAATCTCGCGATCTTGTCGATTGAGAGTTTTAGGTTGCAAGAGTCACTATATCATTTCACGTTTTGGATGATCGATTCGATAATAAACACAATCTTTTGTATATTGTTTCTCATTTATTTTTATGAAGTTTACCATTCATTATATGTTGGTAACATAAACTCGATAAAAAAATTATGCGTGACTTTCAAATTGTGCCTTACGTATCTGTATGCAACAATCACTCCTTGAAGTTTAAAATATAATCAAGGGTTGGGAAATGCTACCCTGTGATCATCAATAAAATGCTAAACTTTTACATGAATTGTTCAAATTGTGACTTTTCTTAATATTGCAGATCAAACTATATGTATAAACAGCCCATTTGTCTTAATAAAAGCTACGATAAAATTGTGCTCCCATTATTTCCTTACAGTGTTATATTTTCCAAAATTTTCCTCTGGAATCTTAAAAAGGGCCAATATAGTTTCTCTAGTCACAGAAAATAGGGTTTGACCTCAACATTCATTATGAATTTAGACCTAACATCATAATGATTTATGCACTACTGAATTAATTATGGACTCACTACCACTAAAGGGAAAACCACAGCTTCAAATAACCCACTAGACAAGAATTCTAGACTAAAATCTTTTGCTGTGGAATCTGTGAGATTGCCAACCATTTTCTCTACTTCAACCCATAACAAGTTAGTGTCCGCAATTATCAGAGCATGACATTCCAGGTTTGTAGAATTTCTGAAGAAATGCATACTAGACCTCATTTTCTCTTCTCGAAATCAAATAGGAAACAACACCCCCCTTGGAAAAACACTACCATGCAGGAACAAGAAACAAAAAGAGGGCTTTTAGTAGCTACCTGTGTTTCATCGACTTAATAAAATAACTTCCTTCTTCCGCTGTCGAGACTCCAAAAATTTGTAATGGAAAGAAGAGAGTTACAGGGATACTTATAATTTAAAAATCATACTAGAGTGTCGACTTGGGTGGCATTAAATAATGCCATTGATTAGAGTGAGGTGAAAAATGATGATTTGACAATAACCTACCACCAAAACTCAACAACCTTTCGGAAGATCATTATCTTTCTTTAAATGTCATGCCTTCACTCGTGCTTAAAATAACTTTCGTAGTAATTCAAATCATTAGTTCAGATTCACCCCGTGATTTCTATCTTTTCAAAATTGTCCATACTTCAAACCAACAATAACTTCACTGCCCATTTACATTGTCCACCTCATCGGCTATCAAATCACTTCTTGATTTTATCATTTTTTCCCCTTGAACTCCTTTGAACTACTTCGAACCATAGCTCAAAGACGTTTGAAGTGGTTCACCGCTGAATGATGATGTAGACCAAGGTCCCACCTGCATAAACCAACATTAGAAAAACAAAACCTAATTGAACTACTTTGAACTACTTTGAACCGGAGTTCAAAGAGGTTCAAAGAAGTTCAAAAGGAAAATGTTGGGGACCAAACGAAACTTGACCCGTGAATACCAACTTTAAAGAAGATAGTTTCAGAAGTTACATTAGTTGACTCAAAGGTTAGGTGGACCTTGAAAAGTTGGTGACACAAAATTGCAAAGGAAGGACGTTGAACTAGGCTTTGAAGGAATGAACAAAGGGTCAAAGATACTTTTACATGGCAACTCTAAATGACCCTAACACATACAAATATCAGAAAGCTACCAGAAATAGAACACGAACTGGGTAGATGGTGAATTATTTTCAATGATCAAGATCCTTCAAAGGAAAATGAAGGAGAAATGTAGGATTCCTGAGGAGTTAGTTGAGAAATACAAAGAAATAATTTGTTTCATGGTTGAAACTGGTTGTGTGTGCTTTGAAGCAGTTGAGCCTAGAAAGAAATGGTGCTACCATATGGGGTATGAGGTTAGTGTTGAGGTTCTTACAATGGAATTTGAACATGTATTAGCATCTGAAATTAATACATCCGAAGAAAGATGCAGAACTTACTTGCAAAAGTCAGCAAAGGTCAGAGAGGAACAAGATAAAGGAACAAGGAAGAGAAAGATAGAGAAGATGGTAGATGACATAGCTGCGAAGGTAGGAATCACAAGGGGACAATTAAAGGAGGTAAGGAAAAAGATGATAGAAGGGTCTTCTATCGTGGAAATTGAAGCACCTCAACCTCCTGAAGCAGAAAAGATAGTAAGTCCCACTTCTGATATAATAGATTTATCAACTGTCCCTGAGAAGGTAGCAAATGAAGATGCACCTATGAGCACACCTATGAGATCTACAAGATTAAACAGACCCAGCAGCCCAACGAAACAAAATGGAGAAGTAGAAGCAAAGAAGAAAGAAGAGAAAGTAGAACAGGAGAAGGCAGAAACCCTATGGAAGCCATATATAAAAATGTTGCAAAAAAGGATAATAAGAGATGGAAATTTGAAGACATTGAATAGATAATATGAAAGGTATGACTCTGATAATCAAGTAGTGATTGAAGATATAGTGATTGAGTACTTTCTAGTTTAAAAGAAAAAAATGTTAGATTTTGAAGCCAACATTCCTAAAGACCTGTATAGAAAATTGGAAATCAGAAAGCAATTGGCTCATTCAGAAGATGAAACATTAACACATAAATCAATTGATGATATGTTGTCTGTAGTGTCTGTACAAGAAAGGGATATAATCATTAAAGAGCTTAAACCTCTATTGAGAACTAAGGCCAGACTTGTAAAGATTATGGCAAGAAAATATGATGAGATAATTGAAGACACACAGAAGGCATTGGATCAAATTCTTATGACCGACATGCCTAAGAAGTCTTCACCTCCCAAAGATACCAAGCCTACACCTTTAGGAATAGGAGAAATCTCTAAGGAAGCTAAGGAGAGTACACAAGCAAATAAAGTGGACAAGCAACCAGACTTCTTTGTTTCTTATGTATCTATATCACTTGACACCTCACTTGATGTGAATGATCCTTTTCAAGGAAATCTGGATAGTGCGATGACATTAGAAGAGGAAGGACATAAAGAGGAAGAACAAAAAGAAGAAAAAAAAGAAGAGAAAGAACAAAAGAAGGAAAAACAACAAGAGGAAGAATATGTAGAAGAGATAGGAGCAGAAAAAGAAGAAGAGGTAAGAGTTGAGCTCAAACAAGAACCTGACTCCTCCTCCACCTTATTGTTGGAAAGTATGGCCAAACTAGTAAGCACTGATGTGGAAAGCATGGATGAAGATGAGCTAATGAGATTATCATTCATAGCTTTTTCTAAAGCAAAGGAAAGGTCATAACAAAAGGGGGATAAGAAAGTAAAGGTGATTTCTAGGGCAGTAGAGACTGTGAATAAAATACTCCCTACACCTCTTAAATTTCAAGGAAAGCATGATGCTAAGAACTTGAACATGGAACTGGACAACTTTGACAACCATTATGAGTCACTATTGAAGATTATAGAGGATAAAGCTGAGAAGAGATATGTTGAAAAGAAGTTGAAGTAAGTCTGCCAGTCTATCTCATGGGACTTGGGCATTCTGAAAGCAACTACTATTAAAGCCAAAAGTTGTGTTGCACAAGGAAGAAATGTATATAGTTATTGCATCAATCCTATCAGACATATTAATAATATTGATGACATTATAGCTAAGGATAGGGCTACGTTAGACAAGATGATGGATAGTTGTGAGACCTCTTCACAATCTATATCAGAAATGGATAAGCAAACATCCAAACTTTTGGATAAAATAAATGTTTTGGATAAAGAGAAAGGGAGAGTAGTTGCAAGATTTGGTTTTCTAAAGAGTTTAATCACTCCTAAGCTATCAAATCTTGAACCTCTTCTCATTGAGATCGAAAAGATTGAGGAGTCAATGAACTCTATACCCAGTGAGTTGAAGGCAACAGAGACTGCATCTTATACACTAAATTGACCAATCCATGTTATTGAACCACTGATTAAGTCATGGAATGAGGAAGTAAAGACCTTGGAAGATTCCTTCCAAGATATTCTAAAATTGGTGAGCAAGCACTAAGTCCTAAACCTTTGAAATTTTGTTTTTTGTATGTACCTTTTCCATTTATGTCAAAGGGGGAGAAGAAGAGAAGAGAAAAATGAGAAGAAGAAAATTGTAAATGAAAAAAAGGAAGAGAGAAAAAAAGAGAAGAAGAATATGTATATGTACATGGGAAAAGAAAAGTAGAAGGAAGATAGTGTTTTGGACACTTAAGTCATTTTTTGCTAAGTGTTGCCATCAATGCCAAAGGGAGAGATTATTGGCAAGTGATGTTTTGAGAGCACTATGGATCACTTAAGGGTTGTCATTTATGGCAACACTTATGTTATAGTGATTGCATGAAGTGGGTATAAGTGTTGGAGACACAATTATGAAAATGACTAAGTACAAAATCAGATTTACAATAAACTATTGTACTATTTCGGTCAGCAAAGATGGTACATGTTATATTATAGCTTGCAAACTTAGAGAAAAACATCTTGGGATATGTAGGACCTTCAGTTAAGGTCCCACATGTTTTGGTATTGATATCAGCAAGTTACTGTAATATAAAGGTATGTAAAGACATTGGATCAGTGAAACAGGATATATGAACAGTCGCGTTGATTAAGGGAAGGATAGATAGAATGGTAACGTGCTAAGTCAGATGAATATTGTATATTGCCAACACTTTGGTACAATATAAGATCACCGACTCAGTATTTATCATTTGTATAAGTAATTATAATGTTTTTTGTTGTATTTGAGAGCCGAGTGGATGACAGAATATATATAAATAAAGAGTGTTTTGTGGAAGCGATAAGTGTGAAAGTAATGTATGAGATATGGATGCAAATTTGGGATATTAGTAATGGTTGATAGCAGATGTGAGATCAGAGATTGACATAGGTATAACTAGCACTATAAAAACATAGAAGATGCTTATATTGTTCACTCTTGAAGAACACTTTTGTTACTGAATTATTGATTGTAAGAGTTGTAAGCTCAGTATACCTTTAACATATTTTTTGTATACCCTTAACAGGGTTTCTATTCCTCTAACAAGGAAATGTACTATGTAATACTCAACTCCTAACATGGCTAGATCTCCTAACACAGATTCTATATTACATAGTACATAGTTGTGGATACTATCCCCACCGGGGTTTTCCCTTGGCATGGGTTTCCTCGAAAACAAATAATGGTGTTATGAGTTATGAGTTATGAGTTATGTGTTATGTGTTTATGTTCTTTTCATTTATACATTCATATGGTTTAGTTGCAATTGGTTTAAGTTTAAATTGAAGTGTTGTAATACTGATTCACCCCCCCTCTCAGTATTACTTAATCCTAACAAAACAAGGGTTTAATATTTGTGAAAGGAGAACGCTCCAAGTTTGGTCGAGACAAGCCTAAATCCAAAAGACATAAGAGCAAGTAAAAGAATAAGAACAAAGCTAAAGATCAGAAAGACAAGGCCAAGAAGAAGAAAGGACAAAATAACAAAGATAGAAGACATAAGTGCAAGGCCAAGAAAAGGAACAAGAGCAAGAAGACTTTGGTAAGAAGACCTAAACCTCTTAATTTTAGTGGTAAGTGTTTTTATTGTGGAAAGTTGGACATTAAGCCTTAGATTGTAGAAGGAAAACTCACTTTCCTAGAGGCAAAATAAATAAGCATGTTTTATGGATACTCAGTAATATGAGAAGGATGAGTGATACTGTCACTAAGAAAATAGGTGGATGTCCATGTTCTATGATGAGGAATGAAGAAAATAGATAGAAGATTATCATAGGTCTCAGATGCAACATGTCTACACAGATTTCCAAATACTGTAGAGACATACACGTAGATGAGTATGGCCCAGTAAGAATAGACAAGAATATATGCAATAAAATGTTGAGGTCAAGAATGTGGGGAAGAGTGATGAGGAAAAGAAACAAGTGACTAGGAAAGGTTAGAACTAATAAGGTATAGAGTGAGAAGACAAGGGTAAACATAAAGAGGATAGAGAAAAGGAGAAGGAGAAGAAACTTGGTAAGAGACAAAAGTGTAGAAATTGGGTCAAGAGAAAGAAAAGAAAGGAGATTGTCAGAAAAGAGTCTAGTCTTCTAGACAAATGGGTAATAACCCATTCCGATCATAACTAAGATGCAAGAGATTGCATTAATCCAATATATGCTTTAAAAAATAATCTTACAATTGGCGATGTATAAAGGTTTGTACTCAGGGGCAATATTTAGCATGACAAGTTAGATGTTCGATTTTGATGTGTTATGATATGTAATTAGATGTATTTAGTGGCCAGAGAAGGTGATACATATTTTCCGTTGATGTCAAAGGGGGAGAGAAGAACATATGTGAAAAATAATCAGGTGTGAAGACCAAGAGAAGATGTGAAGAGAAAGTTTTATATACTTGCACATAAGAAAAAGCTTTAGAAGAGGAAGTGTACATCCAAGGGGGAGAAATCAATAGAGAGAAGTGTATGCAATCAGATTGGAACCAAGGAGATCTTGTTCCCAGGGAGAGTAGAGATAGAGTAGAGGTGAGACAAGTAGAGATACTATTGGTTTTTTATTGCATTTTTGTTTTATTATTTTTCTCATCACATGTTGCCATCAATGCCAAAGGGGGAGATTGTTGGAAAGTTGGATGTGGTTTAATTGATGCCAAAATGTCTACTATGATGTTTGAAAGTCTAGTGTGAAGTTTGGATGTTTTGATATCCGATGTGAAGTTTGGATGGCAAATATGCAGTTTTTCCAGTAATGCAATATGTTTAGATGAATGGTGAAGGAAGGTTACTGAAGATGAGGATTCACGCACCCCATGGGATGATGCAGAGGTTGTCTACATGTTTCATGTCAATTTTTGAACCATTGGCTAATATATGCAATAAGGAATCCTTCATAAATGGTGAAAATTATTTGGAAAAGATGTATCTGACATCTAGATAAGTGTTTTATCAAAGAAGATTTTGACTATTATGTATGCAAAACATAAAGATTCTATTTAATTGAACATGTAATAGCTACTACAAATATTTAGAAAATACAAGAAAATCAATATGATAGACAAAACATCATTAAACAAAATATTAACATAACAAATGCAAAATGCATTGAATAGAAATAAAATCAACTTCACTGTATTAATTATGTGCGAACTATAAAACTCACTAATTTCCAGAGCATAGAGATCTGTGAGTGTTTGAAAATAGTATATATGAAGATATACGCTTACTAGTTACACTCTATATTGGCACCAGAAAGATTAAAGAAATCAAGCAACCTAAGATTAAAGAAATCGAGCAGCCTAAGACTAAATTCAAATGCTTGCTTATTACCTGGATTGTTAGCTTTGAATTTGACACTGGTCCATCTATTAACGGTAACCCCTACAATATTGCACAAGTTGCACGAACAAGAAAGAAGTCGGGATATCATGTTCCAAATTATGGCTCATGCATATTGGTCTATACATGTTGTTCTCTTCTTTTTTATAAAAAAATGCCCTCTCAATCTCGTTACTCACTGAATGAGAGATAAATCAAATAGAAACTAACCGAATGAGAGATAAATAAAACAAAAAATTACTTACAAATTAGAGATAAATGAAACGAAAACTCAATTCACATTGAAGGCTTACCTAGATAAACAAATCGATTCAATGTGAGTATGCTCGGGTTCATGTTCCCCTGTCTCGGTGGATCCCTCTTCCCTATTTCGTTTATTTTTGATCCCTTTAAGCTCTTAGAGGAATTTCCTGTAAAGACCGGAGAACGACTGGGTTGATTTTTCATAATTAATTGTAGCGGCTGAATCAGTCTTCCACAATTAAATGTAACCACCCTTCGTGTGAGTAGTCTCCACATAATGAAGTGACAACGCTTCGTGTGATCTGAGTCGTCTCTACATAATGAAGTGTAACTGAATATGAACCATTTCTTTTTTATTTACATGGAAAATGCCAAGTATATTCTCCATCGTATGGTTGTATAGACACTTCTCTACATATTTATTTTTAAGTACAAATATAAATAATTTATTTAATTGATTCAATATTATTTTCAAATTTACTTTTACATTTTGAATTGGCGAGATTATAATTTAAGAATAAAATTTTGAATCGAATGTGCTCGCTTATTTCTTTATAACCGTTGGTAAAAACAAAAAAAATAAAACTGAAAAAAGCAGAAAAACAAAGTTATCTCTTTATGACCGTGGGAAAAAACAGCAAAAAATGAAAAAAAAAGCAGAAAAACAAAGTTATCATTTATGTCTAATTTATGCTTTCAATTTTACTCTTATATAACAGGAGAAGCTCTGAGGGTTTTCACTTGTATATAACCCCATTGGTTGTGATCTTTTGAAGTACAGGGGGGAATTGTATTCTGGATGATGTGCAGCGCTATGTTGATGATGACGCAAATTTCAGACTTATCAATACTTAATCAAGGGATTCTGTAACTCCCAGGTTTTCTTCTTTTGTTATAAGTTATGCTTGTATACAGATCAATACCTGTTATGGCATTTTCATTTTGCAGTTCGCTTGCGATATAAATTTTTATTGCACCTTCCTATGGACACTGGGTTTGAGGTTTTATGTTTCAGACACGATCATTCATTCAGTTATTTTTTATTTTAAAATAAGCATTGTTTTGCACGAGGCATTCAGACCCTAGGGTTCATGTCCCACTGAATTGATATATAAATTGAGGGTTTCTTTAAATTATATTTAATTAGTCTTGATATTTTAAGTATATTTGCCCAAAAACACTTCTCTTTCTATCATAGAGAACAGTCCGACACCTCATTCCAAATCCTCTGCAATTTTTCTCAAGGTATTTAACAGATTCAACTTACATTTAATCATAATATGAAGAATCATAATCATATTTTTGAAAATCTAGTTAAGAATTTAGGGGAAACAAACATGAGCCATGAAGAGAAATTTTGCTTAGGGTTTAACCTGGAAAAGTGCAGCGGTGCAAGCAGAATAAACCATAATCCGTGTGAAAGCGTATCCGAACAAGTTGGGGAATCCACCTCCTGCAGGCTTTAAGCGTATGCGAAAGGGTTAGTAGCCGAATCCACCTCCTACAGGCTTTAAGGCCTGTATTCAACAAATTCCAAATCCTCTGCAATTTTGCTCAAGGTATTCAACTTACCATTGACTCATGGGATGGCCAGGTATTCCCTCATCAGTTGGCTATATCTTATCATTTTCATCTCTTCACTTGACAAAAATTAGCTAAGATTTATATAGAACTTGCTAGAGCTTATTTCTTAAAGTAAATACCCTGCATTCTACCCTTATCTAATGTTAATCGATATAGATTTGAAAACCATTTTTATTTACTTCTCTTCCCAATAGCTCAAATAGGCTTACAACCAACCAGCATGATGACATCACAGTCCATTGTGATGAGATGAGATGTTCTGGATGTAACTGTTTGTTACTTATATCCAGAACCTCTCACTTATGTTTTGGAAAATTAGATGGGTTCAGATTCAAACTTAGAACAATCCTCTTCTCATTGGTCTTCTTTTGAACCAGGCTGAGGTCCAAGACAGCTATCCATCCCATGGACAGCTAAACAGCCGCTCCACTTTGCCTTCAACGATAAGTTCTGGCTGTAGAATAATATCCCTCAAAGAGTAGATCTGGCTGTAGAATATAACAAGTAATCCACTAATATGAATAATTTTATTTGCAATAATATTGTTCAATTATCAAACAAGAGGTTAAACATATTTATCTTATTGGTAGCCATTAAGAAATGCTCTCAAGGACTGAAGATTCAAAAAAGTGTTTGCTCCAAATACAGGGGATTGTAATTCTCTGTACTGTTTCAAATGTGCACCAACACCACAAGGTGAATAAAATCTAATAGCTGTAATAGGCCATTTGTACAGTCTATCAACCCATAGGTGCCTAGTGTAGCCAATCCTCTTCCTTATTAATGAAGGGAAATCAGTGAGATTGGCATGGAATTCACAATAAGAAGCCAACACAATTTGTGGAGATGTAAAATACTGAAGAATCCATTAACTATTGTATCTATGTTTTCAATTTATAGCAATACTCAAGTATTTACTCTGAATTTTGGAATGAATAAAGTACGACTGTCTTCTTAAGCTTTATGCAGTTGGGAAGGGGCAGTGCAATAGACAGAGACCCTTTGTGGTGAGGCCTTCGGTCCAGGTCAGATTTATATGCTGACGTAGGTGATTTAGCTGTGAAATTTGCTTTCCATTCATCTTTCCAATGCAGAAATTTCTTCAAGCACATAGAAATGTCATGGTCATGGCTTGGACTGCTTTATTGGATTTATAATTCATTTTTTTCCGTGTTGGTTATTAATATTCAAACTAGGTTTGCGATAAGTTGGAGTAGCTATCATGGTGGATTGTTGATATTGGTCAATTCTTGCATATTGTTTAGTTTTGCCAAGATGCTTGGAGAGGATTTTCCTGGCTCGCTTTTTGGGATTTATGGGCTTTTGTTCAACTTTCAATGCTTCAGCTATCATGTTATGATTTGTTAGAGAACAGTAGTGTTTGTTTTTTCTTCAAGAATCAAAACTCAATTTCTTTCAATGGAAACCTTAAATTAGGATCAGAGAATGAACACAATCTTTGAAGAGCTATGATTGTTCTAGTCACATTCATATATATTTGACCTTGGAGCCAAGGTAAATTTTTTCGACTCCAACTTCTCAAATTCTAGAAATATAGGGTGCCGCTAAGTTATAAATTTGACATTTGGGCTAATGTAAAACGTTTTCTTCCCCAAAATTTGAGTTATAAATTGCATGTTGAAAGAGGATTTTTGGACTTGTATGATCTGTGGAACAGCTGCAGATTCTCATTAGCTAATACTAATCACATTTTTCACTGATTGGATTTAAAGCATTGGATTTTTGTAGGGTTTTCCACACCATCATCTCACTGCATTAAATTTTACTTAACTGATCATATTCTCTTTTGTCGTGCAGGTTCCTCAAGCCAAGGGTCGCCTCAAGTTGTGGGAAGCAATTGGCATTCTCTGATGCTATTGATTACTATAGTCATAAACGTCATTGTAATGTTTGTAGTAAAATAATTTTAATTTTACAATTACACTTTTGACTCAAATTGATCAACTAATTTGTAAATTGATATGTAAATGGATTTGTTGTTTAATATAACTTTTTTATTTGGGAGGGGTTGAATTTGCCCCCTCCTTTAGGTTGGAGGGAATGGTCATGGGTCATGGTCATGGTCATTTTTTTCAGCCTAATGTTGTTGTGTTGATTTTCCTAATGTTGCTGTGTTGATTTTCATATTTTTATTATTGTATAAATTCAATACTGCTTTTCATTTAGATTATTTTTACTTCATTGCATTTTATGATTTAAAATTTTCAATTGGTGCAGTTATTAATTATTAGGCAGTTTTGTAAAAATTATTGTTGTGTTATTAGTACATTGTGATCTAAATATGTTTATTTAATGTATTTTATTTTTTTATTTATTGTGATCTAAATGTATTTATTTAATGTATGTTTATTTTATTTTATGTTTTGAATTCATATATTTTTTGTGTGAAGTCTGTTCTTGAATATTGATTTACTCATTATTTATTGAATTGAGTTTGAATTTTGGCATTCAGTTGCATTTGATTCATTTTGGCATTCACTTAGGTTGCATTTATTGTTTGTCTAAAGTCGCTTTTAAACTCACCTCCCATTCACACTAGTTGTGAAGTGTGTTTCAAGATTGATTTGACTATTGTTTATTGAAGCATAGGTTTGAATTTTGACATTGACTTATATATATGATCAATTTTGACATTGACTAATATGAATTATTTTATTTGCAATAATATTGTTCAATTATCAAACAAGAGGTTAAACATATTTATCTTATTGGTAGCCATTAAGAAATGCTCTCAAGGACTGAAGATTCAAAAAGGTGTTTTCTCCAAATACGGGGGATGGTAATTCTCTGTACTGTTTCAAATGTGCACCAACACCACAAGGTGACTAAAATCTAAAAGCTGTAATAGGCCATTTGTACAGTCTATCAACCCATAGGTGCCTGGTGTAGCCAATCCTCTTCCTTATTAATGAAGGCAAATCAGTTAGATTGGCATGGAATTCACAATAAGAAGCCAACATAATTTGTGGAGCTGTAAAATGCTGAAGAATCCATTAACTACTGTATCTATGTTTTCAATTTATAGCAATACTCAAGTATTTACTCTGAATTTTGGAATGAATAAAGTACGACTGTCTTCTTAAGCTTTATGCAGTTGGGAAGGGGCAGTGCACTAGACAGAGACCCTTTGTGGTGAGGCCTTTGGTCCAAGTCAGATTTATATGCTGACGTAGGTGATTTAGCTGAGAAATTTGCTTTCCATTCATCTTTCCAATGTAGAAATTTCTTCAAACGCAGAGAAATGTCATGGTCATGCCTTGGATTGCTTTATTGGATTTATAATCCATTTTTTTCTGTGTTGGTTATTAATATTCAAACTATGTTTGGGATGAGTTGGAGTAGCTATCATGGTGGATTGTTGATATTGGTCAATTCTTGCATATTGTTTACTTTTGCCAAGATGCTTGGAGAGGATTTTCCTGGCTCACTTTTTGGGATTTATGGGCTTTTGTTCGACTTTCAATGCTTCAGCTATCATGTTATGGTTAGTTAGAGAACAGTAGTGTTTGTTTTCTCTTCAAGAATCAAAACTCAATTTCTGTCAATGAAAACCTTAAATTAGGATCAGAGAATGAACACAATCTTTGAAGAGCTATGATTGTGCTAGTCACATTCATTTGTGTGGTTGGTATTTTCAGTTTAGAGTATATGATGTCACTGACTATTATGATGGGTCATCTAAAAGATGCAGCATTTGAAGTCAATGCATTATCTATTTGGTAAGGGGCTTGTCCTAATCTACCAACTTCAAAAATTTATCATTTCTATCAAAATGTAGTTTTTAATCTTCTGGCAAATCCTATTAAGCATAACCTTATAAATCACAAGCTCTTAGTGATTGAGATGGAAAGACACTACGTTTCTCGTTTCCTTGGTTTAAGGATGGCTGTCTTAATAGTATTAGGAAAAGAATTTCCTAATTCCTTCTCTTGGGAATCAAGAAATGCCGGAATCCCCAACTGCTCAAGGGAGATGTAAAGGTGAGTAGCAAGGGAATAAAGGTGACCATGTTTGACATCAGGGCCTCTGTGGTTGATGAAAACATCAAACAACCTTGAAGACTCGGATGCCTTCCATCTTCTATTCCGCAGAGCATTGAACCCCTCATTTTGGTTGTGAGACGAAGAAGAAGAAGATGCCATTTTGGTTCTATTCCGCAGAAAGCAAACGCTAACAACGCTTTAAAAAACAGAAACAGAGTAGGAAGAATAGGAGTTGATTGCAGTACGCGTAATGACAGATGAGTTTATGAGGAGGAAGGCTAGCGCGGAATAAATTTAATGGCTGCATACGGTTGTTTAGACCCGTTGTATGTTGTAATTCTTACTGTAAAATTCACCCCATTTGACTTAGACTGCATTGACTTTGTGCAGCGGCAGAGATATTTTTTTGCTGTACTATTCACAAATAGTGAAGTGGCCATGAAAAGAGTGTCCAACATGGGAATTTTTCTTGGAGTGACAATGATTTTAAATAGTGTTCATGACTCTAATTATTGAAGTTGTTCGATTTGATTTTGGGTTCATACTGTTGTATTATAAATTTTGAAGGCTTTTGTCTCTTTATGGAGACATCTCAAATACTACAAACTTGACCTTGATAGCTCTGGTGGCCTATGTAAACACGGTACTATAAATTTGAGCTTGATAGCGTATGTAAACTTAGGGCTCACACTTTTGTATTATAAATTTTGAGGGCTATCTGAAGTCCTAATAGCCTGTGTAAACATAGGGTATGCAAACATAGAGTTCAGACTTTTTTAAATAAATTCTGAAGGCTTTTGTCAAGCCCTGGTAGCCTATATAAACATAGGTGCTACTATGTTATTGGAGTACGTCTGGATCTATATATTTGACCTTGGAGCCAAGGTAAATTTTTCCACCCCAACTTCTCAAATTCTATAAACATAGGTGCCGCTTTGTGACATTTGAGCATTTTCTTTCCCAAATTAGAAACTTAAATTGCATGTTGAAAGAGGACTTTTGGACTTGTATGATATGCAATTGGCATTCTCTGACGCTATTGATTACTGTAGTCATAAATATCATTGTAATGTTTGTAGAGAAATGCTAGAGTATCTCAATAGTCTCAATAGTCATTGTAGTCAATACAAAACCAATTTAATTTTACAATTACAATTTTGAATCAATTTGTAAATTGATATGTAAATGAATTTGTTGTTTAATCTATTTTTTTTTATTTGGGAGGGGTTGAATTTGCCCCCCTCCTTTAGCCTAATGTTGCTGTGTTGATTTTCATATTTTTATTGTATTGTATAGATTCAATGCTGCTTTTCATTTAGATTATTTTTACTTCATCACATTTTATGATTTAAAATTTTCAATGAGTGCAGTTAATTAATTATTAGGCAGTATTGTAAAAATTATTGTTGTTATTAGTACATTGTGATGTAAACATGTTTATTTTAATGTATTTTATTTTTTGAATTCATATATTTTTTGTGTGAAGCCCATTCTTGAATATTGATTTACTCATTATTTATTGAATTGAGTTTGAAATTTGGCATTCAATTGCATTTGATTCATTTTGGTATTCACTTAGGTTGCATTTTTTGTTTGTCTAATGTCACTTTTAGACTCACTTGCCATTCACTTGTTGTGAAGTGGATTTCAAGATTGATTTGACTATTGTTTATTGAAGCATGGGTTTGGATTTTGACATTGACTGAACTATATGATGAATCTTGAAATTTATGTTGCATGTTTAAATTTTCACACTTTGACATTCACTTTGTTTGCATTTCTTTTATATTGAAGTGTGTTTGAACTTTGTCATATTGAAGTGACTTTCAAACATGCTTCATATGTTTCAACATCCACTAGTTGTAAAGTGTGTTTTTGAATATTGATTTATTCATTGCTTTTTTGAAGTATGGTATGAATTTTGGTATTATCCTCTTTACCATTTTAAAAAAAATTTGTAAAGTGCGTGGATCAACTTTGACATTCCTTTATATTATTTGTTTGCATTCACTATTTGTGTGAGAGAAAGAAAGACAAAGGGACTGTTTGAATTATCTCAACATTTGCTTATATTTGATACTCATATTGTTTGATTTTTTATTGTCACTTTAACGTGAGACCTTTTGCATTAACTTTATGTCAATACAATTCATTCAATGTGCATGTTTCAAAATTGGTGCATGTACGTTACACATCAAGTATGTGTCTCAACAAAGTTTGTATAAAGTGTGTTACAACTTTCCACATTCCATTTGGTTGTTTATGTTTGTTTTGTGTGTGGTTGAGCCAATTTTATCTGAAATTTATTTTAATTTTGGCATATTTACTTTGTGTGTTTCAATACTCACTTCATGTGTGGTTGAACCTTGTGCTACATAGTTTATATTTGAACTTTTGCTACTAGCTTTGGCATTTGCTTGTGTGAAGTATATGTCTAAACAAAATATGTTTGAAGTGAAATAACATTGCACAAAGTGTCTTTGAAATAATTCACTTTTGTGTGTATGTATTTTTCAAATAACTTTATTTAAAAAATTTAGCATTTTCTTTCTATATGTGCAAAGTGTATGTTTGAACAAATTACAAGTGAAAAGAACAAAACATTATGTGAAATATGTTTGAACTTTGACAACCATGTTATTGTGTTTTTACTTTGACAAGTGCATGTATGATTGAACTTTCACGTTCACTTTATTTGAAAAGTGCACTAACTTTATATTGTATGTTTGAACTTTACTGTCAAGTGTGTATTGTATATTTTTTAATTGCAGTATTGCATTGGCAACATTATTACCATAATAGGAGGTACTTCAATTGAAACTTTCCTTGGACACATCAAATATGATAATCTATATTTTGAAAAGGGCGTAGTTTTGCCAAAGAACCAAGGCCCAACTATAAACTCCATATCTTCTCAAGGTTTTGGAAGGAAAACAAGAAGAACCTATTGTGCATAACAACCACATGCAACTAGTGAGAAACATTCTATCTATTTGAAGCTCAATTGCTAACATAGTATATAGGTAAGAGCCAAATAACCCCCCAATTTAAGCATTCTCCATAGAAGCAACAAACTTATCAACCAAGGCTTCATATTCCAAACTAAGAAACAAGAACCAATATATAAGGAATACCCATACCAACCAAAGGCTTGACAAAGGGAAGATCATCTTAGGATCAAGACAAAGATACTCCAATGACCTGTCTAACTAAGAGGCAACATTCTATACAATGATAGGACATAGAGAGAGAGAGATCTATGACATTTTAGCCATCCCAACACTAAGAAGAAATCCTTCCTCCCATAATGGCCCATTAAAATAAGGGGCCTCCCCCACACACAACTTGATTTCTTTGTTAGTCATCAATCTACTGTTTGTTTGAGTAGAAACATGTTTTGATATTAAATAGAAACAAAACAAGAGTCTTGGCCCTAACAAAAGTAGACCAAAAAGGCAATGTATAACAAGATCAAGAACAAACCATTAACAACATAAAGAATGGGTAGACAACTCACCCACAATATGGAGAGGAGAATGGGAAACTGAAGATAATAGATAAGATAATATAATATATTAATGTCCAACAAGAGACCACAAATAGGCCTAAGGGACTGAGAGTACAGACAGGGGCCAAAAGGCAGCAGGACCACCAAATGGTGTTTGAGAAAAACAAAACGGAAAGGAACCAACAAATCAAGAAACAGGGGAAAAAGAGTAGAAGGAGGATATTTCCGACATTGGCAGACCATTGTCTAGACAATACTATCACTAGGACATCACGAGGGGGGCAAGTAGGGAAATCCTCTTTGCAAAACTTTCAACACAAGTAGTTGAGCGTTAACAAAGTTGCACATCATTATCCAAAGGTTGGTGAAGAATAGAAGCAATTGATGGATAAGGGTCCACACAGCCAAAGGGGGCCACAAACAAGAGACGAAGTAGGATTCACAGGGTTTGAGGAGGTCAAATCAATAACATGCGCATCTCTTGAGGGGAGTCATGGGAGGAAGAGTTGGAAGCTATGATAGTTAAATGTTCATCACTAGCGTCCTTCCACCCTATGGTAGCATCTTCACGACGTGAGATAGAACATAGAGTTTGAGATTTTGCCTTGGGAGGAAGAGGAATAGCCAATTTGGCAACATGAGTAAAGCTTCTCCCATCAACAACAAGAAGAGGCTTTGTGGGGGAGGGAGGGTGGGGGATCCACAATCATCCATTAATAGCAATCACCATCAATAAAATTAGATAATTATCTTCTCATAACCTTGACCTGGAAGAATTGAAGTGAATAAATTTATCCCAAATATTGTGTGCTAGAAGCTTTACCAATCTCAACAAAAAAAATAACCAACCTAGAGCCAAATGTTACATGTCTTTCATGACCATGTATGGCTTAAAAAAGAACGAAAATTATTATAAATACCTCTAACTATTTATTAATGCTAGTATTTTTTTATCGATAATAAGTATTATATTTTATTAATTTAAAATCAGTTGATTACTAAGCCAATGTTACATGTCTTTCATGACACTTACTAGCAAAATTGGGCTTGCCGAAGAACAAGAACCAATCGCCACACATCAAAGAAACCACCCTGCCACATCCTCCCTTAAAAAGTTCAGAAAGTCTGGACCTGACAAACCATTACAAGCTTCTCGGGTTTCACCAGTGCCACCACGCAGGTGCCACCACACACGCCACCACCACAAACCAAATATTTGGTAGGAATCTATTGACAAGGGATAGGGATGTCATCCTTCCCTAGTGGGGCCATCGACTTCACCGGGGTGTGTTTCATCTTTCTCCTTTCAACCTCCACAACCAACTACTCCTATTCTATTGTTTGTAGAAAAACTAAAATGGCTTGCCACCCCTTCCATACATCCACCATTGAATGGGAGGAAGTTCAAATGACCAGGTGCAACTCCCTGTGGCCACCACCAATGCGTCGCCAAGGGCCTTGGTTCATGTGTAGACCCACACCTACCTCCGCCCTACCAACAATCTGCGCTATCCAACTAGCCATTTCGAAACAAAGCATGCATGGGACACCCACAACACCTCTTCTCTCGATGAGCCAACCATTAAAGCCAAAGCCAAAAACAACAAGGAAATGTCCAGGTTGGTTATGGGCGAAGGTTGAAGTTAAGAAATTCATCACCCATCATCAAGCACATTGCCTCCCAGAACGCACATGATCGAATTTGAACACACTCCTCAACCGTTGTACTGAAATTGCCCCCTAAACCTCGATAAGTGACCTGACGACTCCTGTGAGAAATTCACCTCCATGACAAGAGCTCAAGCAACAACAAACGCTAATTCTGAAGAATAAAGAAAAGACACTTAAGTGCATATCTTCTCTAAGCCCACTTCCTACTTTAAAAGCTGGCGAAGCCTCATAATCAATTCCCATGCTATCAAGACGTCGCATCAACTGACCTCATACTAAATACGAATCAAGGAAAATCCTTACGTGTACCTCTCACATGTTGCCAACTCATCCTCTCTTATGTCCCATGCAAAATCTACGGCCCCCAAAAACCTAAGGTCCTCAAAAAGTTCAAATATGTCCTCCAATGATTCATTCACTCTGACATTAGATAGTTTGTTTGCAATTGTGTTGGCCTCCCTAAGAACATGGGAAACCCAAAAGTTGACAAACTCCCCCCAAAAGATCTCGAGCCCTTTGAATATGCTTATTGAGCTACCATGTGTCCATCTCCCCTGTCACAATACCATTCACAACAAGTTGTGAATCACCTTCTAGATGGAGCCTCTGAACTCCCAATTTTTTGGCCATTAAGATAGCCCCAATCGCTACTAAACACTCTGCTTCATTATTAGTCCCATCCACTAACCTTTTGGCGCCAAGAGCAAGGATGCTCTCAAACTCATCACAAGCCACAAAACTGGCCCCTGAAGTTTCAGGGTTGACCTTAGATGTGCCATCAAAATTAATCTTTATCCATCCCTTCTCAGGCGAATGCCACCTTAATCTATCCTCTCTAACCAAAAGAGATTTAGCTCTCTAAGGTCCTACCATCTTTTCATATCTTCCACCTCATATAACTTTTGCAAATCCACCATGCCATTCCTTCCGCCATCCCTTACACTTTGCCTTCGTCTCTGGTGACTTGTATAGGAAGGGTCTAGACAGAACTCTCCTTAAGTGTCTAGAAATAGAGGAGTCAGAAAAAGTGCTAACTGAAATCCACGATGGCATATGTGGATCACATTCTAACGATCCTTCGCTAGCTCAGACATTGCTTAGAGATGTTTGAAACAATGTCTGAATTGATTACTATCTCATTTTTTTATTGGGAGTCCATATTTCAAAAAGGGAGTAGATTTGTCAAACCCTCATCTATATTTTTGGAAGGAAAAAAGGAAGAACACATTATGCATAACAACCACATGCAACTAATGAGAACCATTATATCTATTTAAAAGCATTCTCCATAGCAACAAGATTGTCAACCATATTCCAAATTGAGAGGCAAGAGCCAACAAATAAGGAATAGCGCCACTAGACAAAGACTCCATAAAAGGAAGACTAACCAACTTAGAATCAAGCAATGGATCCTCGAAAGACCCATCTAACGGAGAGGCAACATCCTATATAATGATAGGATATGAGATCTCAACAACACATTATCCATCCCAACACTAAGAAGAGATCCTTCCTTCCATTGTTGCCCATTAGAATAAGGGGCCTCCATCAGATGCAACTTCCATTCTCATAACGCTTGGTATTTCGATGCTTCAAAACAATCACTCTCACTTGTGTTTGTATTTGAATTTCTAAGTTTATTTGAGTGTTTTTTGTATCAATAAATTAAAAAAATCAAGTTAATAATATCAAAGTTTATCAATAGCACACAATGCATAAATAAAATGTCAAACAAAAGTACACAAAATAAATATTGTTTCAAACATCTCAAAATATAAACATGCACATAGAGTGAATGTTGAAGTTATAAAACATGGTAAAGTGCAAACATACCACGCATGGAGTCCATTTAAACATGACAAATTTAGAACACACATGCAACCAACCCAAAGACATCGCCAAATTTATTTCAAACACACAAAGTAAATGCTAAAATTAAATCAACTACACCAAATAAATCCAATATTTAAATGTCGCATCCACACATGCATTCATCCACAAAATATTATTGATTTTTCTTGTACAAACGAATGGTAAATTTCACAATCAACATTGATTCCAAACATCCACACGCATAAAGAAAATGCCATAACTACAAATCATATTGCACATAAAAATTTCTCAAACATGACAACTCAAAGTGAATGTCAAAGCTAAAGACAAATAACAAAAAGTGAATGCCAAATTTAGCTCAAATACAAACACCAAATAGTGAATGTTAAAATTACCTTTCAAATGCATATGACAAGGTTAAAACTTATATCTTACAAATACAACAAAGCATTTGTGAAAGTTAAAACACATTTCACTCAAAATTTCTTTATTTGACATAGATTTTTTTAAAACAATCGTCAAACATATTGAAAAACACACTCAAGCATCACACTAAAGTTCAAACATATAATATAAGTGACTATCAAAGTTAGTACACTCTTCACATAAAGAAAATGTGAAAGCTCAAACATACACACATTTCGAGGTTTTTTTTAAAAAAATGGGTTGTCAAAGTTTCAACATATTTCACACAATTTTTCTTCAAACGCACAAAAGTGTACATGTGCCTAACTTAACAATATCTTATGAAGAGATACTTTAACTACACACAAAGTAGGCACTTTAGTTCAAAAATGTCAGTATTCAAACAAATACAACAAAGTGGTTGACAAAGTTACACATTTCACATAGTTTGTTTCTTTAACACAGTTGTTTTAAAACAATCTTGAAACATATTGAAACACACACTTGAAGCAAGTTTGAAAGTCACTTCAAACTAATAGTAGACACGCTTCAATATGACAAAGTTCATTGATCATATAAAGCCAATGCCAACATTCAAACCCGTGCTTAAATAAACAATAGTCAAATCAATGTTGAAACACACACTACACAAGTAGTGAATGACTAAACAAGTTTGAAAGTGACTTTAAAAATCAAATAATGAATGCCAAAGCACACCCACCCTTCATATAAACAATAAATGGAAAGTGATTGTCATAGTGTCAAAGTTCAAACATACAAATTGAATATCAAAATTCAAACTCACTCTCAATAAATAACAAGTCAATATTCAAGAATACATAAAATACATTAAAATAAACATGTTTAGATTGCAAGGTACTAATAATTAAACAATAATTTTTACAATTTACCATATTACGTTATAATTAAAAAATATTGTAATAATTAAATAATTACACTGCATCAAAAATTCCAAATCATCAAATGTGATGAAGTAAAAATAAACTAAATAAAAACTAAGTTTGAATTTTATACAATATAAAGTATGCAAATCAACACAGAGACATTAGACTGAAAAGAATGATCATGGCCAGTGACCATTCCCTGCAACCTAAAGGAGGGGGCAAATTCAACCCCTCCCAAATAAAAACTTTATATTAAACAACAAGTCTATTTACATATCAATTTACAAGTTAGTTGATCAATTTGTTTCAAAGAGAAACTATAAAATTAAAATTGGTTTTGCATTGACTGAAAAAAAAAATAAAAAAAATATTGAAGAACTGTAGCATAACTCTAGAATGTACATACATGCAAAAATATATTTATATATTTATGACTATAGTAATCAATAATATCAGAGAATGCCAATTGCTTCTGCCACATGAAATGCTTGTACCATTTAGAGCATCCCACAACTTGAGGTAATCCTTGGCTTGGGAAAGCTGCACGACAAAAGAAAATACAGTCAGTAAAATTCAAGGCAGAGAGATATGTGATTAGTACTAGAATGAGAGTCTGCAGGTATGTTCCACAGATCAAACCAGTCCAAATGCCCTCTTTCAAAATGCAATTTAAGTTTCTTAGGGTATAAAAAAAATAGAAGAAATTGAGTATTTGGGGAAGAAAAAGTTTTACCTTGGCTCCAAAGGTCAAATTTATAGGCAATAAGAAGGCACGGGATTACTTCAATAACATAGCAGCGCCCTATGTTTATACATAGACTATCAAAGCTTGGCAAAAGCTTTCAAAATATATAATACAGAAGTATGAACCCACAATCAAATTGAAGAAACCTTTTACATTTTGTATGTGATCTCTACCTACCATTGGATATGATATCTCGTATTAGGAGAACCTGAAAAAGTAAAACACAATCTATTAACAGGAAATGTTCATACCTAATGCCAGCACTGAAACCTATGAAGATCATGGCTTCCCATCCATTGAAAGTCATGCTGCAAAAGGAATAGATCAAAACTGTAAGTGAGGTGTATTTTACAGTAAGAGTTACCGCAGAAAAATGTTTTCAAACAACCATATGCACCAGGACTAAAGAATCTAATTCCTGTACAGGTCCTAGGAAACAGGAAATGTAAAGTCTTAACCCATACATCCACCAGTTCATCTCAATCTCCAAGAGCTTGTGATTTTGTAAGGTTATGCTTAAACAGGCTATGCTTAAAAACTGTATTTTGATACAAATGTTAATTTTTTTAAGTCAGTAGATATGGGAAAGCTCCTTACCAGACAGACAATGCATCGACTCCAATTGCTGCATCGTAATATTCAGTGACATCATATACCAGAACTCTAAACTGAAAAAACCAACCACACAAATGAATGCGACTAACACAATCTTAGCTCTTCAAAGATTTGTCCATACTATGCTCCTAATTTAAGTTTTTCATTACCAGAAATCTAGTTTGGAAGATAAATAACCATAACATGATAGCTGAAGCCAGTGGAAGTAAATGATACAGAAGAATTAACCAATATCAATCCAATCCAAACCATGCCCAGGACTTTTCTCTGTGCTTGAAGAAATTTCTTTTTTGGAAAGATCAATGGAAAAGCAGACACCTGTGGTAGTAACCATAGGTTTAGCGAAAATGTAAACAAGAGCCAAAATCAGGCTTTGCAGAAACTCCATCAGCACTGTATATAAACTCCGAGCATATGAATCTGTCCTGCACCAAAGGCCTTCCTGCAAAGGGTCTCCACTGCACTGTCCATTCCCAACTGGATAGAGACCAGAAAAACACTGTCTTACTTTATTCATTCCAAAATTTAAAGTAAATACTTCAGTATTGCTGTAAATTGAAAACATAGATGCAATAGTTAATGGACTCCTCAGTATTTTACAGCTCCACAAATTTATGTGTGCTTCTTATTTTGACTTTCATGTCAATCACACTGATTTCCCTTCATTAGTGAGGAAGAGGATTGGCTACATCAGGCACCTATGGTTTGATAGAATGTACTAATGGCCTATTACAGTTTACAGTTTTTAGGTTTGAGTCACCTTGTGGTGTTCGTGGACATTTGAAACAGGGCAGGGAATTACTATCCCCTATGTTTGGAGCAAACACCTCTTTGAATCTTCAGTCCTTGGGAGATGAATGCACATTGACAATTGAACAAAATTATTTCATAAAGAGTTACTGATATTAGTGGGTCAATTTTTATATTCTACAGCTAGAGAGATTTTATTCAATATCCCTAGAAATGAATTTATCTTTGAAGTATAGCAATTGTATAGCTATCTACAGGATGGATAGCTGTCTAAATTTCAAACTCTTACCCTGTACAGATAGCCAATATAGAACTAGAGCAGTTTCCTTACAGTTATATTGGAGCCCAGCAAGGACCTGTTCCCGGTTAGCCTGGTTGAAAGATAAAGTAGATGAATGGAAGAGAAAGAAAGATAGTACTGTTTACAAATGACCATAGTAGATCAAATAGCTTAGGAAAACATTCCAAAATAGCTTCAATTCATATCTTCCAAAATTGCAAAAATGCTGGAGGAGGAAAAAAATATTTAACTATCAAGTTTAGAAGGATAAAATAGCATTGGTGAACACATCGAGGTATAGAATACAGATAGTAAAGTGATAGTAAAGTGTGAGATGTCATTTTCTAGTTAAGAAGCCATTTTCTGAACTGGTTGAAACAAAATTGTTTTACATTTGCAAATCAAATGTACACATGTTGTAGTCCCAAATTTCAGTAGCTGTGTTTTTTCTTGTCAGGAATTGTTTTATATTTCCTATTATCATAATGATCTATGAAATTTGATTGGCCTGATGAAGGGTTAAAACTAACAATCATTTTAAGGGAATATTTTACTGATCTTTAATTATTTAAGGCAACAATTGAATCTGATTGAAAGTTTCCAGATAGCTTTTGGATCTTGTATATCATGATTTTAAATTTGAGCTTTTGATACTTTCTATCGTTAAAAATAAAGAAAAGAACATTAGGAGTAGGCTTCCATGTGATGAGAGAACGCATACCTGACCATATATGAGTCAATGGTAAGTTGAGGGCCAAGCAGAAGATGATCTGTATTGTCCTCGTATACATGATAAAAATGAATGTTTTCAGACAGTCTACTGAATCCCTTGAGCAAAATTGCAGAGGATTTGGAATGAAAGGGCAGGATGTTCCCTCTGATAGAAAGAGGGAAGTGTTTTCTTGCACAAATATACTTAAAATATCTACACTAATTAAATATAATTTTAAGAAACCATCAACGTATATATCAATTAAGTTGGACATGAAACCTAGGATTTGCATGCCTCATGAAAAGCAATGCTTACTGTAAAATAAAATATAATTAAATGAATGGCGTATCTGAAACCTCAACCTCAAACCCAGTGTCCGTAGGAAGCTGCAATAATTTTTTGGTCGCAAGCGAAATGCAATCTTAGACTCTCTAAATCAACCTCAGCTAGTAAATATGAAATGCCCCCCGCCCCCCTCAGATCTAAAGCAAGATACGATAATCAGCGCAAAATGAAAATGCCATAACTGTTATTGATCTGTATACAAGCACAACTTATAACAAAAGAAGAAAACCTGGGAGTTACAAAATCCCCTGGCAATGAAGTCTGAAATTCGCGTGCAGTTTCTCTTGGGCATTCATAGGCATTCATAGGCTCCGCCACTTTTCCCACTGTACTTCAAAAGATCGCAACCAATGGGGTTATATAAGAGTGAAAACCCACGCCAGATGAGGAAAGTCTGAGAGCTTCTCCTGTTATATAAGAGTGAAATTGAAGGCATAAACGGTAACAGTGCTATTTAAAGACATTCCCTCGCAGCCGTTGGCCCTAAACCTGGATGAGAGCATAAACGGTAACAGTGTTATTTAAAGAAATTGAAGGCATAAACGGTAACAGTGCTTCTCCTGTTATATAAGAGTGGTTTTTTTTCCAGCGGTCATGGAGAAATCCTTCGACTACATAACTGATGAAAGCATAAACGGTAACTTTGCTTTCTTGTTTTTTTCATTCAAAAATTGGTTCATTAAATTATAATCTTAAATCAAGATAGGCTTTTGGAAGGATAGACAACCACCAGTTCTAAACATTTGATTAAACAATCTAATTTCACCCAATCAAATTTTATCATTTTTTTTAATAATATTATTTTTTGATATTTTGTAAAATGAAGTTGCAAATTTTTAACAAAACAAATTTTAGAAATTAGTTTTCTCAAATTTGATTGGATAAAATCTTTTAGCCATATGAATCCTTTTTGCCAAAGAAAGTGATGGAACAACATTATAAACATTACTATTTATGATAACATTTACTAAAAACACACGAATATATGTATTTACATTTATTACTCAAGGCGGACCTGATAATTAGCCGATAGGCTTTTCCTACGAGATCGCTCGCGTCCGTACATGAGTAAAACTTGTCTCACGCTCAAACTACTGGTTTTCCTATCTCACACGCGAAAACGGTATTGCAAGCCAGTTTTAAAGGACAGTTGTGAACAATTTTCACATCATATCTGCTTCTCATACACGCTATGTATCTGTACTATCAACTGCGTTTGACAGAGGCTCCCATTTACTATCTACTCTACCGTTCATACTCATAGATGTTAATTCCCCCATATGCAAGATCAATGTTCACACTTGTTTCCAAGGCTCCCATTTATCACGACAAGGGAAGATGCGGGCAAAGGTTGTCAAATTTGGCTTACACCTGCCAAAAGCATTTTCTTGAAACTTTCTGGATCGATGCTCAAAACATCCTCTGGGAAACAGCTGAACTATCCACGCTCCAACCCCAACCAGGGCTAATCCTTTCTGCCAACTATGGGAAAGCTTCCACCCTTCCGCCTTTTTCTTCACCTTATGTTCAAAGAATAGGCTATTCGTGGGTGGGAGGTGGGAATGCCCTCATTACTGATCTCGTGGAGCATTAGTAATTTCCACTATGATATTACAAAATGTAGCAGGGGATGCATATATTCTTCTGACTTGCCCTACCAAAGATATGTCTTGTCCACTGCAACTTAATTTTAAGTTTGTGAGATAAAGATCAGTTATTTTAAAGTGATGCATCCTTCTTCTAATGTAAAGTCAACATGTAAAAATGCTTTTAGTAGCGTTTCCAATTGTTTCTGTGATTCGAGGCACAATCCATAAGAGTGCCTTCCTGGGTCTTCAGTATGGAAGGGATTTGAGTCATAACTATGCAATATCGAACCAAGGGTTATCAGAGGTTACTCTAAAGCCTTTTCCTCTTTTGTTTTGTGTGGCATTAGCCTCTCAGGCCAGGTAATGGTTTCTCTACATAATGCGATTTATATGTCACTGTGGGTATTGCCTTGGCTTGTTCCGTTGCTGATTTAAACTGTATAACATGTGTACACATAACCTGCCTGATTTTGATAATTCAAATAGTTTCTATTACAATGTTTTAAATGGTGAATTTTTAGTCCTTGTCTGTATAAGAAGATACTAATTATACAATTAGTTATGTTTGGAGTACTCTGTCAATTAAAAATTAATATGTTTACTCAAAGGTTTGCAGGGGTCTGATTTTTCAAATCTTATTTCTTTAAAACTTAATATGTTTACCCAAACATTTAATGCAATGAAGTTTGTGTCTGGAGGCTTCTTTTGTGTGTGCACCTCATGCTTTGCCAGGAATATTGAGGTTGTGCACTCTCTCTAATCAATGCCATTGCAGGGGACATCAGTAGAATATGTGCACTCCGCTGATGGTTGTTTTGTTGTTTGTATGATCATAAAAATGTATGGACACTGTCACTTAGACCACGATCAACAACAACTTTCTCGAGTCCCTTATGGAAGTGGTTCTTACGCTCCAGCTCTTTAGAGGGAGCCATTGTGAAGATCTACTACGAGGCTAATCATGATTATTTTCTTGCCAAATTCAATGGCCAGGTTGTCATGGCTCCTGCTAATGAGTCTAACCCAAATCAGGTTTGTCTTTAGTTTTTAAGTTGGATTATGAATGTGGGTTTTACAAGAAATTCTTATTGATTGATGGTAATGCTTTAACTTTAAAGTCGTTGGTCATGGATATTAGTTTGTATTAGGTGTATATGAGTTTCCAAGTTTTTCTATTGATAGGGTGTGATGTATGGATCCATTGTAATGGACACTTAATGGAGCATGAAGGTCAAGGATGAAGTAGGATTCCTTGCATTTGCCTTGGTCAACAAGGCTATAGGCTAGGCTCTAAGGCATGGATGTGTAGAGAAAGAAAGGGTTAGTGCTTTATCTTCAAGAAATTTTGTTTTATTTGATGTTTAATGAACTATAAGATGGTTTAAGTAATTTGCGTATAATTTTTGGAATGCTTGAATGATGTAGGTTACCTTGGGTCCATCCAACCCTATGATTTGAATGAAGTTGTACTATTTACTGAGAGTGATGATGTGGAAAGGGTTAGTGCATCAGGCTGGTAACTTGACATTAGCCTCAATCTGGATGTCAAGGTAGAGGATGATAAACATCACGAGGGCGTTCGAGAAGAAGCTTACATTGTCCTCTTCAAATGCCACAAGAATGGGAACTAGAAATTGAAGATCACTCCATTTTGTATGTTTCGTATTCGGTTAGATTATGGGGAAACATTTTTCTTGGTTATGGTTAAATGTAAATGAATTAATTTTCTAGTAAAAGTCATGCCTTCATAAAGGGTTTGGAAACTAATTTCACAATTCAGATTGCTTGTAGCGTTGTATTCAAAATTATAACGTGTCCTCAAATTTTTAGTTTACATTGATTTGAGTACCAAAGTTGGTTCTGAAAACTTTTGGAGACTAATCTAACAATTCATATCGCTTGATATTGGAGACTTTTATTAAAATTTCTAAATTAGTTCTGAGAAGTTTTCGTCTTACACTATTCTACAAATGGACCCCAAATTCACATTATTTAAACCTTTGTTCATCATATATAATGTGTCTCTAGACTTTAATCTTACAACTATCTTGAGGCCAAGGCTTTGTTCAGGAAACCAGAGTGAGGAAAATAAAAGAGCTAATAGTTGGCATATCTGGAATTTTTTCTGCATTGTGTTTTGATCGCTCCTAAATGGTATTTGCATAGATATAGTTGCTAGACTACAACTACAATAATTTGGATGAATCATTTATTTGGACCCTAAGTGCAAATGTTGGGAATATTGGGTATCAATGCCTCAGGCCGATGAACAACATCCGTCTAAATATGGATGCAAAACAAGCTAATGGTGAAGATAGTGGAATCCGTGATGGAAATGAGCTCATTCTCTTTAGCTAGAAGAACCAAAGCAATCAGAAATGAAATTTGTAGCCTTTTAATTGTAAGTATATTGTAACTCAAATGTAGATTGAAATTCAGTTCGGGTCTTTGTTTTACTACCAATTGATCCATGCAAGATTAAGAGGTTTTTTTGGAGTTTAGTAAACATTATTCTTGTAGGTATACTTATGTTTGATTTGATTTGATTTATCTCAAACATAGTTGAAATAGTCTATTTTCAATGTCTTTGGTTTTGTATGCAGAGAGGAAATATTATACACTATACAAATGTTAAAGCAGTGTAAATAAAGGAGCAATAGCTTACAGTTGCATTTTTCCATATGGACTATTCAGTGCATCACAAGCATATATGTATACATAGTGTATGTCTAGCTCATGTTGTGATGAAATGAAAGTAGGCAAGTAGGCCCTAGGCCTTATTAGATGTAAAAAAACACATGGTGTATTATGATTGATGTTGAATTTATTGATACATCTTCTGATAAAGCATCAATTTTATGTTTTGTTGTGGGAAAAATCATGTTTAAACATTACACTAAACATATGGTTAAAATACTGATCATTTTACATTATATTGAGAATAAGTGGTTAATGTTGTTTTTTAATGAAATCAAATGGTGAGTGTGTCTAATTTGCCAACAACCCATATATATTTTAAGAAATCTTTATGAACTATGTTTTTTATATTGTGACTGCTTTCCCAGTAGTCATACATATTTTAAGAAAATATTTCTAAACTAAAATGTGATATTGTGATATAGTCTTTTATTTAAATCATTCTTCTTCATGAGGTATTGAAGAAGGTACTAAGGAAGTTTTTCCCAAGGTAGGGATTATGGAATTCTGCAGAAAGGACCTTTCCCATTTCATGACACCTAATTCTATGTTTTTCATGTAGGAATGCCCAAGAATTCATCTAGAAAAAAACCATAAATTTGTTCTCAAGGAACGGCTAAAAACTTATCTAATCTTTCCTCTGAAGCTAGAAGTAGAATTTGAAGAAAGGAAATTGGCAAACCAAGTGAAGGGATTAAGCTTCTTGATGGAGATTTAATTTAAACAAACTTGCTGGGGTGTTCAGTTTGACATCATTACTCTTAGGCATTTGTGAGCAAGAGTATCATGAGTACTAATACTTTCATGTATGTTGAATCCATTCTATAGATACCTAAATGCAAGGTCTATTTCATTGCACACCACTGCTACTATTTTTCCAAGGAAGGAGGATTATATGGTCTTAAGGTTGAGGGAGAGATATTTTTAGGATTAGTGTTTGTTTATTATTTTCATTTCTCCAGATAGTGAAAAGATGTCTCTCACATCCAGTTGAATGTACTCCCAATATTTTTAGTGTTAGTTATAGTCAATAGAATTATTTATGTTTGTATTAGATTATATGTGGGTTCAAGATGAATGAATTCTTTATGCTTATATTTCTATTTGTGGGCTCAGAATCAACTTCATTTGGAAAATGCTAGATGGATTCTCTTCCACTGAGAAGACAAAAATAAGGGATTCATATGCCATAGAAAAGGAAATAAAAATTTATGACATTTATGTTGATCGTGTCTTCAGAAATATTAAAGTGAAACACAACTTATGATGTTTTAAATATTGATCACATCTTTCAAAAAAATTGAATATAAAACACCTTTTCTTTGAATGTGTCTATTGATGAATGTAAACCTTTTTTCTATCAAAGGTAATTATTTTAAATTATGCCACTAGATGTAATTATTGTAATTTATTCTATTGGACGTAATTAGATTATGTCAATTCATGTGATTACTATAAGTTATACCAGTAGGCATAAGTACTATAAGTTATGCCACTCGCCGTAATTATTGTAAGTTATGCCAGTGAACGTCATTATTGTTAGTTATGCCACTGGACTTAGTTATTGTAAGTTATGCCACTAGACGTAATCAATGATATATTACTGTGAGGTTTATATCTTTAGTATCTTGTGTTTCAATTTTATTTATTACAGTCTCTTCTTGGGTTTGCCTCTTCTAGATTTTCGTGAAGGAAATTGGGAGCCTAGTCTATTTTTGTTTGTTTAAGAAATGTGGGGTAATCTGGATCCTAAAGTGGCAGAAGGGGTGAAGAGAGGACTAGATATATTTATTTTCATGCAAGATTAGCTTGATCTTCTTCAAGCACTAGAGAGTTTCACTCATTACCTCACCATTGAGTGTATATTTTTACTAACTCTTCAAAAATCTAATTGCCTATCAAGGATTGCATTAATTATCTACTAAATTTTGAATCTTTATCTCGCACATCTCTATTATTTGTTTCACCAGTGAGATTGTGGTGCAATAATTTATCTTTTAGTCAGAGAGTTCCGAGTCTGGCATCACCAAGGGATTAGGAACATGCTCGATTACATCCACTTGGCAATGGGGGATAACTTGTTGATGGTTAGAAACCATAAGAGGATCATTATTATAGTGACTTTTTTTGGGCAAGGAAATATCAGTGCAAGGTTTTCTCCCAAAAGAAGGGAAGGTAGACCAAGGGTTTTCCAAAGACCAAAGGACAATTGATTCTGTGAAGGCAGTATTTGTTGGCCAATTTTATGCAACCCAATTTTTGAAACCAAACTCCATGTTAAAAAATGACATTGATTGAGGAATGGGCAAATCCGTTGAGAAGAAAACACATCCTTGTTAAATGGCTCTACATAAAAAAATAAGCTTAAATGATGTTTGGTATTTCCCTAAACCTTGAATTATTTTCCTCAAGTAATCATTGAAATGTTTGTACTGAAAAGGTGAATTTCAAAACATTATCCAATAAAAAAATCGAGGTCTTTTTACATGATCTAATTCTAAATATGGAGACCAAGAATTAGTGAAAACGAGTGAATCCCCTATAAATAAAGGACTATTTTCAAGAAAATTTTCCATTCTTGTTTGGCTATTGAAAAAAAAAAACACTATATTATCTGATAGCATTAAATTTTCTGATACATATAGCCAAAAATCAAGGATTCAATCTTGTAAAGTTGAGAAATACATATCCTTAATCCTTAGCTTTCTCCTATAGCTTTAAAACTCAAGAGGCTAAGTGAGCACTTTGAAAATCTAAATGTGGGTAAAATTTTCCTCAGGGACTTCTACATAGCTGGAGAGAGCTATGCAGGTTTGTCACTTTGAAAATCCCCATAATTATTTTTCTGAATTAGATAGTTTATAATTTGAACTAACCACCACATGAGCTATCAATATAAACAAATCATAAAGCCTAACACATTCATCCAAAGTGGATGCTGCTATGTACAAGACTTCCTTCTACAATGAAACATATTTGTAGAATGACACTTTAATACACTTCCATTATGTAAAGCTTCAAATATGCTTGCACATAAAAGACCTATCGGAGTATCCTTGCACCTTCTTTTGGTGCAAGTGTTAGTTGTAGATATTAGTAAATTGTGGAACGATATTAAAACCATTTGTAAGATTTTTAATAATTTTGTCTATATTGAATATTGCTAAAACCATTTATAACAGGAACCTTCACCTGTTTTGTAAAGTTTGTGGTTTAATTGATGGTGGATGCCTATTTTATGGAGTTGTGAGACATTTTTTCCTTCCACTAATTACGCAAAAGGGCAAACATCGGATAAGGATAAGCAACTCATATTGTTTGATTTGTGGGGTTGATTGAAATACAGGTTTTGAATTGTTTAATGGAGCAAATGAGAGGAAAAGATAAAGAATATATGAAAATGGAGATGGGTACAAAGAATTTTCATCTTTAATTGATATAATACAAGACATGCACAAAGATTTTAGATAGAAGAGAATGGGCTTTCCAAAGATTTTTGTTGAAAATGTGGGTGCCCATGATATCAAGAGGAAGTCTTTTTGGAAGCCTTCATTTAAATGGGGGGATTTTTCTGGCTTTGTTAGTAAAGATTCAACTTTTTGCTACTCTTCCTCTGTAGGTTTGGTGGGTACTAAATAAATTGATTCGTTGTTAATGGGAAAGAGTTGTAAGATGTTCATTTAGTCTTCACTATTCTTAAAAGAAATTAGAGCAAGCATTATTGCATCAAAATTACATGACGTTGCAAAAGTGAGACTTGAAGCTGCAAAAGTGAGACACATTGTTTGTGGTCTCCATGTTGCAATTCCTTTCATTCTGATGAATCAAACAATATGTTCTTCCCGTCATAAGAATTGATGTCTTTTTTTATTTCCATACGAAAAAAATTTGATGGGTTTGCACAAGAGGTTTTTGTGAATTTGTGTACACTGTGTTGCATGCTAAACATTGCTGATAAAAAAATTGGGGATTTTTTGTTGGGTTGTATCAAAAGGCAGGGGACCTAAACTTAAAAATTGTTTTTAGATTATCCATTTTGAATGGCATTGTTTTTTATTAAGGTAAAAAAAGGTTTTGAATGAGCCCCGAAACCATATACAAATAGTTTTTGGAGGGAACTATAACCCGAAGATTAACTATAGGAAGAATTAGCTCAAAAGAAAGTGAGACAGTTGGGGAACAAGATAAACATTATAGAACCCCCAACACAATATGCCAATAAAATTACCTGCAGAACAAACCCAACATTACAACAGTAGCCAAAAAAAACTATTCAAAAAAGACTCAAGCTACCATGAACAAAAGAGTAAGACCAATGCCTTAAAACATCACCATACTAGGGTTTTTAGGCTCCCTAAACCGAACATAAGGGTTTTGATGGCTCACATAACTAATTTAATGAAACAACAGCTCACATAAATTTGCAAGTAGAACTTCAGCTGCACCAATCCTTCAAGGTTTTTAAAGGCTCCCCCAACCTTATTGATGGCTCCCATTACCAAAATGGGACTTAACAACCAATAGATCTGGCAGACAGACCAGTCCACCCTATCATGATCATTCCCAATACGAAACAACAACTTATGAATTAACTATAGGAAGAATTAGCTCAAAAGAAAGTGAGACAACTAGGGAACAAGATAAACATTACAGAACCCCCAGCACAATCTACCAATAAAATTACCAGCAGAACAAACCCAGCGTTACAATAGTAGCCAAAAAAAACTATTCAGAAAAGACTCAAGCTTCCATGAACAAAAAAGTAATCTACCAACGCCTTACAACATCACCATACTAGGGTTTTCAGGCTCCCTAAACTGAACATAAGGGTTTTGATGGCTCCCATAACCAGTTTGATGAAACAGTAGCTCACATAGATTTGCAAGTAGAACTTCAGCTGCACCAATCCTTCAAGGTTTTGAAAGGCTCCCCCAACCTTATTGATGGCTCCCATTACCAAAATGGGACTTAACAACCAATAGATCTAGCAGACAGACCAGTCCACCCTATCATGATCATTCCCAATACGAAACAACAACTTATGAATATGAACTAGAAAATCTTCAGTTACGCTATAGTATTTAGGGTTTGAAATGGCTTCCCCAACCTTTAATACAGAAAAGGAGAAGAAGAGAAGTATTCCCCACTAATACATTTGGGGTGAATTTGCGACGGCCATTTGCGACGGCAGGCAAATGTCATGCGGTTTTGCCCTTTTTTTTTCAAATATAGCCCGACACCGTCGCAATTTGCGACGACAATACATTTGTCACTATCGCAATTGCGACGTTGTCGGGATATAAGCGCAAAATTAAAAAGGAATGTTGTCATGTGTGTTTTCAACAGCGCCGTAACCCTCCGTGAAATCACATCAGGATATAAGGGCAAACAAAATAAGAACGTTGTCATTTGTGTTTTCAACAGCGCCGTAACCCTCCGCGAAATCACATCGGGATATAAGGGCAAAAAAAACAAGAACGTTGTCATTTGTGTTTTCAACAGCGCCGTAACCCTCCGCGAAATCACAGCTACAATTTCTGAGTACGTTGGGTTTATTTTTCTTTTGTCATTATTATGTAATCTGGTATTCAGCTGTTAGAGAGCTAAAATACCCAGAAATGAGGACATATCTATGTTGAATTTATTGTTAGCGGCTTTGGTTATTTAGAAGTTTAATTTTATTTGTTCATCTTTCAAGCACAAACGTTTTGTGGACCGTAACGTCTTCATTGTTTCGGGTATGCAGTGAAACAGCCCTAACTTGCAATTACGATGTTGTTGGGATATAAGGGCAAAAAAAAAAGGAACGTTGTCATTTGTGTTTTCAACAGCACCGTAACCCTCCGCGAAATCACATCGGGATATAAGGGCAAAAAAAACAAGAACGTTGTCATTTGTGTTTTCAACAGCGCCGAGAGAGATTCCCTCCGCGAAATCACAGCTACAATTTCTGAGTACGTTGGGTTTATTTTTCTTTTGTCATTATTATGTAATCTGGTATTCAGCTGTTAGAGAGCTAAAATACCCAGAAATGAGGACATATCTGTGTTGAATTTATTGTTAGCGGCTTTGGTTATTTAGAAGTTTAATTTTATTTGTTCATCTTTCAAGCACAAACATTTTGTGGACTGTAATGTCTTCATTGTTTCGGGTATGCAATGAAACAGCCCTAACTTGCGACTACCTTCACGGTACTTGTGTACATTATCATGTTGTCTTTACAGTGACTGTCCTCATTCAAGTGGCAATTACACAAGGGATAGTCACTATGAGATGTCCTCATTTGTGACAAGGATAGTCACACTTAGGACATCTCATAGTGATATTCCCTTGTGTAATTTCCACTTGAATGTATTGCTATTGAACCACATTAATGCTTTTCTTCTTCAACAAATGAGGACAGTCACTGTAAAGACAACATGATAATGTACACAATTACCAAAAAATGATCTTGTTAATTGATGTAACACTTTGTCTTGCTCACTCCCTATCCTTCACTAGGGTCTCTTTAGGCCAATGTTTTGACTTGATAGGGTACTTAACTATCCCTACACTCTTTAGGTATCTCTACCCAAGATCCCACTCCTTCAACTAGTGCACACCAACAAGAAATACAACGAACTCTGCTCAATACCAATCTAGCTACTAGGACACTCCTAGTCTTGTCTTCAAAAATTGAAACACATTCAACTAGAACTTTACTCCATGGAGAGGCTGGCCACTAGGACCTCTATTGGTTTCAATATTACTCCTTCACCTATACTTTTCATCAGTACTTCAATCCGGTTCATCAAACCATGCCAATTACACCCAAAAATAGGCTGCTAGCAATTAGGCCTTTGTCAAGCCTTTTTGTTTATATTAAGCCACCTAAAGGGCTTAGGATTCAGATGCCCTTTATTGAGAACTCCAAGATATCTAAGGTCTTCTCCTCCTAGATTTTTTGTACACCAACTGCTACAGCCATGCCTGAAAACAAGTATTTTGACACACCTTGGACAGTCTGACTAAGAGTTTGTTTTCTTAGCAGCCAAAGAAACTCACCCAATCTTCTAATTTGACTTGGGGCTTCTTTAGATGTGTGTCTACCTCTCCATGAGATTTTAGTTGAAGCAACCAATGCATTCAACTTGTTGTAATCTTCTTGTAATGATTTGTCATCCCTAACTGTGCTCAACTGACTCACCTAGGACATCATTGCAAACATAGAAAATGAGCTTCCCAGGGCCCCTCCTTCCAAACATATAGTACATGGAGTCTCCTCACCCATTCCAAGAGCCCGTACAAAATTGACAATGGAATGATGAGCTAAGACTCCATTTGTTCAACCTGCCTGGTTCAAACCAATGATAGGGTACTTAACAAAAGAATTAACAAACTAGTTGGAATGCTTCAAAACTCAAAAAAAACACAACACAGAATAAAAAAACAACTTGTACTAACTTTTCCAATAGACACTGCGAGCTATCTAATCCATTAATCAACTGAAAACAAAGAAACAAAAAAACTCAAGAATTCACTAAAACCGTGTTACTCTACAAATCTTCTTAATTCCAAATGTTTTTCCCCCCAACCTTTTGCACAGATCGATGGAGGCCTCTTATAGTTGATCTGATGCCTAATTCAATGGTTTCATATAGTTACATAACCATCTTACTCGAAAATGCTCCCTTGCACAAATGTTGTCAATGTTGTGAATGACAACATTGACAACTTGTTACAACCTTTGGGATTTTGGTTCAAAACTTATTGTTCAAACACCATAAGACCCTAACCATGACTTAGTTAGGCTATTTAGACCTCACATAGGCCACTTCTACACTTCTTTTCCCAATTTGACCCCTAAATGCTTCATTCCCACTTTTGCCACAATATTGGTAACTTGGGTACAAATTGGCACTTGCCTTCACAAAGGTCACACATGAGGACATCTCACAGTGATCGATTGTCCCTTGTGTAATTGCCACTTGAATGTATTGCTATTGAACCACATTAATGCTTTTCTTCTTCAACAAATGAGGACAGTCACTCTAAAGACAACATGATAATGTACACTCACTGTAAGGACAGTCACAAATGAGGACATCTCACAGTGACTGTCCCTTGTGTAATTGCCGCTTGAATGTATTGCTATTGAACCACATTAATGATTTTCTTCTTCAACAAATGAGGACAGTCACTCTAAAGACAACATGATAATGTACACTCACTGTAAGGATAGTCACAAATGAGGACATCTCATAGTGACTGTCCCTTGTGTAATTGCTGCTTGAATTACACAAGGGACAGTCATTGTGAGATGTCCTCATTTGTGACAAGGACAGTCACACATGAGGACATCTCACAGTGATTGTCCCTTGTGTAATTGCCACTTGAATGTATTGCTATTGAACCACATTAATGCTTTTCTTCTTCAACAAATGAGGACAGTCACTCTAAAGACAACATGATAATGTACACTCACTGTAAGGACAGTCACAAATGAGGACATCTCACAGTGACTGTCCCTTGTGTAATTTCCGCTTGAATTACATAAGGGACAGTCATTGTGAGATGTCCTCATTTGTGACAAGGATAGTCACACATGAGGACATCTCACAGTGATTGTCCCTTGTGTAATTGTCACTTGAATGTATTGCTATTGAACCACATTAATGATTTTCTTCTTCAACAAATGAGGACAGTCACTCTAAAGACAACATGATAATGTACACTCACTGTAAGGATAGTCACAAATGAGGACATGTCACAGTGACTGTCCCTTGTGTAATTGCCCCTTGAATTACACAAGGGACAGTCATTGTGAGATGTCCTCATTTGTGACAAGGACAGTCACACATGAGGACATCTCACAGTGATTGTCTGTAATGTCCCCTTTTTGGCTAACTTGGAAAACAGGAACAATTACTCCACTTCTCAGACTTACTCTATCAGATACTTACAATTAAACTAAGTAATGGAGGTTACTTAAGATATCAACCGCTATTTCAGATTCAATCACAATATGTGTGCAAGATGATATTGATACCAATATGTTTAATAGCACTGTCGGATATAATGATATGAAATATGCTATGAATATGATGTTTCCTATCACTTATAGTGATAGTATAATGATGGTATGTCTGATATAAACAATATCGATATACAATCAATAAGTATTGCTTACAGCAATGTATTTGCTGTGTCTGATATGATGATGTAATTATGCAAATGTGTAATATCGCTATGAGTGATATGTTGCTATTTCAGATTCTAAATTATATGCTTGCAACTTCAAATATTGATGCTGTTTCTGACTATCCTTTCTATCTGTGCAATCATGGTGTTGTCTCTGATCTGCAATGATAAACTTGAAACCAAACTGCCAAAGGCAGATGCTCTATTGAGTATATCCAAATATGGATAAGTAAATAAAGTTCTAATGATGCCTTGAGTGACTGACGAGAATGCATTCTTATATTGTCTTTAACAAATGAAGAGATGCTATGAATGAGACGTGTCTTGTTTCTTCCTCCATGTCCCTTTGTTAATCACACCTTTCCATAATCCGACAGTTCACATAATATTATTTCATTATTTTCTGATCATAGATAACTCCCAGATTGCCTCAATATCAAATCTTTTTATGAAGGTAATCTTCCCTAATTGGTAGTGCAACCAGTAGTTAACATCCATTGTGTTTGTATTAGTTTGGTCTAACTATCATTAGTATTTAGTCAATCGATATTAACTCTTGCCTTATCCCATATTGTTATGATGATATCCAATCTTTCTACTCTGATATAAGTCGATATCATTTTCTGATAATTGTCCATTTATTGGTTGATTGCTGGTAATGGAGTTTGATCTTCAAATTGACTTCCATTCCTGTTAATACTTAAGGATACATTGTACTTATTATCCATGACTGATGCCTCATTCATCAATAGCTTGTGATATAATCACTGATGCTTTTGTGTTTCTACAAGATGTGGTTTATCTCAGACAATCGATAATCTTTCAATCCTTTAGTCGATATCCTCCTATGTGGTGTCTATTGATATAGATAGTAGAATTCAATCTAGTTTATGTTATTGTCATGATAACATAGGAAGTGATGGTGCATATTTGCTAGCGGGTCTTCATGTTTGATATTGCTTTATCGGATATGTCATTGTCTAAACTTGTGCAATTAATGATTATTTATAATATATGAATGGTTATCCTTCTTGCTTATCAATACATCTTCTGAAACACATAGCGACCTATCCCTTATTCATATCATGTTGATCTTGACTTCATAGTATTTGGTTCATTAATCATCCTCTCATGGTATCAATGTGTAATGACTAGTGATTGTTGTATCACTTCTTCATTCCTCATCGTGATAGATAATGCAGATGTTTAATGTAGATGTATATCGATTACAGATATTTGATATTGCTTTAAACGTTATTATTATTATTATTATTATTATTAATGTTATTGTTATTATTAAATATTATAATTAATGATGATAGTAATATTAATAATATTATAATAAATATTATTATAGTGATAACATATTGTTTTATATTGAGAGGTTTATTAATATTATTTATATATTAAAATTATTATATCAATAATTGATTTAATATTATTACTTAATATATTATTATAATATAATATATATAATTTATTAATAATTATTTATTATTAATTTATATTATAATTATAATCATAATTATATTATTTATTAATATTTTAATATTATTTAATTAACATATTACTTATTATGCTAACTATATATTATTATTATCTTTTGATAATAATTATATATTATTGTTATATACCGTTAATAATAGATTATTATATATCATCTAATCATTTTATTATTATACTAAGTTCAATATGTCACGGCTCATGACATTGTCCCTTGTGTAATTGCCACTTGAATGTATTGCTATTGAACCACATTAATGCTTTTCTTCTTCAACAAATGAGGACAGTCACTCTAAAGACAACATGATAATGTACACTCATTGTAAGGACAGTCACAAATGAGGACATCTCACAGTGACTGTCCCTTGTGTAATTGCCACTTGAATTACACAAGGGATAGTCATTGTGAGATGTCCTCATTTGTGACAAGGACAGTCACACATGAGGACATCTCACAGTGATTGTCCCTTGTGTAATTGCCACTTGAATGTATTGCTATTGAACCACATTAATGCTTTTCTTCTTCAACAAATGAGGACAGTCACTCTAAAGACACCATGATAATGTACACTCACTGTAAGGACAATCACAAATGAGGACATCTCATAGTGACTGTCCCTTGTGTAATTGCCACTTGAATGTATTGCTATTCAGCCACATTAATGCTTTTCTTCTTCAACAAATGAGGATAGTCACTCTAAGGACAACATGATAATGTACACTCACTGTAAGTGTACATTATCATGTTGTATTACAAATGGACCTTATGTTGGTCGGGATATAAGTGCAAAAAAAAAAAGGAACGTTGTCATTTGTGTTTTCAACAGCGCCGAGAGAGATTCCCTCCGCGAAATCAAGCGGGTTATCATTTGTGTTTTGAACAAAGCGGGTTGTCATTTGTGTTTTGAACAGCACCGAGAGAGATTCCCTCCGCGAAATCAAGCGGGTTGTCATTTGTGTTTTCAACAGCGCCGAGAGAGATTCCCTCCGCAAAATCACAGCTACAATTTCTGAGTACGTTGGGTTTATTTTTCTTTTGTCATTATTATTTAATCTGGTATTCAGCTGTTAGAGAGCTAAAATACCCAAAAATGAGGACATATCTGTGTTGAATTTATTGTTAGCGGCTTTGGTTATTTAGAATGCTTCCCCACAATACTTAATTACACAAGGGACAGTCACTGTGAGATGTCCTCATTTGTGACAAGGACAGTCACACATGAGGACATCTCACAGTGACTGTCCCTTGTGTAATTGCCACTTGAATGTATTGCTATTCAACCACATTTATGGGCCCGTTTGGACCACGACACACAGTAGCATCTACAGAGAAGAATATCCCAGGTGTAACAAGTTGTAAGAATATACCAACAGTTCTAAGAAGTTCCCTAGCACGTAGTAGCATCTACAGAGAAGAATATACAACATGAGGGCAGCCACTGTAAAGACAACATGATAATGTACACTCATTGTATGTGTACATTATCATGTTGTCTTTACAGTGACTGACCTCATTCAAGTGGCAATTACACAAGGGACAGTCACTGTGAGATGTCCTCATTTGTGACAAGGACAGTCACACATGAGGATATCTCACAGTGACTGTCCCTTGTGTAAGCCACTTGAATGTATTGCTATTCAACCACATTTATGGGCCCGTTTGGACCACGGCACACAGTAGCATCTACAGAGAAGAATATCCCAGGTGTAACAAGTTGTAAGAATATACCAACAGTTCTAAGAAGTTCCCTAGCACATAGTAGCATCTTCTAATTGTCTATACCACTTCACAAGGTATTGTTTGCACACATTGTTTTTGGTTCTTTTGATGACCCTTGTTTTGAAATTGCTATTAGGCCTTGTAGCTTATATGTTTTGATTGCTGGAGAGCTTCTAAAGCTAAGCAAGAAGACCATTGCACGAGTTATAGCCACACGCTCAGGTTTGAAAATTGTATATTTTTTAATCTAATGTATATTTTAATCCTTTTGCCATGTCATGTAATATGTCTTGCCTTGTAGCTTATATGTTTTGAAATTGCTGTTAGGCCTTGTAGCTTATATGTTTTGATTGCTAGAGAGCTTCTAGAGCTAAGCAAGAAGACCATTGCACTAGTCGTAGCCGCGCACTCAGGCATGAAAATTGTATATTTTTTAATCTAATGTATATTTTAACTAGACTTTTAAAATATTAAAGGATAGGTCTAAGAAGATTTGTGTACTTTTGACAATTTTGCTTAGTCACTGAAAGTTGTAGACCAAAGTTTTCATAGCCCAATTTTTGCTTCCTGCGAAGAACGATCATGTCAGATAATATAAGTGAAGAACAAAATAGGGAGACAATCGCTAGATTGTGGTCTAACTTGAAAAGAAAAGGTGATGGAAAATGTTATTGTCCCTGCAAAATTTGTAAGGGCTTAAACCGTAGAAGATTGCTAATCAAAACAGTTAAGAGACATTGTAGGGAGAATGGTCACATTGAAGGGGGGCATGACTATCATCCACTGGTAAGTTGTTCATTATATCATTTTAACAATTTATATACATATGAAATCACTTGATGATGAGTTGAAGATCATGGTTTATTTATGTTAATCAATTTTATATAGGTTGATCTCCCCAGGGAAGTACATGATATGGAGGAACATGGGGGTGCGAATATCCAAGGTGAAGATAATGATCCCATGGAAGATGACGATCATGCGCCAGAAAACACAATTGAAGATGATGGTATAAATACATTGATCCATGACACATTTAGTCCAAGCGGATCTGATCATGATGATGATGATAGCCTTGATGTACCTCTACTTGAGAAGGCATACGAGCCCCTATACAAAGACTCCCAAACAACTCTTCTCTCTGCTGTATTGTTGTTGTTGAACTTGAAGGTTATGAATGGTTTATCCAACATGACAATGTCACGTATGTTAAGGTATGTCATATATGTCTTTATAGTTAACAAAGGGTGAATAATGTACCACTAATATTGTTTATATTAACAACTTATATTTTTTGCTGTAGATTGATAGGCGAGTTTTTGTTACCACCATCAAATATTCTACCTCGCTCATATCGAGAATTATCTGCTATTATGAAAGATATTGGAATGGAGTATCAAGCAATACATGCTTGTCCCAATGATCATATTATATATTATAAAGAACATGAATTTGCAACACAATGCCCTGTATGTCATACGAGTAGATATCGAATAACAAAAAAGGTGCCTCACAAGGTTCTTCGTTACATCCCCATTATTCCACGGATGCGACAATTATTCAGGTGTACTAGCTTGGCACAATTTATGGATTACCATGCACGCAATAGAAGTCGAGATGACATTATTCGAATCCCTGCGGATGGTTCGGCATTTATGCACATAGAGGAAAAGTGGCAACACTTCAAAGAAGAACCTCGTAATCTCAGGCTTTCATTGGCAGCGGATGGTGTCAATCCATTTGGAGAGATGAGATCTGTTTGCTCGGTGTGGCCTGTTTTTGTTATCAACAATAACATTCCTCCGTGGATGTCAATAAAGAGGGAGCACATTATGTTGGCAATGATTGTTCCAGGTATTTTATCATTTGATAGTTATTAATTTACATGTACTTACAAATCTTACAGTAAAATGGTCACAATAATTATGTAATGTTACTGTTCATTCAAGTAGGTAAATATCAAGTTAAAGATATGAATGTATATATTGAGCCTCTTATTGACGAGTTGGTGGAGTTATGGAACGGTGTCACTATGTATGACGTGTCTAGACCAATAGGACAAAGATAATTTCAATTCCATGCAATACTTGTATGGACAATACATGATGCCCCAGGGCTAACACATTTTTGTGGTATGTTATAGTGAATTCAAGTTGCGCATGATAATTCTAATTATAAAAATCAACATATTTAATAATCCAATTATATCATTATCTTGTAGGTCTTCAAACAAAGGGAAAATTTGCATGTCCAGTTTGTGGTCCAAAGATGAAATCTCGTCATTCAAAAATTTTAGGAAAGCATGTGTTTGATGAGTACAGACACTTCCTCCACAGGAATCATAAGTATCGAAGTATGGAAAAACATCTTTTCAATGGGAAAGAAGAGACTACATCAAAGCCACGAAGAATGACACCTCGCCTATGGAAGTTGGAATATAATAGAATTAATCGTCCAGGTAATGTCGTTCCACTTAATGGTTTATGTTTGTAATTTATATATTTTTATTGTGATTTTTGTTTACTAATTATGTAATTGATGATCGTGAAGGTCGTCAAGGCACTACTGACAACCTTCCAAAGGGACTAAAAAGCTATCCCAGACAATTTAGTAGGTTGCCCTACTACGAGGACCTACAAATTGTGCATTTGTTTGATCTTATGCATGTTGGAAAGAATATATAGGAGACATTATGGAAAATACTGGATGGAAGGCGTGACAAAGAAAAAATTGTCAAAATTTGTAATGACATTCATGAATCCAATCATGCACTGAAGAATTTCATTCACTCAAATAGCAATAGAGATCAGATTAATATAAGTGCCCTTCCTTGGTTATTAACGGAGCAGCAAAGTGATGCCATAAAAGAAGTCATACGAAAAATTCGATTTCCCACAGGATTTGCTGGGAACATAAGCAATCTCATATCAAAGAAAAGTGAATTTGGGCCAGGGCTCAAAATGCATGATTGACATACTTTCATCAAGGTAAGTTATGTTCTTTTGTATTTACAATATATTCATAAACTACGTGTACTATTCATTATGTTATGTTAGAAAATAATGAAATGATTGGTTTATAATTACTGCAGTACGTGCTACCTCTATCTCTCCCAGAGCACTTCAACAATAACATCAAACAAGTGATATATGATCTTGGAAAATACATGAGGTAAGCAGTAATATCTGTTCAATTTGTTGTATATATTTATTATATTCGCGATTTGTTTTTCTTGCTATGTAATCTATTGTATATTATTTTGTAAAGTCTCGTATTTATATATTTTTTGTGACTTGAATCTCTTAATGTAGGTGGTTGTCATCTAAAGAAATCTATAAAGAAGATATAAACTATTGGAAGAGAAGAATTCCTCATTTATTGTGTGAAATGCAAAAGTGTCTACCTTCAACTTTTTTCAATGCACAAGAACACTACCTCATACACCAAGTTGAGGAGATTGAATTGTGTGGACCTACACACACTAGGTCAATGTGGATGGTTGAGAGGCACTTGAAATCTTTGAAGGCTTTGGTTCGACAAAGAGCACATCCTGAGGGTTCTATGGTAGAGGGATACATGGTATACCAGACTATGGTGTACATTACTGAATATCTTCCTAAGTTTGCTTCAAATATCCATGTAGATCGCATTTGGGATCTCGACCCTTTTAAAAAATTCAAAGGGGAGTACTTGATGGGGAAAGGTAGATTGAGGAAAGTGACAGGTAATAAATTATAAGATGTTATTGTAATAAATTATTTCTTAATCTTCAAAATAAATCGGTTGTAAGTCGTCTATTTTTTTTTTGTATAGTTGCTCGAGAGTGGGATGCACTACATTTGTATATTGCAAACAATCTTGATTGGATGACGGTATGGATTGAACGATGTCAACATTCTGGTCACACATTAACATGGGAAGGTGTATCTTCATTGGTTAAAGAAGCTCATCGTAATGGAGATTCTAATGTTACGCAAAGGGAAATAGATTTAGCATATGGTTTAAGAGATTTCCAGGTACGTACAAAATTATTAATCACCCGTATGTTTATCAACTCACGATATAATAATTTTGACATGTTTCACATATTATTGCAGGTTAAACACCACAAGGGTATGTTCTGTAATGGTCAAAAATTTCGCGTCAAAGTGTTGGATGACACGAAGAAAACTTGTGATTCTGGAATAACTGCAGTCTTTCAAGTGACTAATATTTCATCTAGAAATGACTTAGATCCTCAAGAGTCTAAAAATCAATACTATGGCATTTTGGATGATATACTTGAGTGCGACTTTAGTTCCTTCAAATTAGTACTCTTCGTTGTCAAATGGTACAGGCTACGACTTAATCCAAATGATCCTAATAGAACTGTTATTGAACATGATAATGGATTTACAATGGTTAATACAAGGTCGTTTGAGCCAGTTGGGGATGAGCCCTATGTTCTTCCAAGCCAATGTGAGCAGGTATTTTACTCAGAGGTTTCACATAAACCGGGTTGGTCATTTGTTGTTAGACATGAACCGAGAGGAAGGCCGATAAAGTATAATGCGATGGAAGAAGAAGATATCGAAGAAGTAGAAGATGATGTAGATGATGATCACGATCGACAATTATTGGATGATGTTCCTGAGACAAATTTTCATGAAGAAGAAGAAGAAGATGATGCTGCTACTGATGATGATGATGAAGATGATGTTGATGTTGATGATGATGATGTTGATGATGACGACAACGACGACAACGACGACGACGAGGACGATGATGATGACGACGATGATGAGGATGATGATGATGATGATGATGATGATGATGATGAGGATGATGATGATGAAATTTAAAGGTATGCCATCAATCCTTAATGTATTTAATATTCATTTCTTGATAGAAATATATTTGTCTTAAATGGTTACATAGTTTATTCATTATCTATTTAAAAGCTATAAGTGTTATAATGTGTACGTTTTAATGTTTTTAATTTTTATGTGATGCTTATGATGGATGTGATTATGATTATGATGTGATTATGCTCACGATAATTGAATTACATTTGCAAGAAATTGAACCCCTTTCAAGAGCATCCCGCACAGTCTCATGGATCGACAGGTATAAGTCAATACACCTTATAGAAAGTCTATTTAATACACTTATCAATAGTAAGATTGATGTCTTCTAAGATCTCTCCCATTTGCAGGTACCAGCAAATAGGTGTTTGTCAGAAGTGTCTTCCTCGAGTGAGGGAAATATAGGAATAGAAGAGGAAAGTGAGACATGCAGTTTATCTAGAATAGGGAGATTAACTAGAGGTCAAAGGACTAGAAGGAAATTCAATAAACACATGAAATTTTTCCTTGCTCAAGGGGGGTCATGTTCTTATGATGATGAGACGAAAGGCGACATCGAGGTGCCCTTGAGGTACCAACATCTACAGAAACATTGGGTACCCAAGGAACTTCCTCCAATAAACACTGATTTTTGTGTTAATGAGAGGATATATCGCATAGCACCATCATCATTACATGGTTTGGGCCTATTTTCTATGGATGGCATAAAGGTGTCTTACAAAAAAGTTTCTGAATTGATGGAGTATGTTGGACCATGTTACGATTACAAAAGTTGGATGCATATTGTTCAATATAAAAAAAGTATGCGTAGGTATGCACTCTCGGCAAATTATATACAACAGCAAGACAATAATCAAAGTAAAAGTGTGGCTATATACATTGATGGAAGGCCAAAAGCAACAGGGAATATTGCGGGTTTTATAAATAGTACACGACCTGGGTCAACTATAAAGCAACCCAATTGCATATTTGAGGCGCGCGAGAGAAATCGTGTATTCATCTGTGCGATAAAATCAATACGTGCAGGGGAAGAGCTGCTTATTGATTACAATTTGAACCGCATAGATACAAACGAGGCTACTATCATGGGGGTGGTACATACTATTAAACCAACTTCTAATCAATGACTCCAACATACCATTTAGTTATTAAATTTTTGGCTAACATTTTTATACTTGATCTTTGACACAGGGGCACAATATGGAGCAACCGCCCGAAGGTGATGGTGATGATATTCCTAGCTCATCTACACATGAGCAGGTAAAACTCATTGTAATTGTGCAAACTAGATAGAAGCAAAATGTTATTTTTTTTAATGTTATTTTCTTCATTGTTTTGGAGTAATTTTGATAATACTAATACTATTGTTGTCACAGAGGGCCGGTGGTCGGAGAGAGGGAAAGCAACTTGCAGTCCCTCAGGAGTCCCCCCTTGTGGACCCTTTTTTTATTGATTTAGCAGAGACCGATGACCCGATCGGTTCCATTAAAAAGATGCTAAAGAAAATTGGGAAAGAATTTCTACGTTTGGTATCCATACATCCTCAGACTCAGGAAATAAAAGACAGGGCAGCTGAGTTGTTGCGCACTTCTGAAAAATTTAAAGTAAGTATTAATGAAATTTTTAATTATTACAAGAGTTCAATAATGGTTTTTATGTTATGCTCTTTTATGACATTAATTAAAATATGGATGCATTGTCTTTACAGAGTTATTTGCGTAATTTTGAACCCCATTCCCATGATGAGGCCGGTATTGCAAGTGGTTCAGGTAGATCACATGTTCCATTCCCCACTTGTGTTTTCCACTGAATATATATAGGAATGATCATAATCATTGACAATACATGCTCGAACAATCTTTTTTTTTAATGCTCTAACAATCTTGTCCATGCTAGTCCACGCGTTCTATATTTATGCATGCTCTAACAATTTTATTCTTCAGCTCCTTTCCATGATGATATGACAACGCCGCCTCCATCCAGGACAGCCACAAATGTCTTGCCGACTGCCATGTCAACAACACACAGCCTAAATGCACCAAATGTTGCACCATCTACTGGTACACAAATCCCTCTTTTTCTCTCTTTTGTTATGTGTTTAAGTGTTATGTGTTTACGATGTAGATCCCTTGATTGTGTTTGTGCCATGGGTGCTCTGCACCAATTTATTTCCCTTGAAGTATTATTTCTTGGAGGCATTTGATAATGGTTTTCATTTTTTGCAATAGGAGATGCAACAAGTCCCGATGCAACATCATTTCCTGGATGTTCCCGTGTTCCTAGTATGGGAACGGTGAAGGATTGCGTATTGATCATCAGCGACGATGAAGGTGTTCCCTTAAAAGTATCCAAACTTCCAGGTACTTTAAAGTTATTATTATTCTATAGTGATATAATAGTAATTTAGTTTTTGATCACTCTTCATCGACTAATGATCCCATGATTATTTTGTAGGGAATGATATTTTTTGGTGAAAACTTGGTGACGAGTGTTTGTGGATATTCGGGCCCACCATACGTACATGGTGGAACATCATATCCTAACTAAAACCCCAAACCACTATTTTGATTTCATATCATTGCTAGAATAGTTTTCCTTTTCATCAATTTCTTGAACTATATTAAAGGTAGCTTCTCTTCATTTATGAGTCTAACATGTTTTTTTTTACTTAAAAGGTGGAATAACCAAGATAAAAAGTTGAAGGATGATCTTGTACATAGTATGACCCAGCTTTTTGGACCTCGTGCATTCGAGAGAAACAAGCTCCTTGAAAGAGCTGGTTTATGTTTGAAGTATATTAGGGACCAGTACAGGAAATATTTAGAGGTTAACCCAAGGCACGAGCGTCCGCCCTGTGTTCTTGAGGCTGAGTGGCAGGGTTTGATTTTGGATGCAAAGTACAAAGCCGACATGAAAAAAGGAATTACGCCAGTAGAGAGTAGAGCAAGGTATGTGATACTTTTGAGAATGTAATTATGTACTAATTAACCTCTAAATTTTTCCTATACTGGTCTCTAACATATTTCAAACTTTTCATAGATTGCCTGACACATCAAAGGCAACAAAGGCAAGATTAGAAAAGCACGGGACACACAAGCTCGGCTCTGGTGGTTTTTCCAAACTTCAAGCACGAGTTGTAAGTATTAGTAAATGAAAACTTGTATCAATTTTTTTATATATTGCAAGGAAATTTTTTTTGATCAAACAATGCAAGTAAAATTCACCATACCAAGAAAAAATGTAGGGGTCAGAGTTCAATAGATGCCTCACAGAAGAGGACAAGAGAATTGGCTTCCAACAAGGCTATAGAGCCGTGGCTGAACGGCTACGAGCTGAAATCAGTGTGCAAGGTTCAAATAATGATGCATCTGAGCCACAGGTAAATAAGCTAAATGAAATTTATTTCAAATTGAATACTTTACCAATTAGTCTATTTGATGTTAAGTTCTAATATAAAGTGAGTATATCTGTTTTAAGAAAGCAATGATAACAATGTGTAGGATATTGGAATGCAGCCTGACAATCCTTCTACACAATCTATGCATAATGAAGGTTCGCATGATGTGCATCCTAGTGGTGGAGGTATACATTTGCTATTAAAATTTTTATATGTAATTACAATTGGTGTTTGGATTAATGTAACATTTTGTATAGCAACTGTAGAGGATCGAGGGGTCGGTGCTCATGAGCATGTTGAGGTTGAGTCTAGACAAAATGATGTGGCCAGATCAGGTAATTAAAGAGCGCCACAGTTATGTTCTTTAAAATAATTAAATACTTGTAACAATTATAATTAAATATTTTAAATTTAACTCTTTTATTTGTTATTGTAGAGGACCCCCTTTGCAGCAGCATAGGAATTTGAGATCATCAAGAACAAAGAACAAAACAACTGATGAGGGGGGTATTGATGATAACACTGATGCTCCTCTTAGAGCTTACATAGAAAAAAAAATTAGAAAGAGAAAAAAGAAATGATTGTCATCTAAATACCTTAATTGATAATGACTGAATTTTATGTCTCAATGAATTTAATTATGTGCTAATGAATGTTCATGAATTATGTGTTTATTTTCATATTGATGAATGTTGTGTGTTAACGAATCTAATGTGTTAATGAATGTTATCATGTGATATTGATTGAATGTTACATTTTATTAATAATTGAAAGAATGAATGAATGTTAGATGTTAACGGGGAATGTAGAGTGATGTTAGGGGGAGGGGGGTGGGGCCAAATGAGCTTCCACCTTCACGTGGTTGGCCCTGTTTAGTAGAGAATATTAAACTATATTCTCGAAACAAAGTGAAGCTCAATAAGATACTAAATGAGTCAAAATGGTTATCAAGGTCCTCTATCCATAAGATACTTGTAGTCAAAATGGTTATTAATAAGATACTTGTAGTCAAAATGGTTATCTAGGTCCTCTATCCATTCCATAAGTTCTTCACCATTCAAACTTCCTCCATAACAAGGAATGTGCTCTAGGTTAGTCATGAAGCCTAGCATGGACTCTCTGTCAGATAGAGCCACTATTTCAGAGCCTTTTGTGTGCATTTCCTTCAAGCACTGTACAGTGTACGGATGTGAAAGGGAGGGCAGACCAGTGTGGAAGTTAGAGTATTTATATCTTATGCTTTGAGAGTTTATTTGGTAGATTCAAGACACCTTATATCAAAGTTATTCCTTTTTCTTATGTGTTGTTCTGTCAAACCCTCATTTTTTGGGTTATTGCATTCAAATGGCCTTAACTTGCAAATAAACCATAGGATATCCTCTGTTCTTTGTAAAATGCAAGTTAAGGGGGTTTATTTTCATATTTTAAAAGCTTTGGAATAGGATACTAAGCCAGAGAATTTCAAGAGCAAGCCCTAGGTCAAGAATCTCAATGTTCTTGACTAGGAGTTGATGGATTATGCAAGATCAGAGGGTAGCGGCAAGTAAAGGACCTCAAACCTTGTTGAATCTAGATCTTTAGAGCATGGTGGACATCTTCAAACTCTGATCTTGGTTTCATGCACCCATTTTCAATGCCTTGTTTTGGAACCCACACCCAAAGGCATGCATTAGGTCTGCGGACTCAATAAGGACATTGATATGCTGGAGTGGAGTCAAGGTCTGGGAGTTGGAGGATTGTTAGAACATCAAAAAGGGTACTCAAAAAACATATAAGTTCATAAGGTCCTTTGTCAAATTGAAGAGTTATTGCTGCAGAACAGGTTTTGGAGACCTACTAGAGTCACTAGGTCTATTTGGACCCGTTTGGACCACGACACACAGTAGCATCTACAGAGAAGAAGTTTGGTATGCAATGGTCTTGAAACCTCCTGAGAAATTCTTGGTATGCATTTGTGTGGTGCAAAAGCTTCGTTGAAAGAGAAAAAGAAGAAAAGAATAGAAATGATTTTTTTTCTTTTTATGTCATATACTGTAACCAGCTACTTATAACTTGCAAAAATTATTATAACCATTTGAAATTGAAACTTAGTTTAATGTGAAACTGAGAACTGCTTTATTAGAGCTTTCTGTGATTTAGATTCAGACATCAAGAACATTGTTTGCCTAATATTGTGATTAATGTTTATTTATTAATATCTCATACTGACAAACAATTGATAATTGTAGGGAAAACGTCATTGGGGGTCTTTGAGGATCCACCAGAAGCCAAGGAGAAAATGTATTCAAATGCTAAAGATGGTGTAATAGTCCTTACAGCTGTTGAACCTTGCTGTGTAGATCATCTCTGATTCTCCAAGTTCAACAGTACTGTGGTATTCCTTTGGATACTTCTAATGGTAAATTTCAGACATCAAGTTCTTTTCGTATGAAACTACTACATTTGTAATCTGTAGTTTTAAACTTTTAGTTTATAAATGTTCATCAGCTTTAGTTCGTATGCTGCCATTTCAAGTATGATTAATGAAGTTACCTTTATCACAGGATGAAAGTGAGCAGTCAGCATACTGGTACGGAGCTGGCAGCATTGATACGGTGACTAGGGCATCGTTTAATGGTGGTATTGTGTTTTCCCGTATTTAGGGCATCGGCCTTTTGAAGCATTGCCTTCATCTTTCTTAAGTCTGAGTTTTAAGTTTGTTTATCTCTCTCGGCGCTGTTGAAAATACAAATGACAACGTTCTTGTTTGTTTTGCCCTTATATCCTGATGTGATTTCGCGGAGGGTTACGGCGCTGTTGAAAACACAAATGAAAACACAAATCCCTTGTGTAATTGCCACTTGAAGGAGGACAGTCACTGTAAAGACAACATGATAATGTACACTTACAGCCCGTGTACATTATCATTGTGTCTTTAGAGTGACTATCCTCATTTGTTGAAGAAGAAAAGCATTAATGTGGCTGAATAGCAATACATTCAAGTGGCAATCACACAAGGGACAGTCACTGTGAGATGTCCTCATTTGTGACTGTCCTTACAGTGAGTGTACATTATCATGTTGTCTTTAGAGTGACTGTCCTCATTTGTTGAAGAAGAAAAGCATTAATGTGGTTCAATAGCAATACATTCAAGTGGCAATTACACAAGGGACAATCGATCACTGTGAGATGTCCTCATGTGTGACTATCCTTGTCACAAATGACTATCCTTGTAAAGACAACATGATAATGTACACATACAATGAGTGTACATTATCATGTTGTCTTTACAGTGGCTGCCCTCATGTTGTATATTCTTCTCTTTAGATGCTACTATGTGCTAGGGAACTTCTTAGAACTGTTGGTATATTCTTACAACTTGTTACACCTGGGATATTCTTCTCTGTAGATGCTATTGTGTGCCGTGGTCCAAACAGGCCCATAAATGTGGTTGAATAGCAATACATTCAAGTGGCAATTACACAAGGGATAGTCACTGTGAGATGTCCTCATGTGTGACTGTCCTTGTCACAAATGAGGACATCTCACAGTGACTGTCCCTTGTGTAATTGCCACTTGAAGGAAAAAAGCATTAATGTGGTTCAATAGCAATGTATTCAAGCGGCAATTACACAAGGGATAATCACTCTGAGATTTCCTCATTTGTGACTATCCTTACAGTGAGTGTACATTATCATGTTGTCTTTACAGTGACTGTCCTCATTTGTTGAAGGAAAAAAGCATTAATGTGGTTCAATAGTGATGCAGAGTAGTCAGGGCTTTTAGAATATACAAATATACATCCTTAACTCTCATTCCACCAAGGAAGAAGGAATTCCAATGGTTGAAACGTGAGTTAAGGTCTTTACATCAGTCAAACCCTGAAAATGAGGGTTTGTAAACAATGCACAGAAAATTTGAAATAACTTAGATATAAAACAAAGAGAATCAATCAAACCAACTTCCAAAGCATCAGATGTCACTATTACAACTTCCAGGCAAATTTTATCATCCAACCACCATCCGTACAGCCGTACAGAGTTCATTTTTCACCAGAAATGCACTAAAACAGGGTTATTTTTATTTTTTATGAAAGCAAAATGATTACAATACTGGTTCTCTGTCTGTCTTCGACCATTTGAAGCCTAAAATAGGCTCTCCAAATGTTGGTTCAACCATCTAGGTGGTTAGAACAGTTTATCCAACAAATGTCAACTTTGCTAAGCAACTTTTAAAGTTGCATTACAACTTTGCAAACAACTTTGCCGAGAAGGTTAAAAATGTGTTGTGAAACTTTAGGAACCTTATTAAAGTTATTTTGGACCTTCAAACTTCTTAACAACATCTAAAAGACACCTAATAAACACTTACTATGCTCATTTCATCCAAGGACTCAAAAGATGCCCAAGGTTTATAAGTCACCAAGGGGTCTTGTGTCCAACAAGTGGATGTTTATAAGGAGATAAAATCAATCCTTAATATTTATTACAAACCAAGAAAACATCTAAAACTCCTATTCTAATTTATTGTCATTCAAAAAGACTCTGATTTGTCATTCAAAAAGACTCTGATTTGTCAATCAAAAGGACCTTTCACCAGTCAATCCTTCAAAGCTCCAAGGTGAAAATCTTATGTTCCAATTGATAGGATTTGACTCCTTGGCTTCATGGAAACTTCCTTCAATCATGGTGTCTTTGGCTTGCATTAGGGATGCCCCTGCATCAAATAGCAATGCATTCAAGTGGCAATTACACAAGGGACAGTACATGCCCATTAAAGTTGGTGTTTTGTTATCCAGCATGACAATGGAGACAACATACTCTGTGTCAATTTTACTGATCAAATTTCCCTCCGCCAGGCAAAGCAACAATCTGGGTATGATAAGGTGAAATTTTGTAGTCCTTTTGGGTATGATAACAGTTCTAGTTTCCAATAAGATGGTTCATTTTTATAATCTAGCTTCAATTTCTCTTGTGAAAATCTTTTTTTCATTTTATGGGTGGTAAAATATAATTATTATGCTAGAGGTGTGTACTTATGGATGATAATGAAACAAAATGATAAGATTTAAGACTCTTGTTTTTTTTTTAAATAGCAATTTAAGTTTCCTTCTATTATAAATTACTGTTTTTCTATTTTTTAATGTATCTTTCCAAATCTTTTATATCAATTTTATTTATGAAATATAAATATATTAATAATGTTTTAGTGTTTTTAGGATTAGTTTATATCAATTCTATGTATCATCATTCGTCATTCAATTGTCAGTATTATTAATTTAGACTGTGCAATTGTAGAACTAGTCGAATATGGGTTGGATGGATACTCAAGCAGGGGAACCCTCCTCAAATATCTCAAGCAGTGAACTTGGAAAAATGTGTCCTGAAGGAACCCTTTCCATCAGAGAGATAAAAGTACAAACAAGTAAAAGAAGCAGGCTCTGCAAATATGTTTTTGAGAAGAAAAATGATAGATTATTCGAGTATGGTTCATGAGGTATATCTAAAAAGACATTTTTTTTCTTATTATAATAAAAGAGGAAGTTGTGAATGTCAAAGTTGAGTGAAACAAAAATTATTTTCATCAAATTTTATTAGGCTTGCTTTTGGGAATAGTTTCTTACAATATTGCTATTAAGATTTTTATTGTGTAGTTTTTAGATTAGGTTTATAAAATTATATTTCATGAGTAGTGATTCATATTAATCAATTAACGATACTTTTGGAAGGTATTTTCAATGTGTCAAATTTTGATATTTTTACAAGAATTAGATTGTGTAATTTTTTTAATTAAAGTCATTGACTCATATTTCATAAATAATAGTTCTCATGAATCCATCTCTTATAAGATTGAATAGTCTATTTAGGAAGTATTTATGATAGTATGTCAAATTATGATATTACTATTACCATTAGATTGCATGGCTTTGAAGTCAACCTCGTTGACCCATATTCTTCTCTGTAGATGCTACTATGTGCTAGGGAACTTCTTAGAACTGTTGGTATATTCTTACAACTTGTTACACCTGGGATATTCTTCTCTGTAGATGCTACTATGTGCCGCGGTCCAAACGGGCCCATAAATGTGGTTGAATAGCAATACATTCAAGTGGCAATTACACAAGGGACAGTCACTGTGAGATGTCCTCATGTGTGACTGTCCTTGTCACAAATGAGGACATCTCACAGTGACTGTCCCTTGTGTAATTTCCACTTGAATGAGGACAGTCACTGTAAAGACAACATGATAATGTACACATACAATGAGTGTACATTATCATGTTGTCTTTACAGTGGCTGCCCTCATGTTGTATATTCTTCTCTGTAGATGCTACTATGTGCTAGGGAACTTCTTAGAACTGTTGGTATATTCTTACAACTTGTAACACCTGGGATATTCTTCTCTGTAGATGCTACTGTGTGCTGGGGTCCAAACGGGCCCATAAATGTGGTTGAATAGCAATACATTCAAGTGGAAATTACACAAGGGACAATCACTGTGAGATGTCCTCATGTGTGACTATCCTTGTCACAAATGAGGACATCTCACAGTGACTGTCCCTTGTGTAATTGCCACTTGAATGAGGACAGTCACTGTAAAGACAACATGATAATGTACACAAGTACCGTGAAGGTAGTTGCAAGTTACGGCTGTTTCATTGCATACCCGAAACAATGAAGATGTTACGGTCCACAAAATGTTTGTGCTTGAAAGATGAACAAATAAAATTAAACTTCTAAATAACCAGAGCCGCTAACAATAAATTCAACACAGATATGTCCTCATTTCTGGGTATTTTAGCTCTGTAACAGCTGAATACCAGATTACATAATAATGACAAAAGAAAAATAAACCCAACGTACTCAGAAATTGTAGCTGTGATTTCGTGGAGGGAATCTCTCTCGGCACTGTTGAAAATACAAATGACAACGTTTCTCTACATTATCATGTTGCCTTTACAGTGACTGTCCCTTGTGTAATTGCCACTTGAAGGAGGATAGTCACTGTAAAGACAACATGATAATGTACACTTACAGCCCGTGTACATTATCATGTTGTCTTTAGAGTGACTATCCTCATTTGTTGAAGAAGAAAAGCATTAATGTGGCTGAATAGCAATACATTCAAGTGGCAATCACACAAGGGACAGTCACTGTGAGATGTCCTCATTTGTGACTGTCCTTACAGTGAGTGTACATTATCATGTTGTCTTTAGAGTGACTGTCCTCATTTGTTGAAGAAGAAAAGCATTAATGTGGTTCAATAGCAATACATTCAAGTGGCAATTACACAAGGGACAATCGATCACTGTGAGATGTCCTCATGTGTGACTATCCTTGTCACAAATGAGGACATCTCACAATGACTGTCCCTTGTGTAATTCAAGTGGCAATTACACAAGGGACAGTCACTGTGAGATGTCCTCATTTGTGACTGTCCTTACAATGAGTGTACATTATCATGTTGTCTTTAGAGTGACTGTCCTCATTTGTTGAAGAAGAAAAGCATTAATGTGGTTCAATAGCAATACATTCAAGTGGCAATTACACAAGGGACAATCGATCACTGTGAGATGTCCTCATGTGTGACTATCCTTGTCACAAATGAGGACATCTCACAATGACTGTCCCTTCTATAATTGCCACTTGAATGAGGACAGTCACTGTAAAGACAACATGATAATGTACACATACAATGAGTGTACATTATCATGTTGTCTTTACAGTGGCTGCCCTCATGTTGTATATTCTTCTCTGTAGATGCTACTATGTGCTAGGGAACTTCTTAGAACTGTTGGTATATTCTTACAACTTGTTACACCTGGGATATTCTTCTCTGTAGATGCTACTGTGTGCTGTGGTCCAAACGGGCCCATAAATGTGGTTGAATAGCAATACATTCAAGTGGCAATTACACAAGGGACAGTCATTGTGAGATGTCCTCATGTGTGACTGTCCTTGTCACAAATGAGGACATCTCACAGTGACTGTCCCTTGTGTAATTGCCACTTGAATGAGGACAGTCACTGTAAAGACAACATGATAATGTACACAAGTACTGTGAAGGTAGTTGCAAGTTACGGCTGTTTCATTGCATACCCGAAACAATGAAGATGTTACGGTCCACAAAACGTTTGTGCTTGAAAGATGAACAAATAAAATTAAACTTCTAAATAACCAAAGCCGCTAACAATAAATTCAACATAGATATGTCCTCATTTCTGGGTATTTTAGCTCTGTAACAACTGAATACCAGATTACATAATAATGACAAAAGAAAAATAAACCCAACGTACTCAGAAATTGTAGCTGTGATTTCACGGAGGGAATCTCTCTCGGCACTGTTGAAAATACAAATGACAACGTTTCTCTACATTATCATGTTGCCTTTACAGTGACTGTCCCTTGTGTAATTGCCACTTGAAGGAGGACAGTCACTGTAAAGACAACATGATAATGTACACTTACAGCCTGTGTACATTATCATGTTGTCTTTAGAGTGACTATCCTCATTTGTTGAAGAAGAAAAGCATTAATGTGGCTGAATAGCAATACATTCAAGTGTCAATTACACAAGGGACAGTCACTGTGAGATGTCCTCATTTGTGACTATCCTTACAGTGAGTGTACATTATCATGTTGTCTTTAAAGTGACTGTCCTCATTTGTTGAAGGAAAAAAGCATTAATGTGGTTCATTAGCAATGTATTCCCAGCATCTGTACCTGCATCTCTCTTATATACTACAAGTTACTTGCCATCAGAAATTGCAGTTCCCTCACGTGACATTGATGGTGAAGTGTTCTTTTCAAAACCATCATCTGTGGTTACCAATGCTCCTGTTTTAGGCAATAAGTTTGTTGCATTCCATGAGCCATTGGTCAAGTTTCTTCTACGAGCTTCTGATGCCTCAAAATCTAAGCAGCGCCTACGCATGCCTCGTTGTGGTTGATTATCATTCTGTACATGAATTATAATGAGTAATCAGTTTTGCGCCTTGGAATCTTGTATGTAACATGCACAGGCATTTCATGGCTAAATGAATCTATTTAAAAGCATCAACTTTTCTTACATGATGCTGGATACATAAGTAGAACAAGCGTATATCAAATTGGAAGCAATTAGAACTCCACAATGACATATTATTTAGAGTACTCTTCAGTTTAAGTAATAATGCATATATTGACACTGTAAAGACAACATGATAATGTACACTCACTGTAAAGACAACATGATAATGTACACTCACTGTAAGGACAGTCACAAATGAGGACATCTCACAGTGACTGTCCCTAGTGTAATTGCCACTTGAATGTATTGCTATTCAGCCACATTAATGCTTTTCTTCTTCAACAAATGAGGATAGTCACTGTAAAGACAACATGATAATGTACACTCACAGTGAGTGTACATTATCATGTTGTCTTTACAGTGACTATCCTCATTTGTTGAAGAAGAAAAGCATTAATGTGGCTGAATAGCAATACATTCAAGTGGCAATTACACTAGGGACAGTCACTGTGAGATGTCCTCATTTGTGACTGTCCTTACAGTGAGTGTACATTATCATGTTGTCTTTACAGTGGCTGTCCTCATTTTTTGAAAGAAAAAAGCATTAATGTGGTTCATTAGCAATGTATTAAATTAATTTTTTTTTTTAATCCACCCATGGGCGTCGCAATTGCGACGGCAACCCGTCGCAATTGCTTGGGAGGTCCGTCGTGATTGCGACGGCCCTCCGAAGCCATGCGACAGGGGGGCGACGGCCATGCCGCTAACAATTCTTAGTCACATTGCGACGGGATATGTGTCGCAATTGCGACGGCTACCCATAGACGTCGCAATTTGTGACTAAAAAATAGCGACGTCTATGGGTGTTGCTATTGCGACACATAGCTGTCGCAATTGCGACACATAGCCGTCGCAAGATGACCCCAAATGTATTAGTGCCCACTCCACCAGATTACAACTAGCCAGACAAAAGATAGAATTGTCAAAAGATCTCTGGCAAAAATAGAGCCCTCCAGCTATGGCCAAACTCACCTTCAAAACCCCAACCCTCCTCTTCCATCTAGCACTAGCCACTTTAATAGGCAACGCCACCACCTCAAAAGGAACTTCCACCTCTATAGAAAGCGGGAAAGAGGTGTTAAGAGGGAAAGAGACCTTCACCTCAAAATGAGCTTCCACCTCTAAAGGAAATAGAGAGGAGGAGAAGTGAAAATGAGAGGCCAACAACTGCCTACGATAAAATTTGTGCAACCCCACCTCAATAGGGATCCCACTCACTCCAAACGAACCAACACCCTTCTCCCACACCAGTGGAAGAAGTAGTGGAACCCACAAAGAGGCCCACCCATGAGGTTCCTAGCAACAATCAACCACAACAGGATCCCAACAAAGGACCCAAAGCCTCCAATGACCACCACACTTCAAGGGCCGCCTCCACTCCAAAATAAAGAGGGAAAGAAATCCCCCCCAAAACTCTACTGAAGCTTGGAGAACAAACCCTAACAACCAGAATGGGAGAAAGATGTAAGCAATAGCCACTAATGCATCTTCCCCCCACCAAGAGCTCCCGCAGACCCCCACCTGGGTATCTTCGTTGAAATAGGCTGAAAAAGCAAAGAAATTCTCATTTCCCCATCTCCTTAGGCACACAAAAGGACAAGAAGCAAACAAGAGACGGACCACCAACAATGTTGGAAGATATTTCATTAGGCACGGGCTGAGTTCCCCGATAGGAAGAAACCCCAACAACATCAACATTGAGGGCATCCTTGGTACCAATCTCTTCTTTGACACTTCCAAAAATCCAAACACTCCGGCCTCTGAGGCTAAGGAAAAACAAGCTTTGCTCAACATAAGAGCCTCTGAAACACACCTTCCACAAGGGCAAAAAGCACTCCTACCATGAAAACATGAGCTGCACAGCAACAATGGCATTGTTGCTTGGAAGCCATCAAATTATTGATTGGATGACGCGTGGACTATAACAATTACATTTTGGGTTTTTTTCCTAGGATGAATGGACATGTATTGTTAGAAGGGTTCATTTGGGTTGAAGTGGTCATTTGGGAGCCTTAGTTTGTGATATATTATCTTGGATTTTTAATTTCAAGGAATTATTGCCTAGGTGAGATCAACATGTTGATTGAATATTCTTTAGCCAATACCCATTTTGTTTCCTGAGACTAATGGAGTTGTAGGGTTTGGAGTTGTTGGGTTCTTCACCTCGAAGGATCTTTGCCCCTACTTGATTTAGGATTATTGTGTGCATAAATTAAACTCTTTGGGTTCATGTTTTTCTAGTAAGAATGCTGACCTCTGGTATTGTCCTGAGCCTTGTGAAGGTGGATTTTCTTCGTACTCCAAGAAGCCATCGATACGTATAGACAAATCTAATGACAACTAAAAACATAATTTGACTTTTCATGTTTGCTAATGCTCGCCAAATCAAATTTCTATGATAGAATCCCGCAATCTTGTCGATTGAGAGTTTTAGGTTGCAAGATTGGAGTGAAAAAACTTTTGAAAAAACTTTGGCAATGGCTTAAAATAGATTTTTAAAATTTTCATAGGTATACATTTTTTAATTGAATTTCTAGAGGCACTATATCATTTCATGTTTTGGACGATCGATTCACTGAATAAACACAATCTTTTTTCTATTGTTTCTCATTTATTTTTATGAATTTTACCATTCATTATATGTTGGTAACATAACCTGATAAAAAAAATTATGCATGACTTTCAAACTGTGCCTTACGTATCTGCATGCAACAATCACTCCTTGAAGTTTAAAATATAATCAAGGGTTGGGAAATGCTACCCTGTGATCATCAATAAAATGCTAAACTTTTACATGAATTGTTCAAATTGTGACTTTTCTTAATATTGCAGATCAAACTATATGTATAAACGACCCATTTGTCTTAATAAATGCTACGATAAAATTGTGCTCCCAATATTTCCTTACAGTGTTATATTTTTATCATATTTAAAATTAGCTGATTAATAATCTCCTAGATACATTGCTAATAAGATGACAAAAAGTAGTTATATGCCATAATGACATTACCACTAGACAATAAACTTCTAGATCAAAAATAAAAGTACAGTTGAACTTAGGGAGAAAGAAATACTATGACAATTCTTTAGCATAAACAAAAATCAACTGTGGTAAATTATTAGTTTGAAACTTAGTTTCCACGTATGATATTGATAAAAAAAATTGAAACATTAATCAATTTTAAACTTATCCAAAAGAGATGTTGAGAAATTCCAAGACTGCCAACAAAAAGAAAAATATGGCAGCTATTAAATGTCATTTGACAATTCTTGTACCTCCTTTAAACATGCAATGAATTGTGTGACATTGCCAACACGACTAATTTGCACATTATTCAATGTGATGAAATAGATATTTATGGCATGTCAATAACAATTTGAGCTTGTTGATTCCAGATCACTCCTCATTTTTACATTCTGTCATGTTTTAAATGATGTAATTACACCACTTTTTCTAGCTATAGTCACAGTTAGTTCCCTCTACAATTGCCTCCTACATCAATTTTAGTACTTAAATGCTTACTCTTCTTAGTACTCCATGCCTAAAATTTTTAACTACAACCAACATAATCACATAGAATTCAAATAAAAAAGTAAAAGTATTATGAGAATTCGCTGACCCTTTTAGAGTAGTAGCCACTTTTTGTTTTGTTAAAATGAATTCTACCTATGGTTATGAACATTACAATGTAATGACATTATGTATGTAATGATGTTTGGGAGTACAAATTGATAAGTATGATGTGTCCTATACTATGTTGGATGTATAGTTTTCAGTGTATATCTTGAATTTATATATACATCATTTCAATAGAGAAACCTTCATAGCTCATGAAGCCATGAACTGATGAATCAAAAATCTTCTAGCACCAAAAATGGTACTCATGACTCTATGGGTTTTTAATGCATAGCCATCTTCCCAAGAGAAATTATCAAAATGCAAACACACCACCCACAACCACAATAAGAAAAAAGAGCCAAAAGTTAATGACAATTTGATGAAAAAATAGTTAGAGAGGGATAAAGGAGGGGGGCAATAAAATTATGATGTCATCAGAAAGATACTATGTTATTGTCCTCTATTCCTTCCATGGACAACAATACAATGAACTCAAAGTTTAGTGGGTATGTTTTTTCAAATAGTTTGTTGTTGTTTACTTTTTTTTGGGCCTATTTTAAAGATCGCCTAAAAATAGGGAATCTTAATGCTATAGTCTGTATTATTTTTAAAACATTTTCATTTTAGTAAGGTAGGAAACCAAGTGCTCCATGTTCTTTTGTATCTTCTACTATTGAATTCAATACTTTGAAATATTGTTAACTAACTTATCATATGAATGTGGTGTAGAATTTTATGGTCTTTTTCCACAATGTAATGACTCTAAAAAGTCTTTTTTGTAGACCTAATCTTACTAAAATTGTAGATGTACTATGCTAACTTATTGCACTAACAAATGACTTTGACAATGCTCATTTAAACTTTCAAATTCATTTACAAAGTTCAAACAACCTTTTCAACATTTTGGTAGGAACTTTGTTTCTCTACAACCTTATTTATAATAGCTTTTAAATAAACATGTCGTAGAACAATCGGAATGGAATAACTTTTAAGTGGTGATTAAATTTTTAACTTCAGCTAGTCAAAATTCAATATTTTTTCAAAAAATATTATATTTAATATGTTAGAGTAAAGTATTAATTATCTTAATTAACTTTACTCCCTTCTTAAGATGTCAACTCATTTTGCTTTAGTTAAACGCACATGCATTAGTCATGTAATAGTTAAACTAATTATTACATGCACTAGGGTTTGCATTTTCAAGGCTTTCGATCTCCTTTATAAGGATGATCCATTGTACATTTAATTCATTCATTAATTGAGGATATTTTCGTCTTCATATTTTTGAGTCAAACCCTTGCCCTTTTCTTATCTCTACTTCCTTGTAATAGGTTTTTGTATGCAGGCGATCTTCAGATTTTGTGGATTTGTATTGCTCAAATCCTACATGGTATTAGAGCCTAATCTGCAATAGCTTGTTCGCGTTTGAAGGATTCAAATTAGGGCTTTTTTGGTTTTTTTTAAATTGAAATTAGGGGGTCTCAAAATTTTGGTGCACTTTGGGCTCAAACAGACCTCATCGTTGAGCTTGTAGCGCCAAAAAACCCCTATTTCGATATAAGGCACATCCAATTTGGACAACTTTGCATTTTGGGCCTTTTTTTGGGTACCATAAGCTTGACACGCTTCATGAGGTAGAAATTGTACAAAACTACACACTTCTCAAGGCAAAATTTGTATGGATATGCACGCAAAACAAGGCAAAAAATTTTCTACCTGACACACAAATCAGGACCAAAAAAAATTGGCACACAAATCGAGGTAAAAAAAATTGAAAGGTTTGGCACGGATCCCGAGGCACGCATGCAATTTTGTAAAAAAAATAATTCTTTTTGGGCAGTGACAGCCATTTGGCCGTCAAATTTAAGCCCTTCATTTGATGACGTCAACATGCATCATCCTCATTTACACCATTTTTGGGGTCTCTAGTGCACCAATTGGTATTTTGCTCATAACTTGAGCATACGGTGTCAAAATCGAGCAAACGAGATATCACCGGAAAGCTAGTTCCGAGCCCGACACTCTCATGGTGGTTAATCTAGTGTTTTTTTTTTTTTTCATCTAGCTTGCATTTTTTCTGTCAAAGTCAAATTCTCTTTCTTGCATTCCGAGGGGGCTAATTTGCTCAAATTAGCTCTATTTTTTTATCCGCAAGAATCGCTGGAAATATCTTCTCGAGAACCATCCAAATTTATGCCTATTTTCATCAAAAAAATTTTCAAGGTACGCAAGATTTAGATCTGAATCTTTTTTGCTCTTCTCTTGATAAAGCATATCATTCTAAGCTTAGGGGTTCGATATTTGAATTGTGGAGGGGTGTTATTTTCTTGTTTCTATCAATTAAACCAGATATTTATCAAAACAAAAATCCCTTCTAAAAAATATGGCCGAGACCTCTTCTTGTCTAAAACTTCTAACCCCACATAATTATCACACATGGAAAACCCTAATGACACGGCTTCTCCATTCAAAAGGGCTCTGGTCTTGTCTAGATGCAGTGCAACCAATATTACAGAGGCCCTTTGAGATCATGCAACATCAAAACAAGATGGATGAGGCTATGGGGTTTATTTTTTTACAGGTATCAGACAACTTTCAGTTTCATCTTGATGGGTGCACTACCCCTCTACAAATGTGGGCTAAATTTGAGACATTATTTGGTGCCATCAATGAGTTCAGAGCACTTCAGATTGAGGCAAAGCTTACCTCTCTTGTACCTGATTCTTTTCCCTCTATTGAGGACTTTCTAATGAAGTTCAAATAGCAGAGATCTTTGTTACATGGATGTGGAAAGAAAAAGAATGATAAAGAGTGCATTTATTTGATTATGTCTAAGCTTAGGGGAAACTTTCAGATCTTCTCTTCTACCTTTCATTCTACCATGGACGCTTTGGGACCTACATTCACCATGCCCACTTTTGAGGTGTTTTGTGATTGTTTGACTAGAGAGTAGGCCAAGCTTACTCAGTTGGACTCTCTAACAGGATCAAAGAACCAAGCATTGGTTGCCCAACCATCCAAAGAAAAGTAGAAGTTGAAGCAGATATCAGATTCCTCTTCTCAACACTCTACTGGCCCATCATCTTCTTCTAAGAAGGAGAAACAGAAGATTGAGAGACCTACATGTTCCTATTGTCAGAAGGGACCTCATGATGAGTCACATTGTTTTCAGATGAAATTTGATGGCTATGAAAAACAAATTACAGATTTGCAAGCTCTTCTTTAGAAGAGCACTGTTTCCTCTCCATCCTCTTTTACCTCACAGGGGTCTACTTTTCAATCTTCTTCCACATCTTCAACATCTGGACAAGATTTTGGACAAGGTCATGCATTACGGGCATCCATTGCATCTCGTTCACAGGTCCCTCAGATACTGGATTCAGGTGCTTCTCACCATATGGCATCTTCTCAAGGGGTCTTCTCTACTATTGAGGCTTCTCCCATTCCTCATATTCTCATGGGGAATAACACTGTCCTGACAGTATGGGGGAAATGTTTAGTAGGCATTCAGGATGGAATATTCAATGATGTATTGTATGTTCCATCTCTGTTTGTAAACCTTCTCTTAGTTTATCAGATTACACACAGTGGATCAGGGAAGACAGTTGAGCTCACTAGAGATTCAGTCTTCATTCGGGATAGTGCGACAGGAGGCATTGTTACTAAAGGGACAATTGATAATTCCACCCATCTCTACACCTTCTCACACTTTAGTCCACCATCTCCATTGTCGGAGCACAAATCTCCTCTTTCGCAAGAGCCTCATGTGGTGCAGTCGGGTCGCTTGAACTTTTGTATTGTTCCTGAGATCACTACTATGACTGCCACACCACATCCTGTTGAGGTCTTTTCTCTTCAGCATGATTCTTCTTCAACACTACCTAACCCTCCAGCTCCATTCATCGAGCCTCCAGGTGTACTTTTTGAGGATTCTACAGAGGACATTCATCTCCTCTTTCATGACAGTGTCAGCACACCTGTCACACCACCTACATTGGGGATTCCCTTTCAGGATCCTCATGTTTTCTCATTTGAGCATCAATTAGGCCTTCCAGTTTCACCTCTCATTCAGGGGTTTCCTTGTTCTGTGCCTTTGTTTCTTCCGCATTGGAGTTCCATTGGTTCGATCATTTCCACAGGGGTTCCATTATTCTGGGGGGGCTTTGGTGTCTCATCCCTCTCTCATGGGGGAGCTGGTTGTACTTATGGTTTTGAGAGAGTCTCTTGAGCCATTTCTTTTTTTTCATTTTTCTATCTCTTTTTGGAGTAGGGTTTTTTCCCACTGGGTTTTCTCTATTCCTCCATTTTATAGAGATTTGGTTGTGCTGGGTACCTCATCAAGCCATGTTGCCAGGACCCATTTTTATGCTTTCAACATTGTAGTTTCCTTTGCTTTCTTTTTGCATTGTTTGTAGTTGCATTGTTGCTCATCTTAAGGGGGGTGTTAGAGTAAAGTATTAATTATCTTAATTAAGTTTACTCCCTTCTTAAGATGTCAACTCATTTTTCTTTAGTTAAACACACATGCATTAATTTTTTTAAATATAAACTTGCATGCATTAGTCATGTAATAGTTAAACTAATTATTACATGCACTAGGGTTTTCCTTTTCAAGGCTTTCGATCTCCTTTATAAGGATGATCCATTGTAGATTTAATTCATTCATTAATTAAGGATATTTTCTTCTTCATATTTTTGAGTCAAACCCTTGCCCTTTTCTTGTCTCCACTTCCTTGTAACAGGTTTTTGTATGCAGGTGATCTTCGGGTTTTGTGGATTTGTATTGCTCAAATCCTACATAATATCTTATAAAGAAAAAGTAAGATATGTAAATTTTTAAATATAAAAAAATATTTTGCATTCATATCATTCCTTAAAACATTAGATGTGATATGGGTGGATTATATCTTTGCAATATTTAGGGCATTTCATCAAATGGCCCCATGTTGCAAATTGTAACAATTAGAGATTTAAAAATTTATGGCATTTTTTTATTTTTATCATGTTGTAACACAAGTTTGAACTCATACCCTGAATTTTTGTTACTAGTACAAATGTTGTACAAGAAACATATCATTAAAGGCCTCTGCAATGTTATTTGTGATGTCTTTTAAGCTTTTATTGGTGCCAAAGTTGCTCATAAAGAAATTATCTGAACTAATTACCATGTTAGGGTTTGTGAATAAATTGTTCTTGCTAGGATTTATGAACATTTTCATTATACATGTTCGACTAGATAGTAAAAAAATCCAAATAGCTTGATTTCAGGTGCTCAACATAAATTGTAAGGTGTTATTTTGGTTTTAGTATTTGTTTTTAAAGAAAAATGTAAAGTGTATATGCCATGATAATTGTACATGTGTTAAAATGGGGGTTGGAGAAAAGAGTGTACAAATTGAAAATATATCCTTGAAGTTGTTGTTTTCAACTTCCTTTACACATTGATTTATAAGGTGTTATTTAAATGAAAAGTATAAGGTTGGGGTTTTGGTGAAAAAAAACATGGGATGCAAAAATTTGATACAGTTTTCTCCAAAAGCTTTAAATTACATGAACATGGACCGTGAAAACCTAATGCTTTGGAATGATTAGTCAGTAAGATATCTTCATGATTTTTGAAATTATAAATTGCTAAGGAAAAGTGGACAGAGATAACACTTTTTATATTGTTCTATCAGGTAAGTAATCAGGTTGACTTTCTATATCGTTGCATAACTTTCTTATACCTAGCTCGAGTTAAGTGTAGGAAAATGCATTGATAAATCTATTTTTAGAAGTAATATTAGTATCTTTTTCCTTGGTAAGTCCTTAGATTGAAGTAATGGAATGTATATCCCATAACACCTTGCATCATAGCTCTGCTTCATATGTGAGCAAGGGTTCTAAAACTAGGTTATTTAATAGATACTTGGGACAAAATACCCAAATGCGGGTCTAGGAATTCATGCACTTTATCCAAGACATGAAATGTTGATACAAGTCCAAGAATGCTCCATTTTTCTAATCGTTTGATGCATAGGACTTTGCTTAGCAATTCCTAGGGAAAACTACACTAATTGGACTTTTATTTAACTTAATTTTAATGCATATAAGTTTCATACTATTTGTCATTTTCATAGGGAATCATTTTAAAATATCACTTTGTTTAAGAATTAGATTTCTAATTAGTATTAATTCATTCTATATGTCCCATCTTTAATAAATAATGATTTACTAGAATCAAGCTTTCATGAGTTCAGACTTTTCTCCCTTGGTACTCATTCCATCAAGTGATTGTCAGATGCATGATGAAATGGGATTGAAACTAATGAGATAAATTTGTGTTTGGTTTAATTATTACCTCCAAGATGTATAATCACTTACCGAGATTTTTAGTTAGGACATTTTATGTAGGATGGGTGGGAAACTAATTTAGAAAGCTTATTATTTTATAAATGAAATGCTACATATTTTGTTACCATAAATGATAGTAATGTTGAAGATTGACTATCTGATGGTGATGATGACGAAGGCTGACCAAGATAAGAGGAATACATGATATTAGAAAGGTTAGATCATTTATAGTCTTGCAATTGATGTCAATCAATTGATTTTTGGTTTATATTATGTTTCCATATCATTCGATAATGATATAAGTTGAATGAGTTAAAAAGAAGAAGAAATGAGATGTTGTAAAGTTGAAGAACATAAATGGGCAACTGATACAGATTGGAAAATGATTAGATTATGTTGATATAATTTTTTCTACCTAACATATGATTATGTTAAGTCGGTAAAGCATGGTGATGAAGATTTGTCAAATCGGTAAGTTAAGTTTTTTTGGCTACCAAGCAAGATATGCCACTTGGTAAAGGTAAAAGGTAAAAGGAAGTAAATTGGTAAAGGAAAAGGAACCGAAGGCAATGAACAAAAAGGAAAGGTTTAGGCACTAAGTGAAGTCTACCAAAATATAAAATGTCATTGACTTTTCTATAATCCTTGAGAACCCTGTCTCTCCTAAACAAGGGACAATATTAAAATACAGTCAAGTCTTCATTCCAGGATTCATGCAAAATAGCTCCCAAGTCTTGAGTGCATGAAAGGCAATAGATTAAGTATGAGGACATGCAAAATTCCTTTTTTATTGCCTGGGCTTGTTTAAGCTGATCTCTTAGAGAACCACCGATGATTTCCGCCCAATCAAGATTTTATTTTCCTTCCAAAATTATCTCTATAAAGTGGTACATCCAGTCTTCAAAAAGGAGAACTTGTTTTGAACCTCTCACTCGGTGTAAGAGAACCATGATATCATGAACGTGAGGCTTCATATGATCCTTGGTTAGGACCTTGGGCAGCTTGGAACCGCCTTTATAGAAAATCTTAGTCCATTTTCGAGCCATATGACTGTGGTTTTTATCAATATTTTCCTGAAACTGGGCGAGTGACTGGGTGGGAGTAAAACTAGCAAAATTTTCCTCTGAAATCTTGAAAAGGCACAATATAGTTTCTCTGGTCACAGAAAATAGGGTTTGACCTCTAACATTCATTATACATTTAGACCTAACATCATAAAGATTTATGCACTATTGAATTAATTATGGACTCACTACCGCTAAAGGGAAAACCACAGCTTCAAGTAACCCACTAGACAAGAATTCTAGACTAAAATATTTTGTTGCAAAATCTGTGAGATTGCCAACCATTTTCTCTACTTCAACCCCTAACAAGTCAATGTCTGCAATTACCAGAGCATGACATTCCAGGTTTGTATAATTTTTGAAGAAATGCATACTAGACCTCATTTTCTCTTCCCAAAATCAAACAAAAAACAACACCCCCATTGGAAAAACACTACCATGTAGGAACATGAAACAAAAAGAGGGCTTTCAGTAGCTACCTGTGTTTCATCAACTTAATAAAACAACTTCCTTCTTCCGTTGTCGAGACTCCACAAATTTGTAAGGGAAAGAAGAGAGTTACAAGGATACTTATAATTTAAAAATCATACTAGAGTGTCGACTTGGGTGGCATTAAATAATGACATTGATTAGAGTGAGGTGAAAAGTGATGATTTGACAATAACCTACCACCAAAACTCAACAACCTTTCAGAACATCATTATATTTCTTTAAATGTCACGGCTTCCCTCATGCTTAAAATAACTTTCATAGTAAATCAAATCATTAGTTCAGATTCACCCCGCGATTTCTATCTTTTCAAAATTGTCCATACTTCAAACCAACAATAACTTCACTTCCCATTTACATTGTCCATCTCATCAGCTATCACATCGCTTCTTGATTTTACCATTTTTTCCCCTTGAACTCCTCTGAACTACTTCAAACCATAGCTCAAAGAGGTTTGAAGTGGTTCACCATTGAATGCTGACGTAGACCAGGGTCCCACCTGCATAAACCAACGTTAGAAAAACCAAACCTAATTGAACTAATTTGAAATATTTTGAACCAGAGTTCAAACAGGTTCAAAGAAGTTCAAAAGAAAAAGGTTGTGGACCAAACGGAACTTGACCCTTGAATACCAACTTTAAAGAAGATAGTTCTAAAGGTTACATTAGTTGACTCAAAGGTTAGGTGGACCTTGAAAAGTTGCTGACGCAAAATTGGTTAGGAAGGACGTTGAACTAGGCTTTGAAGGAACGAACAAAGGGTCAAAGACACTTTTACATGGTGACTCTAAATGACCCTAACACATACAAATATTAGAAAGCTACCAGAGACAGAACACGAACTGGGTAGATGGTGAATTATTTTCAATGATCAAGATTCTTCAAAGGAAAATGAAGGAGAGATGCAGGATTCCTGAGGAGTTAGTTGAGAAATACGAAGACACAATTAGTTTCATGGTTGAAACTGATTGTGTATGCTTTGAAGAAGTTGAACCTAGAAAGAAATGGTGCTACCATATAGGGTATGAGGTTAGTGTCGAGGTTCTTCCGATAGAATTTGAACATGTACTAGCATCTGAAATTGATACATCTGAAGAAAGATGGGGAAATTACTTGGAAAAGTCAACAAAGGTCAGAGAGGAACAAGATAAATGAACAAGGAAGAGAAAGATAGAGAAGATGGTAGATGACATAGAAGCGAAGGCAGGAATCACAAGGGGACAATTAAAGGAGGTAAAGAAAAAGATGATAGAAGGATCTTCTATCATGGAAATTGAAGCACCTCCAGCTCGTGAAGCAGAAAAGACAGTAAGTCCTACTTCTAATATAATAGATTTATCAATTGTCCCTGAGAAGGTAGCAAATGAAGATGCACCTACGAGCACACCTAGGAGATCTACAAGATCAAACATACCAAGCAGCCAAAGAAACAAAATGGAGAAGTACAAGCAAAGAAGAAAGAGGATAAGATAACATAGAAGAAAGAAGAGAAAGTAGAACAGAAGAAGGCAGAAAACCTATGCAAGCCATATATCAAAATGTTACAAAAAAGGATAATAAGAGATGGAAATTTGAAGACATTGAATAGATAATATGAAAGGTATGACTCTGATAATCAAGTAGTGATTGAAGATATAGTGATTGAGCACTTGGTAGTTTATAAGAAAAAATTGTTAGATATTGAAGTCAACATTCTCAAAAACCTATATAGAAAATTGGAAATCAAAAAGCAATAGGCTCATTCAAAAGATGAAACATTAACAAATAAATCAATTGACGATATGTTGTCTGTAGTGTCTGTACAAGAAAGGGATAGAATCATTAAAGAGCTGAAACCTCTATTGAGAACTAAGGCCAGACTTGTAAAGATTATGGCAAGAAAATATGATGAGATAATTGAAGACACACATAAGGCATTTGATCAATTCTTATGAGAGACATGCCTGAGAAGTCTTCACCTCCCAAAGCTACCAAGCCTACACCTTTAGGAATGGGAGAAATCTCTAAGGAAGCTAAGGAGAGTACGCAAGAAAACAAAGTGGACAAGCAGCCAGAGTTCTTTGTTTCTGGTGTATTTATATCACTTGACACCTCACTTGATGTAAATGATCATTTTCAAGGAAATCTAGATAGTGCGATGACATTAGAAGAGGAAGGACAGAAAGAGGAAGAAAAAAAAGAAGAAAAACACTTGAAGAGAAAGAACAAGAGAAGGAAAAACAACAAGCGGAAGAATAGGTAGAAGAGATAGGAGTAGAAAAAGAAGAAGAGCTAAGAGTTGAGCTTAGACAAGAACCTGACACCTCCTCCACCTTATTGTTGGAAAGTATGGCCAAAACTAGTAAGCACTAATGTGGAAAGCATGGATGAAGATGAGCTAATGAGATTATCGTTCATAGCATTTGATAAAGCAAAGGAAAGGTCATAACAAAAGGGCGATAAGAAAGTAAAGGTGATTTATAGGGTAGTAGAAACTGTGGATAAAATACTCCCTACACCTCTTACATTTCAAGGAAACGATGATGCTGAGAACTTGAACATGGAACTAGACAACTTTGACAACCATTATGAGTCACTATTGAAGATTATAGAGGAAAGCTGAGAAGAGATACCTTGAAAAGAAGTTGAAGTAAGTCTGCCAGTCTATCTCATGGGACTTGGGCATTCTGAAAGCAACTACTATCAAAGCCAAAAGTTGTGTTGCACAAGGAAGAAATGTATATAGTTATTGCATCAATCCTATCAGACATATTAAGAATATTGATGACATTATAGCTAAGGATAGGGCTACATTAGACAACATGATGGACAGTTGTGAGACCTCTTCACAATCTATATCAGAAATGGATAAGCAAACATCCAAAATTTTGGATAAAATAAATGTTTTGGATAAAGCGAAAGGGATAGTAGTTGCAAGATTTGGTTTGCTAAAGAGTTTAATCACTCCTAAGCTATCAAATCTTGAAGCTCATCTCACTGAGATGGAAAAGATTGAGGAGTCAATGAACTCTGTACCCACTAAGTTGAAGGCAACAGAGACTGCATCTTATGCACTAAATTGACCGATCCATGTTAGTGAACCACTGATTAAGTCATGGAATGATGAAGTAAAGACCTTGGAAGATTCCTTCTAAGATATTTTAAAATTGGTGAGCAAGCACTAAGTCCTAAATGTTTGAAATTTTGTTTTTTTGTATGTACCTTTGCCATTGATGTCAAATGGGGAGAAGAAGAGAAGAGAAAAATGAGAAGAAGAAAATTGTAAATGGAAAAAAGGAAGAGAGAAAAAAAGAGAAGAAGAATATGTATATGTATATGTATATGGGAAAAGAAAAGTAGAAGGAAGATAGTGTTTTGGACACTTAAGTCATTTTTTGCTAAGTGTTTCCATCAATGCCAAAGGGAGAGATTTTTGGCAAGTGATGTTTTGAGAGCACTATGGATCACTTAAGGGTTGTAATTTATGGCAACATTTATGCTATAGTGATTACATGAAGTGAGTATAAGTGTTGGAGACACAATCATGAAAATGACTAAGTACAGAATCAGATTTATAGTAAACTGCTGTACTATTTTGGTTAGGAAAGATGATACATGTTATATTATAGCTTGCAAACTTAGAGAAAGACATTTTGGGATATGTAGGACCTTCAGTTAAGGTCACACATGTTTTGGTATTGATATCAGCAAGTTACCATAATATAAAGGTATGCAAAGACATAGGATCAGTGAAACAAGGTGTATGAACAGTTGTGTTGATTAAGGGAAGGCTAGATGGAATGGTAACATGCTAAGTCAGATGGAGATTGTATATTGCCAACACTTTGGTAATATAAGATCACCGACTTAGTATTTATCATTTGTATAAGTAATTATAATGTTTTTTGTTGTATTTGAGAGCCGAGTGGATGACAGAATATATATAAATAAAGAGTGTTTTGTGGAAGCAATAAGTGTGAAAGTAATGTATTAGATATGGATACAAATTTGGGATATCAATAATGGTTGATAGCATATGCCAGATCAGAGATTGGCAGAGGTATAACTGGAACTATCAAAACATAGCAGATGCTTATATTGTTCACTCTTGAAGAACACTTTTGTTACTGAATCATTGATTGTAAGAGTTGTAAGCTCGGTATACTTTTAATAGGGTTTTTGTATACCCTTAATAGGGTTTCTATTCCTCTAACAAGGAAATGTACTATGTAATACTCAGCCCCTAACATGGCTAGATCTCCTAACACAGATTCTATATTGTAGTGCATAGTTGTGGGTACTATCCCCATCGGGGTTTTCCCTTGGCATGGGTTTCCTCGAAAAGAAATAATGGTGTTATGAGTTATGTGTTATGTGTTTATGTTCTTTTCATTTATGAATTCGTATGGTTTAGTTGCAATTGGTTTAAATTTAAATTTAAGTGTTGTAATACTGATTCATCCCCCCTCTTAGTATTACTTAATCCTAACAGAACAAGGGTTTAATATTTGTGAAAGGAGAATGCTCCAAGTTTGGTCAAGACAAGCCTACATCCAAAAGACATAAGAGCAAGTAAAAGAATAAGAACAAAGCTAAAGATCAGAAAGACAAGGCCAAGAAGAAGAAAGGACAAAATATCAAAGATAGAAGACATAAGTGCAAGGCCAAGAAAATGAATAAGAGCAAGAAGACTTTGGTAAGAAGACCTAAACCTCTTAATTTTAGTGGTAAGTGTTTTTATTGTGGAAAATTTTGGACATTAAGCCTTAGATTGTAGAAGGAAAACTCACTTTCCTAGAGGCAAAATAAATAAGCATGTTTCATGGATACTCAGTAATATGAGAAGGATGAGTGATATTGTCACTAAGAAAATAGGTGGGTGTCCATGTTCTATGATGAGGAATGAAGAAAATAGATAGAAGATTATCATAGGTCTCAAATGCAACATGTCTACACAGATTTCCAGATACTGTAGAGACATACAAGTAGATGAGTTTGGCCCAGTAAGAATGGACAAGAATATATGCAATAAAATGTTGAGGTCAAAAATGTGGGGAAGAGTGACAAGGACAAGAAACAAGTGACTAGGAAAGGTTAGAACTAAAAAGGTATAGAGTGAGAAGACAAGGGTAAACATAAAGAGGATAGAGAAAAGGAGGAGAAGAAAGTTGGTAAGAGCTAAAAGCGTAGAAATTGGGTCAAGAGAAAGAAAAGAAAGGAGATTGTCAGCAAAGAGTCTAGTCTTCTAGACAAATGGGTAATAACCCATCCCAATTAGAACTAAGATGCAAGAGATTGCATTAATCCAATATGCTTTAAAAAATAATCTTACAATTGGTGATGTATAAATGTTTCTACTCAGGGGCAATATTTAGCATGACAAGTTAGATGTTCAATTTTGATGTGTTATGATCTGTAATTAGATGTATTTAGTGGCCAGAGAAGGTGATACATATTTTCCGTTGATGTCAAATGGGGAGAGAAGAACATATGTGAAAACTAATGAGGTGTGAAGACCAAGAGAAGATGTGAAGAGAAAGTTTTATGTGCTTGCACATAAGAAAAAGCTTTAGAAGAGGAAGTGTACATCCAAGGGGGAGAAATCAATAGAGAGAAGTGTATGCAATCAAATTGGAACCAAAGAGATCTTGTTCCTGTAAGGAAACTCAGGTGCGAAAATAGCTTCCTACGCTAATCTCTATAGGAGAGTATTGTGCAAATTCTTATAAATCCTTACAATTTCAGATTCGTTAACTACTTTAACGAAGATATTGCAACCACATACCATGCATACAGAAAAATAGAGAATGACACAATGATATACCCTGGGGAAATGTTTCGGTAAAAACCCCAGTACTCCAAAACCTGCACAATGTATTATCAAAACTATTACAACTTACAATACACTTGCAATGCAAGTTCTTTCAGAAGATTTCCAAAACCTTGAAGACAAATCACGGCAGCATAAAAAATGTTCCAACCATACACTCGCATCACATCTCTTCGCAACCCTAAAAAAGCTTATATTATGCGCTTCACTTTTTAGGGCTACTCCCAAAGATAACTGTATTAAGGTTTTACAGTACTCAAATTTATCAGTTGCCACATGTCTTCACCTGTCATTGAATCTTCTTGACATAGCTCTTAGGTGTCATAGGAATCTGTCATAACCATTTTAGCCATGATCTCCTTACACATAATTCAAGATGCCCACACATCAACATTATTTGCAAGAAATACATTTTACAAAACAAATAATAAGAATATGAATTATCCAAGGTTGAGACACCTTATTCCTAACAGTTCCCAGGGAGAGTAGAGATAGAGTAGAGGTGAGACAAGTAGAGATACTATTGGTTTCTGATTGCATTATTGTTTTATTATTTTTCTCATCACATGTTGCCATCAATGCCAAAGGGGGAGATTGTTGGAAAGTTGCATGTTGTTTAATAATGCCAAAATGTCTACTATGATGTTTGGATGTCTAGTGTGAAGTTTGGATGTTTTGATATCCGTTGTGAAGTTTGGATGTCAAATATGCAGTTTTTCCAGTAATGCAGTATGTTTAGATGAATGGTGAAGGAAGGTTACTAAAGATGAGGATTCACACACCCCATGGGATGATGCAGAGGTTGTCTACATGTTTCATGTCAATTTTTGAACCATTGGCTAAGATATGCAATAAGGAATCCTTCATAAATGGTGAAAATTGTTTGGGAAAGATGTATTTGACGTCTAGATAAGTGTTTTATCAAATAATATTTTGACTATTATGTATGCAAAACATAAAGATTCTATTTAATTGAACATGTAATAGGTACTACAAATATTTAGAAAATACAAGAAAATCAATGTGACAAACAAAACATCATTAAACAAAATATTAACATAACAAATGCAAAATGCATTGAACAAGAATAAAATCAACTTCACTGTATTAATTATGTGCGAACTATAAAAGTCACTAATTTGTAGAGCATAGAGATTTACGAGTGTTTGAAAATAGTATATATGAAGATATATGCTTACTAGTTACACTCTATATTGGCACCAGAAAGATTAAAGAAATCAAGCAACCTAAGATTAAAGAAATCGAACAGCCTAAGACTAAATTCAAATGCTTTCTTCTTACCTGGATTGTTAGCTTTGAATCTGACAATGGTCCATCTATTAACGGTAACCCCTACAATATTACACAAGTTGCACAAACAAGAAAGAAGTCAGGATATCATGTTCCAAATTATGGCTCACGCATATTGGTCTATACATGTTGTTATCTTCTTTTTTATAAAAAATTGCCCTCTCAATCTCATTACTCACCAAATGAGAGATAAATCAAATAGAAACTAATCGAATGAGAGATAAATCAAACAAAAAATTACTTACAAATTAGAGATAAATGAAATGAAAACTAAATTCACATTGAAGGCTTACCTAGATAAACAAATCGATTGAATGGGAGTATGCTCTGGTTCATGTTCCCCTGTCTCGGTGGATCCCTCTTCCCTGTTTCGTTTATTTCTGATCCCTTTAAGCTCTTAGAGGAATTTCTTGTAAAGACCTAAGAACGACTGGGCTGATCTTTCATAATTAATTGTAGCGGTTGAATCAGTCTTCCACAATTAAATGTAACCACGCTTCATGTGAGTAGTCTGCACATAATGAAGTGACAACACTTCGTGTGATCTGAGTAGTCTCTACATAATGAAGTGTAACTAAATATGAACCATTTCTTTTTTATTTTCATGGAAAATGCCAAGCATATTCTCCATCGTATGGTTGTATAGACACCTCTCTACATATTTATTTTTAATTACAAATATAAATAATTTATTTAAGATTATTTTCAAATTTACTTTTGCATTTTGAATTGGCGAGATTATAATTTAGGAATCAAATTTTGAATGGAATGTGCTCGCTTATTTCTTTATAACCGTTGGTAAAAACAGAAAAAATAAAACTGAAAAAAGCAGAAAAACAAAGTTATCTCTTTATGACCGTGGGAAAAAACAGTAAAAAATGAAAAAAGCAGAAAAACAAAGTTATCATTAATGCTTTCATCGAGGTTCAGGGAATGTGTAATTTATGCTTTCAATTTTACTCTTATATAACAGGAGAAGCTCTGAGGGTTTCCTCATCCAGCCTGGGTTTTCACTTGTATATAACCCCATTGGTTGTGATCTTTTGAATTACAGCGGGGAATTGTATTCTGGAACCCTATGAATGCCGAGGAGGAAGTGCACGTGTTTCATCTCGATGATCTGCAGCGCTGTGTTGATGATGACGCAAATTTCAGACTTATCAATACTTAATCAGGGGATTCTGTAACTCCCAGGTTTTCTTCTTTTGTTATAAGTTATGCTTGTATACAGATTATCATTTTGCTCTGATTATCGTATTTTCATTTTGCTCTGATTATCGTATTTTGATCCGAGGGCATTTGTTTAAAATGACATTTCATATTTGCTATCTATATTTACCATTCATATTTACTAGGTGAGGTTGATTAACGGTCTAAGATTGCAGTTCGCTTGCGATAGAAATTTTTATTGCAGCTTTCTATGGACACTGGGTTTGAGGTTTAGGTTTCAGACACGATCATTCATTCAGTTATTTTTTATTTTAAAATAAGCATTGTTTTGCACGATATTTTAAGTATATTTGCCCAAAAACACTTGTCTTTCTATCATAGGGAACAGTCCACCACCTCATTCCAAATCCTCTGCAATTTTTCTCAAGGTATTCAACAG